>JAWRVF010000094.1:0-742687 GCA_036785485.1 Physcomitrellopsis africana | reverse complement strand
CAAGAAATTCAAGAAGAACTAGCAAGAACTGCATTAATCATATGAGTACAAAAACAACATCAGAGAGATGAGTTGGAGCTCCAAGAGATGTGTTGTCAAGACTGAAGAACTCTTCAACCTCGACTCCAATATATACTCCTACCTAGGAAGCTTCTCAAGTAGCTTCTTCCAACTAGGGAGCTTCTCAAGCAACTTCTACTAACTAGGAAGATATTAGAAGGCTTTAAAAGGTTCTAGCAAGTTCTAGGAAACTTCTAGAATGTTCTAGAAGGTTCTAACAAGTATGTCCTTGACACTAAGAAGATATTAAAAGGCTCTGGAAAGTTCTAGAGAGTTCCAAGAAACTTCTAGAATGTTCTAGAAGGTTCTAACAAGTATGTCCTTGATAACTAGATTGTATACTCCTCTTAGATCTATTTTTGTATAGATCTTAGCTTGTTTTAACTAGTCAAGGAATCCAGACATCAAAAGTAATGGATATCTGTTCTTGATTGTGATCTTGTTGAGTCCTCAATAGTCAACACACATTTGCAATGATCCATCTTTTTTCTTTATAAATAGAATTAGAGCTCCTGCTAGAGATTTAGAATGGCGTATAAAATTCTTGGCCAAATTCTCGTCAATATATGCCTTGAATTCAGCCAACTCATCTTGTGATAAACTATAGATTGGTCCAAATGGTAGCTGAGTTCTTTCCTTGAAGTCGATTGAACAATCATATGGACGATGTTCCAAAAGAATATCTACATTTTTTTTCTCAAAAATAACTTGATAATCCAAATATTGGCTTAAAATGCCACTTAAAATCTTTCCACCATCAAAAACGGGTGTAGCATAAATAGCAAAAATTAATCCTTCTTTTGCTGTGTGTATAAAAGCTTTCGCACCTATAAGTACGATTTTTATTATATTAAACTTATAGCTTTTCACTTGGTTGGCAGAATATTTAATAATATTTTGAGAAAAATCAAGTCTATGAGAATTCTAATATATTTGAGGGTTATATTTTTTTAGCCATGATAAACCTAAACTAATTAGATTAGATGGAGATTTAATTATATTAAAGGTTATGTGGCTATTATGACCATCTATTGTTACTTTTGTAGGACGGGTTTCATGAGTGATGTCTCCAGAAGGCAATGGACGATTATCTTTGACTTCTACATATACGGATTTAGTTTTATGTACTAAAGGTATTTTACGATTCTTAGCAAATTGTTCATCTAGAAAGTATATTGAGGCCCCTGAATCTAATAAGACAAAGGCTCTATAATTTTTTCGTCCTAAATATACATCTTTTATAAAACAAGGACATGGTTCTGAAGAGGAAATAGGACCTTCACTAGAAATTGTATAAGGTTCCAGCTGCACGGTCCTTATTATAGGTGGACAAATTTGTTTTCCGACATATTGTCTTTTTTGACAACCGTATTCTTCATTTTGTAATTGTGTCGTTTCTTTGGATAATGTTGAGCAATGTGCTTAGGTTCTCTACAATATGAATATAATCCTCCTTGATGATGCTGAATCTTTTTTTGTTCAGTAAGAGGTTTAAAACATCCCGCATCAATTTGCATGTCTTCTACTTCCAAATGCACATTTTGTAAGGACGTTGATGTTGCCATTGAATAGTAATATTGAGGCTCCCTAATACAACTCTCAGATCGAAACTCAAAAAGTTAATTGTCACACTTCACATCAAAATCAATTGCTTGACTCAATGTCTAAGGATCAGATAAATTGAGCATTAATTTTTTTATTTCATATTATAATCCATAGAAAAATTGGGTGATGAGTGCAGCATCATCCCAGTTGATATCAATTGCTAATTGTCAAAATTGTAAAGCGTATAATGATACTAATCAATTGCCTTGTTATAGGATGTGAATTTTGTTGGTTGCAATATAGATTGCATCATATTCTCCATACATAGATCAAAATTCCACTAAAAATACCTCCAAATTATCCAATATTAGATCACGTTGTTCAAAAAAAGATGAAATCCACCATAAAACAGATTCCAAAAGTAACGTTCCAATAAACCTAACTTGAGATCCTTGCATAGGATAACTTTGAGGTTGAAGTTCAATCACCAATTATACCTGATTGACAAATCCTCAAAACTTAGATCTTGTGCCATCAAACTTCTCACGTAAACTAATTTTTGGTTCTCTAATGTTTGAACGGTGCTCCATTATAGGTGAGGTAGTATGGTTTGGTGTAGATATTGACGCAGCTCCAACCATCTCTATATCTTCACTTCCTGCTAATCTTGTTATTCCTTGTGGTGGTAAATTGAGTTGATGCACTGCAAGCATTAGCTCTCTCATTTGTTCTTGTATTTGTACCATTGCACTCTTCATTTTTGCAAGCTGTGCCATGATAATACAATAAGAAAGAAGGTGTCTAGTCTCACTTTAAGAAATGTAGAATAACACACTCAAAAGAAAAAATTCTAGAAACAATATCAACTTAGAAGTGAATACTCCACAACTTCTAAAATGCTTATGTCTTATCAAGGGAAAGGGATAATCTACTCTTAATCAAGAAAAGACAAAGCTCTGCTATTATATGTGTACTCTTGTCAATCTGTCAAGGATAAAAACTCGATGAAAGTAAATAAACATATGAAATTTCTTTTAAGAAGAATAACAAAATAGAAGTAAAGAAGTATGTATATTAAAAGAAACTAGAATGGCTATTGCCACAAGACAAAAAAACTATAGACTCTTGAATCTAGACTAGAAACAAGAAAGGAATTGACAAGAGTGAAGAAGGCTTCACTATTGCCTCTATAAATACTATCTAACTAAGAGCCATGTGGCGATATTCTATAGGACCTCTTACATGTGTCTAATTTGCAAGACACATGTCAAACTTGTACTATAAGTTTCCCACATGTGCACCACGTATTTTGCTTGTTCTACAAGCTATCAACATATGTGACACATGGCTAGCTTATTCTACAAGCTACCAACATGTGCGCCATGTGGCTAGCTTATTGACCAAGTTTCTAACCTATCCATCACCTATAGACATGTATAAAGGTGATTCCATGTTTATGAAGCTTCTAAGAAGCTTCTCTATTAGATATTATCAAATCAACTTATTTTACCTACTTCTATTAGTTTATATTAATTAGGTAATTACTAGAATAATTCTTATATCCATGACAACAATAAGAGAGGCAATTATTGAAAATTTATTGCTTCTCTTGTTGTAAATTAAATATTCAATTGTCACAAGTAATAGCTTGAGACATGAGTTCTTCTATGCTTTTAAATCTTAGTATTGTAGTCAAAAAATTCTTTACATTGTCTTTTAGGCCACAATAAAATCAAGTTATAAAAGCCTTATCATTCCAATCAAGATCACAAGTAAGTTGTTGAAATTCTATGACATAAATTATAAGTGAATATTGTCCTTGTCGTAGGTTTTGAATCTTTCTTTCTACCACCCTCTCTTAATCACTATTTCCAAATACAGTAGTAAATCTTTTCACAAAAGCCTCTGAATTATATAAAATTGGAAAATTCTTTTTTAACAATGGAACAAAGTATGATTGAGCACTTCCTCATAAAATGATGCCTATAAAAGTGACTATAAATATTTCACTTAGTTTCTTCAAATACTTGCTCCATTTGTGGTTTTTTTTTTAACTACAAAGGAATACCATTTTTTCTTATATAATATCCAAAAAAGATCAAAGATCTGCAAGAGTTGTCACTCTATTTTCTTTCTATGAGGATACACCTTCCATAATTTGATCTACTTCTATATTGACAAAGATAAAATCAATAAGTCATTAGTGTAATATTTTCTATATTGAAAAGAAATATTTTTAAATAATATTAATTTATAAGAGGATAATCCGCAACTTCTAAAATATAATGATATATTCTAAGAAAGGGATAATCATCTCTCTTTAAAAAAAGATGAAATTATAACAAGTAAGCATATTAGTCTAGAAGGAGATAACCGCACTTGTCTAGAATACAATAGTATCTTCAAGAAGAAGAATAATCCACTCTCTATCAAGAGATCAAAACTTTGATATGATTATTTAGATAGTCTTACGAAACTTGTAGAGATGTAAGATAGCAGTTTAACAAAGAGATAAATAAAAGATTACAATACTAGAATAATTTCAAGAACAAAGAATCAGATGGATAAGAATAAAAAACTAGATGATTGACAAGAAATAGAGATTAGATTGATATCAAGAAACAAGATAATACTTTGGATTGCTCCAAGACTTGTATTGGCAAAATTAAGGTGTATTTTAGTCTTACCTTCTATTTATATTACAAGGCCTATGTCTTATTAAACCTTTTAAAAGTATTTTAGAAGATTCTAAAAGGTTGAGAAAAATTCTAAAAAATTAAGACAAGTTCTAGAAAATTAAAGAAGGTTCTAAAAGATTCTAAAAGACTATAGAAGATTTTTAAAAATTATAAAATATTCTAAAAGACTAAAGAAGATTTTAGAAGGTTTTAAAAGATTATGGAAGATTTTATAAGATTTTAGAAAACTAAAAAAGGTTCTAGAATGTAGTGGCTTGAAGTATGTTTGTAACAAGTGGTTGTGAATGGATAAACCAATAGGATCAAATTCAAAGACATCTTCTATGTGTCTAAGATAAAGTAAAATCTTTTTTTGATAAATAAACTTATAATAGGAGGTTTTATAATTTAATTCAATATGAATGGATATTTTGTAAGAATATTAAGTAGAAACATGGTTGTCAAAGACTCTAGAGAAGGAAATTTGTACTACTTCAATTGGAAGAAGGTCAACAACGTGGAGATAGCTGTATTTGGTGAGTTTACTTCAAACCAAGATAAGTTGAATATATGACATCATTGCCTTGGCCATTTGAACTTGATGAATATGATAGAGCTCAAGTCTATGGTAAGTGGTTTAAATCTTGGCAAAACAAGCCAAAATGTAATAGAACTTATATGCAAAGGATACATAGAAGGCAAACAACAAAAGACCTCATTTCTAAGTGGTATAATAATATGTTGTTGTATAGCATAATCTTTAATCTGGAAATACATTGAGTACCTAGTTGTAGAGAATTTACTTGTAGCTTATTGATAAGATTCTAATAAGTGATATGTTCTTAATAAAAAGACAAATAATATGATGATATTATAAAAAAAAACTTATATTGATAAAAACCTCTTATATTTAAATAGGTTTGTATATAAAATCCTTCTATGGCGTATAAAAAATCCTTAACATCTTTTTTTTTATAAAAACACAACTAATCAATTGACGATAAGTTAGATTGCCAATAACTTTCAAGAAAAATCTATAATCTCTTTTTAAAATTCTATTTTTATATCAAATTTTTATTATAGCTCCATATATCTATTTTTCTATCTCTATAAAATCTTGGCTCTTAAAAAATCCCTTTAATTTGTACAAAAGACTCAAATTGCAATAAAAACCTTTAAAAGCTTATTCATCCATAAGGATTTATTTCTTCTTAAGTTTTAGATTTTAATAACTCTTAATCCTACTATTTAATTTTTATAAATTTTTTTCAAAGTGTAGGTAATATTTTTAAGCTTCACTACAAAAAAATTCAACTATAGATTTGCTTTTGATCATTTGATATCTTAAAAATCCTAGCACGTGCTTAAAATCCTTGTTTACAGATACTGAAGCACTATTTTCTTCATATCTCACAAATTCCAAAATTTAATGCCACAAAATCTTTGCATATAGTTTTGTAATATGAATATACATTCTTTTAAAAATTTTGAGCTAAAAAATTATTAAATTATTCAAAATATGGCTAAAAATACAATCACTAATTAAGTAGGTGTCACGGACATAAGATTTATTCCAGTAAATTATCTAAGTAATAATAGACCAATAGAAGTAGGTAAAATAAGTTGATTTGATAATATCTGATAGATAAGCTTCCTAGAAGCTTCATAGATTCAAAATCACCTTTATACATGTCTATAGGTGATTGGTAGGTTAGAAACTTGGTCAACAAGGTAGCCACATGGTGCACATGTTGGTAGCTTGTAGAACAAGCTAGCCATGTGTCACACATGTTGGTAGCTTGCGGAACAAGCCAAGTACGTGGCGCACATGTGAGAAACTTGTCGTGCAAGTTTGACACGTGTCTTGCAAATTAGACACGTGTATGAGGTCCTATAGAATATCGCCATGTAACTCTTAGTTAGGAAGTATTTATAGAGGCAAGAGTGAAGCCTTCTTCACTCTTGTCAACTCCTTTCCTGATCTTAGTTTAGTTTCAAGAGTCTTCATGTTTCCAGTCTTTGACAATAGCCATTCTAGTTTTCCTTTGAATATACATACTTTCTTATTCTTATTTTGTAACTTTACTTTGATATAATTTTTATTAGATTATACATCTTTTTCTAGTTCATGTCCTTGACAGATTGACAAGAGTACACTTATAATATCATAGCTTTTTCTTGTTTTGATTTAAGAGTGGATTACCTCTTTTCTCTTGATAAGATACAAGCATTTTAGAAGTTACGGATTGCCCTCTTCTAAACTGATATTATTCCTAGTATTTTCTTTGTTCTCCCTGTTACTTATCTCGAGTAGTGTTATATATTTTTTGAAGAATTATCATGGCCGAGCTTGTCGAAATGAAGAGTGCAATGGCACAAATGCAAGAGCAAATGAGGGAATTGATGCTTGCAATGCATCAATTCACTATACCTCCACAAGAGACAACAAGGTTACCAAATAATGAAGATATAGATATGGTTGGAGGTGCTTCAACATCTACACCAAGCCATATAATTCCTCCTATATTGGAACATTGTCCAAGCATTAGAGAACCAAAAATTGGTCTACCTGAGAAGTTTGATGGCACAAAATCTAAGTTTCGAGGATTCATCAACCAAGTCCAACTGGTGATTGAATTGCAACCGCAAAGTTTTCCAACTCCAGGATCTTAAGTCAGATTTATTAGTACACTACTTTCAGGTTCTGCCTTATCTTGGTTTTCATCTTTTCTGGAACGACGTGATCCAATATTGGATAATTTAGAAGCTTTCTTAATAGAATTTTGATCTATGTATGGAGAATACGATGCAATTCGTGTTGCAACTAAGAAGCTTCGTATCCTATGACAAGGCAATCAATCACTGACATTATATGCTTCACAATTTTGACAACTAGCAATCGATATCAAATGGGACGATGCTGCACTCATCAGTCAATTTCTATACGGATTACAATATGAAGTGAAGAAATTGATGTTGAACTTACTTGATCCTCAAACATTGAATCAAGCAATAGACTTTGCAGTGAAGTGTGATAATTGGCTTTTCAAATTTAGATGTGAAAGTCATACAAGAGAACCTCAGCGACATTATAATTCAGTGGCACCACCAATGACTTCTCAATATGTATCTTCAGAAGTCGAGGATATGCAAATTGATGCTATACGTTTCAAGCCGCTTTCTGAACAAGAAAAGACTCGACGTTGTCAAGAAGGATTATGCTTGTATTGTGGAGAACCTAAACACACTGCTCAAAATTGTCCAAAGAAACGACGCAACCACAAGATGAGAAGTATGATTGTCAAAGAAGACAATATTTTGGAAAACGAGTTTGTTGAGCCATAATAAGGACCGTGCGGCTGGGATCTTATACAATTTCTAATGAAGGTCCTATCTTCTCCTCACAACCATCTCTTTGTTTTATAATAGATATATATTTAGGACCTAATAATTACAAAGCCTCTGCTTTAATAGATTCAGGAGCCTCGGCTTGTATTTTAGATGAAGAATTTGATAAAAGTCATAGAATACAGATAGTATAAAAATCTAAACCCATACACGTAGAAGTCATAGATGGTCGTCCTTTATCTTTTGGAGATGTTACTCATGAAACACTTCCTCTAGATGTAGTAGTAAATGGCCATAATAGTTGCATAATTTTTAACATAATTAAATCTCCCTCTATTCTAGTTATTTTAGGTCTATCATGGTTAGAAAAACACAACCCTCGAATAGATTGGATTTCTTGTACTCTAAACTTTTCTAAAAGTATAGCTAACAATATAGTTAATCAAGTAAGAAATCACAAGTCTAGTAGAATTAAACCTGCGTTTGTAGGTGCAAGAGCTTTCTTGCACGGTGCAGAAGAAGGATCACCTTTTGTCATTTATGCTACACCTACTTCTAACGATGGAAAGACTTCAAGTAGCATTCCAAGTCAATATCAAGATTATCAAGACGTTTTTGAGAAAAAGAATGCAGATATTCTTCCAGAGCATCGTCCATATGATTGTTCAATCGACCTTAAAGAAGGAACTCAGCCACCATTTGGACCAATCTATAATTTATCACAAGATGAATTGGTTGAACTTAAGGTGTATATTGACAAGAATTTGGCCAAGAATTTCATACGTCATTCTAAATCTCCAGCAGGAGCTCTAATTCTATTTGTGAAGAAAAAAGATGGATCATTGCGGATGTGTGTTGACTATTGAGGACTCAACAAGATCACAATGAAGAACAGATATCTATTATATCTAATATCAAGACTCCTCGACCAGTTGAATCAAGCTAAGATCTATACAAAAATAGATCTAAGAGGAGCATACAATCTAGTACGCATCAAAGAAGGAGATGAATGAAAAACTGCTTTTTAAACAAGGTACGGACATTTTGAATATAATGTCATGCCTTTTAGACTTACAAATGCACCAATTGCTTTTCAACATCTCATAAATGATGTTTTTCGCGAGTTCTTAGACAATTTTGTTATCTGCTACCTAAATGATATTTTGATCTATTCTAAGAACGTAGAAGAACATGAAATACATGTTCGTCAAGTATTACAAAAACTTAGAGATGCGAGATTGTACGCCAAGATATAAAAGTGTGTATTTTACACTACTCAAGTTGATTTCTTAGGATACATCATTTCAAATGATGGTTTCATGATGGATCCTAAGAAAGTTTAAATAATCATGAATTGGAAGATTCCAAAGACGGTAAGAGATGTCCAATGCTTTTTAGGATTCGCCAATTATTATCGGATCTTTATTAAAGACTTCTCTCGTGTTGCAGCTCCACTTACACGTTTGACTTGTAAAGACAAACTCCAATAGAATCAAGAAGCGGAAGCAGAATTTCAAGCTTTGAAGACATTGTTTGTTTCTGCACCAATCCTATATCGTGTAGATTTTTCCAAGGCATTTTTTATGGAAACATATGCATCAGACTTTGCCTTGGGTGCGGTTCTGTCACAAATGGGAACAGATGACAAACTTCATCTAGTAGCTTTTCATTCAAGAAAATTCTCAGTAGCCGAGATCAATTATGAGATCCACGACAAAGAACTTCTTGCAATCGTGGATTCTTTTCAAGAATGGTGTCATTATCTAGAAGGCGCTTCGAGTCCAGTCACCATGTATATGGATCACAAGAACCTCAAGTATTTCATATCGACACGCGTGTTGAATCATCGTCAAGCTCGTTGGAGTATGTCTTTGTCAAGATTCGAATTCATTATCACTTATCGGCCAGGAAAACAACAAGGTTTGTCCGATGCCCTTTCTAGACGTTCTTATTTTGCACCAAAAGAAGGAGATGCAGCTTTTGAGCAACAAAGAACGGTTCTCTTGAAACTAGAGCAGTTTTATCTTCGAGCAATAAAATCAACATTGACTGTTGATTCAACTTTTCTCAAGCAAATTCAGTCAAGTATGTCCTCAGACCTTCTTGTTCATGATATCAAGAATAATTCTTCCAAGTCTCATGATTCTTCTAAATTTGAGTTCAAGAACAATCTATTATATTTCGAAAGACATCTATATGTTCCAGAAGGAGAAGCACGTTTACGAGTTCTTCAAGCACGTCATGATTTTCCAGCGGCATGATATTTTGGATATAGCAAGACTTTGGAACTTATATCAAGAGATTTTTGATGGCCTCAAATGTGGAAGACAGTCAAAGACTTTGTACAATCATGTGATATCTGCTCAAGATCAAAGACTCCTCATCATCGATCTTTTGGGCTTCTTCAGCCATTACTTATTCCAAAACAACCATGGTCTTCTGTTTCTATGGATTTCATCACAGATCTTCCAAGCTCAAGATCTTATGATTCTATATTTGTGATAGTAGATCGATTTACCAAATCTATCACAGGTGAAGAAACAGATAAGCTTTTCATTGATAATATCTATCGCTATAATGGGTTACCTAAGGATATTATATCGGACAGGGGAATTCAATTTGTGTCAAGATTTTGGAGAATCCTTTTCAAGATCTTAAAAGTGGATATAAAATTATCTTCAGCTTTTCATCCTCAAACTGATGGACAAACAGAGCGCGTGAACCAAGTCTTGGAGCAATATTTAAGGTGTACCATCAATTACCAATAAGATGATTGGATAGCTCTTCTGCCATTGGCAAAATGTACTTATAATAATGCGATACATTCTTCTATGCAATAAACACCTTTCTTTACCAATTATGGTTATCAACCATGACTTGATGCTTTTGACTTTTCAAAAGTTGATAATCCAGCGGCAGAAGATTTGACAAATCGTTTGTTAGAGCTATATGCAATAATGAAGGTGCAATTAAAAGAAGCTCAAGAACGACAAAAAATAAATGCAGATGCATATTACAAGGAACATCCACAATTCAACGTGGGTTACAAGGTATGGTTACTTTGTCGTAATATCAAGACTACTCGTCCTTGTGATAAGTTGGACTATCGTAGGCTTAGACCTTTTCATATTTCTGAATAAATCAATCTAGTTGCATATCGATTACACCTATCAGAGTCCATGAAGATCCATCCTGTATTCCACGTGTCACTACTCGATCCATACAAGACAGTGGATATACAAAGAAGAAGACAAATACCACCGCCTCCTGTAGAAGTGGACAACAATGAAGAATTCGAGGTTGAAGAGATTTTAGATTCAAGGCGGTGTCAAAATTGACTGGAATATCTTATGCATTGACGCGGATACAATATTAGTGAACGCACATGGGAGCCACCAAAGAATCTAACAAATGCATCAATAAAAGTTAATGCATTTCATCGACGACATGCATCAAAACCAAGATAAATACTCAAGAAAATCTTCGCTATAAAGCAAGGCAGGTTCTATAGAGGTTTCATCCTATCTTGTATCATTGTTTGTCATTAGATTTTGTTTGTGCTAAAAAGATGGAGGATCAACAACCAGCGAATTCAGCTCAAGAGCCATCATTTGCTGATTTACCGGACGAGACATTACGACTATCACAACCTTCAATATGATGGAATAGAGATGAAGACCTTCAAGAACGACATGTCCTTCCTTGGATTCATGGCGAAATATAACGTGTTTGGTATCACGACCTTGGAAGAGACTCTCGATGTTTGGTGATACTTTTAGAGGTGGGAACTATTCTTGATGGTGTTCCTAATGTTTTCTTTGAAGGAAGTTATGAAGGCCTCAACAATGACCAAATAACAGGGTAGTCCTCTCGCCCTGGTATGGGACATTATCGATGGCTGAAAGGACCTATCAACTACCTTTGAAGGGAACAAAGATCAGAGTATGTGGCAAGTATAATTTGACATATTTTGGACTTTCTCAACATGTAATCACCGCTCCTCGTGGAACTCGTGCCTAGAAGGGGGGATAATGTCACGGACATAAGATTTATTCCAATAAATTATCTAAGTAATAATAGACCAATAGAAGTAGGTAAAATAAGTTGATTTGATAATATCTGATAGAAAAGCTTCCTAGAAGCTTCATAGACTCGAAATCACCTTTATACATGTCTATAGGTGATTGGTAGGTTAGAAACTTGGTCAACAAGGTAGCCACATGGCGCACATGTTGGTAGAATATTCAAGAACCAAGTACATTGACATTCAATATTACTTCATAAGGAAGAAGATTGAAATGAGAGTGATTGACATAAAATATTATACAACAAAAGACATGCTTGGTGATTTGCTCATAAAAGCATTAATGAAGGATAGACATTACATGTTGACAAAAATGTTAAATTTAAAAGCCTTTGACTAATAGCAAAGTGAGAGTATTGAAATAAATAGATTTTAATAAAAGTAGAATAAATTACCAAGTAAAAGATATTATCTTAGATAAGTTGCTAATAGTCAAAGGATTGGCTCTTGGAATATAGAAGGACTATCATATAGATGAGCCACAAGGAGAATAGTCTCAAGAATAGATAACAATATAAAAAATATGCTAAATAATATCTTAATAGTAGATGAGATGCAAAAAGATGTCTTGATGGTAGGTTTGATGAATGCAAGAGTGAAAGGATAGAAGTTGTCCATTGGAGCAACAACCATCACCTGTAAGTAAAAGAAGTTGGAAGTGAAAGTTATCTTATTCCACACTTCATTTTGTGCGCAACTCTTGGTAATACTAAGTGTTAGGACTTCTTAGTTCTTTTTCTTCAATAATAATTACATTCTTGATAAAAATTATAAAATGTATACAAAAATTATCTTATAAAATAAAATTTAAAATATTTATAAAAAAATTCAAAATCTTTTTTTTAACCAAGATTATAAGATTTTAAATTTTATTAAATAAAATTTAAGAATAACTAAGTTAAATTACATTCTAATATATTTTTATTTTTTATACATTTTAATAAATTATAAAATATTTTATTTTATATATATTTTTATATACTTTTATATATTTTTATATACTTTTATAAAATAAAATTTGATTCTTTAATTTTTTTTAATTTAATTTTAATACATCTATCACCTAAAATAATTTAAATGTCAATTATAGAATTTATTCTCTTGCCATTATGTACCAATAACTTTAAATTAATAGATAAATAAAAAACCATAAAACTTTATATTTAGTTTTTTTTGTAGTCTAAATTTTATTTATTATTGTATATATATTCATCATATGAAGTTGTATTACATAATAAACTTTCAAAGTATTTTAATGTTCTTTTGCATTTTTAAGGTCATCATGTGGCATGTTGTTACAAATTGATTTTAAGAAATTATTGTTGTTAAATTTTGATACTAAATCTACAATCCTTTGAATTCTTGAAATTGTTAAATTGAAGTGCAATTCAACATTTTTGAACTTCATAATGTATTTATTTCAATATTATAGAATGTGCCTGTCAATATACAAAAATAAATATGGCATTATGCACAATTATATTCAAAATAGAAAAATATTATTATGTCTTAGAAATAATTTTTATTAAAATGAATGCCAACTCAAAAAATTAGTAAAATAATTGCATCTGTAATGAATATTAAAATCAAGTTAATTGCAACATTGTGTCAAATCTGTCTGTACAATAACAACATCAAACATGATTGCAATACTAGCTTTAGTTGCAATTTTATTAATTTAAAAACCATTAAAACAACAAACTAAAGTTGTTTCAACCTACCAAGAGAATTTTATGGGTATTTTATATTGAAGAATACCCTTTAAAAATTTCTTAATAATTTGATAAACATAATGTAACATTTTTTTTACAAATGCCTTGTCATATCATTAATTATTTAAAATGTAATCAAAATCTTAATCATGAATTATAATTTATAATGTTCAGAATCTTTTGTGTTATTGTATTTACATAAAATTAATTTACAAATCTTGTTACACAAGAAAACAAATGTTTGACATATCCACATTCATGATGCATTCATATCACAGTTACATGAAGCTTGGTACCAACACAAAACTATGCAAATTGTTATCACAAGTTTCAATCAAGATGTAATTTACAAAAGTCAAAGTTGACTTTTGATATAAGAAAATCAAGACAAAAGACCAATTCAAATTATCAAAATAGCAAGGCTTGAATCTGTTCACCATCGCTCATTAAACAACACAGTTTTTTCCCCCACAGCAGCTTCAAAACCATGTAAAACAGTCATATACGTACATTGCAAAACGTTAAAATTACATCTAATTAAGAAATCAATAAGAGACCAAACGTTTTTTATTTTTTATTTTTATTTATATATTGGAAATTTAATCACATGGCAGCTTTATTAACAACACGGGTACATTCAAAGGACATAGGCTGGAGGTCCTGGCATTCTTGTTTAACACCTCAGCACGAACCTAAACATGAATCAGATTTCGCTCAACTACCACGTCAGAATACATCCACAAAAACACCTTTCATCATAAAGGGATGAAACTCATCTACGACTCTAACCGGCAAGGAGCGAAGTCGGGGAGAAGATTTTAGGGTTTGATGCTTGCATCATGTGCATGCCCCTGATTGCTCAGATCCATCACTTCCTCTGCCCCTGCATTGCTCGCCGCGCAACTCTGGCCCCTGTCAATAGCCAAGCCCGTAGCCCCTCCCGCGCTCGCTTGCCTCTCATTATTATCCCCGATCCACTGTCTCCTCTTCGTAAAAGAACTTGTTCCGTTTTTTCTCCGCTGTCTGTCGTGCTGATTCAACAGCATTTCTGGTATCTGTATCGGCGATCGTAGTGTTACATTTCCCATTGCTTCGTACTTATCGGGCAGGTTAAAGCACTTGTGTTATAAATTTGTAATTTCTGATTTTTTTAAAATTAAAATTTTATTTAGTTTGTGGTTTACGATATCGATTCGAGTGTGTCAGGGCAGGTGGCTTGGAGGCTTGTTCTTTCGAGAAGGGTTTAGTTTTGGCAAATTTCGGTTGAGTCTGTGGTGTACATCGAAGGGGGATTCTGTGTAGTTCATCAGGCAGTGGATCCGTGGACTGACGAGTGAATTCCGTTTCGGTCATGGTTATTTCGTGTCAGGAGTAGTTTTTAAGCCGTGGTGGTCGGGCAGCGGCGATCCTGCGTGGAGCATTGTTTTTCCTGGTTTGTACTTGAGCCTTCAGTCTTCGAGTAGACTTGGAATTCTGAAATATTGGCGACATTTTGACGAGTGGGCTTGTATCGCAACAGGTAAGCTTTGTCGTGCAGCCTGATGGGAGCGCACTTTATACTTCTCATTATTTTATGTTTCTCGGAAGAGTGGAGATTTGAGATTGCAGTAACTGTTTGAGACGATTACTTCTTTAGGTCGTAGATATTACACCACTTAATACAACATAGATGAGGTGTTTAGTTGTACTCTGGCGGTTTCAGTATCTTGCCATGATCCACAACGAATGGTAAGATGGTATTTTGTAAAACAACCTGCAACATCGTTGGTTTAATGTAGCTCTGAAGATTAATTAAATTGTAAGCTATGCTTTAGGGACGTCTCTTCAATCGAAGAGCATCTGCGCATTAGATTCACGACACCTGAATGCTGTCTTATACTTCATTTTTAAGGATTCAAACCGGTTACTAGTAAATTAGGTGGCACTGTTTCCGGTTTCAATGTCCTGGTATCGGTCGGTTTGTAATTCTAATCTGTGATTGCATTGGGCAGAACTCATGGCGTTCCCTGTGGCAACGGCTCAAGTTGTAAGTTCCAGCCGCACATAAAAGTGTGATGTTTTGTTTTGGAATGTATGATTTTCTGTACTGAGGGTTGGTGGCTGCAATTGTTCATAGCTACCTTCTGATTTCATCCTTTCACAATCATGCATGTGTGGTTTATGGTAGGTCAAAGAAACTGAATGATAAATTCACCCTACACGGCGTGTTTTGATTGCGAGTATCTATGTAACCGTCTTTATATAGAAGGGATGTAATTATTTGAAGGTTTGATTGAGCAATTGAAGAAGTTTGATCTTTCGGTGGAGCAGGTCGGAAATGCTTTTGTGAACCAGTACTACAATATCCTACACCAATCCCCAGAAGTCGTACATCGATTTTACACCGATTCCAGTCACATGACCCGAGCGGAGGCGGGAGCTGATGGAGCTGTGGATGTCGCCCACACCCAAGACGTGAGTACTAACTTTGAACGCTTAGTCTGTATGAGAAAGTGTTCATTCGTTTGTACTCAGGCTCTTTCGGTTCAGCTTTTATTGGTGTGCAGTTATTGGTATTCAATGCTTGAACAATGAACACTAAGATTCTGTTGTGATTATTCAGTTCTTAACTTAAGCACGCCGTCTCAACCTTAAATTCATATTGCAGATGGTTATGCTTATGTGATCAAGGTTGGTAGTCTTGCATGTAGTTATGTTTGAATCTAAGACTTGCATAGAAAGGTACGTTTCCTTTTCAAAGTTAATTTTTTTTTTTTTTTTTTTTTTTTTTTTCCTGCAGCAAATTCACCAGAAGGTGATGTCTTCAGATTACAGCAAGTTCAAGGCAGAGATTAAGACCGTTGATTCCCAGGACTCACTCAATGGTGGAGTTCTAGTTCTCGTCACAGGTTCTCTCTCCACCAAATCAACTGGAAAGAGAGTCTTTGTGCAAAGCTTCTTTTTGGCCCCTCAGGAGAAAGGCTACTTTGTCCTGAATGACGTGTTCCGCTACCTCGACGATGAGGTTCAGAAGCAAACAATAGCTGTCCCATTTCAATCCAATGGTGTTCCGGAAGTCGAGCAGGAGCATCCGCAGGCCTCAGAATCAGGTACATATCTATTTTTGGGGGGGATTTTAGCCACTCTGGTTGTATCCGAACTCTGGTATCTGCTTTTTATTACTGCCTTGTGAGACTGAACCTGACCACAGTTCCACGTGTAGATATTCTGCCTGTCTGTTTCTCATTTTTTGTTTGTTTTTTACTCTGAACAGTGTTTGAATGTAATATGTAGTTCTTGACGTGCAGCTTATTAAGCGCAGCTGATATTTCTCGTCGAATATGCTGCCAGCAATCTTTAGTATTTGATTTAAGTTCCCTGAAATTCTATTTAATAATTTCAATTTCCTCCACAGTTGTAGAGCAGCCCACCCCAGCTCCGGCGCCTGAAGTTGTGAGAGAAGTCACACCCGAACCAACTCCTGAGAACGAGGCGACAGCTCAGGAGGTATTCGATGATGAAGGACCTACTGGAGCCGAAGAAGAGGAACTCACTGGCCCTGCGCCTATCGAGGACAACACCTCCCCCGTGATTGAAGAGCCTGAATCTCCAATGGTTCAAACAACTCCAATCAGGGAGGCTCACCCGGTTGTGCAGGAGTCGAAAGCAGTTGGTGAGCAGCCTAAGATATCATACGCATCCATCGTAAGTTTTTGTACCCTTAATCGTAAAGAACAATATAACAATACTTTGTGATATGAGGTTCTGCTGTGATACATCATTTGACAATTGTGCGATTTGTTTGAGTTTGGTTTCGCGGATGCATCGTCGTGTTGACATAGTCTTCTTGTCGCGCTGTTTAGTTAAGAGTGATCGGAGTCCCTCCTCCCAAGGCGGCTCAACCTCCTGCTGAGCGTCCAGCAGTTTCATCTGTACCGGCTGCCACTGTAGCTACTCCATCTCAAGAATGTCATGAGGATGCGGCTCCTACTGAAACTGCCTGTGAGTGAAATTCTTTTTGGATATTTGTTGTACATGACGCGAAGCATACTATTTGTATGTTTGTGTAGAAAATTTGATGATTGGATGTTCTTGACTTATGCAACTTCTTCCACGCTATTCTATTTTGGACGCGTATTAGTTCGTTTACTGAGGCATGGTGGGTATGAGAAGGTTTATATGACTCTACCATATAGCACCAGAACTCGATCGCAGTCCAATCCTCGAATGCATCTCTTGCCACTTTATAATTTCGCTAAGATGTCCATGCGCTATTTTGTCATGCAGCGGATGGGCGCTCAGTTTACGTTAAGAATCTTCCAATGTCCATCACTGCTTCTCAACTGGAGAAGGAGTTTGCTAGTTTTGGACCTGTTATACCGAACGGAGTCAATGTCAAGAGCCAAAAGGTAACCTTACTTAGTGTCATGTTACTTGACTCGATTCGGTTTGTGTAATGGTTTGCGGTGAATGGAATGTTCTGGGTCCCCAACCTTGGATCCCACTTGTCTTCCAGTTCTTGTCGCGTGTGAGAAATCCGTTTCGTTGTATGACGTAGGGAAGAGCCTACTATGTTGGTTATTGAAAGGATTATACTCTGGTTGTGAACAGCAAGGCGTTTGCTATGCATTTGTCGAATTTGAGGACACAACTGCTGCGCAAAGTGCTATCGAGGTACAAGTCTATTTTGTAGCATTTGAATGCCTTCTGTGAACTCCCACTGGAATGTCTTTTAATTAATCTCCCCGTACAAGCTGCTGAAATATTGTTTCATTCTCGTTGTGTTTGAAGGCTTCTCCTATTCAAATCAATGGTCGCCAAGTCTACATCGAGGAAAAGAAGCCAATTGCAAGAGGTAGATTCAGCCGAGAAAGATCGTCACTGCAATGATTCCACTTTTTATTGTTTTTTGTATTCTCTTTTTTCATCGCCCCTGTGAAATTTTGTCGATAAACAATGAACCGCACAAACAGGAGGTACACTCAGTCTTGGTCTCACAGTTTTGCGCACTTGGCAGCTCCACGACGATCAAACGACGGGAAGAACGATCGTCCATATCGGTCAGACAGGAATGATCGTGGCGAAGGAGCTAGAGGCCGCGGGTCATACAATGGACGGAATCCGGGAAGGGGTGCAGGTCAAGACGCACGGGAACGAGACGGAAGCAGAGGAGGACGTGGGGCTGGCCCTGCTCGCGCGGGGTATTCCTCATCAAACAATGAAAGTGCCCCAGGTAACAGTGAGAGACGCCCCGAAAGCCAAAGAGCACCTAGGCGTAACAGCAGCAATCCACCCCCTCCAGTTGCAGCTGCATGAGGCTGGTTAAGTGAATGAGTTTGCGTAGATGGTACATTTTTTTACTATGAATTGTTGAGTTTGGCAGCTATTCTTTGGATTTCCAATCCGATTTTGCTTGTGCTCGGGGTTCATTGGGTAGTTCCGCGACAAATTGCATGCGGAAGCAAGGGGACACTGAAGATTTGCATTCAGTGCAAAGTAGAGGTTGACACCCGCCCCACTGTCATGATTTCTGGTGAGATTATCTGAAATTGTAAGACTGTGATCAGTGAACAGGATGTCTTAACGTATTCTAATTCTCCGTTCAAAGGTTATCTTGCAGGCATTGCATGACGAGCGGTTTACTTTGTATATTAGTTATTGGCTTGCTTTTGGTATAACTTTTGCAATAGGGCTTGCATCATGTTGGTCTTCGATATGTAGTGTGTGGAACTTGCCAGGAACTAAATCGGTGTATGAATTGTGTACGCAAACTCACACAGATTTGTTTATGACTAAGATTTAAGATTTCAGAGTTCAGTCTTTGGAATAATGAAGGTGAGAAATCCTGGAAGGGTCAAATTTGTTGCAGACAGAGCATATTCACAAAGCTAACACGTCAAATTGCATCACAGCATCTTTGAACAGACTCGACAGACATTTTGATGCTTGAAATTGTGTTTCTTGTTTGAACCCAGACTTAGTTTTTTGGGCAATGTAATTTGATTTGTATACATCTACAGAATTGGTCATTGTGTACAATGCGATCATGTGTAGGCATGTAACTGTTAACATCGTAGACTTGGTAAAAGGATTTTTAGTTTTGTTAATGAATGTGTTGCGCCGATTATATTCTATAAAGACAGTGTTGATTCTATAATGCTTGTAGAATCAGAATTTGATAGCCATGATAACCTGAAAATTGTGAAATATATTACCATAAGAACATTCGATGTTGTTTGTTGCAATTATTTTGCATTCTAAAATCTTAAAAAGCAATATTTATGAGTACCGAAGACACCCTGTTCATTTTCTACACAAGAAGGTAAAATCATCAACAGAACCAAAGATCACTCGTATAGGAACAATATAATATTAATGGTTCTGTGTATTAATATGAAACCAGCAGGTTACAAAAGAATGCCAAATTTGATTTAGAATAATTTAATTTCTTAAAGTAATTGTTTACAGAAAATATGTGTTAAAAATCTCGCATCAAGTAGGATTGATAAAGACAGACAAATCAACATTCTTGTTCTTGCAGAAATCTAAAATACAGCTTAAATCTCTTGTACAGGCAATCTTTTTACAATGAATGTTTACTTAGAATATTGCAAAAGCAAAGATGTATACAATTCTAATAGCAAATTAGAACTCTGTTTGTGCAACTGTTGTCAACAAGAAATACATCATTCTCACATATCACCTGCTAAACTTTGACCAAGAATACAGGCTTGCAATCTCCAACATTACAAGTTGGTTTATTTATTTATGTATTTATTTTATTCAACTTGATTGTCTTATTTTAGTAAGAGCATATAAAAATCCAACATAAAATACTAATTTTATAAACTTATATTCTTTCCATGTAATAGATATGCTAGAAACTAAAGTTTTTAGAACTAAGAATAAAATTTTTTGGATTTCCAAAAAGCTGCAAATATAAGAAGGATATTATGATTTGGTTATTTTAAATCTTAAAAATATAATATTTTTTATTTTTTACTGTAATAAAACAAGTAAATTGCTTGATTTTAAGAGTTTATAGCATAATTATTAATAATACCTCTTTTATCTAATTTGGACACATATTGAATTTAGAAACCATTGATATGTTACATCAAACATTGGCAAGAACTTGGCAAAATTTTTGTAAGAATATTCAAAATTATAATTTTTTAATGTTATTGTTAAGAATAAAATATCAATATTTTTAACCATTAAGTTATATAATAATAATTTATAATATAAAGTCACTTTATTTGCAAATATGCAAAATATTATTCTTTAAAAATACAAAAAACCAAATCAATTTTGATTTAATTATATGAATTTTTTAATAAATAAATAAAATCTTAAGAAAAAAATTATTTTGCTTCAACTCTTAAGTGGTATTGCAATTCAATTTATAACTATAATACAAAGTGGTATATTATTTCATAGTTATGATTACCTCAATCACAATTTAGTGGTCAAACAAGTGGCTTTTGATTACATTAAAAACTATACATAAATACCAATTGTTTATCTCTAATACTATAAATTTTTTTATTTATATTTTTTTTACCATTTTATGAAAATAAAATATAAATATACTTATCATATGGGTTATTATAGGATACTAAAAGTATTCTAAGTATAGTTATTTAATTAAATTAATATAAGATTTAATTATATTATAATTAGTATTAAATTATATATATATATATATATATATATATATAAAAGATGTTGTTAATGTCACCATAGTTGTTGCTACTACCACCACAATTTACCATCTATCTTATATCATCACAATTTTTGATATTACCACTATTGAAGAAACACATGAGGCAAAACACAAGTAAGTAGAAATTAGCAAGGTTGCAATCAAGAGAAGTGTGGAATGAGGTACCTCTCACTTTGAATATCCATTACTTATAAGTCGTGGTTGATGCCTTTAATAATAACATCCATTCTTTGATTTTTACATTCATCAAAGGATATATCAAGTATATTTTTTGGCATTTTATTTTTTATAAGAATATGCCTTTAGCATATTCAATATATGTAGAGGATCTTTTGACATTTCACCTACCTTAAATATATCCTATGATATATATTTTATATTTTTATGTAGTTTTTAGATATTTCCTAGGATATCCTTTATCCTCTTGATTTTATCTCTTGGCCCTTGGTTTCGTCCTTTATTCATAGGATGGCCTCTCTATTTATCAAGAGATAATCCTTTGACCATTAGCAACCTACCTAAGATAATATCCTTTATTTGGTAATTTATTTTATTTTTATTATTATCTTTTTATCTCAACACTCTCACTTTACTATTGATCAAAGGCTTTCAAATCTAATGCCTTTGTCAATATGTAATGCCTATCCTTCACTAATGCATTTGTCAACAAATCGGCAAGCATGTCTTCTGTAGTACAATACTTTATGTCAATCACTCCCATTTCAATTTTCTCTCTTAAAAAGTGATGTTGAATGTCAATGTGCTTGGTTCTTGAATAATGCTTTGGGTTCTTTGCAAAAAAAAGACATCCTTGATTATCACACTTCATCAAAGTTACTTCTAATTATATAAGTTCAATATCTTTTAAAACTTATTTTAACCAAATTGTCTCCATTATTCCATAGTTTACTGCCATATACTTTGCCTTCATTATGGATCTTATAATTGTGGGTTGCATCTTGCAATTCCATGAAATTGCTCCTACTCCAACAAAGAACACATATCATGTTCTTGATCTTCTATCATTTGCATCTCCTACCTAATCCGCATGACAATAACTATGCAAAATAATATTATCTCTTCCAAGACATAATTTGAAGTCTAATGTGCCTTTCAAGTATCTCATGATTGTCTTGATGGTTGCCCAATGGATTGGTCTAGCTTTTGACATGTGTTGACTTACAATACTCATTGCATATGCAAGATCCATCCTTGTGCCAACTATTATATGTATGAGTGAGCCTATTACTGCCTTGTATGGAACACCTTGCATTTCACCTTTAATTCTAGCAAATTCTTCATCCATGAGCTTCATCAACTTCAAATTTATATCTGAAGGTATTCCAATAGATTTGCAATCCTTAATGTTAAATCGTTTCAACATTCCTTCAATGTACTTCCTTTGGCTCATTATAATGGTCTTCTTAGTATGATCTCATGCAAATTCCACTTCTAAACAATAGTAAAGCTCTCCCAAATCACTCATCTCATATTTCTATGCTAATTTTATTTTCAACCAATCCATCATCTTCAAAGTATTGGTTAAGATAATTAAATCATCTACATAAAGGATAACAATCATTAAGAACTCTTTTAATTGCATCACATACATACAATGATCAACCTTATTCCTTACAAATCCTTCATTCATAAAAAATGTGTCAATTTATTGATACCATGTCCTTGGTGATTGCTTGAGTCTATACAAGGATTTTTTCAATTTACAAATAAGATATTGCTTGCCTTGTTCAACAAATCCTTGAAGTTGATCTATATAATTGCCTTCTTTCAACTCTTTATTTAAAAAAGTCATCTTTACATCCATTTGATACATCTCCAAGTTCATTGTTGCTCGAATTGCCACAATAGTTCTAGTAGTGGTGAATTTGGCCACGGGAACAAATGTCTTATTAAAATCAATACCAGCAACTTGTAAGTATGCTTTGACAATTAATTTTGCCTTATATCTTATAATATTATTCATTACATCTTTTTAGGTTTCAAATATCCATTTATAACCAATAGATGAAAATTGAATCAATTCCCATATTCCACTGTCCATGAAAGATTTGTACTCTTTTTCCATGGCCTTCTCTCACTTCAATGCGCTTATAGACTTCAACTTATTTGAATAGCACAATAAAGTATATGTGGGCCTATAACCTATTGAAAAAACAGATGAGACAAAACACAAGTAAGTAAAAATTAACAAGGTTGCAATTAAGAGAAGTGTAAAATGAGATACCTCTTACTTCCAATACCCATTACTTATAGGTGGTGGTTATTGCCCTTAACGACAACATCCATCTTTTGACTTTTACATTCATCAAAAAATATACCAAGTATATCCTTTGATATCTTATTTTTTATAAAGATATGTCTTTAGTATATCCAATATGTCCATAAGATCTTTTATCCCATGGCATTTCACCTATCTTAAATATATCCAAAGACACATACTTTATACTTTTATCTAGTCTTTGAATATTCTCTAAGATATCTTTTATCCGCTTGACCTTGTCTCTTGGTCCTTGGTCTTATCTCTTATTCATAGGATGGCATTTCCACTTATCAAGAGACAATCTTTTAACCATTAGCAACCTACCTAAGGTAGTATCCTTTACTTGATAATTTATTCTATTTTTTTTATTATTTATTTATCTCAATAGCCACCACAATTTATTCTTATTAATTTATTAATTATTTTTTTATTGAAATTAAACTTATTATATATTACAAATTGTGGTGACAATAGTAAAAACCGTGGTAACAGTAACAATATCCTACATAAATATGTAGTATCATTTAATACTTAAAACTCCATTTTCTTTGGACCATCATACATTGATACCAACTCTACACCTCAATATTGATATACATTTACATCCAAACACATGTAATAAATGATCATGTTCAATAATTGACTATCAGTTTCAAATATAATTTCCAAACAACACCAAAGATGCTAAGACTTTGCAGAAGATCCACAGTTCCTCGGGTATCAATCGGCCACGTAGGAGATTTCATTCGTCGATCGGATGAGGGCAGGACACTAACTAGAACCGATTTCGGGTCGACTTTTCATCCATAACTTAGATGGAGGGCCGCTCACCAACTAGAACCGATTTTATGCAAGAACTTCATTCGCTCTTCGGATGAGGCCGGCCATCAATCAATACCGATCTCATCCAAGGCCTGCCCGGATCCCAAGCATCGACAGGCTGGGCTTGTGCAGATCTGCACTAGAAGAGAAGAATGTGTTAAATAAAAAATGTGTTAAAATGTGTTAAATCAAAAAAGTTTGGAACAAGATTTAACACATTTTTACGTCACCTTGGTTATCACCGATGACGCTCTTCTCTTCTAGTGCGACCTCACCAGAAGCTGTTTGGTTTGCTGCTTGGACTCAAGCTTTCGTGGTGGGATGTAGCTGAGGTTTGTGCGAGTAGCGCCGCTGCAACAGGTTAAAGGTTAAAGGTTTTGTTTCTCAGCTTAAGGCTGTCCAAATGAGCGTGTTGTCTACACTAGCTCGGATCATAAGGGTGGTTTGGTGAGGTTGTGGGTTGGGCGGTTGATGCGTGAGTGTAAGTGTTGGAGGATTCCTTCGGCAAGGCCTTGACGTGATCTGCAGTGATAAGGTGATAGACAGCCCTAGGTGGGTGGTGCGCATGAAGAGTAGCTTTGCTCGATAGCATGTGTCGGTAAAGGTTTGTGGTGAGACTTGAGATTTGGTGAGCGTCCTGGATGATCATTGCAGCGTGTAAGGCAAGCGTTTTGTGAAGCGAGTCCCGTGGAGATTTATCTTGGCTGTGGAGGAGCTAGATCTGCCACTGCAGCAGAAGAAGCGGTAGAAATCACGATCCAAGTCGTGTCTCCAGTGTCTCGAAGGTGGACTTCATCCGGTTTTTGTACTGTGTGTCTGCACTTACTTGCATGGTTTTGCCACTGGAGTGAACACGCTATGGAGTGTTTGGTGCGGTGTTGTGCTTGTAATCGACTGATGTGGAATTTTCGAAACGTGGGATGTTTGGTGCTGTAGATTCTGATGTTCACTGTGGGTTTCATGTATTCGCTGCGATCGGATGAACTTGGATATATTCGCGGAATTTAGCCTTCGCTGTACGGAGAGCTAGGTTCAGTAACTGCACCACTTACGTCATTAAAAATATCCGGCCCGCAATTCAGTGCTATCTAGGCATCGTCGCGTCTTCCCTCTGCCCACCTCATCCCTGTAGTGGAGTTAAGGGTCATAGCAACAGTAGAATTAGGGTTTTGGGAATCTGGCAACGCATTGTGGGAGCGAGTTGGCGTGTGATTGGTTTAGCCTTGTTATGTCCTTGCTGTGGTGATTCACGAACAGTGCAGAGCTTTGGGAAGGATGATGTATGGATATAGTTGTGTACTGAAGTGATAATAGCCCTACCTGGACGTTGCCGATGAAGTGTGGCTTTGCTGGAGTGCATGTGTCGGTCACGGTTTGCGGCGATGCCTGATGTGCAGGTTCACACCATCAGTTGGTGGGCGATGGAGCAGTTGCTTTACTTGGGTCTACAAGGGTTTTCTTTTTTTTGGTTGCTGCCCAGTGAAGATTGCATGCGATGGAGGGCGTCTGAGTTCTGCTTGTTTGTTTTGGTGTTAGTCATGAGGGGTAGTTGTGGCGGCTGGTGTTCATGTTGTGGGTTGTGTAGAAAAGTGTCAGGCTAATGATCACCGATCATGACGGTGTATGATTTAGGGTGGTTCCATGCGAGTTACTGCTGTGAGATTTTGAGAGATGGATATTGACATTGCGTATTTGGTTTTCAAATGATACTGAAATCGATAGTTGCTTGGGAGTTAATGATATCAGAATATAAAAGACAATGCATGTGGTATATTGGTGTTTGAACCTCTTGGTTGTACTTTTGTGAAGTGTGGTTTTTGGGAGTGGTTCGAATTGTTGTAGAAGTTTTTAAATTGAGATATTCACATAGTAAGTTGTAGCTTATTCAATTGAATGGTGGGGATTCATCTCTAATTAAATTTTTATTTTTTTGATCGAAAAATTTGAAAGTGATCTGTGCATGATTCTAGGAGGAGGAGAAAAAACATTACATGTATACGTCCATAAACAAGGTATTGAAAATATTTCTTTATTATGGCCATTGATTAAAAATTAAAGTGCTTATAATGTAATATATTGAGAATAGTGAATAGTCATATAAATTGAAGTAACAAATTTTAAAATTAGTCCTTAATTTAAGACAATATGAAGTTTTTAAAAAGTATAAATAATTTATACATGTTTGAATAAAGTTTTATGAAAAGTAATAATTGTAATTAGTATTTTTTGGCACTAGTGAGAGAATATTAGAATTGGAGAATTGGAGAATTGGAGAATTGGAGAGAAATTGGTATAAGAGAATGTGGTTTTTTTTTGTAAAGAATTGGAAAAGAATGTGAAGAAGTTAGATTATGAAGATGACTTGTTGTAATGAAGCTAAGTGACTTAAAATGATAGTTGTAGAAAATGATTTATTCTTCTAAATTAAACCAAAATATACAATATATGATAAGGACTTTATATAGATTTGTAATCAAATTATGAAGTGAATATGGATAAAAAAATTAGATGAGTAATTGAATGATTGCATTCAATATTGGAATGACCTATCTTTGCCAATGATTGAATTGGTTGTAGGAAAGGATTTGAAAATGGAACATATAAGCATATAAGATATTTTTTTTCAATGTCAAAATCTTATCAATAAAATAGATATTCTATTGAAAAATAAGCATTTGTTGAATAAAAGACAATGTACAAATTTGTATAAAAAACTTGTTCAAGTTATGACAATATTTTTTAAAGTGATGAAAAATATTAGTAATATTGATAAATATGGCCTTATATTTATTGAGTTATATTTGGGAGTAAGTAAGAGCTATCTATTGATAGAAAATTGTGATAAATACAAATAGCATTATGTAGCCATCTTTCAAATAAAGAACAAAGAAACAATTTGAGAATTTGTTTGGAATTTGCAAAATTGTTATGATATAGTATACAACACTTTATAAGAGATTATTCAATAGAATGCAAAGACATACTTTTTGCATATAATGTTGCTACCTTTGATGAAGTTCAAGATGATAATTAAAATATTTTTTCAAAGGTTAAATAATGAAATTACAAAGACATGATAAACATCAAAAACTAATTAGATATTTATTACAAAGATAGAAAGATGTATTGTATTGAAGGTAGAGAATTGGATACCTTGGAAATTTCAAACAATATCAATTGTTTACAAATTGGTGATTGCATAAGCAAAAGTAATTTTGGAGATGTTTTCAAATCCAATTGGTTTGGATTCTTAAGCACAATAAAAATATTGGTTGGTATTTTTAAAGATTGTATAACTATTAAAGTAGGCATCTTAGTTGATTTGAATCATTCTAATCTTATTAAATATTTTTTTGCTACAAAAGATTGTTTGAGCAAGATTGATGAATCTATTATTATAAAAATTAGAATTAAAAAGTTTTATTTAATAATTGAATTAATAAAAATAGATATAAAAAAATTATTGAAAAAAGACAATCAATGTCATATATTTTATTGATTAATATTATACATCAAATTATAAAAGGAATATATTATTTGCATGATATACAAATTGTATATTGAGACTTAAAGCTTGAAAATGTATTCATAAATTTTGCAAATAGAAAAAATATAATTAATAATTTATAATATATAATTATTAAAATAAATAATTTTGGTGTTTTTGAATTTAATGTTGGAAAGAATCAAAAAGCAAAAAAGAGCAATTATATCTATGGTACATCAAAATATGTAACTTTTAAGATATTAAACAATAAAAAAATATTAATAAAAACATATCATTTTGAAGCAAATGTTTATTCATTTACAATGACATGTTTTGATATTCTTTCTAAAAAAGAACCATTTGTTGATATGTACAAAATGGATGAAATATTAAAAAAAATAATAAAAGTAAAAAGATCAAACTTTTTTTCAAATTGTGATGAATTAAGTGAGTTGATTAAAAGATGTTAGAGTTTAAATCCATCAAATTGTCCAAAATTTGGAGTAATATGTGAAAGACTTGCAAAGTTAAAAAAGAAGTTTTTAGTAGGAGTTTATGAAGTTCTAATACCATCTTTTAATGCATTTGAGAACAAAATTCAACAAATGATATAACAAAAGCAAAAACATCTTAGATTTTTATTAGTAGATTTTACATCTATTAATTTTATATTATTTTATTTGTTAATATATTTACTAATTTTAAAGATGAAATTATTTTTAATGATTTAATATCAACGATATTTTTATTTTTATATAATAAAATTATAATAATAATAGTTAAATATGAAATATATGTATGTATTTTTATTAAAGTATTATAACTTAAATATATTCATTATGCAAAAGTTTTGGTCTAATGAATTTGATTGTTTGTATAGGTATATTTGCAAGAAAAAAAATTGTTGGATAAAAAAGAAATTTCATTAGAAATTATACAACTATACAAAAAAGGTATAAAAGTACTATGTTATATTAATGTGGGTGGAATAGGCAAAACAACTATAGCAATATCAACTTTTTATGATGTGAAATATATGTATGATACTTCATACTTTATTGAAAATATTCAAAATAGTAGTAATAGCTATGCCATTTCATGTAACATTCTAAAATAATTCAAAATTCTAAAAATATCAAAAAATTAGAAAATATGCAAAAGATGTTGGAATTAGTTTTGAACAAAATATAATCCATTTTGATATTAAATAATATAAAAGATCATAGTCACATTAAAGATATTGTGCCTATAAATATTTTATATGCCAATAATAGTAGCATATTAATTATAATAATATAAGATTAGAAACTCGTACAATATTTTTTTATAAAGATTCATAAAATAGATATTAAAGAATTAAACAAAGATATAAGTTTGAAATTATTTACCACTCATGCTTTTAGAAACCATGTTAAATTTTCTAAAAGACTTGTTGAAGTTGATAAAAAGATTGTAAAAAATTGCAATCATTTATCTTTGAGCTTAAAAGTTTTAGGAGTGTTCTTGAGAGAGCAAAAGACATTTAGATGTTGGAAGAGCTTTATAAAGATCAAAAAGGGAAAGAAATCTGGATGGGACACATTGATTTGTCATTCATTGATAAAAGTAAATGAAGATGGAATGATAAAAATACATGACCAATTACAAGACATGGGTTGAATGATTGTTGAATAAGAAAAGAATATGAAGGCATATGAATATGGAATATGAATATGTGCCAATAAATAGATAGTCAACAAAGGTATTTGATTTATTTTTTTTAAAAATAATATAAGAAGAATCTATAATATTAAAAAATATTTTTGATATGATGGTTGTGTATATATTATTATTATTATATTGAAATAATATTATATGATAAATTAATATGAATACTAATAGAAGAAATTTTATATTCATTAAAATTTGTATATAATAAATATGTTACAAGTATGTTTATTTAAAGTTCTAATTTATTCATATTGTATTGTTATGCAATTGGAAGGACTATGTTGTAGCAATCAAAAGAAAATGATGTATGTTAATATTGGAGATATTTATTTTCTTTCTTTGAAATTACTTGGTTATAAATTAGAAGAAAATATATTGAAAGATATCACAAAATATTGAATATATGTATATTATTTATAATATGGTTATATAAGCTAGAATATCTTTATCTAAATATGGATTTATGGATAGATATGTTTAATGATACTTCATGCAAAAAATTATAGTTGTTATATAAAAAAGAAATTTGAAAAAAAATTAAAAGATCTAAATATTTTATAATTGAATTATTATAAATTTATACAAAAATTTCTATTTTTTTTAATGAATCCATTTTTAGAATTAGATTAAAAAAATATTATAATTTGGTAGTATTACCAAAAGATACAAATTATTTAACTTCATTAAAAATCCTAAATTTGAAAAGATGTTATAATTTGGTGGCATTAAAGAATCTTACTTGTTTAAAATATTGTAATATAAGTGGATGCAAAAAGATAGAATCATTATCCAAGGAATTAAACAACCATATATCTTTGATATATTTTAATATAAATAGATATTCAAAGTTGATATCATTACCAAAGAAATTGGACAACCTTACCTCTTTGACATAGTTGGATATAAGTGGATGCTCAAAGTTGATATCATTGCCAAAAGATTTGAATAGTTTTATATCTTTTAAAATCTTTTGATATGCATAGATATTCAAAAATGATATTGTTGCTAAATAAGTTGAGCATCTTTATATCTTTATTAATTATTTATATAAGGTTATGCTTAAAGTTGACATCATTGCCTAAGGAATTGAGCAACCTTACATCTTTACAAAAGATTTATATAAGACAATGTCTAAAATTGATATTAATGCCAAAAGAATTGGACAACATTATATCTTTTATATAAATAGGTGTTCAAAATTGAAATCATATCTTAAGCAATTGAGCAATCTTACATCTTTGACACATTTTAATATAAGTGTATGTTCAAAGTTGGCATCATTATCTAAACAATTGGGTAACTTTACATCTTTGATATATTTTGATATAAGTAGATATTCAAAGTTGACATCATTGCTAAATGAGTTGGTAAATTTTATATCATTAATACATTTAAATATAAGTGAATGTTTAATGTTGGCACCATTGTCAATTTAAATAAATAACTTTGGATCTTAGATATACTTTTTATAACTGAATATTTTTAAATAAATTTTTTTTCTTTTAAAAAAATATATATCATTTTTCACATATATTATTATTATTATTATTATTATTATTCAAATATAATATTATTCTAAATTCTACCAAAAATATTATAAATTAATATTACATTAGATTTTATATAATATTTAGATGTAGTAGTAGATAGAAGGTAGTTGAGACTTAAATATTTTTAGGAGATATTTAAAAATTTATAAAAATATTATAAAGCTATTTTGTAGAATTTTTATAAAGATTGATTTTTAGAACCAATTAGAAAGATAGATCCAAGTAATTAGTTTTTTATACTTGAAAATCCTTGTATAATATTTTTGATAAGCTTCTAAAATCTTATAACAATAAACTTAGAAATTGATGTTTTTAAAAATATAATCATTATTAAAAGTCATTTAAATATAAAAAATATAAATAAGTTTTTAAAAATATAATCATTATTAAAAGTCATACAAATTTTTTAACATTTTTATAGATTGCATATTAAAAAAATTAAATTATTTCAGGATTTTTATAAATTTTAATTAAACTAGTATAATATATAAAATAAATAAATAATACTAATTTTAAAAAATTAATTAAAGAATTAAGAATTAAAACCAAGCTATGTACATAAAATTATAAAAATATAAAATATTATTAGAAACAAGCTAAAAGCTAGTATACTTAATAAATTTGGTGATAGAAGAACCTATTAATCTTTTTTATACTTTTAGATATATCTACTAAGGTAATTTTTTAAAATATTATTTTATTAAGTTTTACATATTTATAATTTTATTTATTTATTTTTCTAAATAATGATCATTTTAAAGAAAAAGACAATATTTCACAAACACAAAGAAATCAATACAAAACAAAGATTTTTTTAATATTTGAAACAACAAATATACTATGGAATTTTATTCAACTAACTATTATAATTAATAAAATTCTTAAAAATATATATATATTGGATATCCTTTAAATCTACCAAATAAGGTGTTGTATAATAATACAAATATTGGATAAAAAAATAAATGAAGACCAATATTTTAGAAGAATCCAATTAAAAATTTAGTAGAAAAATTCTTTAGAAATCACAAGTAAAAGATAAGAGGAAGTAAAAAAATTTAATGTTTATGTTGCCCTTTTTGTTAAAAGGACTTCTACTTACTTTGTAGGGCCATATACTTAGGATTTTTTGGAACTTATTTAAGATTTATTTAGTATTTTTTTAGGACTTGCTTAAGAATTTGTTTAAGTTCTTTACAATTACATGGATTTATAATTTAGAGATGATAGAATTTAGAATTGATTGAGTTTAGGATTTTTAAAAGGTTCAAGATTATCAAGATGGATGTTTCTAAATATCTCATTTATTTTTGGATTATAAGAACTTCAAGGTTTAGATAAAACCCTTCCACATCTAAATGGTTCATGCATTTCCAAGCTAGTTTTTACATAACATGACTATGTACAATGCAGTGTAAGAATGTTGTTATTCCTTGGAACCTGTATAATTAATTAAATAGACAAAATATATATATTGTAAATTAATGTATGTATATATATACACACACATACTTGCATCTATCAATCTATAGACTATTGAAGGCAATAAAAAATCCATTAACATAACAATATACAATTTACAACCTTGCATGCAACTTAAATTCTATCACACAATTTTGTTGTTGATAATATATATGGACATTTTAGATTAAGAGATTGGTCACTCTATTGACCTAGCCATACATTACTTCATCAAATATGCATTACATCAACATTATAATAAGTTAAAATAGAAACACTTTACTCCTAAAGTTACACAATTTCAAAATTACTAGTGATACAAGTAGAATAGCACAAGCTCAAGACTATTTTTATCAAGCTAATAACTTATACAGAAAAATGCAAAACCAGAAAAATTCTTTGAACAAAACCTACAAAAACTGAAAAGAGTAGGTTGAATGATGGAATTCTTAGATGCCTCCAAGGACTACACGTCTATTCTAGTGGATGACTATGAAATGTCTGCAAGCAATTCAGACTAGCCATCACCTCATTTAAAATCCATCTAGAAAACTGTATGTTTTGCCCAGGTCATTCCACAGGTACTGTAACAATGCCACTAACCATAAAAATGACAATATTGTGCACCCAGAAACCATGTCTGATTTATCTAATTGTTGTTGATTTCCACAAAACCAATCCTCTACATCACCTCCACAGTTTTTGCCATAAACCAAGCCCAAGGTCACTTTGTCTGCTATCAGAACCTTCTATCAGGCAGTGTCAACTTTCTGTCAGTGATGCCGTGAGTTAGAAACTGGGATGCCATGTCCAGGTACCCCTTGACCGACACACTCCAGGCCTTCATAATCCACAACCAGGGCAGACCTGCAAACGAAGCATCACACTTCTTGCGCACTTCCCCTCGGCTTCGTCAAACCTCTGCAATGGTTAGTCTTGTGACTGGTCAGTGCAACCACACGCTACGTGACAACGCACATACTCAGAGCAAGATGGTATGCGGATTCCATGTGTGCAGTGTCGACTGCTATGATCTGTTTCGGAGTCCAAATGTTTCTCTTGGTCAGCAGCTATAGCGATAGTGGCTTCTCGTACATAGAAGAAAAGCAGAGGCAAAGGTGCCGGTCCCTTTTATCACCCCACCCCCCCCACCCTTCGAAGCCAGACGAGTATCCTTTGATGCTATACTTGTGCACACGCCATCTGTGGTTTATATTTGGCACCATGTCGGCACGCTCTACGAATCCAAACTCCATGTCTGAGTCCCGGCATCCAGAGGGCCTGGACTGGCTGTACCCCTCGTGAAGTCCACATCTGCCGAAGTGAATTGCACTGGAGCGAGGTCCACGCAGTGTGTACAAAGCGTTGCCGAAAGTCGGGTACACCGTGGACCACATCGTAATGTCCCAGTTGTAATCGTCAAATAAACAAAACTGTTTTGCTTGGGCGTGGATTCGTTTCCACACTGTGCGGTTGAAAGTGTAGCCTACATTGCCCACTTTCTCAGCGTAGAGTTTGCGAGAGTCCTCTCCCCGCGACGTCACATCCAGCGGCGCAGCATTAACCGCAATGCAATAAGGACACTTCTTCTCCTTCAGCTTAACCAGAGTTTGAATGTTACGGTATGCGTTTGGTAACACATAGTGGTCCTCCTCTATGAACATAATGTGTCCATTGAACCCCTTCATTTCCGTCAATCCATCCCACACGGTGTTCATCATCCACCACCAATGGTGCTTCAATGACACAATTCGAACACTCCGATGGTTTCCATACTGGTCGGGGTTTCCTGTGCAGCCCAGCTTCTCTGCATTTTCGTCGTTCTTGCAATCTTGTGGCGATTCTCCTGGGAACTCGTCCGTGTACAAATGAGGAGACCATGGGGCAAATATTTGTTTCACCTGGTGATTTGTAAACCAAAACATCACATACCCAGCTCCAATGTCATCCCCCTGTTCCTGAAGGAACTTCTGACCTAAAATACCATGAGACATATTTCGTTTTACATTGGAAGAGCGGACGGAGGAGTCACGAAAGCAAAATGAGTTGAAATCCTTCACCAAACAAGATAACAAGAGAGAATAGAAGAGGAAGAAAACACTATAAAGACTAAATATAAGAAAGATTTTATTCACTAAAGGTACTAGAGGGTTTCATGCCAGAATCACAATCTTAACAGTCCGACTGGACGATAGGCTTTCTTGTGAAGCAATGCCCTGTCAAGCCTACCAATGCTGCGAAAGTCGGAGCGTTCAGCAATCTATTAAAGTTCTTTAGTCAGCAGCTATGAAAGGTATTAAAGAGAAAGGAAAATGATGGAGCAGACCTGGCAGAAGCGTATCGACTCCACAATGGAATTCACGTCTTCGTAAAATCCGTCATGGCTGATAATCAATAGCGTCTCGTTGATTCCGTGGACCTTAGACAGCCCAGAAATCACAAGCTTCAGATAATGGGGCCGGTAATGTACATACAAAACGATAACGATGCGATCGTCCCGGAGCGAGGGGAACAAGTCGATGTTCCGTGGGGGCAGATCATTTCGGATCAACAACTCTTTAGACAGCTCATTCGGTATAGGGAGAAGGATGCCTCTCATCCGAAGCGCATCTACGTCAACAACAGCAGGCGCCCCGAAAGGACAGACGCCATCAAACAGAATGTAGAGATGTGGCGCCGCTAGAAAGACGAGAAACAGCAAGGCAAAAATCTGGAGCAGCACCAGCAAACACAGTTGCGCCCTCCGCAGCCAGTCAAACTTGCGCCGCTCGAAGCCCCCATCATCAATACAGCTCTTCATCGCCCTTTGCCCTTACCCATCAATACAACCCTGAATGAAATCGTACTCTACTAAACTGAGGACTAGACTGGGTCTCAAGGCCGAAAAAGGCTAATTATGGGCCCCAAGCCAGGAATCGTAAAGTGGCAAAGATGGCGTCATAATCAAGCACCGTCAGGACGTGCACGACGATCGCAATGTTCCATCGTACCACGGCTAATTCTTCTAATCATGCTACTGCAGCCACCACAGGAGAGCTCTACCACCGTCTCATTCACCCCACAGTGATCCGATCCTGGCGATCTTCATGCACTTCACCTGCCTCCCTAAACATCATATGGGTTCAAAAAAGCGACAACTAGTTTCTTCGGTCGATGCCGCTGTGAAGCACCTTGCAACCGGAATCAACCCCCAAAAAAACTTTCCAAGCAATCGGTCGATCGGGCCTCCAGTCCTCATTCTGACAGTTCCACGTGAAGGATGTGATCGAGGTCTCGCGGCGATTGGTTGATACCCCTCGTCTTTCGAAACCCTATCCGGTATGAACCATAGTACATCGCAGCGAGTGTTCTGTCTCATCCGGGTATATAATCCACGGGTAACGACGCTTCCCCGTGTACCAAATGCACATTAAGCTCAAACTAGGATTTCCCGTTTTGTGAGTTAGCCATTGGAAAGGGCGAAGGCAAATGAGTTCTTAGAAAGTTCTCTGCTGAATTCGTGGATGTGTTAATAGAGTTTGAGGTTCAAATGACATGATATTTTGGGATGGGAATTCCCTCTTGGGGAATAACATGTAGATTGCACATTTGAAAAACAGTGTTGCAAAGCATGTAGGAGTTTTGAACAGTAGCCTCGTAGGGTGAGTTGGAGCATGGAATGTGAACAACTAACCTCCTATTGTATTCCCATTGGTTATCTTGTGATAATATGGTTTCCACTTGTTTGCATTCAAAACAAACATAGAGCCAATGTCCACAATATACACATGTATGTAAATATAAATAGATATTCTTCAAATCCTTATTATATTATTATTCAAACCTTTATTATATCAAATCACATTATACTCCAGATTCCAAACTTTAGTTCAAAATTTTAGGAATAGAATGAAATGGTGCCCAAAAGGTGATACTAAGATCTTCATTTGTTGCTTTTTGTATACTAAGTTTTAAGGTGGTTCTGTTGCAATATTCTAATCTTGAAACTTCTTAGATCTTTTCAATTATCATCATGCTAATACTTATTTATTTTCTGGTTTTTACCGCCATTAGTCCTCATATATTGTTGATTATTTGTTCCTCATTTACACACCTTATCACCTCTTAACCAATATTGTCAATTTCATGCTATCCCTACTTATATTCCTTCTCTTATTATTTACTTATTATAAAATATTATTTTGTCATGTAGATGCGTTTTTTTCTTCATACTATTTATGCATGTTCTTAAATATCCACACTAATTTTACAAAAATGTGTGTGAAATATCCTTACATTTAGATTAATTTTCTTCTTTGGAACTGTTAGAATTTATAATATCAAGAATTCCTACAGTTTTAAAAATCGACTAGCATCTTATTTGAATAAAACATTTCATCCAAATTCTACACTGAATATGTTCTACTACTCTCAAATACCTTGAAAATTTACTAAGGACCACATTATCTAGACAATCGTTTCTTGTGATCTCTTTTATAATACCAAGCATGAAAGAATTTCACCAAGTTCTTTTCTTGAATACACCTAGTTGTTCACATTTTTCTTGTCTTGTGTATTTATTTATTTATAATTAATAACTTGTAGATTTTTTAATAACAACTCATCTAACTCATTTAACTGAATTAGTGAATTCTATTAATATTTTATCAATTATATTTTCAACTCACAAATTTTTTTGCAATAATTTCAAATTCAATTGGCAAAGTTGCTTTGATTTTTTGTGTCAGCAAGGATGGTAAATATGCTTTGGATGTCTTTAATGTCACGCTGTAATTTCTGTTTGTATGATGTTCCTTCAAATTATTCTAACTAGAGTAAATTCTATTTTTTTTGGTTTGATTAATAATAGGTATTATATTGTGTTTTCCATTATTAAATATTTATAGATAATGTTAACTTAATGCTTGATTCTAAAAATGCGTTATTAAGAATTTTACTGCATCACTAAAAAGTTGATGTGTTTGATTTGAAACCAACTTCAAAAGAACTCTAAAGCAATTGACAGTTTGCTTACAAGTAAATTTAAATTTCTTTCAACCTAAATCATTTATCCACTTGAATAAGAAAATTGGATAATTATATTTTCTACTAATTGATATTAATAATTTAATTTTCATTGTTTACTTATTTAATTAATTTTATTTTTAAAATTCTAGTAGGGTTATGTTGTAACCTTGCCTTCAACTTTTTTCAAAGTGATTATTAAATTACAGAATGGCTAGGTGGACACTTCCCCTTTTAGTGCATAGACACCCCCCATGCCATGCACCCTTGCATACACAAAGTAATGTTATTCCTACTTGAATATTTTTTAATGATGATATTTTTTAATGAACATGTTGTTACTATTGAGAAGGATCATGAAAAAATAAATAAAAATAAATAAACAATAAATTTAAGTCTTGTTTTTGTATGTGAATAATTGATAATACATATTAAAATTTAAATGTATGTTCTATGTCAAAGAAAATAAACTATAAAATTATACAATCTATTTTCACAAATGACTATAAGTATAATAACACTTTTTTTTTTCTTTTTTTCTTTTTTTTAATAATAATTCTTAATAAATTAAGAGAATTGCATAGATGTGTCCAAAAATAAAAAGGGCTTGTCTACTTACTAGTTCTCTTAATTCGATTCATTATTAGCATGTTTTGTAGGATAAAAAATATAACATATTAAAAAAAGAAAAAAGAAAAAAGAGTATGTATATATATATATCACCCAATCTAACAAATGCATCAAAGAAGGTTTGAATTTTTTTGAAAAATATTTTTGTGATGCAAAGTCAATGCATTTGTCTAAGATATCAGATATTATGCCACATAGAAGATACTAATAGAAACCACTTCAAGAAGATCTTTTGACACCAAGCTGTGCATCAAATGGGAGAAATCAAACAAAATAATTAAAAAAAAAAAAAAAAAAAAAAAAAAGTTTTTATATATGTAATATACATATGTACATTATAATATCTTATTAAGATATTAGTATATTAATATGTATTAATAATGTAAAGCATCTTAATTAAGTATATTACAATAATGTAAAATCAATGAATATTTTTAGCAATTATGACACATCTTTTTAAATTTTTGTATAAATTATGTCTCAAGGTTGACCTAACACAAATTTAAGAAGGCAACAATATTCTTTCTATGTAGAAAAAAAAATACATTCTATCTCATCCTTTCCTCTCATGACTTTTTAGGTTGATTTTTTAAATGTAAAACCAACCAACAAAGTTTTCTGATTTCAATAAATCACAAACCTTACTTTTTTAAATCTAAACATAAAGATATTATTATATTAATATATGAATTAAGATAAGAAAATGAATAAAATAAGAATATATTACTATATTAATATACTATGTTATTATACTATATTAATATATCTATATAATAATATTATTAAGAATGTATTAAGATATTAAAATATTAAGATATATAGTATATAGTATATTAAGATATATTAAGATATATAGTATATTAAGATGTTTAGTATATTAATATATTATTATATTATTCTTAATAATATTATTATATTAAGATATTATTATATTAAGATATTTTTATATTAAAATATTACTATATTAATCTAAAGATATTATTATATTAATATAATAATATCTTAATAATATGTTTTACATTATTAATACATTATTAATACATTATTAATACATATGTACATTATAATTATAAAGATCAAAAAATAAGTTGATATGTTTAAACTTATGTTAAAAAAAATGATTTGGTCCACATCAAGGGTCCTCTTGTGAACTGCACTCTGCATTTTTTTTTTACTGCCAGTGTAGGCATTTTTATTTTTTTAAACATGTGCCCAGTTTTTTTTTTTTTTTTTTTTTTTTAATCATTCAAATCTGCCCTGTCCAAAAAGTTCGGATCTGCCCAGCTGAACACCAGTTTCAGAAACTTATGCTCTGTTCCCGAGCCTGGGGTAGTTCCACAGTAGCCGTAAACAAGACACCCGGATTGCCCACGTCGGCGTTGCCAAGTCAGCACAGTGGATCCAAAGGGGCAGAGCGGGGTGGCAGGGCAGGCGGAGAGCGTCCCTGGAGTCTAGAATGCTTGGGAACCATGTTCTTCAAGTTCCAACTACTTCTACACTCTTCCTTCCTTTCGGGCGCCCTTTGCAATTCCTCCCGCGCCTCGCCTCGCACGTCATCGTCCGCCCCTGCATTGTTCATTGTGGAGTATATACATATCGTGATGCTCGGCATCAGAGTGCGCGTCCTTGATTGCTGCACAGGTTGAGTAGTTACCATTGGAGTGTGGTTGACGCAGAGTGTCCAATTGTGGAATACAGCTTTCTGAGAGATAGTTTGATAGCTGAGATTATTGTGAGCGTCCATTGTGGAAGGTTTGCGGGATTCGTTTGTTCAGTGGATTGACCGTTCCTTGAACTCCAAGGCTCTCAGGTCGCAGCTTGGGTGAATCGCGGTTGAGTGCATTTCCTCGGGTCCTACGTTCTTGAGAAGTCGAGGCAGATATGGCTCTCTCGCTGTTTGGCGGTCGTGGCAACAGTGTTTGATCCCTTCGAGTTCGACAGTGTGTGGGATCCTTTCTCGGTGCTGGAAAGCGAGCTGTCCCCGCGATTGGCTGGCGATGTGCACGCTGTGGCGAATACGCGGATCGATTGGCGTGAAACACCGGAGGCGCACATCTTCAAAGCAGACCTGCCTGGGCTGAAGAAGGAAGAGGTGAAAATACAGGTGGGTGGAGGGGGAGACGCTGGAGATAAGCGGCAAGAGGAAGAAAGAGGAGTTGCAGAAGGGCGATACATGGCATCGGGTGGAACGCGCACAGGGCAGTTTTCTGCGACGGTTCCAGCTTCCGGAGGGTACCAATGTGGACGAAGTGCAGGCGCAGGTGCAGGACGGGGTTTTGACAGTGACAATTCTCAAGGTTCAGAAATCGAAGCCACAAATGCGCCAGATAGAGATCGCATGAGGCGTGAAACTATGGTGACACAGCTCGCTGAAGGTGTACATAGAAACAGAAATGAAAATTGCTGAGGGATCTATCACAGTGCTAGAGTAGGAATACACAGCAATCCGCAGCCTGCGCAGTGTCACTGTCAAATGAAGTAAATGGAACCAAATGGTCGAGACAATTTCAAACGATGGGGCTCGAATTCGGAACCCCTCCTCAGCCATTGCTCACAAATTATGAAACATGTGAATAAAAGAAGCACATACTACTGGATTGTCATGTAGGGGTTTAAGAACACCTGTTTGGCTGGATCTGCGCATTCTTCGCTGTATGTATTCGCTTCCGTTTCCAAATTGTTCCGCGCCTTTCAACTGAAGAACTTGGTTTGACAACCCTTCGGCAAAACGAGACATCTTACATGAATTCCTGACCCTATTAATACCATTCTCTATCTGTTTCTCCTGCGGCACACTTCACAAAATTGGGTTTGATCCTTATAGAGCAGAATGGCACCAGTAAGTAGAACCGATTCTTCACGTATTGGTTTCGTTTCTAGCCCTGCAAAACCTCTGGAAGGTATCAGGGTAGCATTCAGTGTGAAAGTCCATTATGCACGGGTGCTGGCCTGCATACAGTCTGGGTGCATATGATGCCTGAGCTCGGCAGACCATTTCCCCTGGTCCCTTGTGAGGCAATGGCAGTGCCAGTGGCTGAGGCACTTACTACCTGACAATTCATGCAGGTGTCACCCTTCATCACTCGCGGACTGTGGTGCGATGACTCTAAACCCGAAACCCTAAAACTCATTCTCATGGTCATGAATTAGTGGGAGTGTAACTGTGTCAATCAGGCATTGTGGTCATACTTGGAAGCCCATGTAATTGGGTGGTGCTACTTTTGGATGCTGGAATTTAGGGCAGATATCTCAATTACATGCATGTGATGGAGGTCTTGAAGTTGAAATACAAAATACAAGTGTATTACATGATACAAGACTATCCTTCTGTAAATATATTTGAACTTTTATTTAAGTTATCTACAAGTGATTTAAATAAAAAAAAATTCTCTCTCTCTCTCTCTTTCTCTCTCTCTCTCTCTATATATATATATATATTTAAAATACATCTATGGTAGAAATTTGACGTTTATTTTTAGTATGTGATTAGTTTATTACTAAAATATTAGTATTTTTTTAATTACTATTATTTTTTATATTAATGTGATATTGTTTCCAACTTCTAATTTCCAACTATATAAAGTTTTTATTAAATATATATAGAAATAAACTTTAGTTGTATAAAATTATTCCTTAAGAGGTGTGGTAGTAGGACATCACACTTATATTAGCAAGACATCATTCCCCGATATTAACAACCTTTATATATAAACGTGCATTAAGAGTTTCTTTTCTTGTCAAATACAACTCTCATCTCCTAAATCCGTCACCCTATCTACATTGCTCTTATTTTTTATTGTCATTGCCAATATCATCCATTGGATTTTGCACACTTACTAATAAAGCTCTACAAACAAGGTACGTACAAACATTGTGGATAGCAACTTGGTTACAACCTCTATACTTTTTATGCTTGAGATTGTTGTCTTTATCTACCAAAATGATTTCTATATGTTGAACTTCTAAAGGGTTGTTTACAAATACAGATCTATATTAGATCAAAGATTTTGCCCATAATGTTGAAATTTAGTACATCAATTGTTTGCTTCAGATTAACTTATTGATAAGAGAGCAAGTTCTTATATCTTTTTACTTTTTGATGAAAAGTTCTTGTAGGTTTGTATTTGTTGTTTTTGGTTGTATTTTTTTTAATGGGATTAGAGACAATAAGAATGGATTTGCATAGCCACCAATGCTTATGAAAGTGTGTCACTTCAAGCTTTTACTTTTTTCTATCAATTTGTTTGAAGGTATGCATGCAAGATATGCCTAGCATTTTTTTATAACGTATTTGTGGAATTATCCATATTGTTAAGAAATTGGAATTTATGGAATTACTTAAGTGCATATTGAAGTATTTTGATAGTTAAAATCTTGCAATCTGATTTAAAATGCATAATAAAGAAAGAATTGTGACTATACTTAATTTAATGTAAAATGAGATACTCTTAATAATACCTCATTCCAAAATAGATTCATTTTTTGCTTATTCAAGAGGGATGATTTTTGTCTCAAAACTTCTTGGATGATGGCATATTTTTGTTGAGAGTTTCAAATTCTAATTTCCCATTTATAACAAGAAGATTCCATGTTGAGATCTTCATCCATGCTTTAACTATTGTATGCCTTTCTTTGATGCAAGATGTTATGACATAATCCAAATAAAGAACATCCTTGATTCAAGTTCCCACAAATTTCTCCTTAAGAATTAGTCACATATTTTAAAGATATTTCTATATAGTTGGCACCACTAATGCTTTAATATTGGCCCAAATAATTTTATATTCATCCTTTGCCTTATTGTAGCACAATGCCTATCACAGCTTTATAAACTTGTGAAATTAATTATTTTTTGTAATGATGGATTTCACATTTATAAAGATGTTCTTTACATATAAAAACAAATTTTGAAATGGCAATCATCAAGGCTAGTTCTTAATCTATAAAAAAAATCAAGCAATCATAAAGAAAATAGTTTCCAAAATATTTCTTCACTTGCTCTAAGGCACATTTATAATGCGATTCTTCCTCATTATTTATAAAGCAATAAAATAGTCAAAAGGACTAATTGGAAGAAAAAAAAATTCCATTCCATACAACAAAAGTATTTGGTACATGTCCAATACAATAATAATCAAAAGTGAATAATAATATATTAGAAACAATTAGTATATCACTATTTCTTGGAATCTTACTTATTTGTCTTGTAAGTGCAATTGAAAAGATTAATAGAGTTTAATGAGTGTTCTTTGGCAATCTTCTTAATGATTTTAGGTGTAAAAAAGAGTTGCATAAGCTTGCTATTTTCATCAATTTTAACATCATGCTTTATCTCTTTTTTAATAAGAATATTGAATATATCTTCAATTAATTGCTTACTTATTGTCATATTACTTGTTGTCTTATTTGAGAATGTACCAAGCACTTAGCTATAGAAAATAAACTTATATTTTATAATTAAACATGAACATAATAATATTAATAAAATCTTAAATAAATCCCAATTAAATCCTTAACAATCTTAATCAAATCTTAAAATAATCTTAAAGAAATCCTAAAAGAATCATAAAGAAATCCTAAAGAAATCTTAAAGAAATCATAAAGAAACTTAAAGAAATTTTGAAGAAATTACAAAGAAACCTTAAAGAAATTTTGAAGAATTCCTAAAGAAATCATAAAGATCTTTAAAGAAATATTAAATAAATACTAAAGGAATCTTAAAGAAATCCTAACCAAATCCTAATGAAATCCTAATAAATTCTTAACAAAATCCTAACAATTCTAATAAAATCTTAAAGATATCTTAAATAAATCTTAAGGTAATCCTAATTAATCTTAATGAAACTTCAAAGAAATCCTAAGTAAATCCTAACAAAACTCTAATAAAATCTTATAACAGATTTAAAACCTCAATAATTATTAAATTAACCATTGATCTTCATTTAAATTTTTTAAATTTTTAAATTTTCTATTTAAAAACAAGCATATAAAATTTGAAGAGATTTGAATTTATAGATTGGAAGAAAAAGCTCTTAATTTGCTCGGGTGTTGGCTATTCTCCTTTTCTATTCTTGATGTCAATCTTCTAGCATCAATAATTCTTTTTTGCATTTTTTACATATTCTAAAATTTTATAAAAATATTGAAAACTAAATCAACTATTAGTTCAAAGAAAAACCATTCTAATTTAATTAGTGGATTGTTCAAAATCACAAAAATCCTCACTGATCTTTAAAATCCAATTTTTGAAATCCTAATCCACTTAAATTCCAATAATCCTTGATCTAACCATTTGATTAAGATAAAATTTATAATAGACATTTAATACAACTATATTCACAAATCCACAAATTTTCACCTATAGATCTACTACAAAATTCACAAAATTTTCCAAAACATGAACCTACTTTATTTTTCATCAACCAAATTCTCCCAAATAGAAATCTAACTTTATATAGCTTTTGTAAAGTCATTACAAACTCAAAAATCTTAAAAGCAATGCTAAAAAAAATCCTATTTAAGTTTTTTTTTTTTTTTTTTTTTTTTTTTTTTAATCCAACTATCTAATCAACAAAAGAATCTCATATTTGCTATAAGAGCACAATTTTGTTCTTTTGGATTTGGTTTCAATCCTAGTTCATAACCAACCTTTTTTAGATACCAATTCAAGATTTTTTTAGATAAGTTTTGCTACAACTATCTTTTGCTTTGATCTAAAGATATCTATAGTATTATTTTTATTTATCTACCTTATTTTGTCTTGTTTATGGTCCTACTAAGTAAATAGAAGTCATTTTTATAAAAAGATAATATTAATATTAAATATTTTTATTAACTTCCTATCTTTTACTTATGTTTTCTAAAGTAATTTTATTACTAAGTCTTCAATTAAGCTCTTTTATAATATATATCTTCTTTTTTCCTTTCACCTTATAGCCATATTACAATATAACATTATGAGAGATTTTGCCTTTAATTTGTTTTTTTGATTGTAGATGTCTCAATACACTATTAAACAACCAATGAGGTCAAGGATTTCTATAATAACCTTAAAGACGACAGCTGCTTTCAACAACATAGTTTTCATGTACTTTTGGTTGGTATTTATTTTCCTTGCTATAACATAGGCCATAATATTCTATAACAGACTGTGGAAGTGGTAGACATTCATAATTTAAATATCCCAATCATAACCTATTTTTTAATTTCATCAAAGATCACTTAAAGGGATAATCCATTCTTACATTTGTTGTATTCCTTAATTATTGATCTTTTATTACAAGCTTTTTGTTGTGAATACAAACAAAGTCCATCCTTTTTAATTCTCCATCTAAACAATTGCTATTCTTCACAAATTGTTTCTTCCAAATCATGTACCTTTTTGCTTTTATAAAGTCTTCTACTACCTTTTGAATTTCTTCAAAGAATATACAGGAGGCAAGAGGTTGAGCTTCTAACAGCATCATATTATAAGAATATAAGATCTTCATCTAACACCTTAGAATGTCTTTCAGCAATTTGATAATAAGAAATAGAAGTCCATTCTTGATGCCTCTAACTCCATTAAACAAAGACAACCAAAAACAATAAATACAAACTTATAAGAGCTTTTCACCAAAATTTAAAAAAAATATAAGAACTTGTTCTTTCACCAACAAATAAATTTAAAGCAAGTAATTACTAGATTCTAATGTTGTAGGCAAAATCTTTGATTTGTCACACATCCATACTTATAGATATCTTATGGAAGTTGAGATCTTTTTGGATTTGAATTGGTAGACAGAGGCAGTAATCCAAAGTACAAAAAGTGTAGAGGTTGCAACTAAGGAGTGATATTGGTATGCAAAATCCAATAGATGATATTGGCAATAACAATCAAAAGTTAGAGTGGTGTAAATAGGTATGATGGATTTAACAGATGAAAGTTGTATTTGATAAGAAAAGAAATTTTTTATATTCTTTTATATATAAAATATATAAATACTGGGAGATGATGTCCCATTAATACATGTATGATGTCTCCCTACCACATCTCTTGCTTAAACCTTGATTTAAATATAAATCTATATTGTTAATATATTTCTTTTATTATTTTTTTAAAAAATAATATAACATAGAATTTTTATAATAAAATATAAGATAATCTATTAATAAGATTTTTTATTTAAAATTTTATTTTTATAGTTACTGATTAAATTTTAAAAAAATATAAAAAAATAAATTATAACAACTTTTTAAAATATAAATTGTGGTGTCTCAAAAATCATATTAACTTGCAAGGATTTTGCTTTAATCTATTTAGTTTTATAATTTTTTGCCACCGAAATGATTATTTAATTAGAAGATCCTAAGTTTTTTTGATTTTTTTCATACAATAGTAAATAGAACTTAATATATTGTATACAATTGGATAAAAAAATATATAATTAGATTTTTTTTGTGCTAATTTTTAAATATTAGAAATTTAATTTTTTTAATACATCAAATAAAATTATTGTAATAGAACCAATGATTGGTTTATCAATAATTACTACTAATATTTGCTTTGTGTATTATTTTTTAAAAAAATAAAAATTAAAAAAATTAAATTAAATTAAAGAGATTTATATAAAGATACTAATATAAAATTTTTATTTATATAAAGATACTCTTTAAAAATAAAAAAAATTAAATTAAATTAAAGAGATTAGAATTTATTTAGAATTTATTTAGAATTTTAAGGAATTTTTAGAAAAAATATTTAAGACTTTGGTAAAATTAAGTTTTTGACCTTGAGAACCATTTTGAAGAAATCAAGCAAGATTTGAAGGCCATACAAGGTTTCTAAGCTAATTGGGTGTTTTTAAACATTGTGATAAAGTCAATAATGTAAAAATATTAGCTTTACTAATAGAAAATAGAAGGACCAGTAACTAGTCTAATCCTTATAGGAAAAGAGGTACACAAGTTCTATATGAACTATGGCACCTTGGGTGTAGGTAGGAGTATAAGACCAAGATCTCAAGGCCTCTCTAAGACACCATATACACTACATGTGAGCTTTGGTGAGGCTCAAATCCTTGATCTATAAGCAAGTTATCCTTGAAGTAAATTATTTTTATTTAATTTTTAAATTATTCACTTTTTATTTTTAAACTTTCATAACTTACTCATAGTAATTTAGATCTATATATTTCTTATGCTATTGAAAAAATAATAAAATTATCTATCCAAAAATTTATTTTTTATTTTTTACTTTCACTTTTTATTGGATAAAAATATAATGAATAGACTGTGACCTAGTTTTGGATTGTGTAATTGCTTGATTTCATTTATTTCACTTATTTTATATTTATTCTTCTTTTGTTCTTGCTATTTACTTCCTTCACTTCACACCACCAATTACAAGCAATTTTTAATTGAGACTATCTTATAATTTGGAATGAGAGGTGAAATTTATCGTCACATGATATATGATAAAAAAAATTTAATAATTACTTATAGTATGTTTGTATGAATTTTAAATGGAGATATAGCTTGTTTAACAATATATTAGTATGTGACTAGTTTATACTTTGGTTGTTTATTATTACCATGTAAGTTAATTTAATTTGAAAATCTTATAAAATAGATAATATTGGTTTTATATATATATCTAGATATAATTTTTATAAATAAATAAATAAATAAATAAATTTTAAAAATTATAATTTTAATTCTATTATAATTTTTAAGTGCTACAATAATAGGATGCTTTTGTTAACTAAAAATTTTAAAAAATAAGGAAGTACAATCTTAAATATATTTTTACTAAAAGATATAATAAGATCATAGATAGGATAAAATAAAAAATATTAAGAATTCATGTGTATATTAATAGTTTATTCCAATAAAAAAATACATATATATAAGAATTTTTATTTTTTATTTTTATAATAAGATTTAATTTTATAAATTTAAGATTCTAAATATATATATATATATTTTAATAACAATCTTATTTTAGCTGTAATAGTTTTTATACATTTGTGGCAATATTTTTGTTTTGCTTTTTTTTTTTATATTTTCTTAATGATTTTAAATTTTGAATGCAAACTTCAATAAAGTTTTTAGTCATTACATTTTTATTATGCTATCAGTTAAATCTTTTACAAGTTATAGGTTGATTTAAATTTAAAAAATATACTTTCTTGTGGTTTGATTGCACAATTATATAATGGATATTGTAGTAATATGCATAGATATCTTTTTTCAAATATATTCTTAAAATTATTATATTAGAAATATAAAATATCTAATTATGCTAAGAATATAGAATAAACTTCAAAGTCCTTTCTAATAATCTATAATGACTTCCAAAAATTGATAGTACATTGTTTTAGTAAAATTTAAATATTTAATTTAAAGATTATTAAATAAATATTTATAAAATTTAATGATATTTTTAAAAATTTATAAAAATTATAATAAAAGTTTATAATTTATTAAAAATTTATAAATTTAAATATTAAATAAATAAAATAAAACCAAAAATTCTATTAATTATATAATTTATTTAAAGAACTACTAAATAGACACCTTCCTTTTATTGCATGGATATTCCTTATGTCATATACTTCTATATATACACTTCTACTAAAAATAATTAATTTTAATTTTATTTGAGATTTAAAAAAATATATATTTAATAATCTAAATTTCTCAACCATAAATCAAAGAACAAAATACATACTTGACTACAAAGCTATTAATATATTTATTTTTTTAAAAATAATTAATTAACAGAAAGTTAAAAACTTAAGGACTTTAAGAAACTTATTAATCTATATATTTTATTTTATATTTTTATACCACAAGAAAGCTTTATTAATAAGTTTTCTTGTCAAATTTAATTACAAATATCTTCTATATGCTTAACTTATTGACAAGTAGTAACATCACTTATTCCAAAACTATTAGTTATACCATTCTTCTTTATTAATATAGAGCCTTAGTTTTAATTTTCTTATTTGCATATTTTTAATTTATTAAGATAGATAAAAAATAAAAATATAATGAAATATAAAATAAAATAAATTTGTTAATTTTTTTTCTATATTATTATAAGAAATAAACTATATAATAAATTTCTATTGTTTATAAAATATATATATATATATATATATATATATATATATATATCTTATTAAAAAAATAATTTAAAAAAACACTGTTATAATTTTTTTATTAAAATAAATAGTCATAAAAGAATTTAAGATAAAAGAAATTAATCTAAAGATAGAAGATAGATGCTAAAATATTTGGTATATTAGAAAAGCTTCAATTTGAATGAATGTATAGAAAAACCAATAACAAACTTGGTTAACTCTAAATCTAAAAATAAATGAATAAAATATATGATTTTTAAATAAATAGAATTATTCTTTATAGTTTTTTATAACAATTTTTTTTGTATACATGTAATTTATTAATCACATTTATAAAGCTCATTAAAACAAACACATATCATATTATATATATGGTCACTAAATTTTGACATTAAAAATTATTATTAAACCTTATATATAGCTTAAAAAAATACACAAATATATATATATATATATATATATGCACACATTTGTATATTAGAACAAGTTTTATATGCTTCTTGTATAATGTTTTTATTACAACCAATATATGGATGCTACAACCATTTATTTCTACATTCTTTAGAATTTTTTAATTTATTATTATTAATAAGAATCTAAAAAATCACAATTTTTTTATATAAAATAATTTTTAAAATCTTCAAAAACATGTCAGTTTACCTAATCAAACTCCTTTTTTTTCCAACCCCCTCCCCCTCATTCAGCTGATTTAAATAAGAACCTAACAACAAAAATAAAACAAAGAGAAATGAATGAAGCGCAAGAATAAGCCCAGCTCCGGCACTCAAAAAGCTGTTTCCTTCCCGTGGTCTGGGTTTATTATTGTTGTTGTTCGCAGAGTTCAGGTAATGTTTGCATCGTAAATGAGGGCCAACAACTGCAGGTCATGGTGGCAGAGCTTCCGAAACGCAAGTCACCGTTTTAGCTTCAACTAAAAACCAGCTTGTAAGGCGTTGCTGTTGCTACTGCTGCTGGTGGAGTCCAGCCCATCAGCTGCAGCCACTCGCACTCTGGGTTGCTCAATTTCGATGATCGAAGTGTGGGTGGCCTGACAGGAATCATTGGCCACACCACCTCTCGATCCTTGGGTAGTAAATGGCGGTGAGGGGCCCTCCTGTCGCTGGAGTTGCAGATACTGAACGAGACTCAACGCAAAGGGGAACCAAAGGCTGGACCCCACTCGCGGTGACATACACACACATGCCCTGGAAAGAGAGTTCCTGGCTGAGCAATTCGCAGCCAGCCGCGGTGGCAGTGCGTTATCAGTGGATTCTCTGGAATTACTGCAGTGGGCTTCTGTAGGGTGTTCCGTATACAGATCCAAAGTGAGTTGGGGATGAAGAGCAGCAGGGTACAGCACATTTGTGCACGAGGAGGAACTTCGTCACTGAGCCTCAGAAAAACTAACACTGCCTCGATTGGCTGCGGAATCTTGCGGGGACTTTCAGCAGCTCTGGATCCTCAGCCATTTCTTTCCGCTTTTCCTTATACTTCACATATACGTGTATGTAAAGCTATTCCGTTTAATATTGCAATCACATACTGCGATGCAGTGGGTGGCTTGGCATGCACATGAAAGAGAACCTTGCGACACATGTGCTGTGCGAGCGGGTGAAGGAGCTAGCGAGTGAGGAAAGGAAGAGAGTGAGAGAGACTGTACTAGGGGTCCTGAGAGAGGCGTGGAGGAAACGTGTGGCTCCAGGAGGGTCAAGCCATGGCAGCAGGTAGGTATTGAGCTTTAAATGCGAGGCTGCCCCTCCTGTGCCTTTGCAGCTCTGGCATGCACGAGAACTGAAGCCTTCTCCATTCATGACTCTGCCGCGCCCCACCACCTTCACAGAACATATAATTCCCCACTCCTCCGCGTCCTGGGCTCAGCTGCAACCATCTCACCCACCTTGTCGATCGCCGTCACTGGGATTCGTACACGGAGCTGCTGTCTTACTCGTGTTCTCCTGCCTGTAATTCGGAAGTTCCCACACGCGCTAGGTTGGATACAGTCAGCGCTTACTGTGTCGCAGATTGCTGGAGCACGGAGAGTGTGTGTGTGTGGAATGCGGGAGAGTGTGAGGGAATCTTGATGATGAGAGCGTTGGGGAAGGAGTGAGGGAAGTTAGGATCATGGACACTGCCGCACTGAAACAACGTCGAAGGGTCGTGCCCGTGCATTCGATGCTGTAGTTGATCCAAACCTTTGGGTAGTGTACCTTTGCGCGTGGTGCGGAGTGCGGCACTGGTGGGAGCGAAATCTCTGTGTGAGTACACTGAGTCCGAGGAGTTGCGTGCCTGTTGCGCATTTGCATTCTTCTGTTTATGGTTTACGATTTACGTTGTACTTTTTGTGAGGTTTGGTTTGTATTGAAAGACCGGTTCACCGTGTCAAGATGTAGAATTTTAGTGTCTGTGGGAGGTCATGAGCACCTGCAGCTCATGCTTCAGCTTCCTCCTTTGTCGAAGTCCGAAGTAGCGGGGACATTGGTGAGTTTAGTGTGTCCTCACCATGAGCTGCTGCTCGCTGGGAACGACCAGGAGCCATAGACAAGTCTTGGTTGTTGACGAGTCGAGTTTCACGTTGTCAGCTGCAGCCACTGCTGGCACTGACGCAGATGTCTTTTAACCAAATTGTTGGATTTAGCTGTCGTTTCTGGTACATTTTTTCGATCTTCACGCAGTTGCTGACCGTTCAGGATGGGAGTGTTCGGTGTTGTCTTGCTACAGTTCGTGACCGGGTGACCTCGAAGCAAAGCCAGAATCTCGCTAATTACTGACATGGCGGAGGGTGGGCGAGGGCCGGCGATGCAGCCACAACACATTCGGCATTCCAGCTCTCTTCGGGAGGATATATTGTCCCTCTACATCACCCCGAACCGGCGCCTCCCGGACTTCCTGCAGTCGGTCAATCTGAAATATGTGAAACTGGGATACCACTACCTGATCACACACCTTCTCACGCTGCTATTTATACCCATGTTGCTAGGAATTTTCCTGGAGGTCAGGCGCATGAGCCCCGACGACCTCCACAGCCTCTGGATGAATCTGCAATTCAACCTCGTGAGCGTGATTATCTGCTCCGCCCTGCTCGTGTTCGGCGGTACGGTGTACGTGATGTCCAGGCCGCGGACCATCTACCTAGTGGACTTCTCCTGCTATCTCCCCAGTTCCCAGAACGAAGTGCCCAAGGGCTTGTTCATGGACCGCACGCGTCAGACGGGCTGCTTCGATGAGGGATGCTTGGGATTTCAGGAGAAGATCTTGGAGAGGTCAGGCCTTGGGGAACGAACGCATTTCCCTCCAGCTATGTTTGAGGTGCCGCCGAAGCCCTCCATGAAGGCAGCGAGGGAGGAGTCGGCAGCTGTCATGTTCGGGTGCTTGGATGAGCTCTTCGAAAAGACGAAGATCAAGCCCAAAGACGTGGGCGTGTTAGTAGTGAATAGCTCCTTGTTCAATCCGACTCCCTCCCTTTCGTCCATGATCGTGAACAAGTACAACATGCGGGGCAACATAAGAACCTACAATTTGGGGGGGATGGGGTGCAGCGCTGGCGTGATTGCCATCGACCTCGCGAAAGATATGCTTCAAGTGCACGGAAACTCCTACGCGATTGTTGTCAGCACGGAGAACATCACGCAGAACTGGTACATCGGAAAGCGCAAATCAATGCTGATTCCTAACTGTCTCTTCCGCGTGGGTGGTGCAGCGATTTTGCTCTCGAATAAGGGCAAGGACAAGGGGAAGTCTAAGTATAAGCTCAACCATGTGGTGAGGACACATAAGGGCGCCGATGACAAGTGCTACAGATGTGTGTATCAGGAGCAGGACGAGGATGGCAAGATGGGTGTGACGCTTTCTAAGGATCTTATGGCAATCGCAGGGCATGCCTTGAAGACCAACATTACCACTTTGGGTCCGCTTGTGCTTCCCTTATCGGAGCAGCTTCTCTTCTTCGGATTCCTCGTGGCCCGCAAGGTGCTGAACCTCAAGGTGACGCCTTACATCCCGGACTTCAAGCTGGCGTTTAACCATTTCTGCATCCATGCTGGTGGGCGAGCCGTCATTGACGAGCTACAGAAGAACCTGAATCTGACTGCGGAGCACTGTGAGGCTTCTCGTATGACGCTTCACCGTTTCGGCAACACTTCCTCCTCGTCTATCTGGTACGAGCTAGCCTACACGGAGGCCAAGGGGCGTATGAAGAAGGGACACAGGGTGTGGCAGATTGCTTTCGGAAGTGGATTCAAATGCAATAGTGCTGTTTGGCAAGCACTGCGTTCCATCAAGCCTTCGAAGCAATCCCCGTGGGCTCATTGTATCGACCAGTATCCTATTCACATCGACGAAGTTGAGAAAATCAATTACACCAAGTGATCGAAGACCTTGGAAGTTCTTTTTCACCCCCTTCTTAATTGGTTGGCTGAGGGACCGGATAAAAAGTGTACAGGTCGCTCGAAAGCCCTTGACGTCAAGATAAGCTGATAAGTTAATTTGCCTCTTCTTCTTCATTTGCTTCCATTCGTACATTTTCTGGACTTCTAGCAGCATGGAGAAGAAGATGCAAATTGCTCTTGTAATGCAATGCAGCGGACTCTACCTGAGAAAACTTCTTGCTACAGTTTGTGCTACTCAAATTGTGTCCGTGTATTTTACTGTCATAGTAAAGCCGATCTATTTTGTAGTCTCAAACTTGCTACGTCAGTCAAGATTATCCTCGCTGCTGTTCATCAATACGTGAATCCCAACATCCTTTCTCTTCTGTTCTTATTTAAAAATGTGGTCTTATTCATAAAATCCGTGGGGTACAGTTGCATACCCAAAATTATTTTTACTTGGTTCAAACCTTAGAACTGTGATCTTATTTTATCTTATAAGACAAAGAAAAAGATAAATAAATAATGCAGTGTTCATCTTGAAATGATATCGACTTGTCTTGAGCATTGCCTACAGCAGAGCAAAAACACTTCTCCACTCATTATGCGGTTGGTTGAGACAAAATTATGCGCAGCTGTTTCGTTTTTGCAGCGGAAAACTCGTGAACTGCATCTCAACTTCAGGCATTTTTTTAAGTGACTCCACCGATGATTGGATATATTTTACGTGTAGATTCCCTCGATTTCATCCGTTGCATGTGCAGGAAGACGCCAGTGGAGCGAAGAGGTCAAGTGAAAAGCAGAGGGCTTGACGTTGAACAAGAACAGCTGTTCGATCTTCATGTGCGACAGTTGGTAGAGTGAAATTCTAAGTCATTTTGATTGTTTTCCCACGAGAGAGGCATGTGGATTGTCATTAACAAAAGCATGTCACAATTATGAGAGGCACAATTACAGAAAAAAACTGTTACTTTTTTTGGTCCCGTTCAATAGGAAGCCATTTTGTGCAACTTAGCACTGATTTCATCTTTTAGCCAAATATTAAACTGCTCACTGTGCATAATTGAATGTGCTTCTAAACCTTCTCCACATTTCCACAGTCTGATCGAGATCGTTCACAGCGACAAAGCTTTCAAGGACAAGGTCCACTTCACATGAGGCGGAGAGAATCAACTTCAGACATAACACTCTCGATCTTCATTTGTTTTCGAACACTGTGTCATCTGCCTTCAGCCTGATCGGAGTGCATTATCATAGAAGACTTGCCGACGAGGACGTAATCCGTGAAAAATAGTTGTTTATGGTGAATCAGCAACTGAATTGTTTTGCTTAAAGCAGTCAACAAAGGTCTACTTGAGTGCACTTTAGCAACTCAATTTTCAGACGCATTCATTATGAACATTTACAGTGGCAGGTGATGGGAAAGCTAGTCATCCATCCCCATTTACTTGCATTCATGATTTGCCTCCTTTTCCTCGTTATATCCAGTACCGTCCAGTGCGTGTTGGATGGGTAATCTTGTGCTGTAAGCATTCAGGGTAACATAGCAGCAAGTGGTGGATCCTCGTGTTCCATTGTGATGTGAGCCAGTGGGAGATGAGCCTTTGTTACAGTAGTACTACGAACTATACAATTTCTAAATTTCTGATTATAGTTCTCCTCCAGCTAGAAGGCGTTTTCTGTGGCTTTCTACCAAGTTCTTTTTAGACTGGTTATAACAGAATTTAGTTGTGCAGTGCGCGTACTTGAACAAATGTGGAATGAAGGTACAGAATGGGTCGTTTTCACAGTCCGAAGGCTGTTCCTACAGAAGCTTAAGGCGTTAGATCAAATCCCGGCTTCCATTACCCTGAGGGTTATTCATTTCAAATCATGTCCAAAAAATACAAAGTGAAGAGTAAACATCAAATTTTCCTAAAGCCTTATAACTTCAAAGAAAAAATATTTCACGATTCGCAAATAAGTATTGATGACGCTATTTGTAAATGAACAACCACATCGATGAAACTTTGTGACTGTAACAGGTAACCGTCTGCAAGTCACGTTTCGCAATGAATTTATGAATATGGTGTACCTGCTAAGGCAAAGAGAATAATGACAACAGACAAAAACATGAAAGACAAAAAGTGTGCTTCAGATGGATGGCGACGATTGTGCAGGGAACGAACATTTAAGTGGAACCTCGTACCTCCACCGCAATTGAATTTTGTAAGGAGAAAAATAATCGAACGCCAACCCAAAGTGCCACGTCCAAAATACAGTGCACTGCAACTTTAACAGATTGCAATTACTGCATGATGGACATCGATGGAGATTTGTAACTTTGCCAGCTAAATTTGTCTCCTTTGGTTTCCAAGGAAGCACTGCAGGGTTTACTAGCTCACATTTTTTTTTAATTCCCGGGGATGCTTTGAGCAGCTGAAAACAACCTAGAATTTGTCTTCACGCTTGTAGAAAGCATGCGACAGAAACCGGCTCTCACCCTGGCCATCGCAACCCAGTGATCAAAATACAGCGCAGCTTTGGAGTCCAATCGAACTCTGTCATCAAGAGCCGATCTGGAACAGCCTCACATTCTCAAGCACATTCTTGTCGCTCGTTTTGGTGAAGTAATCGATTTTGTAGAGTGGATTTCGTCGGACCCACTTCAAGGCAACGCCGACCGTGTTTGTTCCGCCCGACCAATTCGTGGCTTCGGCTTCGTGTGGGATCTTCGCAGCCAAGTCTCCGCCACAGATTGAGCCCCCTTTCGAATCCAGTGCCGCAACTTGACAACAGCGGAGTCTCGAATCATCGCAGTCTCGCGGCGGTGGCCCAGGTGCGGTGCTCACCGCTCCAAAAGTTGCACATGAGTTTGCAAAGTGCGACAGTACAATTCTAGCAACAAAATTCTCCCGAATAAATGGCGCTTCCGGGAGACCTTCGACGACCTTCGACGACCTTCGACAATCCCCGGCCTCCATCACCGATGAGATGAGAGCTGCGCATTCTCGACGACACTGATGATGCAGATGCCCCACAGTCTCCGTCGAGTTTGTGAACTGCCAGTGTGAACAGGCGATTTACAGAAAAGCGTTCTCACAAGAATGGTGCAGTTTCATTTTCAAGGTTGTAGTTTGGTGTTTTAGAAAAAAAGTGTTTTGACAAGAATGTTGCAATTTCACTCTCTAGGTTGTAGTTTGATAAGTGATAAATATTTTTTTAACTATTATTGTAAATATTGAATCAAATTAAATATTTAGGAATTGAGTCCAGTTAGCCCAAAGTGTTGGTTGCAGTAGGGTTAGATTCACAAACTTATAACTGGCAATAAGATGGTATAAATTTAGCAAGTTCTCATTTATTGCCAAAGTATAGGTTAAAACTGAGCATAGTTTTGCCCAATTTTGGCTTGTTGGGCCAAGCCATGAGTTGAATCTTGTTGATTTTCTTGTAGTTTATAATCATGGGGCCCACACTTTTGGTGCGGTTATGGGGTTGAGGTTGTCACTCACAATTATGGAACCAAAGTTTTTTCTCTCAATTATGGGGTTGAGGTTGTCACTTGCATTTATAGAACTAAAGCTTTCTCTCTGAGTTAAGGCTTTGGCTCATAAAAGTGAAGGAGCATTAGAAAGCTTAGATATCTTTTATTTTTGCCATAGGGTATTATGTACAAGCTCTATGAAGAGTAGTAGTAGGAATAGCTTTTCCTATCTAAATCACCTCTAATAAAAAATAAAAATAAAATTTGATTATAATAGTGTAGTTCATTATATTGTAAGTTTTTTATTTTTTATTTTTCTTTTATTTAGAATCAATAAATGTCTTTGAAAAAAATTGAGAAATAAATTTGTGTTCCTATAATTGTAGTTTCAATGAATGAAGATCTTGTTAATATAGTGTGATTCTTTTTTAAGATGGTATCAAAATAAATCATTGTAAGATGTGATTATATTTAATTTTTATGCATGATATAAATTATTTTTATATTAAATAGAATAAAGAGAAAAAAATTGTTAAGAAAAATATAAATTGAATAACAAGAACATAATTGACTATAATTATTTTTTAAAATCTTAAAAAGATATGTATTTTTTTAATAACTTAGAAATCTATTTTTATCAATCTAATGGTTTATAGTACATTCAAAAAATTATTTGGATGTGCAATAAATATTTATAATAAAATTAAATATTATAAAAATAATATCATTAAAGTTTTATTATTTTTAATGTAATTTTAAAATAAATTTTTTTTGCAAGTGATATAATATTGGTTATATATGTAATACTTGCAGCTTGTTATAAGCATCGTAGATGTTATAGGTGTCTTAGGTCATATAGGTAAATAGAGTCATGTCTGACTTTAAAGCGATCAAAGATTCGCTGATGCAAGAGCTTCAAGATGGCCTTATAGAGATCTTACTTCACATCAAGCAGCAGATCTTCGATGAACTGGTCGAGTACTTTAGTGGTACTAATAACAGTCTTCAAGGAATTAAAGCTCCAGCGACACCCCCACCTGACTCCAAATGTGAGGCAATACTTTCTACAGGACCAAACAAAGGATCAAAGTGTCCAAACAAAACAAAGGACAGTACTCCTTTTTGTGGCAAGCACAAAGGAGCAATCGTAGTTGATAAAGATGGTGCCATACAAAAACCAAAGCGTTGTAAAGCAATAGTTTACAACTATACACTAGACAAAAAGCAATGCGAGCGCTTTGCAAAGCCGGGCTCATCGTTCTGTGGTATTCATAGGAACTATTGCCCTAATGGTTTGAATACGGTTCCTGAAGCATTTAGCACTTTACACGATAGAGATGAGTCTATAAGGAAGCTTCGTGAAGCTCAACCCCATCTTGATAGACTAAAAGAGAAAGGAGTGAAGATACCTATACCTGATGATTGTGTGGCAGTATCGTCAGTCCATCCAGACATGTTTGAAAGAAGTAGAGAGAACCTTGCCAGGGAGATAAAGCAAGAGGTTGCAGAGTTGAGAGTAGTTGTAAAGATGAAAGAAAAGGAAGAAAAGGAAACAGAAGCAATCCTTGATCAACCTTCCTACTGAGGAGCAGATGAGGAAAGCTGAAGAATCAGGAATGATTCCTTGGGTATATGAACGATGGGGTATAAAGTGTAGGATGGTTGGTGAGAAAATGTATCCCATACTACCAAGTGGTTATGTCAAGGAAGCATGGGATGCTATACGATCTATGACAACACAAGAAGAATACGATTCACTCAAGGAGTATCAAGTTAAGCATCCTCATATTCACGAATGGAGGAAGATAGTGTCTATTGGTTGCTATTATAGATATATACCTCAAAATAGCTATTCACTACAACATTATAATAGAAGCAGTAGTGCGGGATGTGGTTGTTGTACATCAAAATGTAATTATTGCAAGAAAACCAACTATTAGGAAAGAAACTGTAATTATTGCAAGAAAACCAACTATTAGGAAAGAAACTGTAATCTGAAAAAACTTGATAAAGGTATTGCACATATGCAATTGCAAACTGTCAATCTTTATAGAGAAAGTCCTCAAATTCACTTCATTGAAATTCAAGGCCAAGATAATAAGTACAAAGATAAATTTGATCTAATAAAGTTAAAAAATGGAATAGAAGTGAACATTATTGAATTAGAACATGAACAAGATTGATTTGTAGACTCTCCTACCACTAATCATATTATTGGTGATAAGTCTAGCTTCAACTAATATGCCTCTAATAGGTCTTACTCCTCTATATCTATTACAAATGGTATATTTTTTACAATTGTTGGAAAGGACATTGTCAACCTTGACAAAAATAAAACTGTGAAGGATATTTTGAATATACTAGATATGACAAAAAAAACTTGATGTTTGTGGAAAAAATCACTAATAATGGTTATATAGTTATATTTGATAATAGATATATGATAGAGATAGGCCTCTAAATCTTGTCATATTTGTTAATTATACAAATTTTTAGAGTTTCTATAGACTTTGTGCTAGATTAGACAATCCCTAATAGATACAATATTTTCTTGCCACTATTGACAAATAATCTACAATTTTGAACTTTTGGCATAAGCATCTATGTTATATCAATCATCAAATGATGTATCACATGTCTGTTAAAAAATTGGCACATGATATTCTATATCTTTTTTGCAAGAAGTACAAATGCAACATTCATATCTTGGCCAAACACTACTAAGATTATATTTATAAGAAATCAATCATATGAGCCACCAAACTACTTTAATTGTTGAATATGGATATTTATAGTCTAATTATCTCTCCTATCTTAATAAAGTATATTCTTATCAAAATGATTTAAGACAGAGATTGATTTTAAAAATGTGTTTAAAAGAATTTCATCCTAAAAAAGAATTTATTATAATATTAGTGAATAATTTTATTGATATATTTGTGAAAGAAAGTCTATGAATACATTATTTTAAATAGTACTAAAGTCAAATATACAACTTAGAGTAGATTTATTAGTACAACAATCTTTTCTATTCATCTTTGGCTCAAAACCTTAATCTGCTATCTAATTGAACTTCTATTTGGTATACCTTTACAATTGTTAAGAGTATCCTTCGACCAAAACTTGTAAACTCTCTTTACACAATTAACTTTATGTTTGAAACTTCACTTAAAATTCATAGTTATATTGGATATAGAATATCCTTAATCTCACAGGTTCTTCATGTTAGATATTGCTTTAATGATAATCTATGAATATCAAAACATGTTTCTGTTAATCAAAATCTTTTGGACATAAACATTATGATCATACTCTTTATATATCATTTGTTCTTTTGCAAGAAGTACAAATTTGCTATCTGAAACTAACTAGTTTTTTTATAGCCCTCAAATGAGTCATTTCCAAAGCTACTTTAAAACAAAGGTAAGTTGTCACCTTATCAGGCTCCTACTCACTAAAGTTTCTTTAAATTGCAATTTATAGCTATATGATTGTATTTTTTCCCATGAGATATGTACATCTTTAATAGTCTCCAAACCTGTTGCTAAGAAATATAATAGCTTTCCATTATCCCAATTTTGGAGATATCTTAGCATTTTGTCTTCAAACATATGAAACAAATCTCAAATACTTTCATTATGTTCTTCATTGATACTTTCTAGTAGACAAGTACCAACTTGGTTGCTTCTAGATTAAATAAGTATGAAATGAAGGATTTTGGATTAATTGATGTATATCTGGTTCCATTTTCAAATAAATCTATTTCATTCAATCAACACACCAAAATTCGAGAAACAGTTCTTCAAAGTCCTCTTGTAAACATCTCGTATTGCCGATTGTATAAAATAATTAAGTAAGGCTCATCTTTCCATATACTCACATATATTTGTTATAATTTATACATTCCTAAGAATTTCTATTTACATGCTCTAAGAATCTTTAGAGCCCACTTCTTAGTATCAGAAAAATAAAGAGTTATCTATCAAAGTTAGCATACAAACTTGGTGTTTTATATCAGAAAAATATTTCGAATAATAAATTGGGGTTATAACAAACACATTTCAATACTCTTACATATCTCCTATTTTTCTACCTTCTGAGCACTGTACATGGTATATATCACAAGGCCATATAGGTGACATTCTAGCATACACATCTCTCTTACCTCTTTCTTCAAGTTTTATAGTCCATGTTGAGCATTCTTCTACCATCGTACTATAGTGCTTGCTCTTGTTACAGCTTAAACCAAGATATTGCGCACCATTGTCAGAAGTGTCACAAAAGAAACAAAACACTGCTTCTCCAACAGTGCAAGACTCGTTAGTTGAGAATGCAACATCACAGCTATCATCTTCCAAGGTTGTTAACGATGATATTAGCTTGTAGTCCGTAGATATTGTTGGAAAGAAGTAGACGTAGATGTCTTCTTCTGATGTTTTGAAAGCTATGCACATCCTGTGTACATCCTCTATGATATACTTTCCGTTATAAGTATCAAAGAACTGTAACATTGGATCTTCAAAATCGCCTTGGTTAAATCCAAAAAGTTTTATAAAGATTGATGCCATCATGCTATGAAGTACCACGTACGACTGCAACTGAAGAAATATCACTTCTTTACTTCTACTTATTGATGTTGCAATACTAAATGCTTGCAAAGATGAGCAAGATATATAAGGGAAAGATGTTCTATAATGCAATAAAGACTGGTCCATTAAGCTCCATCCTAACAGGCAAAGATAGATGCATAGTTCAGCGTGTTGATGATGATGATAAAAGATACTTTACTTTCTTTGAAAGTTGGAAGTATTTTTTAACATTACAAGGAAATTGCTTCCCAGAGAAAGAAGTTCTCAGAAGTCATAAGAGAAGGACCTCAAAGATTCAGACTTGACATAGATTGTCCTGCTGATAAGTGGAATGTAGAAGCAGATGTCTTTGTAGAACATATAACGTCTGTCCTGAGGGATGTGTTAAGAGAAAGAATAGATGTCCTTGTGTACCAGAGCGTTGACAGCAGTAATGTAAAAGTATCCTTTCATGTTGTTGTTTCGAACTTGTACTTTGCATCATCACAGCAATGCTTGGCAATTGCTCATGCTGTATGTAGTGCCACACACTTTAGCGACTTCATAGATATGAGAGTCTACAAAAGCTTACAGTGCTTTAGACTTGAAGGTAGTACCAAACAAAGGTCCAATAGGTTTAAGTACTTGATAGGCGAACACGATATATCAAAAAGGTTTCTTAGTAGTGTTATAAGTAGCATTAGTAACTGTTCACAATCTATATTGTGCAATGTGTCTACCAGACCTATTGTACCTCACTATAAGTATATGAGCCAAGCACACGATGTAGGAACTAGACAGCAACAGTATAACCATACAACTCTAATAAAGGAATATGAGTAAGTAAACTCTTAGTACTGTTAGTCCCTATTGAGTAAGAGCATGTGCAGTACATGATTCTTCATGACTGGTCGGACAGCAAACGTGTACGCTTCATGTACATATGTATCGCTGTTGCAGTATATATAAACTTACTGATTGAAAGTATGATAAATATAGCATCTTATTGCCACTTGCTGATTAATAGCTATATTATAACATTAATACATTTCTTGTTAGTGCGACAATGGCTTACAATGATCCTCAAGGAGAATGGAGAACTAATATTTTTTACAATTTTGACTTCAAAAACATCCAATTAGGCTAGGGACCTAGTATGGCCTTAAAATCTTGCTCCATTTCTTCATAATGGCTCCCAAGGTGGTAAAACTTATTTTTACCAATATATAATATAATTTTGATTTTTAGTAAAGGTATTAGCAACAATGTTGTTTTTTAATTACAAATTTGAAGCAATTTTAATTACCATGACACTAATTCAATGGACACAATGTGCTCAGGTCAGATTGTTTATCCATCTCAAGGTTCTTGTTTTTAAAATAATATCCTTTCATGATGTTGTATGTTGACATCTTCAATCTAAAATTATTTGAACACATTCATATTAATGGATGCCTATCTACTTCAAATATCATAATATGGGACTAATATGAATTCAATCCTAAACTAGGCATTAAAGAAATAATTTCTTGAAATAAATTTTTATTTAGTTTTATAACTTTAGGCATAGAGAAAATCTTAAAATTTTAAAATTTGTTCCATTAGTTTTAGTTATAATGATAAATTTAACTTAAAGATGGAATAATCATGAGTGTAGTCTAAGAGATAAAAGATGGGAGGAATATGTGTCAAAATAATCAAAACATAATAGATACAGGGCATTTTTAAGCTTGCATGCTCCACTTATTATAACTTATTTTGATATAATAATTTTTTAATACATAATTATTAGATGCATAGGAGTGTTTGTTAATAAATGAAGAGTTTTATAAATGGACCAAGAATCTCTACTTTTGAATAAAATTTTACTATAAAATATTAATATGAATAAATAAATAAATATATATATATATATATATATATAATTTATCAATACAAATTTTCACATTTAGCTCTAAAATATAAAATTTCAGCATTAAAATCAATTATACAATTTGGACAATTAAATTTATTATTATTTTATAATATCTTTTAAAATTTGAAAAATTATCATTACAAATATAAACAAAAAGAAAAAACTCAAAGTTTTCTAGCATTATTCTCAATAAAGGTAACATCTAACAAATGAGAATGTAACACCTGTTGAGATGATAGCAGCAATAATCCTTGGTTAATTCATTATAGCCAACTAAAATACTATGAAGAGCTTTAATTTGAAGTTTCAAACAGAGATCTAACAGAATAAAGACATAAGTTGTATAATCAAGAGTTTAAAGATAGGTAATAGAAGAGATACTCTTATACAAGGCTTGATAAGGTATGGAGAGGCGGAAGATAGAAGTGTCACATCAATTGAAAACATAAGTAGCAGAATAAATGGTTTTGAGCCAAAGATGAATAGAAAAGTTGGTACTAATAAATCTACTCTAAGTTGTTTCAAGAAGGATTTGGTTTTTATACTTTGTTATACTATTTTGTAAAATGTCAATGGATTCTTTTTGAAGCACAAAATTCTAAAAAATTAGAAAAAATATATTCACATCCTCTATTATAATAAATACAAGCCATATTAATAATAAATTCTTTTTTAACAAAATAGATGAATTTTTTTTAAAATATATATATTTTATTTTTGTGATCTAAAAAATAAATCTAAATATAGTATAAAAAATTATTAATAATGGTAAGAATATACTTTATTAAGATAGGAGAGATAATTAGACTATAAATATCCATATTCAACAATTAAAGTAGTTTGGTGGCTCATATGATTGATTTCTTATAAATATAATCTTAGTAGTGTTTGGCCAAGATATGAATGTTGCATTTGTACTTCTTGCAAAAAAGATATAGAATATCATGTGCCAATTTTTTAACAGACATGTGATACATCATTTGATGATTGATATAACATAGATGCTTATGCCAAAAGTTCAAAATTGTAGATTATTTGTCAATAGTGGCAAGAAAATATTGTATCTATTAGGGATTGTCTAATCTAGCACAAAGTCTATAGAAACTCTAAAAATTTGTATAATTAACAAATATGACAAGATTTAGAGGCCTATCTCTATCATATATCTATTATCAAATATAACTATATAACCATTATTAGTGATTTTTTCCACAAACATCAAGTTTTTTTTGTCATATCTAGTATATTCAAAATATCCTTCACAGTTTTATTTTTGTCAAGGTTGACAATGTCCTTTCCAACAATTGTAAAAAATATACCATTTGTAATAGATATAGAGGAGTAAGACCTATTAGAGGCATATTAGTTGAAGCTAGACTTATCACCAATAATATGATTAGTGGTAGGAGAGTCTACAAATCAATCTTGTTCATGTTCTAATTCAATAATGTTCACTTCTATTCCATTTTTTAACTTTATTAGATCAAATTTATCTTTGTACTTATTATCTTGGCCTTGAATTTCAATGAAGTGAATTTGAGGACTTTCTCTATAAAGATTGACAGTTTGCAATTGCATATGTGCAATACCTTTATCAAGTTTTTTCAGATTACAGTTTCTTTCCTAATAGTTGGTTTTCTTGCAATAATTACAATTTCTTTCCTAATAGTTGGTTTTCTTGCAATAATTACATTTTGATGTACAACAACCACATCCCGCACTACTGCTTCTATTATAATGTTGTAGTGAATAGCTATTTTGAGGTATATATCCAAATACCAAGTATGGACTAAAACCATATGATGCATTCTATTTGTACATATTCACATGCTTGATTCTACAAATACTACCACATCTAGAAAAGCGCCTTGTGGTCAATATAGCTTCTTCTTTCACTTCATCATTTTATCCTTACTTCCACAATTCTTTAACTTACATTTGCAAGACCATGTTGGCATATGTAGGTGGAAGAGCCTTTATCAGATCAACACCAAAGATTAATATGAAAGTAGACCAACTCAAGGGCAATCCATCTAGAACAATGTGCATCAACTTTATCTCATCAATCTTTGCATTGATGCTAGTTGGCACAACAATTCTATAGTCCACTCTTGCAAATAATCATCTATTGTTATGCTTTTTATCATAGACACCTCATCTATGTTTCTATTCAAAATAATCATGCACCGAAGTACATCTCTTTCAAAGCATAGCTTAAAGTAATTCCAACACTTCACTACATCTAAGTTGAATGTGTTGATGTTGGTGAGGAATCTCTTCTTTACTATAGCCATCAAAATTGATTTTGCTTTGACCCTTGGTCATTTGATTTGTTTTGACTGAATGGTAGCTTTGCTTCCTCAACATTTTCACTGAAATTGCTTTCTTCTATAAGCTTTGGTTCAAATTCTAACTCATCCCATACTTTGTTTCTCTAGAAGAGTGTCTTAACATAAATTGACCATGATATAGAGCTGTTTTCTTTGTCCAATTTCTTATTTTTTTGAAAAGTATTTTGCTAGATCCATTGATGTTTCTCTACTAATCTCCTTTCTTTTTGTGCAGTTCTTTCTTTCTCAAACTGGAGTTCTCTAACAAAGCTCAAGTATAAGGAAGAATTTCACTTGTGTACAAACAATATGCTCAAATAATAAATTTGCTCTAATACCATGGGAATGAAAAACAATGTTGTTGCTAATACTTTTACTGAGAATCAAAATTACATTATATATTGATGATGCACAGTCAAGACATGGTCACAAAGTGATGCTATCTTGAAGTGATACAGCCTGGAAGTGGTACAGCCAAGAAGTAGTTGTGCATAACCTTATCCTGAGTAGACAGAATGAATGAGAAAGCCACATGAATGCACTGAAAAAATGCAAACTGAGTATTCGTGTCTTTCAACAGGGCCCTGGTCCCTCACCTGGAGGTACTTTACTGTGAATCGTAGTACCAGCCACCGAAAGCCGAACGCACGAAGCATGGGGTAATATCGAGGATCGTGTATTTCCTGAAAAGGCTCAACCCTGAACATCAAGTATATAGAAACCCAATTTCTGTCTACAAGCCTTTTTATCCAGAGGTGGGTGTCGACTATTAATGCTGCCGAGAGAGCCTAAAACCAGGTGGTAACATATCCATGCGTAGACTGACCGACTAGCAGAGTGTGCCCCATTTAGCTCTTGAAACTGCTTCTGATGATATGGTCGATAGATTCAAAGCAAACATCTGGCCATGAGAGTCAACATGGATAAGCAAGAGTAGCAAGCGGAGAGCTCGATTGGAAGGAGATCTGCAATAAACTCAATTATCATGACATGAAATCTGTAATCTGTAATCAGTAATCTGACGAAGAATAGCGATAACAAAGATCAAGTTTCTCGTCGTCGATTATGAACTCATGACCACAAATCCGGATAGTGTCTCCTCAATGCATGGCCGAAAGTTGTTTGAGCAACATTGTGGTGGATGCTAAGGTGGTACCCACTTTAATCTTTCTGTATAGAAATTGCATTAGTGTTTTTGAATTAGTCTATCGTAGTGGTTGATGTTCCCCCAAGTCGTTCACATTATTTTATTCTGATTTCTCTTGGAAATCTTTGTGTTGCTTTGAAAACATGGTAGATCCACACACAACACTAGATATCTTTTTGAATAACTTACAAAACTCTTGAAAAAAACTGAAAACTAAAATAAAAGAAATTACAACTTTTACAAGTGTCCTTGCTTCAATGAACAACGTTTCTAATATATGTCATGCATTTCATACTTTTTTTTTACATTTCCATATTGTTTCACAGACTACCCGTTCAGCAGAATAACAACTCCTCTAATTTATTTCATCCTTTAAATGAAGGCAAAAGTCAAGCTTCTACCATTCATTTAAAAAGAATAAAAATAAACTAAAATAAAATAACGCTTTAGTGTTCTCTACAAAATTTTATTTATCAAAAAATAATAATTGAAGAAAAAAAGAAAACAAAAATTATCATTTTCTTTTGTAAAAAAACTCACGTTGCCAGGAGAGAAGCAGACGCAATTTGACGCCGAACTTCACGTCCACAACCGCCGCCGCGCGGTAGTAACGATGGTCACCGAAAACTACCGACAGATGCGAAGGAGTGCAGAACGGAGATCGATGCGACGCGCTTGTATCAAAGCGTGACACATGAGTCGGTGGCGACTGTGAGGTGGCAATTTCCTGGATCCTTACACTTCGACAATGCACGATCCGTGAGTGAGGCCCAGAAACTGGGCGTCTACAGGGAATGCTTCCCAGACTCCTCTGCGTCGCGGACCCTCGCACGAGTTTGCCGCAGGCAAACGGTACCAGTACGTCCTGTAGCTGTCCTCATCGGCGTTGCAAGTTCCTGTTACCACAAGTCTGGAGCCATACGAGGTGATACACAACGGCGGCGAGATGCCTTCATCACCCTTGGGTAGATTGTCCAGGAATTGCCACTCGTTGCTCTTGGGGCAGTAGACTAGAAGCTTTCGCTCCTGGAAAGCGTAGAGGCACCCCGAGGCGCCCACAATCACTTTCGGGCTGGCGTCGATCATGTTGTCCATCTGTAGCCAGGTCCGATTGGTGGAGTCGTAGACCTCGACGCTCTCGACATACTTGCACTGCGTCGTTGTGTGGTACGCACTGATGGCGTAGAATTTCCCTGCCAACACGACTCCTCTGCACTCGTCTCGGACTTTGTGCATCGTCGGGAGCGTCTCCCAGGTATTGCTCGCCAGGTCGTATCGCTCTGCAGATGCAAGTGCCAGTTTTGTGTTGTCGTGACCTCCGGCCACGAAGACAGAATCCCCCACTTCCGCGCACGCAAAGAAGGATCTCGCGCTAGGCATGTCTGCCCCTCGCCACCATGTCCAGGAGCTGAAGCTGAAAATGTAGACGGATCGAAGTGTCTCCCAGGTGGCCGGGTTCCATCCTCCGACGACCACGAGTTTGCCTTTCATGGCTGCGAAGCGGCAGAAGAGAGGAAGCCCCCAATGGCGATACTCGGGGATTGGAGGGAGCCTCTCCCACTTGTTGTGCTCGTTGAGTAGACTGACGTTGTACTTCGGATGTTGCTGGGGGTTCGACTGGGGAGCAGCCTGGAGCAAGCAAACGAAATGGGCTGTGGTGCCTCCCCTCTTCCGCTGCTCGTGAAACTCTGCACTATTCACGAGCTGTCTCCACTTCCTGCAAACGCCTGCGAGCATGGCGTGGGAACGAAGGGACACACGGGCCAGGATTTCCATTGCGAGGTCATCGGAAAGCGATGGAATGTAGGGCTGAGCCTCGAGTTGATGCGTCTTGCTCTTGATACTAGTAATGGAAGTCATAGCCATGACCTTGACTTCAAATCATCGCCTAAATTTACAAATCAAGTCAGGACCAAATTGAATTCAAAAAGTCATAGCCATGACCTTGACTTCAAATCATCGCCTAAATTTACAAATCAAGTCAGGACCAAATTGAATTCAAACAGCGCAGCTTAGGAATCACAGCGCCACCTAGAATTCTTCTTCCGGAGTTCCATCACAATTCTCACTCATCCGGAATCAACCACAAAGAAGAGACAAATTGGGGAAAACCCAATTTATCCAACCTCGCGGCTTCATTAATCCACCTCATCGTTATCACACCCATACCGGCCACCATTCTGCAACAGTCACCACCACCACAAATTGGCCATAAGCCCCATGCACCTCACTACCCACACGACTGAATTACTCAACGAAACGACAAAGTCGATCTACGCATGAACGAAAACAGCCCGAGATAAGGCTCCAGATTCTACATGAGGAGAAGATTACGTGCACGGCATGCATGAAGAACCAACTGCGAGACCACAAACCTATAAATAGCTAGCGCTTTTGAGTTAAGTAGACTACCAGGTCTGGCGTGTGCCTTCGTCGCATCTAGAAGAGAATCTCGACTTGGGTCATTAGCTCTTCACCTCCCAGCGCCGGGAAAGCACTGTGTGGGATCGACAATGGCTGCGAGGAGCTTTATGTCCGCATGAGCAAGAACGCAAAGCATGGAATTTGATGCAATGTCGAAGCCATGCATGCGAACTGGGATTTAGCAACGACAAATCCTAATTCCCGTGAGGGCTGGCTGTGGCGCCTCTGGCCATGGCTGGAGCTTTGACTGTGGAGTCTTCTTTTCTTTCCGCTTTCTTTTTCTTTTGCTTTGTGGTCGACGACATGGAAAACATGAAGTGATGTTTTTTTTATGGAGAAAGGACCACAGAATTAACATTAGAGATACATTAGAGATACATTAGAGCAATGCATAAAAGTAAAATAATTATTTAGAACTATTACGTGTCTGTAGGTTTGTGTGTGTATGTTGAAGTTAGTGTATTTTGACAAAAGAGAATTTTTAATATTTAAAAAATAAACAAACAAACGAACAAACAAACAAACAAATAGAAAAAAAAAAAAAAAAGAAGTAAAAAATAAATAGTGAGATTAAAGATGAGCTTAATGTTGCTTTTGTCTGCATTAAGAACCAAAAACTTTGTATTGAAGCTTTTTAAATACTCATAATATGTAAAAGTAATCTTTGTTGGCCATGTGACAATTCGAAAATACCTTTTTGATTAAAGAAAGATTATACAAGTGTGCATATGTATGTATATTCATTTCTATGAAGTTCTTTAAGATATATATATATATATATATATATTCCATAATTTATAATGGTATCAAGAATGCCATCAAAGTTGGATAATTAAGTTTTTCTAGTTTTTATTAATAAATAAAATAATAATAATAATAAGGTCATGCAATTATTATTCCTATAAAAAATAATAATGAATAATATGGTTTGTTTATGAATTAGTTATTTTGGTAGACAACATCTGTTTTTCAGAGCAATAATACTATTTGTTAATGAGATGTAATTTTGATACTAGTTTTATTTATGCCATTAAAATAGCATTAAGTACTAATGCACAAATGTTTTTAATGCAACTTAGAAAAGATACCAAACTTTTGATACCTTCTTTTGAACTATTATCAGTATTTTTAATGTCTTTTTAAATTTTTGTTTTATAAATGATGTTATGTTGAGTTTTATAATACCAATATACATGATTATTAAAAAAATTATACAATATATTTTGTACGTAAATCTATCATGGATATTGGCAAGACAAAAAATAGGGTTCTATTTAAATTTTTTATTTGACTTTCAAGGAATTGGGCTGTAGTTAAAAATTTTAAAAATGAAAAAATAGTTGTATATTTGTTTCTGAATTATTAATTGTGTATATAGCGCCAGAGTAAAAAAGAATATTACTTCAAGGTTGATTATATTTACAATGATACCAAACAGTCAGGTTTGAAAGTTGCATATAAAACATATATTTTAAACAAGATTTAGTAATATTATAAGGCTTAGTGATACAATGCTATGAATGGAACAAAAATTGATCTTTTCTCCCAATCACCTTTTGATGTGATATGAACTTCTGTTTTTTTGTTAAAATTATTGATATTTAATAAAATTGATGGATAATTAACAAATTTTATTCCCCTACAGTTAGATAACATATCATATGTTTATATATATAGATATACATCTCTTATTTATACATTATATAATTTGTATTATTGATACCTCATGAAATTTGGAGTGTGCGACTCGATGATAAAAACCAATGGGACCTCCGGCACGATGAGGATTTTGGCACTCTATCACGTAACCTCACTGGGCGATTCGTTAAGCAACATATGCTTGGACGATTGACCTTCAAAAAGCAATGTCTCTATCGGACACATCATTGTATTGTTAGAAGTTTGGCGCCTCACGCAAAGGAGCTCGGAAAGGATGAAACCTGCTAGTAAGTCATTGGTTTCGGGTGCTTCTAGTGGCGAAAGAAATCAATTTGGGTGGACACAGATCTGACTCATTTACTTGGGTGTGAGAATAAGCTGAGAAGCCTTCTTTCCGTGGCATCTGCATGAGAATCAGCTCTTGTGGTGTAGCCACAATGTTCGGCGAGAACTTCATGCATGTAGATTGTACGATTTAGTGTATGTTTTAGTAGTTTAAATGTTCGGTTGGTTGCGGAATCGGAAGATCAGAAGTTCTTGAGGCATTCGAAGTGCTGCCACGACAAATAGTGCCAATTCCACTTACACCGCTGTGCACTTGCACGGTTTTTAGTCCAGTCGATTCAAAAGCTAGGATGCTAAAAATGAAGAACTTGGTGTGAGTGAGGGAATTAAGAACAGTAATAGAGAAAGATTATCAAGTGGAACAAGACTTAAAATTGCAGTTAGGATTCTGGTTAGAAAAGATTTGATGAAATATAATTGGAGCATATATGAAAGACATTTCGAAACAAGCATTAGCATATAAACGACCCCTCATACTCGAAAAGTTATGAACACTTTATATCACGTATTTAACCAGTCATATACATATTGTAGACTGCAAAGACAGTTGTAAAACTGACAGATTGTGCTTATGGAATTTTTAAGGTTTTTACTAAGTGAATGTTAGAGAACGAATATTATATTAGTATAAGAACAAAAAGCTATATTGTAGATAAGTATAACAAAAGTGTGGACATGGTAAACATTTTCTACTTTGATTGCAATTGCAATGATAACACATTGTACTAGTTATATAAATCATAAGATCAAATGTTGAAAAGTAATCTCAGATTCGGATTCATATGTTCCAAACACAAATCTGTGAAAGATTTGAGAATGGTTCAGGGAGACGATACGCCGAAGCAGTTTGAATCGAACTGGAGAAAACTTAGAACACATACCGACCAGTCTAGAGAATATCGATGAAGCGACCTCTTGCTTCCAGTATATCTCAAAAAAAATTAAAAATTAAAAAAAATAAATAAAAAGCAACAAAATTGTCGAGTGCGATGCAAAAGAACTAGAACCCACACTTTTTAACAAAATCGCCAAAAACCTGAACAACAGTCTCTTACTCCATGGGTGCTGCAATTGGGTCTACCGACAGAACCAGTGGCGTAGTACTATCTGGGTCTTGCTGTTCTAGAGGCTCCTGTAAGTCAGCAAATCCAGCCAAAACAACAATTTCACATCAGCAACGATCTCTTCATGGTGAACCCATTCAATTCAAAGATATTGTAGAAGGGTGGGCCATCTCGAAGTACCGGAGTGGACTGTGCAGGAAGCACACAGGCAGATTTTGAACTCTCCATTGCTTGGGGGGAGATGCTTCCCATCGACTCGGCCAACGCTGAGTGGGGCAGCGGAGGAAGACACAAGGCCTTCGCAGCTAGTCCTGCGACAGGGGTCGGAGAGGGCGTTGCCATTGGAGGTGGAGACACTGCGTTTGGAAGTGGAGCTGCCACAGCGGGAAGAGCTTCAGACGTAGTTTGTGCATCTTCAGGTTTTTTCACTGGTGCTGCCTCAGTGATCTCCTCAGCTGACAAAGCCTGGAATCACGCATGGGATTCGAAGGTTAACAGAAAAGAAAAACCGCTACAGGATAGCTCAACATATCCCTTGGAATTAGACACAATATTCAAGCACAAAATATTGGTGCAGATTCTTCAGCTACTATGATAGTTCCTCCTTAGATCACTTGATTCGTGTTCTTAGTTGCAGTACTTAATGGAATTAGAATTGTGAGGATTCGTTGAGCATCACTCACTGGGGCTTGTGGTGCAGTATCTGCTGCTTGCGGCTCACTTGACAAAATGCCACCTGCAGGTTTTGCAGCACGGGCCGTCTCAGATGCCTCCACGATCACCTGCTCGATGGTATTTTTAAGGGCTGGAGCTCCATCAACAGCAGCTGGGATCGCGTTTTCACCTTTCAATTGCTTCTGCGCAGCAATTTCCGCTACTTCAACAAAAACATAGCAACAGAGACAAGTCGAATTAAGATTACTGAGGTTTTAGTTTCTGCTCTACTCTTGTCAGTATCTAGTTGGTTAAGTAAACAATGTATCTCTCAAATACTTAAATAAGGGATACATCTTTCGATCTTTAGCTCAATCATGCAACATTATCTGATTATTGTTGAACAAACAGCAGTATTCATCTCCCTCAATTCAACCTCCGTAAGCAATGGCATTTCACTCCATCACAGAAATAGAAATTGTGGAAGCATTGAATGAAATTCAGATGAAAAATAAACTAGATTACCCTATTTTCAATATGCTAGCAACAATTAGAATAGCCATTGAAACTCGAAAGATACGACAAATTCCCAGTTCACGATCTGATAGTTGGTCATATTCGTCGGGACAAGCGCGAGCTTCAGAACACAATCATGGAATATTGTATTATATTATATCATGAATACCAATGTCTCCTACCTCCTGAGCTGCAACAGCCTTTGTAGCCGATTGCGAGGTCACTGCTGCTGGACCTGGCCCATTACCAGCCGCATCCACTTCTCCATTCTGCGCTTCCGCGTGATCACCGGGAAGCGGGTCCTCAGCATTATTTCCATTGCCCATCTCACCACTTCCGGATTGGTGCTCTGCAGATTGTTTACCACTTTCTAAGAGGGGTGCGGGAGGTGCCTCTACACTGTTTCCCTCTTCTCGCTGGTTCGCCTGTAAGATTAGGCAAATTCTTTAGAGAGAAAGCACTGAAATTGAAGACCTCGACAATAAAATGCCTAAAGCTCGCAATTGCCACATTTCGAGGGGTGAGGGTGTGGATCGTCAACTGACAGCCCTTGCTCTAATACGATATAACCCATGTGAAGAAAGTGGATGCGTAACCTAATTAATTCGAAGAGCAAGAGCCACTTTTTACTGCTGCTTAGAAGCAACTGGTTCCACGGTATGAGCAAGCATATTATCGTCAAAGTGATCGTGACTACAACTAGGGCATTTGAACCACAAAACTCATGGAAGCTTTTCTCTCTCTTAAAAAACAGAAACCTCCAATAATATTAGGCAATAATGAGAACATTCACATTAGGAGTCGCGTCCGTGAGTTGTGCGTGTTGCTTCCGTTCAGGATCTTCGGCAGGACGTTTCGCAACTGGAGCGGACTCTAGTTCAGCCTCTGCACCACGTTTCACAGCCGGTGACTGAGGTACTGCTTCTTGTACATGTCCTGCCATATCTCTTCACGCACTGGGATTTGCAGCAGTCAAACTTCTTCACGCGCGTATGGTCTGTACAGCATAGTCGTAAAAGAAACATTTGTAAACCGACCTTAAGTCCCAATGTGATACGATAATCAACAACTACCGAGAGCATCGGACGTTGTGCTGTTGACCCTGACAAGACGGGTACAAACCCCTACAAAACTGACACGAAGCTAAGAATAAGACCGCACAATACAGTTCAATTTCTACAAACGTAAACTTTAGGCTTATGTCACACAAGCAACCACAATTTGACGCCAAATTCCATCATTGAGGGCTTAATGACATATTTGTCGAAAACTTCAGAACTAACCCACTCTCTCCTACCCACTCTTGTACATTCGTCCACGTACTACGTTACAGCCCAACACAACATCAGTGGTGTCGATCTGCACAGAAGGAAGTGAAGCGTTATGCCCAAGAATTATGGCAATGTCTAAGTTGATGTGATTACGTCAGTACATCAACTTGGACATCGACGTATCAACTTCGCGTTGTAGTTGTAAAGTCTAAATATTCCGAGGCTTCTATATCGCATTTGATCAACAAGAACAGTGGCGTGGTTCACTGCCAAAAATTCTAGCCAGAGAGGTCCTGAACTATCTGAACACCAGGTTCTTCATATGTGTTCACTGTATTCCGCGCACCGAAGAGGAATTAAACGCTTACGACTTGGTCATCTACTGGTCGGGGACTGGCAAAACCTTCCCCTAGCAAACTCTTCAGAGAAGAGCCATATATACTCGGTGGATCAGTGGTTTAAGTGTTCGATCAGAAGCGTAAACGGAAGATTGCACGTCCCCTCAGCATTGTAAATGCTTCCAAGACAAACAGTGTCAATCGCAAATACACTGCTGTACACTCGCACGATTTCCTGCTTGAAAGTAAATGTCGGTCCCGGAACCATCAATTGCATGTACAAAATACACACCATGTCAAGGTTAGTACGCCAAGTAATTCTTAAGAACCCGACTTAAACGAGTTTCTCCAGTCAGTTTTCCTACTCTTGTACGTAAACCATAACACCTAAGCTTCAAACCAAAAGACCTACCTCTATCTCAGCACGAAGAGCCGAGTAAACGTCAAGCGTGACACATCGCCCTGACCAGTGCACCCTAGGCATTCAAATACACACCAAACATTGATCGGAAACCAACACAAAGAGAGAGACGAAACAGAAAAAACGATTGATGAGCACAATTAAGCTCCGAGATGGATAGATCACACCCCTGCCACAACAAGCCCAACTTCACGAGCATCCCTAACGGCCTCACAGACACCGTCTACCGCCCTGGTTCGACCGATTCGCCGCTAAAACTACGCTCACCCACGCGACAGAAGAGAACTGTAACGTAAGACTCATTCAATACCAAACCTGAAGCGCCACCACGCTGCTCGAATTCTCACACTGGCAATGAACAACGACAAAACTAAAAAAACCCAGTGTGACTGCAGGCAAGACTAAGATTCCAATGCACTGCAAGGGGGAACTCTCAAGACCCGAATCGCCTCGTTCGTTGCAACGACTGACAACTACCACCGTGACGCAACACCGAGACTTGGCATGGCAAGAGGCTTAACACTCACGGTCTCCTCGTACGCGGAGTAATTGCGCTCATTAATGCCGAGCGCCTGCGATCGCAAGCAGCGGCAACAACAGCAGATGATCAAACTCCTTCCTTAATGCCGCGTCTCACTTCCGCTGCTTCCTCCTAGACTCGTTTTTTTTGCAACGATCTGCCCGTGTTGCCCTTGTGCCCAAGGCATGGGAACTTGTGAGGGAACGTTGGATGAGTAGCGAACCGGGTGAGGAGTGAACCGCCTGGGAACTTTAGAACGGGGACAGGGGACGGTGGGCGTGGAATTAAGAAGGGACGGGTGGGTTGCCACGTGGCGTTGTTGGGTGGAGCAAGGTGAACCTCGGGTCCTCGTTTGTTCTGTACGAGGGGGGGTCCACGACAGTTCTGAGCGAAATTTCGTCTTTGATGCACCTCAATTCCTTTTTTCGGTTACGACCAATGTGGATGAATGTAGAATAGCACTAGTTCCGTTTTATTTTTATATTTTTTATATTTTTTTCAATTTGCGTTGCCGTGCTTGCTTCCATATGTCGATGTAATAAAAAATCTCGTGGAAATTCTTTCTTTGGTAAAGTATTCTTTTAACCTTCTCGTAAATTTTTTTATTAATAAAAGGGGTTTGTGATACATAGAATATTGTAACTTGGATTGTGATTGAATGCTGATTTTGACCGGTATGGTACATTGCACCATCCCCATTCATTTCCATGATGGTCCTTGTTGGAAAACACTAAATCAATTTTTGCACATATATTTGTTCATGTCCTTGAAAGAAGGTCAACATTTTCCCACGTTTTCCTTTCCAATCTCCAATTATGCCACACGATTTCATTTCATTTTACAAAAAAGAACAAGATTGGTTTCATTTCTTTGTTCAAAATCCATCATCGTTCTATTCGTCGACACTCAAACACACTAGCTTTTCTTAAAAATTGGGAGTAAAAAAGAAACACTCCTTGTAAGAAATAATAACACATGTATCAAGTACTTTAGCACTTTATCTTAAAACTGTAGGTTTTACTCATTCGTTCATTTACTCTATCAAATTTTAGCATTAAAAATTTCCAGAAGCAGAAATCCACAGCCTTGGTTCCGATTTATGCAACGAAATAGGTAAAACGACGTAAATATTTTCCGTTGTAGACAATGTCTAGAAGCTGCCAATTTTGTAGCTAAGAGTACTTGACAACATGTAATTGCTACATAATTACCTTATATTGTATATAACATAACACTTCTTTCAATTTTCAAGCTTTTTTTTTAGTGCTTTCACACTGTGACTGTACAAATCCTGTCAGGAGGTGTAAAGAAACTGGCGTCCACGCCATTCAACAAATCGAATAGGATTTCATCGCCATCAATTTTCAGCGTTGGAAACATCACCAAAGAAACGCATTAAAAACCTTGTATCGAATTCCGGTCTTTGAACACACCAACGCTTTACCTTTACAGCAGTCGAAGCAAACGAATAGAATCCGCATTGAAGTACTGAGTTATAGCCTTCCCATCGGAAAACCTCCAATCGCCTCCGTTACGACTCGGCATAGATCCATGCGTTGCCGCTAATTGCCAAGTTGGGTGTGGCATCAGAATCAGTGAAGCAGGAGGTTCCACACTTGAAACAAAGAGATCGCAACCTTTGCTAGCTTCAAACCTTCCATCGATCAGTCCTTACGATGTTTTTGTATCGATGAAGTTCTCTCACCGGTCGAGTATTTTTTATTGTAGTTTTGTTTGCAAACACTTGGTCTAGTTTTAGTTTTCAAGCCAGTTTGTTAGAATTCAGTACGAGTACGTCTCGTTGCAAGTTTGAACGTGAATCACTACGTCGTTGCGGAACACCACAGTCCTGATTTCGACAACGAGACACGGGCCCTTCATGTAGTTCGCTTCGATTTTACAGAGCGTAGTCCCTGTGAGTATTTTTTGACAGTCGATCCGTTCGGATAATAAAACAAGACTACTCTGAGAATCGCAACGCAAAAGAAAAAGCTAATACAAACAGCAGTTCGGCACATTGGAGGCGAGCGAGGCGGAGTACTGTGAGTGAGGATGGGGCCTGAGATGTCGGTGCTCCCCCATGCGAGGAGACCGCAATTCCGGTAATTGACACGTGGCGAGTCGTGATTGATTCACGCTATTTCTTTATCTTTACACCCTTTTTCTTCTTCACTCATCCTTCTTTCTCTTTATGCTCCCTCTCAATTCTTTTCTTTCTCTCTTCATTTCGTTTCGATTCTTTATCCGGAAATATACGTTTACCGACTCCCGACTTACACCCACGTTGTGGCGCTCGCACAGTGTAACGGAGAAGCAAGACAATTATAAAAGAAGGTGATTAAGAAAACAATAAAAGGAAATAAATAAATAAATAAATATGGGATTGAAATAAGAGACTTGAATTACTCAACTCTTCTTAGATTTTATTTTTTATATTATTTTTATTTTAAAAAAATTTTAAACTTTTAGACTCGGAGTTGATTGTTAAACAATTCTTTAAAATCTACTGTATTAAGTGGATTTGTTTGATGCATATGTTGTGGATTTTTATAAGTTTAGGTTACGATTCTGTCATGTTGAAATTGACATGTGGATTAAGAGGTTTTATGAAATCATAAGGTTTATCAAGTAGGATGCATATATTTCGTAACAATGTTTTTATCACTAAGCTAAAAATTATATTTTTATGTTTAGAATATAAAATCTACATAAAATACTCATTTTGTTTCGACTGATTAAAAGATTTTAAAATTTTTTACATCACGTAATGGGATTGTGCTGAAAAAGGTGATGATAGATGATGGACACAAATTTCATAGTTGATCTTCACAATCATTTCATTTTTTAAAGAGATCTTTAAAATGAGTGGAAAATGAAATTGGATACATCTTTTGATGCAAAATTATAAAATTTTAGCCTGTTTTTACTGCATGTCACCTGATTTCTTATTATATAATTTATCCCATCTTATAAAAAATCTCACATTAATTATTTGTAGAGCTCAAAAAATGATATAATTAGGTATTGCACAAACCAACTTATTGTGTCACGTAATATACAAAATTTAATTTTAAAATAAGATTATAAATATTTATGAATTTTTAGAATCGACTTATAAATCTTTGTCATTCTATGAACTTTCCATTTATATTAATAAAGGACCTTTTCTGAGTAATCTAATTTTAATTAAAAGTTGTAGTATCATAATATGCATGGATGAATTTGACAAATGTTGATTCATATTGATGTGTTTTGTAAATTCGTACAATAATTTAAAAAATAAAATGAGTGCAAATGAGTGAAAAAAATCGAATGAAGTATTTCCTATAAGGTATTAAAGTTTTTATTTGAGACAAAAGTAGAAATAATGTGTGCATTGTAAGAGTTGAGATCACGTAAACTTGAATTCAATTGTTACTTAATCTGATTTAATATAATTTTTTCTTAACGCCATTAAAAACACATACAGTAATAAGAACACATTTCTAAGAATGGTTATAGATTTAGACAAAAAGCTGATTCCGAAAAAGTTGATGATTTACTTTTTTATTCGTCGGAAGAGTATGCAATTCGGGTATCTCGATTGAGACCCCAGAAAGTTTCGAGATGTCGGCGTGGGAAGGCCATCGTGCCTTATCCAATGTAGCACTGAAGCCATCCACGGCAATGAGGCGACCAGGAATAGGGGGTTGGATACCGGACAAGCTTCCAGGGGCAGTGGAAGCGCGACGCTCATGGCTTCCCCATCCTCGCTCCTTTACACAGTTCAGTTTGGTTTTGCACTTCGAATTTGCTGTTTGTGGAGCTTCAGAATTGGCCATGACTGCGCTCGCTTCCTCTATGGCGGTGTCTTCGTCAGCGCTCTTGCAGAAACCTGCCTCAGCGACAAGCCATGTGCTGCAGAATTCGTTTCTGAGTGGGAGTTTGTCGTTGCCGAGAGCCGCAGCGAGCTTTGGCAGAGTGGCGTTTCCTAGGAAGGGGCTTGTAATCGTAGCAAATGGGAGGATGCAAGCAGTCGTGGAGAGGGACGAGAGCGAGGTTGACCAGCGATTCAGGCTGAATAATTTGTCGCCGCAGCCTGGGTCCAGGCACAGGCAGAAGAGGAAGGGGCGTGGTATTGCGGCAGGGCAGGGAGCTAGCTGCGGGTTTGGTATGCGAGGGCAGAAGTCGAGGTCCGGGTCGGGCGTGCGGCCGGGATTCGAAGGAGGTCAAATGCCATTGTACCGGAGGTTGCCGAAGTTGAGGGGGATTGCGGGAGGCATGGGAGCTGGTTTGCCCAAGTACGTGGCGGTGAATTTGACCGACATCGCTGGGAGCTTTCAGGAAGGTGAGGAGGTTTCGTTCGAAGCATTGAAGGAGAGGCGCTTGTTGAATCCCTCGGGTCGGGACCGGAAGTTGCCATTGAAGATTCTTGGTGATGGTGAGCTTGATTTTAAGGTGAAGATCAAGGCTGGTGCCATTTCTGCTGCCGCTAAGGAGAAATTGGAGACCCTGGGATGTGAATTTGAAATTCTTCCTAAGAAGAAGAAGTGGGTCTCTGCTCAGTATTCGAAGAACCAAGCACGTGCGGACGCGTACTTTACCAAGAAGAGAGAGGGGAGCGCATAGATTCAAGGCATGGTTGAGGTTTTTCTTACTTTTTGTCTCTTATTTATCAATAGCTTTATTCTTGTTACCTAATATAGGAAAGAGAAGTTTTACCCGTTTCATTAATGAGCAGTTTTCGTTGCGTACAATGTGGTCTAGGTCGCTTCCATTTGATTACATTATCTGGTTGCTTTGAAATTTGGTGGACAATGGTATGCAATTCCTCGTGAGCTTTTTGGATGGAAACAGCGTTGCCGTCTCTGCGACAGTGACATAATTGGATTTTGATTCTCCGCTACAGTTCGGTTGTATTTGTCGAAAAGTTCCCTGTTTATATGGATAGTGTGGAATCGTGACTGCATACATGACTAAGGTGCAGCAGGTTGAAATCCTTTGTTATGAGATTGAAATGGATACCTGTTCTTAGGTTATGGTAGCCACACATACTTATGTTCCATCCAAGTTTTTAAAAAATGTTATTCTGAATTATTATGCCTTTAGGTTTTGCCTTCACTCGTGACTTGCGGCTTTTTGAGCAGTTCATGGTCGCAAGAATGCGTCGATGATATCATTGTGGGGTTTGTTTTCTCAGAGAGAATGTTTACATGAAATTTTTTCATTAGATTAGATTAGTTGCATCTGTTTGCCATAGAATTTTTTTTCTTTTACAATTTTTTCCAATCAAATTTACATGATACATTTATAAACAATGTGTGACGGTGCTGTACACTAAAAAAGCAAAGAACCTTTCACGAGTTCTTACAGAATCCGCGTATTAAGGTCACTTAAGGTATTGGTTGTGCAATATTATAGACTTAGTCATGTACAGTTTCTTTTAGGTTTACAGTCCATGAGAACGAAGTGGACACTCGCAGCATAGTTCTTCCTAGGCTCTGCGGTTTCCGGCATCAGCTACGCTCACTAGATCAAGTTTCAAAAAAGATTAATTCGACATCTCCGTCGCGATGTCCAGTAGTCTTTTATCAACATGCCCCTCACTTATACGGATAGAATTAATATGTCCAAAGTAACCAGCCTGGATCGACTGCCTATGGTTCTCTCCTCAGAGAAGGCTACTCAAGAAATTTGTGTATTAACATAGTCGTTCTCATTGGATAATATTTTCTGCAGCCACTGACTTCTAGCAATTCTTATTTCTGGTAAGGTTGATCAATGACGAGATGAGAACGGCAGCTACGATGCATCAATAGTGTCGCGAATCTAGATCGGCGTAGAGTTTCTCCATGAGAGTTCACATCTTTCATCAACTTAACCCTGGTGGACTTAACAGAAACACCTGCTCGTCTTTCGCAGCATTATAACTCTTGCTGGCTCACAAGTTTACCAGAATATGAGATGGATTGACGTCCTGGTAGTACAAGTTACGTCTGAGATTCGGTCTCCGTGCGGTTGTCGAATTTCGCTGACTGCTTGAGAAACTGATTACACTTGCGATTGCGTCATTTTCACAGTGAGTAGCTCATCAATTTGCAGGAGGCAACCATCCAGGGAAACCATGTCCTGGACGAGGAACACCAAAGTTGCCTGGATGTCCAGGCCTCCAACCGTAGTCTGTAACTGATTCTCCCAAATTTGGCCGGGGACCGATTAAAGCAGCCCGCTGAGGAAGGTGCCTTGGTGGTGGTGGTGGTGGTGGTGGAAGATGCCCTTCATGAAACCTGGGTACGCTGATGGGAGGTTGGATGCTCCTACGGTGGCCAAATTCAGGTAAAAAATGTGGCCGAGGGGGACCGATTTGTGGCCCATATCTATCTTGTAGCATTCCACCCATTGGCCGTATATGTCCGAAGCTATCAGGTGGCCTCCGGGGACATCCATTCGTGCCATATCCGTCTTGCGGGATGAGGTTCACAGGCCATCCTCCTGGTGGTGGTCCTGGAGGAGGCATTGCTAGGCTCGAGCAAAACTCTCTTTGAGATTCAAGCCGGAGAGAATAACCTCCAGATTCATGCGAAGGGGAAATGTTTTGAGGATGATTGGGTGGAGGGTAGAGCGGAGGAACAGGCAGAGTTGAAGGCTGTTGGCAATGCTGAGCTTGTAGAAATACACGTTCTCTTTGCTTTGGCAGGTCTTTCGAAGATGACAGAGACGAAGGTTGATGTCCACCTCGTGGCCCTCGACCACGTTCTCTTTTCCTTAAACAGTGATAAGGGCCTGTGTCACTTCTCCTGTCCCTCTGGTTCTGCCCTTCATGTGCCTCCACTTTATCTATGTCTCTCAATTTCTGTCCTTGTTGAGTTGAATCCCAGCTTATATGTTCTTGCTGCTGTCTCGAATCTACATTCCCTGTAATAGAATCCGAAAGGCCAATATGTTCGTCCCTGCTTTGAATGGACCGTGCAGGAGGATCTTGCGGATCCTGATGAGAAATTTTAGATAGCCGTTGTGAATCTTCTTTTTTGAGAATAATCACTTGCAAACTGGCGGAGGAGTTCCGTCTTCGAATTACAAGATCTGATTGTGATTGACTAGCGTCTTGAGGTGGGATCTGTAAACTGAGAAGAATGTCTCATTGAGGGAGGAACCGATTGTGCATTTGCATATTCCAGCATATGCGGAAGGAGAGAAATCAAATTTACAAGGTGCTTGAGGGCTAGCTGACTTAGCATTCGATGTAGCATTTACACCTTCGTACTGATTTGATTGTTGAGCGAGACTACTGATATTGTATACGGTCCACAGTCAACGTTCTAAAAAATATGACTTAAATGGAGTTTGATGATATTTACGCTTTCGTACCTGAAGCTGATTAGGAGTGGTTTTTGTTGAATCGGGTTGTGAAGGTTGTGAGTGGTCATTGGCGACGTGCCACTCAAAATCGGGCCGCAATACAAAAGCCCGCAGACAGCCAGGGACACCGCAGATGTATATGCCGACACTTACATCTACTTTCTGAATTCGTGCCACTTTTCCTTTACACCTGCATCCCATAATCCATATCATCACCTACCAGCAGGAGGCCATTCAAATCATCGCAAAGAGGACATTCACTTTGAGATGCTCTTCTATAAGAGTTCAAAGTTGCATCCTGACTCGTCCAAAATTATCTATAGCAAGTTGCGTTTAGAAAAGTACTGGGTTAACCTTGATGTTACAAGCAGTTGTTGGCGTTGTTCGCTCAGTTAGCACCAGTCTTGAGAGCTCAAACATCAAGCATCTCATCACGTAGAAGAAAAGTTACATATAATCAAGGAGAGGTTATTCTAGAGAATTTTATGGCTCTAAACTTTCCCAACTTGTTAAGATATAGAAGCAGGGGTGAAGAGCGTACAAGAAACATGTAGGATCATTTTCGGCACAAGCAAGGCACAACACATGATGGCATTGTTCCTGCAGAAAATCACCAAGTAGCATCACGTAATCTTCAGAGTGTAAAATTGACACAAGAAGCAACCTCAAAATGCAAGTCGTTTATGCCGAAAGTCGATTATGCTTAGTGAAGGGGAAACGGAAGTTGAGGGTTATACCATGCGGCCATAGACAGCAATCGGAAAATTGCACCTCAAGCAGATGTGAACCTTCTCCCCAGGTTTCCGTTGCGCTTTGAATCCCACAAAATTCGCTGTGCAAATTTCGGAGCACGTAAATCCTAATCCATTTGCATGAGGCAAATCTGCACCAACTAGCTTCGAGGGAAGAGACGCCTCATCGGCTTCCAATAAATTTTGCTCTGCTTTCAACCCTGAATTGCCCCCTGTCTTGCTGAGTCGTATCGTTAAATTCACCATTTCTTTTTACTCGACTACATCTCCTTATTTCAAGACGAATTCCGATGCAGCACTTCAATCAGCTTAAACACCAAGAGTCCACTAGTACCCAGGCTTGCTAAACCCTCATAATGCTGCAAGGCCAGAAGATACCAGGTAGAAGCGAGATCTGCAATATCCCACAAACGAAGAATGTTGTCTGTGTATGATAAGCAAAGTCTTGACAGAACGTGCTAAGCATACTGGTAATGCGATGGCCAGCCAGAATACAAATTTCAACGTTAATCTATGAGTCCTAACTGTGATAACTAGCGAGACGTACAGTGACGCAGACCACAGAAATGATCCCAAAAAATTACTTAAAAAAAGAATCCTTCACTCATGCCCATCAACTGAAGACCAAACAACTGGACTTATTTACAAGATCACATTTTTAAAAAATTCGCCAGTACGGGTATAGCATAATAGGACCGCGCCAAGCACCCAAAAAAAGACAGACGATGTAATGCGGGTTCTCGAGGACTCCCAAAGGGACGTCAAAAGACACTCAACTCTCAGTGCGCAAACAGTCACGTTCGACCCTCTTCAATCCTGCCTCTCTTGTTTTATTTCATCAACAATTTACAGGATCTTGAAAAAAACTCATTAAGATGGAACCAAATCCCAGCCTCACGTCCCAATTCGGCCTGATTCCACCCCGAATGAAATCATGAACCCCTCCAACCCTCGGTACAACACAAAGCCCGCAGCGAGTCATTGAAGCTCAAGAGACTTCCGAGACTTAAGTGAAGGCCGTAACCGAATGGACGCAGGTTCTGAGAGATACGCGACGCGCCGTGGACATGCATTGCGATGCGCAATACGGGTGCGTATGTGTGAAAGAGCATGGAGGAGTAGCGATGCAATGGCTTCATGGCGATGGCGAACAACAGCAACGGGGCGAGAAACAGAAGCAAGCAAACGTGTAACGGCGCGGGAGCGGACGAAGGAGACGAGCCGCCACGATGGCAGGTGGGGGGTCCAGCTGGCGACTCGCCCACGGGTCTGATTGGCTGTTGGTGTTCCGGTCATAGCCGATGTGGCGTGGCGCTAATGCGATTGAACGAACGGATGAAGGTTGGAAGAGGAACATCTGCGCTTCGTGTTTTCGCGTATCTTAAATTAGTGATACCCTATTACTATTCATGGATCTACAAAATCACCATTGGGATGATGTTTTTCTTCAAATTAGCTTCATGAGTGTTTCATTGCTTTACATTGTTTGTATGTGGACCACTTTCATACATTTATGTAATATGATTTGATTGAATTTTCTATTGGAAATATTATAAGACTACAAAAGTGTTCAATAATGTGATGAATTTTTTTTAATAAAATGTGTCATATTATTTTATAAAAATGATTGTATATAAAATTTAACTTAAAAATTTAATCCTCATGACAACAAAAATATAAATTACAAATGCAATTATTAACTTTGTGAGAATATTTGGTTAAAAGAGTTTATTATTCTCTCTCTTTCTCTTTTTTTTTTTTTTAAAAAAAAAAAAAAATCATGATGGCATTTACTCTATTATTATTTTAGTAATATGTATATATGGTGGAAATGCAAACACTTTTAATTTATAGAAATAATAGATTTTTAAAAATATTTTTGAAGTTTTACCTTTAATTAATATTTTGATTTCAGCTTATAAATGATTGTTGATTGAAAAAATATAATTTTAATTTTAAAAATAGAGCATTTATGACACTTAAGATTTGAAAATATTTTAATATGCAATTTTTATCCCATATATATATATATATATATATATACATACATACTAGAAGAAATCCATGCCATTGGGTTCAAAAAATATTTTGATATAAAATAAGGCAACATGTATAAAAGGACAATAATATTTTTAGCCAACAAGAAGATATTTTAACTTGGCCAATTAGAAGACTTCTTTGCCTCAGCCAATGAGAAGTGTTTTATCAAAAGTACACAATTCTATTATATTGTAGATATATAATGAAAATATTAATAACATAATGGATATTTTGTTGTATTCAAATTTTTAAATAATAACTTATTTTGATCATCACAAAAAATTATTTGTTTAGTTTGTTGATTTTAATTGCGTATATGTTTTGTAGAGGACTAAAAATAAAAAATTATATTTAAAATATATATGTAATAGTTGAAACTTTATTTTAAAAAATTGAAAAAAAATATTTTAATATTAGTAATATAAATTAAAATAAGATGTTACAATCATGAAAGCTAACCTATTATTTAACATTGTAACTACAAATATTCTTCATAAATATATTTTTTATATATATATTTTTTCTTTTTTAGATTCACTTGCTTATCAATACATCCAATTAACATCAAATAGTTAAATTGGGATATTATCAAGATTTTCTTGCATACACATTTAAGCATTTAATTAATAAAATTTATCTATGTGGCTTGAAAAAAAAAGATATAACAATTTATAATTTTGTACCCATTTGTCAACATGACTTGTGGGTAAAGTCAAGAATTTGTTTAGTGTAAGAATTGTTGATGAAATATTAATGAATTAATAAAGCAAAAAGAGTGTTGACTTGGATGTTCAATACTTTTGGTGTCTGATAAACTTGTGAGGATCATATGTAAGATATAAAAAACATTAGACATGGGAAGCTGCAAGTAAACTTTTCTAAAATTAAATACAGAAGGGGCCAGAAGCAAAGATTTTAACATCTTTTTGGTAAATGCTCTTGAAGTAGTAAGAAAGAATCAATAAAGCCTCATGTGAGATTTATTATGGCTTTATTGTAGCTTGAGTATTGAGCAATAAGTTGTGAGAATATCCATTGCAACTCAGGAAACGTTGATATATTAAACTCAAAGGATTCAACCTTGAATTGTTTTTAAGACACAAAGGGTCAGAGCTTCTTATAGTAACTGGGCCCATGAATCATACATAAGTGTATTATCATGTAACCTTCTTCTACTCTACACACCCCAACAGTCCCCACTAATCCAAAACTTAACACATTACATCAACTACCCTTCACCCTAAATGTCTTCTTTATACAAATTTTCATCCTACTTCACACTAGTGATTAATTTCTTTCACAAAACCAAACAAGCCAATGAATCTTAAAAAAAATCAATAGAAAAAACGTCCCCCAATATACTCAAATATTAGAAAACCCTGAACCCTTAACCAGGGGTTCCTAAAACCCTAACCCTAAAGCACGGGTTATGCGGTGGGTTTGACCTGTGATCTGTTTGTGTGATAGTCATGCTTGTCCAGGAGGAAGTCCCTCACCTTGCGGTTGAACTCCTTGGGCCTCTCGATCTGTGGAGAATGGCCGCACTTGTTCATCACTATAACCTTGGCACGCTTCCCCAAGTGCCTGCTCATGAACAGGATAGATCATTGTTAGTAGCTTGTTCAATAAAAACTGACTAGAACTGAAAACACAGTGTATGAACTGGTGTTTGTGTCGGCGAACTGCTCTCTTTTCCAGCACAACTGCCCATGAGTAGCCCATGTAGCTGACCAACATCTAATGCTACTAATTGAACCCTGATCTGATTATGATGCACTGTTTGTCCTAGTTCAGACTTAACACTCTTTACATGTTATTCAACACCCACACCCATCAGCCAGTATTTTGGTCTAAGTTCTTTCCCCGATTTGTTAGTCATCACAATTGTTTATCCAATATGAGTTATTCGCATATTAGAAAATTGGTTTTCTATTTGTGCTTTTAAGTATTGTTTTCACCCACCCCAAACCTCATGTTTTAATCTTTGATAGGTATGAGCTTTGTTCGGTTTTGACCTCCGTAAGTGTAGGGTTTGAATACGCTGCTGTAGAATGGAAATTAGTTTTCCTATATTCCCTACGACTAACCTTTAATAAAGGACGCCCATGGTTTTGCTACAGTAGAATCAAGTTACCATTGTGCCTTCGAACTCTACGTATTGAAACAAGACTCTCAGATCGGATGATTGGTGCAAGAGTGGACCAGCAGCTGTGAGGTACTCCCTGGTGTGTTCCACAATCACACCCTTACTCTACTAGGCATACGATGAGGAAACCAGGAGAATATACTGTAGTTAAGGCTTCTCTAATTCAAGGAAACGAATCTAGACTCGAATTTCTAAGACTTAATCTACTGATTAGCTGGAAGAAGCCCAGGCTATTCGAATATCTATGTTTCAGACTTTTTCTTATCAAATGATTTCGATAGATGAATGAGTAACAATCACACTGAGGTTCATCGACGTTGGAAGCAAGTCCGTCGTTAGAAGAAACTACGAGGGAATTTAGTTTAATGGCCTTCCTCGTGTGCTAGAAACTACGAGAAAGTCGGGCAGCTAACCAGTAGAGGAATTTGAGTTAGGACTGAAGTTTTTCTGGGATAAGCATGGGAGATTTCAAAAGTTGGTCTTGTGTCTAGTGATTTTGTTCTTAGTCAAGTTATCTGTATCCATTTTTGCTAGGATGATCATAAGAAGAGGTTACAAATAAAAGTGCTGGATATTCGGATCTCCAACTTCAAGGCATGGCGTGAAGGAAAGGGAGTCTTACCTTTGAAGCTTGTTTGCCAATTCGGGTTTGAAGACTTCATCATGCTCTCCCCAGAAAATCAAAAACTGCTTATCCTATCACAAACATGTTGCTTTTAGCTTTGCTTGAACGAGTCAATGCTCAGACTGTGTAAGACACTTATGAAGGGTCATTACAGGAGAGAAAGGATATTTGACAATTTAGCGATCTAGTTTTGAGAGTGTGATGTGCTTCCATTGCAGATCTTCAAACCAAAGCAGTAGGAATCACCAGAAAATATTTTAAATTTAGGATTTTATCCTGTTACTTGTGTACGACTATATAATTCTGTAACATTTTTGACACAACCTGTATGCACCAAGATAGACTTGAGGTAATACATGTGCCAATTTGGGAAGAGCTTTTCCAGTTTCGATGGTGAGGTCGTCCAATAATATTCGTCGTTCTTGTTGGTGGTCCTTGTATAGCACCTGGAGAAGAGCAACAATCACTGAACTTTGATTAGATGCGACCATATGCATAAAAATTTATTCGTCGATCTTTTCAATCGCCAAAGAAACAGTAGTTGCGCATGAAGCCACTAAACCACATGTCCGTTCTGTGAGGAACCCACTGAAATTTAGAGTTCATCGAAGAAAACAAGGAGAATTCATGTGCAATCAAATTGGACAAGGCGCCAGAAAACACTCAAAAGGGTCCATACGCAAAAGTGTACATTGACTAGTTTGCAGGAGCACGTCGGTTTATTCTCATGCTGGCAAGTGAATGGATATTGAAGTAAGTAGAAAACATACTTCAAACATGTCCTCGTAGACAAATTTCGGCAGCCAAGGTTTCCAGTGTGGTGCACTTGCCATAGCAAACTTGAACTCCTCAACAGACTCCGGGATAAACAAATGAGAGATGTGCTGCAATCTGTGCCTCTGTAACAACGCGTCGTAATCACTTGGTGCCATACATATTCCAGTATTCGAGAATACTACTTTGTTCACGAACTTGGGATACAATTGTGCAATTCGGAACGCCACCAAACCGCCATAGCCTGATCCAACAAAGTTTACATCTTCCTGTAACCCTAGAAACTGCAACATCTTCATGATGCACTCCGCTTGAAATGACTCCGTCCATCTTTCCTTGCATGATGTCACAGAGCGCCCAAGAAACACAAGATCCGGCACGAACACATTGAAATCCTTTAACAACTTTGGGACCTGATTCTCCCAGAATAGCATACCATTTGGTGCAAAACCTTGAAGAAGCACGAGATGTGGCTTTGAATTTGGAATAGACCACACTCCGGCTTCTGACATTGGTATTGGTGTCCAGCAGTGCATTTTTGTGGCACCATTGTCTAACTGAATGAACTCCGACCTCAGCCCCCAGTACTCATACTTCTTGGTGAGAATTTTTAGTCTTAAATCTGTCACACTAAAGCCTGTACAACCGCCACCCATCTTGCCGGTAAAGAAACAAGCTTACTTCCACAATATCTCCGGTTCTCAAATGTTCCACTCTAACACTTCTAAAGTAATCTACTTCAGTTCAAATAACCCCGCCACCTAACGCCATGTTCAAGCTTCCTGTACACAACAATCCCAACTAATTGCAACATCTGCAGCAACTAAACTACATCCAAAAGAAAGCTCAACCCTCATTTAAGCGTTAGTTCACAGAACTCCAACACAAACCCTCTTGGAACTGCACAACTGGTTCAAAGCAAACTCGACCGGCATACTCTGCATACACAACAAGTTCAAGGGAATTGCGCTGCTTCCAACGATCCATACCGCAAAAGTTAACCAGGAACACGTTGTTGGAAGAGTCAAACATTGTCCATCATGGTCCAAATCTCATCTACAATAACAACAACGTGACTCATCTGCAGACCTGAAAAGTCTTGTCAGAGAAAAAAGGGATAAGTCTGCTGTTACATTTTGGAACAACTTGCTAACAAAAACAAACAATCATCTCCTGCTCATCATCTGGTTCTGATCAGTGAGAAGAATCATCAACATTCTTGAAAGCAATAGCCTCCAAAAATGTGATTAATCTTTCGGCTGAACCCACCAGCTGAGAGTCTTACTCCAAGGACCCGGCCCATTTCAGGGAGATAAATAATAACTTATTCAGAAAAAACAAAACAAAACAAAAGTGTGATTTGGGTTTGGAGAATTGGAATAACTTGGAAGTAGGCACAACCCATAACCCAGCTGCTGGTGGCTGATCTTCAACAGGAGCTTTGATTCTTCCCTAAATCCAGGGCAAATGGAAGCAACCGAATGGAAGATCCAAATCAATGATCACTACCACTTTCTTAGCCACCTACCACTAGGGTTTTTAAAAAAATAAATGTAATAAGTATATTTTATTGTATTTTTATGATACTCAATTTGTGATGTACAGTACTTTGCGTAGTAAGCTGAGTTTTTTTTACTTGGTTCATCTTCAAGTTTAAAAGAGGATCTAAGTAGGTGACTATTTTGTAATAGGTTTTAGTTTTTTTCTATAGATGTACATATTAGTCAACAAGAATGTCATGTGAAGGTTTTTGAATAGCTACAAGTGCTTGTGGGACAAATGCTTTGAATATTTTTAAATAGATTCTTTTTTGAATCTAGCACCAATCAAATATATTTATTTTTAGTACATAAAAGTTGTAAATTGTTTTGAATGGTGAGAATACTATTAATATTGTGGAAGCTATATAATAACTAAATTTTTTTATTAGCAACCACTTGATCTAATTACTATAATTTATTTTTATATAATACCAAAGATACATATTGAGAATTCTATTCATCTTCTTTGTTTGATTATTATCCTTTAGATATCAAATTCTAGTCATTATAACTTTACTTTCTAATTTCCTCATTATATTTTGTCAAAATATTGTGTAGAATTTAAAATTTCTATCACTCATTAAATTTTTTTGATGATCAATGTAGCCACACCAACTTGTTAAAGAATAAGTTTGTTGTCACATTTGTTGTAGTTTGAATCTTAATAAGTATAAGCCTAGCTATCTTTTTAAAGCAATCTCCTACCACAAGAATTGCATCACATTTTTTGAAGTTAGACAATCTTATTATAATATTAAGTGTATTATATATAAAGGTTATCTTTTTTTATTAAAAAAAGTTGTAATAAATTCAATCTAACACTTAATATAAGTCTCTATATGATGGCTTATGTTGAGCTAATATCATGCTTCAAACCAATTACTTAGGACACTTTGAGTCCCACCATGTCCAACTATTGATAAATTATAGAAGTCAAACATTGTCTTCTCCATCTATTTTTTTCTAAATTACAAATTTAAAATTTTTTTGAAGAAAACTAATCCATCATTAATAAAAGTTATTTATAAGACACCTTTTAATCTTGTAATTTAGTCTTTACTTTGTCTATAGGTTTTCAATATATATATATATATATATATATATATATTACTATCTTCCAAGTATCTCTCTTTAATTAATTTTATACCAAAAGACTCATTACTTCATACTATTCTCCTAAAGAACAATGTATCATATATGTCTACTTTTATATATTTTTTATTTTTATTTAATATATTTACAATGAGATTTTTTTTTGAATTTTTAAATATACTTTACATCTATTGAAAAAATCATATCATGCCAATATAATTACTTATAAGAAACTTATATTTTTTAACTCGAAATTCTAAAAAATATATTAGAGATGAATATTTTGGTGAATTTCTTACATCAATTAGCTTCCACTTAGCTTCTTAGTTTTAATTACAATTAACTTTCTAATTCACAAAAACTTTTTTGCTATTGCAAAAATATTTTATCATTTTGATGTACTTCAAATGATTTAATAAATTACAAATAATTAAAGACTTTGAATAAAACTAGTATATTTTATAAACTTTAGAAGATCTAATTATAATATATATTCTATTCTATAATTTAGTTTTTCTTAATAAACAAATTGGATAGAAGTCTCAATATAATAAACATAAATAATAAAAATAAAAATTCATAATTTTATTTTAGAAATTAATAATAAATAAAAAATATTCTTATCTATTCTTATAATATAAATAATTATAATTTATTTTTAGATTTATATGTTATTCTATCCTAAATAATAACATATATCATAGATACATATATTTTTTAAGAAAACAAAAATAAATAGAATATATTTAATACATAACATCTTCTAAAAACATCAAGAAAGTTTTTTAAATATAGATCAAATCTATAGGTATGTCTTATTAGTAGAGTAATTTTTTAAAGAAGTTTTTTACTTCCGAGGAGCCACAATGGAAGCATCCTATAACTTAGATATCTAATTCAAAAGGCTTGTGCTTCTAATTATTCAAAACATTTAATGCAGCCGCACTCTCTATACCATTCATTGTAGTAAATAGTGAATACTATAGCTACAATATTGGAATTTAGTAGGAAGCTACTATTTATCTTCTTTCCTTTTTTATGTATGTAATACGCAACCACATCAATACAGACACAATAGAAGCTCTCTCAATTCCTTCTCAACACATTATTAGCACAATCTCTTATACTAAATTTTAGATATTCTTTGTTTATTTCTTCTTTGAAGTTTTTTTCATTTCTTTTTGGACTTGTGTTCTTTTATTTCTAGTCTAGAATTGCTTCCACTCTTCCACCTCAACTTAGAGATATCATTCCTAATTTTCTTATTTTATGATTTTATCTTCAACATTTTTTTTTAGTGTAAATTTATTGCATCAATACCTTAATACTTGTTGCCGCCTTGCCTAAATTGTGATCTTATAATCTCTAACCTTGGCTCTTATTTTTCCTCTTTGATTTTATTTTTGTAATATATTTCTTAGTTTTAGATGTATTACAATTTTCTTTTAATTATCTACTAACAATTTTCTTTTGCTTTGTTACTCATTCTTCAGCCTCTTGACCTTAAATAATTTTTGTCTTATCATTTTTTTTAGTTTTCTATAATTTTTGAGTTTCATCATGATTTTTGTTTTATCTTTTTTTGATTTTAATTGTAACTATCTTTCTACTATATATCCATCAAAAATGAATATTTCTACAACATAAACTACTTCTATTATAGTTACTTCTATAGAGACTTCTTTGATTATTACAACCAATGAACCTCCATGCCTTCAAGGTCTTCTTTTCTTGCCATTAGCTACTAATAGAAGTAACTATTTTTTGTGAGCAAGAATGATAAAGGCTAATTTATTTGCAGAGCAATTTTTTGATGTAGTTCTATTTGAAGAACTTTATACTATAAGTGCTTCACTTCATGCTCCTATTTGTTGGAAAGCATTGCTTCTTTTTTGTCATCACCTTGTTCCTACTCTCCAATACCAATATTTGGAACTAAAAGATCCTATTGAACTTTGAAAAAAACTCAAATCTAGGTTTGACCATTAAAAAATAGTTTTTCTTCCATAGGCTCGTCATGATTGGATACACTTATAAGTGTTGGATTTTTTTAACTTTAAGTGCTTTTAATAATGAGATATACCATATTGTCTCATAATTGCAATTGTATGGATAAGCCATCTCAAAAGAAGAAATGATTGAAAAAAAAAATTCTACTTTCTTTCTAATATCTATTGTGCTTGTACAACAATATCGGAACATGAAATTTTAGAATCACATTGAACTCATCTCTCATTTATTTCTTGTAGAGAAATAGAGTGAATTTCTCTTGCATAATATAGAAGCTTGCTCTCTTAAAACTATGGCTCTAGATGCCCATGTATTCAATGCATCACAATCTAAAGGTAGATTATAAAAGCATGGAAAAGATGTTTATAAGTACCAAGGCGGTCATAATCGTGACTATCATTGTCTACAAAAAAAGAATAAGCATCCAATTACTCATCATGGTGATAGATGCCAATTAGAGATACATTCTTGCTACAAATGTGATATAACTAGACATCAAGCACATGCGTGCTATACTTTTGAGTATTTTTTCAAGATGTTCCAAAAAAATGAAAAAACTTTGGGTTGTAATCCATGAAGTTTATATCATAGATGCATCTATAGATCCATTTGGAGGCTTATATGACTGCAAAAATCTATATTAATAAGTCTCATAATGCATTTATAGGCTCTATAACAATGCATACTATCTTATAAGATAAGTGGTTTTTTGCTACTAATGAATTTTTAACTTAGCAAATTAAAAATTTGATAACTATGGTTGGATCAAATGCATTTTGATTCCAAGAAAGACTAACAATAATAATATTGCTTAAGGACTCCATCATTAAATGCAAACATGCAATGTTTGCTCCTTTTACACCTCAGAGCTTGATCAGCTATCAAGATGTACGTGCCAATGGTTTTTATTTCTCAATTGTCATTTTAGATAGGCAAAAGGCTTTGGTTCTTGCAAAGAACAATAAAATTGTTGAAAAAGCCTTTGCTATAGCAAGTAGCTTATACTAGATTGTAATCCGGCTTCCAACTATATTTTTTTTGTATTATCTATCAATAAAAATAGCATTTCTCTCTACTATGGACAGTTGGAATATTTAAAATTTATATTATTCAAAAAGATAATTCCATATTTAATTAGACATAATTTAAGACTTGTTGACATAGATTCTATAGAATTGTGTCAAATATGTGTGCAAGGCAAAATGATGCTTTCAATTTGGAAACTCCTACAAGAATTATAACTATTGCCTAAGCAGCTACATAGAGATATTTGTGGTCCTATTGACCCACTTTCTAGCCCATTCTACTATTTTCTAATCTTTGTTGATGTATTAAGCAAACAATCACATATTTCATTGCTATCAACACAAAACATGGTGTTTGCTAAGCTTCTCTCTATGCTTATTTGTTTTTAGGTGCATTTCCTTGATTATCCTATCAAAACATTGCATATGGATATTACTAAGGAATTTAAATCAAAATCTTTTGAAAATTATTGCATTGCAACAAGGATAGAATTGATTTATAGATTCCATCATTAAATGCAAACATGCACAAAATGCATAATATACATAAAAAAAAAGCCATGACAATTATTGATTCTATTGAAATAATATTATTTTTGTAGAAACCACTATCAATCCTATGGGGCCATTAATTATTGATATTCCATTGATGGAAATTATTTCTTTTACTCTTATAAGAAAGATCCTTGAAATTTAAAGGAATAAGACCAAGTTGAATATAGAATTATCTATTTTATACTACAATATAAATGATATTTGAGACAGACAATCTATTGCGATAGATAAAAGTTGAAGAAGCAATGCGTTGCCTTGATTGGTTAAAATGGAAAGCTGCCATTTAAGAGGAATATATTTCTTTTTACAAGAAGAAAGTTTTTAGTCCAATTGTGGATAAACTTATTTCTTGCCTTTTAGGATGTAAGATGGTATGGTGTACAAGCATGATACTCAAGGTTATATAATCTGCTACAAAGTTTGCCTTATTACATAAGACTTTACCTAATAGTTCAGGATTGATTATGAATCCACATACTCTCTAGTTATGGATTCAATCACTTTCTAATATATTATTGAAATAATAATACATATTGACCTTGAGATGCATCTCATGGATGTAGTAACTACTTATTTGTATGGTTCTTTTAATATAGATATTTATATACAGGTACCACCTAAAATAGATGCAAGAAACTTGTATAGCCTTATTCCAAGATGATACCATGGTGTCAAATTATAAAGGGCCTTATATGGTTTGAAACAATTTGGATGCATGTGGTATTAAAACTTGTAGGATTATTTGATTCTAAATAATTTTGTAAGTGATCCATTAATCCCTTGTTTTTTCATTAAATGAGATAAAAGTGGATTTGTCATCTCTTTTATCATCATTGCAATATATGTTGATGACCTTAACCTTATGGGCACTAAATCTGCATGTATTGCAGCTAATATTCTACTTATTCATGAGTTTGAGATGAAAATGCTAGAAAAAATAACTTTTTGTATTAATCTTCAAGTTGTACATCTAAAAGAAGGTAATATTTTTGTTTACCAATTAACCTATATTAGACAAATCTTGTGGAGATTCAATATGATTGATGTCTATCTACTTTCAATACCAATGGTTGGTCGAGGCCGTGATTGAGATGATTCCTACTACTTTTACAAGGAAGAGGAGGAATCACTTGGTGAATAATATTCATACCTTGTAGCGGTTGGAGCACTTTTATACTTGGCCACATTTATAAGACCAAACATTATATTTGTAATTAGTGTTCTTACAAGACATAATGCACATCCAACACTATGATATTAGAATAGTGTTAAATACCTCTTATATTATCTGAAAGACATTAAAGACTTGGGATTATATTATTTAAGATGTGCAAATCCCAAATTAGTTAGATATGCTAATACTGGCTATAAATCTAATCCTGCAATAGCTAAGTCTCAATTGGTATATGTTTTCTTGCGGTATGAAGCTATAATCTTTTAAAAGTCAGTGAAACAGACTATAATCACAATGTCGTCCAACCATACAAAAATTATTGCCTTATATGAAGCATCTCATGAATGCATTTGATTGAAATTAGTTGACAAGCTCATCCAAACAACCTACAAGCTTTAGTAACTGTCTTATATAAAAATAATAACACTTGTGTTGCACAAATGCAAGTTGGCTTCATGAAAGGTGATAAGACAAAGCATATAGATTCAAAATATTTTAATTACAGCCATAATTTGATAATCAAATAGATGCTTGAAATTAAGAAAATAACATTTGCAAAGAACCTTGCTGATCTCTTTACTAAGACTCATCCATTACACATCTATCACTGCCTTATCTATGGTATTGGTATGCAACGACTTGCTTTTCTTGAGCAAAATAGCCAATGAGTGCATTAAGAAAGAGACTACTTAGAATAATTGAACAAACATTTTTTATCCATTCAATGGATTTTTTAATCGTTGGATTTTTTTATCATAAGTATATATGTAAAAAGATAATGCATTCTTTTTCTTTCATCTATGGTTTTGTGCTTGACTACGATCAGGTTTTCCTAGATAAAGTTTTTTAATGAGACAACAACTATAGATCTTGCAAGATTACAAAAAAGTATAAATCATAAATCTATGCAAATTTTTGTATTACGTCGAGCAAGGAGTGTTGAAAACATTTATTGCAACTGCACTCTCTATGCCATTCACTATAGTAAACAGTGAATATTGTAGCTACACTGTCAGAGTTTAGTAGGGAGCTACTATTTATCTACTTCCCTTCTTTATGTATGTAATAGACAACCACATCAATAGAGACACAATAGAAGCTCTCTCAACTCTTCTTCAACATTTCTGAAATCTTTCTCAACACTAATAAAGCTTCAAAATGGCTTATTTCTTGCTAGTACATTTTAAAGTGTAATTAAGACCAACTTCAATATAGTATCAATTTCAATAATGACTCCTTCATAATTTTCATCTTTAAAAGTGTTTTTTGGTCTAATTAAGGATGAAACCAAGGAATTAGTGGCAACATATGCCATGTATTCAAATAACAGTTCCAGAATCCAATTCAATCAACATCAAATAGAATGTTTAATATGCTTCTGAAACATTTCATTTTTCTTTATGTTCATGAAACAATACTAGCAAAAAAAACTCATAAACCTAATCACTCAGGATGGCTTATGAAGTTCAGCTAAAGAGACGCTTGAAGTTGCAAATATACAGCATGACATTTCAAGGTCATGCATCAACCACAACTGGTTAAATGACCTATCCGTTGGACACAGTCCTGACATTCTTTTAGTTCAAACCACTACACAATATGTACCTCAACCAAGCTTCCACATACTTGTGTACCTATTCTGTACTTTCCCACTAGTCCAATTATCAGTCATTTAGTTCGTGGATGGCGTGCTGTCATTGCTGGATGTAGTCTGATATTTATATACAAGTTCGATTTTGGAATCCAAAAATTCCAGCCAAACACCATACTGGCCGCAGAAATTTACGAACAAGTGAATTATTGACCGTAGAAGCTTACAAACTCATCACTACCAGATACAGATTCTAGAAATTTCCTTCACAACCTCGAACTCTCCTCCAAATACATGGAATCAGCAACAATAAATAGAAATACATAGGTCCCAACTCAAGTAACCAATCCAGAACTCAACGGATGTTTGCAACTCAGGACATCCTTCCTGTGTGTCGACCTTCCAGCCTCAGAATTTAGACATGGGATTGATGTCAAAGGTCCGACTACTCAACCAGAGCTTGAGTAGGCAATTCAAAAATATTATGTGTAAAATAGGAAAATCAAACATAAAAAGTACAGGCCCAAGTCAGCTTAGCTTGGAATATATAACCAAAGGTGCTTCTTCATCACGAAGGCAAGTAATGCGCAGCTACCCATGCAACGTCGACATCATTTCAAATGGGTACTTGCTATTTGTGCCCTTTTGGCTTGCTAACTTAACATTCCTCTCTGTAGGTAGAGGAATATTGAGTATGGTCATATTAGGCTTGCTGTGTTGGTTGCGAGGATGATCCCATTCTTGCCTGGTTCACAAGAATTTCATTCAGTACAAACACAGATGCATAGATGAGCACTAGTAAAGGGCGCTTACCTTGTGCATCAACCAGACAGCATTACCACTTGCCGCCACAAATTGCTGAAAGTACAGAGAAGCATATTACAAGATGACTAATACAAGATTAAGTAGATATCATAATAGTGAATTAGTGGATCATGGAGCACCTGAGAAATGCGGTTTGCATAGAGAGTGACTAATCGAAACTGTGTGCTGCTAAGACTTCCAAGATATGGAACAAATGCTTTGCCCAAGACGATGTATATCTCCACCAAACAGAAAACAACAGTCTGCAAAACCAAAGTCGAGCCACATGGCAATACATTAATAACATTTACTACACGTAACAGGGACTACCCAAAGTTCAACGTGAAATGATGGTATAGGCAGTTCCAAGGGGCAGCTCACATCATCTCACACTAATCACAAAAGGATGCAAAATGCATCTCATACCTTTCGCACATCTGCATCCTGGTTCCCAAAAGCATCAAAGAGCATAGGCAAGAAAGAATTCAACTGGGACGTTAGCTCCTCTGGAGGGAGTCTGCTTACAAGCTGCCAGGGCACAAATAATGTAAGTAGAGAGTGGCAGACAGGATGCAGTACAAGAAAAACCTAAACTTAAATGGCACGCCAGCGCCTTTAGGCAGAACTGTAATGCAAGCAAAATACCTCACCCAAATTCGAGGAAGTTCAATTCGTTCTGTACTAGCAACTCATCTACGATTTAGCGAAACTTCAGCATTTTTCATCAACAATCTCCTCAAAGTTGGACATGCCAACTCCAGGGAAAATCATCACACAAATGACAAGGTATAATAAGTAATAAGCAAAATACTTTGGTAAGGCAGCTGATGCAAGTCACCAAGGTCTTCTCATTTTCAGATTCCAAAAGAGGTACAACAACCTGTTTCAAAAACAAAGATTCTCCACTCGTCAATACACTTGTAGATAGAAAAGATTACAAAATCACTCACGCATGGGATGCTTGTTCATTGATGAAAAAGGACTTGCAGTATCAATGAGTTGAGGGTCACATGCACATTAAAAATTTCAGTTGTAATTGATGAAGCATCCTGACGACAAATTGAGTTGTAATCCAAGGTATTTGAAGTGAAGTCGTACCGAAAGGCAACGATATGTGTCCAGCTCCGTCAACACAGCGTTCAGGCTAAGATCAGCCGCAGCACTCACCTACATTTCATATGCATGTGAAAATTGTAACTGTCTCTATCTATCAAACAATCATATCAATGAGTAAAAGCGAGAAAACCCCAAATCTCAGAATCAACTACGCAGCACAATTATTTTGTTCAAGAATTTTATTCAAGACCTGTATCTCATGATGCATATGTTGCCATGTATTGCCCAAAAACAAATACTGATAGTCAATGCCACATCAAAGAAGCAGCTGAGTGATTGCAAAGAAGACTATGCATGCATGATGGCACTTATAAAAATACAATCCAGTTACCTTTGGGTCACTGTCTCTGGCTGATTGCAAAAGTTTCTCCAGCAGAACTTCAGTATCCTTGTCTAATCTGTCTTTCTGCGTTAAGGAACCAAAATAGAATCAGAGCAGCCCACAGTAATTGAATATTAAACTTCTGCAATAGACTTGAGCATGACTGAATCAAAAAGACCTTAGAAAATAACTATCTAGAATCGTACAAACACCTATGCAAAGGTCGTGTAATTTAAGACGTTATGGTTGCGCTCAATCTAAGACTTATTGAAAAAAGCGATACTTAATCTCTATCTTGTACAAATAAGCATAAAATGACGGATTGAAATGCATTAATTGAACTTAGTGGGTTACCAAATAAAACTAGACCATAGCCAAACAACCTGATTCTTAAGCATCTCAAGCAAGACAATTGCAGCCCGCTCCCTGATTGTTGGTTCTGGATCATCCAGAGCCTCCAACACCAGGGTAATAATCTGGTTATAATACTGCACACCAACCCAACCTTATTAGAAAGGTGATTTTTTAAACAACGGTAGAAATCAACCAGGCCAGGCTCTATAAACCTGAAAACCTAAAGTGAGCAATCTTCAGCAGCTTGTCCACGTATGCTTACTCCTGAGCATTCCATTCATTACTTGCAAGCGACTACCAGCTCACAAATCAAATTGCCTTAATAGTAAGAAACTACAAATCATCATAACATTCTACATTGCTCAGTATCAACAAGACTACAGAGAGGCAGCAACATGGACACACCTTCGACCAAGTATTAGAATCGTTGGCATGAGAGAACTCCGTCAGTTGCTGGAGTGCATTTTCTCTGACTTCCATTGCTTTTCCACTATCCCAGCTTGACATCTGCATTACAATCCAAAGATGTAGCTACATAGTAAGTTTAGGTACCGATGTTTGGAAGAAAATTGTATGCAACATCAATGTGTGCATGGAACATGTTTAATTGAATTTGCAACATCATGATAAACAAGGATGACAACATCGACACCAAGATCCCCTAAACAAAAACAATCAGCCTGCTTTAAGATGGATAAGTTAGCGACGCCCTCGCTTTGGAAAACTGAGGTGGTAAAAATGTTGTAGTACACAAGCCTCTAACCGGATTAACTGTTCTAAATAATTCCAGACATAGAAGTACTCTTGACGTAAATACCACAAGAAAAATCACCTGGAGAACACCACTGGAGATATCTGGTCCTGGAAGCAGAGAGTTTGCATTCGTCTTTTGATGCTTAAAGTTAAACTCAACTTTGCTGTGGGTATTGGCTGGTGAGTCATTGAAGTGTAAGCTTTCAGAACTGGACACCATACCAATCCCTGAATCCGGGTTGTTACCATCCTCTGAGTTAACCAAGGGTAAAACATTAGGCCTAGATTCCAAGCCCACTGCCTGCTGGTTCTGAGTTTGGTTGAACCATGAAGTGGTGATTTCTCTACTACTAATAATATTATTATCTGTATCTTTGCTGATTATATTACTGATCGTATCTTTAGCCTTGCTATGAGCAGAAGAAATGGATGAGTCTCCAGCATAAGTAAAAGGGGGACCGGAATGAATAGACTGATCGGTCATTGATAATGTTGCACCTCCATGATGAGTCAGGTTCATTGTGTCAAGTTGAGCAGCAGCAACCCACTTTCGACCCAAGTTATCCAAAGCCCCAGGCGAATAACCTGGAACAGTCTGATTCTTATCTCCAGTAGGAGAGACCTGCTCAATATAATCCTCGTCTCTCTCCATGTGGGTCGATGAGGAGGAAGGACGCTCTTGGCCAGGTTTTGTCTTGTTCCGCTGGTTCCTGTTCTGCATGTAAATCATAAGATCCACCTCAATTCGAGGAGTATAGTGCTTGAGAGCTCGTCGCAAAGTACTCTGCTCTTCAATAGATAATCCAAGAATGAAGTTAAGAACTATGGACGATTCGAAATGTGAGTATACAGATATAAGGCCTGTCACAGCTGTCTCCTTTAACTTAGCATTTTTGTCATGGACAAGGGGGGCTAGCTTGGCAAGCCAAAGTTTCAATAGCCCACTCCCGCCTGATGCCTCCCCATTCAAGGCCAACTTTGCAAATGCAGCAATAGCAAATTCGATGACTGCCATCTTTGCCTTGGGAGAACGTTGCTCGTCCAATGACCGAAGCAAAGCAGGCAAAAGTGCGTCGATGCTGTAAGTATTCCCCACCGTCTCGAGAGCAGAGGTGCTCAGTTGGCGAATGACCTCTTTTGCATCCACAAGTCGTGCAAATACGTGTGGTAAAATCCTCTCCAAGTAAGTCTCAAACAACTTCCGGCACGCTGGCACCAGCTCTACAAGAGTGGAAAGAGCAGCCTGTGCCACCTTGTGATGTGGATCGTCCAGGTGCGTAGAGAACAGCTTCATCACTTTTTCAAAGCTCTGGCTCACTTCTTGAAGGCCCTTACTTCCTTGTTGAAGGAGTTTCTTGAGGAATGTGAATGCGGCAACCCGAGCAGACCACTCTGAACCTGGAGCCAAGCCTTCCGTCAAAGCATCATTCAATGACATCAAGCCATCCATGTAAGTAAACACCTCCCCAGAAGAGTTCATAACAGTGGGAACGATATCTTCTAAGTTACTTCTGTTATTTCCGGACGACCTTCCCAAGACGGATTGTCGAAGAAGAGGTCTCTGATAAGCAGGTACTGCGTTTGAATTGGCATCTGACATCATTCTATCCATATGTCCTTCTGGCTTCGGGATGCGTTTAGCTTGTTTGGGCTCATCATATTCAACACTTGAACTACGAGTACTGTATTTTGGTACGCTCGTCGGTACTCGCTTAGCTGATTGTGACCTCCCAGAGGCTCGTGCAGAATCGTGGTTGATGTCAACTGCAAGCTCAGCTTCTCTGTTTGTGCCACTTAAGTGCGCTAATTTCCCAGCATCCATATCACCAAATGCCTGATGCCCACTTGGTATTCTTCCAGCACTTCCAGGTCGAAAGGCTGACAGACTGGGTTGATGGTGTAGTACAGGACCGGATGCCAGGTGAGGAGGATCCCTAGAGGAGGGAGGATCAATCCCTGAACGTGAGGGCCAAGTTGCACCAGTGGAATGGCTCTTCGAATAAGTATTTACAACTACAACAGACACAAAGGAATCATTAAATAGGAAGAACTTCCAGCTTCATGTTCTCAACAAAAAGCACGCAAGTTTTCTGAGGAATCAACACGATTGTAACATAAGTGATGAGATATTGAAATGGCTAAAGCGTTTACCAGAAGTTTGAGGATTTGAATAATATGAACCCACGTCATCAATACCAACTCCTTTGAGCATAGTCTCTATTGCATTTACTTGCTGTTGGCTGGCCTGTAACACACTCTGTAAACTTCTCTCAGGAGCAGCCTCTGATGGCTTCCGCTGTGACATACTCGATACTGATTTCGATACGTGATTGGAATTATAGCCATTTGATGAAGCAGTTTGGTGTCCGTTCGACGAATTCGACACCCCAGATGGTGATGTGCTATGCCCAGACGCAGGAATTGGTAAACTAGTGGTCTGGCGCAACTGATGAGTATCATGAACGGTAGAATGGCCATATTTCTTTAGAATTCCTCCATCCTCGTCATTTATAACCTGCAAAAGAGAGATTATAGACTATGAATTGCAATTATGAAAAGAAACATGATAACCGTCCAGGCATTCAATTACAGAATTCTTAAGCAGATAAGGAGCCGTGTAACCCACCTTCTGGGTAACAGGGTCAAAAGCTTGATAGAGACGACGTGCTCGATCTGGCCAGCACCTAGCAAATACGCGATAACACTGCCTTGCTAAAGAGCGTACCTGCAACAGAATCAAGATAAAAGTTGTTCAAGCTTCACTACATGGTATCATGTAACCCTAGCGGGGATCCAATTTATCCCAGAGGGTGTACATAATGGTGACAAGGTTCTAAGCAATTCAAGTCAAATATAATTAACATAGAAAAAAAGGTGCTTTAAAAGGCAGTCAGTTGGTCTAACAAAGCAAAATCAGAGCCTGATACTGCAAGATATGTATCTGCCCATCGCCTTGGCAATAATTCACTCACTGAATAAAGTGCACATAACAGAACTTACTGTACCTCACTCATTGCGTCTGCACAGCAGCATTTGATAAGATCCTCATAAAGCTCGGCTGAACGTTGCATCTCAGGTGCGTCGAACCATCTCTCCAACACCAATAGCAAGTACTCACAGCACCTTCAAGCCAAAATAAGAATACAATGAGACAGGAAGCACATGAACACATCGAGGCAGAATACATTCACAGGTATATGACGATCTCAATCTCTACAGAAATTAGAATAAAGCGCAAGTTCTGCTTTGCTGTCTTGGTACGCATACTCTAACCAAATAAATGACCGGTACGAACTAAATTACCTTGCCCGGAGCACCGAGCTCCGATCATGTTTTGCGAAATCCACCATCTTAGGGAGAATTCGGGCCACTTTACAATGTTGCAGCATCTGTTGTAAGATCAAACAACCCATGGAGATTACGCCATTTCATTGTATTCTCTTCACATAGAAAACTGTACAGCGAATGATCAATCATCCAATATGGCACATTTATTACAGATTATATGCGGAACTACCCAAGACATCTCGTTGATTTTCGGTTCATAGACATAAGCCAGAAAGTAACTTTATTATCAAACTAATAACAATAATAATAATAATAATAATAATATAAACATAATCTTCGCAAGTAAATAACTCAGAAAGTACCACTTCCACTAACATGAAATGATAACACACACGTTGGAAGGACCCAATATTTCATGATGAATAAATAAAAAAATCCAACATTAAAGCTGCTATATGATAACAGTGCAGAGCTTCATCTGTAGTAATTAGGAAGAAAGGACGACACTAACTGATTTGATACAGGCGTCCGCTGACTCAGCAATAACAAGAACTGTGATGACCACCAGCTTGAAAAGCACCTGCGTCATGAGCCATTTTAACCACCTCAGATTTACAACCTTGACAAAATACGGATTTGCAACATAATCTTACAACACAGAAACACTTTATTCTAAGATTTAGAGTTTCAACTGTCATAGTTGACTTCCTCCAATATCCATGCCCAAATTTCAGTTAAAAACTTACTGGCAGGAAAGATTCCGCGAAGACATCAAAATCTGATTTGAGCTCCTTGGTCAGCACTTTCAATAATTGACATGCCTGTGCAAAGATAGTGGGTTACTTTAGACATCAAGTCAAATTTCATCACAAAATCTCCTCATCCTCTACAACTTCACCTGAGGTCAACTGGATCGCTAATCAAGCAAGCTACCTATTCGATGGCTACGTGCCTGGGGCACTGAAACGCAAGAAATATCAATATGATGTTACGCTTCAGAAATTCCATGATTGATACCTGCTTTACAATGCTGGATCGACGATCAGCTAGCTGATCACAAAGAGGATTGACAAGTTGCTTCAACAACTGTAGAAAGCCGCTATACTTCGTTGCACCTGGGAAAGATCAGGAAAAAACGCACCATAGAATAATGTCACAGTGCCAAAGTACCAACTTCGTTGCATTAGACTTTTTTAATTATAGGTGACGAATACATAATGGATATATCCATTTACAAAGTAAAACTTTCAACAAAACAAAAAACAAAAAACAAAAACATCATCCAGAGAAGCAAGAGAACCTCCATGAATGTTCTGCTGTGTCCAAACGACAGACCATTAACCAAAAAATGTATTTCATTAAACATACCTCCTACCACTATTCCTTCGATTCTTCGCATGGCTGACATCCTGATCGACCAGTCCTGCGTTGGAGCAAGCATACTTGCCGCTTTCTCAAACTCCTTCGCCAGGTCCCGCTCGGAGAAAACTCTAATTGGATCAGCTGGCTTCTCATCAGCTGCGAGAATTTCTGGACTTAGTAGAGAATCATCAAAAAATCATGAAATATTAAAATTCACTGGATCAGCTTACACAGGTAACTCCAACTCATATGCAGAAGGAGGAGCCAGTCCTGGAAATATAAGCTAGTGGTGGCAAGTAAGGATATTCTTATGATGTGGAACAAAACTAATTTAACAAAGTTCAACGTTGGAAATGCATTCTACCGTCCAAAATAGGCTTCGACTTTGGACTGTTGCCCCTGGTAATTCCTGATGACACTGGAACTTTCACCTCGGGTGCAGACCACGAATGATTGGTTACAGCTTGCTGGGTAGCATATTTGTGCTGACTGGGAGTAGCCGAAAATCGATTTGTTGGAGTGATGCATTGAGCTGACGAAGAATGTGGCTTGCTATCAAACATGTTCCTCACGGGTTCGATTTTCTCAAACCTAGCGTTTATTTCTTTAAACTGCAAACGGTGCACAGGATTGAAGAGTCAGACTGTAAGTAAAGTACAGCCTAAATCATAAGACTAATTTAGGGCATATATGACTGGATCTACCGGGAGTCTATTACACTATCAAAATCCCAGCCTGTACAACATCAAATCCTTTCTTGCGCATATGTGCTCTTTTGTGTGTTGTGAAGTGAAACAGTAATCAACAAATTTAGAATCTGAAGAAACTTCTATATTTCACGAACGTTGGAAATTCCACGAAGGTGCTTATAAAATATATTGTCGGGTATATGTGAACTCAGTATCTCAATGTATTGGACCGCGTGCTTACAAATCCCACATTCACATCATCAATTAACTCGTCACCAGCAACCACAAAGGCTGGATCAAAATATCACCTGAGACGCTCTTAATTGATGACGTAGAAGCTCATCTCCAAACTGTTGTCCGCCCTGCCGATACATCTCCTGTAATGCGGTAAATTTATCATCAAAATATTCTACATTTCCACTCACGGGCTTTAATGGAGTATCACATCCCGAACTGCCAAACAGTGATCATCACCACAAGACAAAAGAAAGAAGCAAATACGAATCCTGACTGGTAATGCCAAATTCCTAGGCTGGATCAACGAGAACTGTATAGAGGGATAAATATGCCTGACAGCAAATGCCTGATAGAACTGGCCACACTACAGAGCTGCTGCAATTTGGAAAGGCTGAAGAAAGTCATAGAGGAACATGCCATTTATATAAGCCAGGAGAACAGCAAAGGGTGTCATTGCCGCTTCAAGTGCGCAACAAGGTGCAACCTCATAGTACGCACGGTTCTAGGCCGCAGTTTTCGCATTAATTAAAATTTAATATACAACAAACAGCAAGTATGGATGACTCGCAGATGAGAAAATACCTCAAGACAAAGCATGGCTGCTTCTCTGACACTGCTATTTGAATCCTCCAACAAATTAAGCACCTGTAATCAAATTGCACAATACCACATAAGGCACGATACACCAACTAGGAACAGACTCTTCAACTTAATAGGTTGGCTGCAGAAAGGAGGCCAAGTTGGGCGACTGGAGGACCAAATAATTTGGCTGTGGAACACGTTTCAGCGAAGGTGGTCGGTTTAGCGACACATATACTGAGTAAGACATCTGAAAGAAGCTTACGTGAGGGGGGCTTATCTAATTATCAAGGAGCACACACAAACTAATTATGACCACGGAACATGCGCGTCTTAAAAAATCAACCTTTGGTTAATAATAAAACGCCAACCCACATGCTCCCGCAGTAAAAGGAATACATCATTTTATAAATAGATCTTGTGTTTCCACTCCCCTTAACAAGTGATAAAATTGCTTCAAAGCTGAATATTAGACAACAGAGTTATCAACTGTAAAGATTAAGAGGTGCTGCATTTTTCATGCGCCAAGGATCGTACTGAAGGTAGGATGAGTCTCTGAAATGGTAGCTCCGCTGCAGTAAAGAGATTCAAAGCTGAAGCAGCTGTACGAGCAAATTCCTCCCGCACCCTCCAATTCTTGTGACCCCACGCATAGGCACCAGCTCTCTCCACAATCGTGGTTGGTGATGAGATCTAGGACATAATCAGCCCACGGCTCTTACTCAAATTACTGTCATGCATATCTCACTCATGCAAGAGTGAGTTCATGCAAGTGCGAAAATCTATCCGTACCAACTGACTAGTGAGTCACACTCATCGCCAGGATTCCTCTTTATAATCAACAGCCATCAAAGCAAGTCGTTCCTCTTGCAACACGAGCAGAAAAGGCAAACCGGAGAACTTCGAACAGACCTAACAAGAGCGTGATCAAAAACCCTAAACTTTCCAAACCACAATCCAAACACAGTCTACTCTGAACAAGAACAATTTCCATATAGATTAGGGGCCCTACCTCAGCTGGTGGCCACAGAATTTAACAAAAGAATGCGATCTAAGCAACCTTTAACCAGCCAACAGTCCCAAAGGAAACTAGACCCTACTGAATTGCACTCTATTTGTCTCCACCTCTCGCTACACACGCGATCAATCACAGCAGCTTCGCAAAACCAGCAATATAAAGAAACTATCGCAAAAAATTCCTTTCAATCTCAGAGAAAACCGATTCCCCACCTCCATAAGCGAAAGCAGAAACCGTCGCCCAGCATCGCGTACAGGCTGCTTGCCGTCTCCCAAGCGCTCCACAGTGGCCGGCAACAATGCATTAAAATGCAGCTTAAGATGGTCCCCAGCCAGCGCGGCTGCGGATGCCAATGCCTGTAGTGCCCCTTGCGCCACCTTAAAGTTGTTGTCCTTCAACAAAGAAATGGAGGCATCCACGAGACTTGACACCTCGGCAGCAGTCAAGCTCTTCCGACATAGTTCTAACAAAGTCTGGAGCCTGTCCACACCTGCCATTCTCTCCTTCGTGTCCTTCGATTGCAATTGCAATATCGCCTCCTCCATTTTGATCCTTTCCCCTTCCCCTACTCTTCAACTCTCTAAACCTCAAATCGCCCTCACTCCTCCAAGCCTTCTCCCCTATCATGTGTCTCCCTCCTCGCAATTCGCACACCCCAACCCGCAAATCCATCGACGGCTCCACATCACCTCCTTCCCCTTCCCTCGCACTCCCCTCCCCGGCACACCACTCAGCAGCTCCCTACTCGCCACCATACCTCCCTCACACAATCCCTATCTCACTTCTCTACCATCGCAGCAAGAACTCCCCTCCTCTCCTCCCTTCCCTTCTCTCTCCTTCCAGTGCGCACCCTCCGTAAATCTGACACTGCCAGAGCAGCACGCAGCTAAGCAACTCTGTCAATGAAGCCAAAACGCGATGATGATAACAACTTGCCTTCTGGCATACTCGCAGTGCCTAAAAGTGTTACAGAAGCAGATGCAATCTAATGATGGAAGAGCACCTACTTCAACCTCCGCCCGCTTCAACTCACTAAAATAACTACATCAACAACACAAAACCACAGAAAAAAGGGTTATTAAGTGAAAAAACACACATCGCTACAGATTAACGTCGCCCTTGTAAGTAAGAAAGCTTGATGTTGCGACGAGAGAATAGTCTGTTTTTTTTCCTTGCGGTCTCTTGTTCATGTTTCCTATATTTCCGTGCTAAGGTAACCGATACCGATACCGCGAGCGATGGTGCGGGACCGACACGCTTCACTAGTGCCTTCCTGCAAGCAGCGAGAACATGGCCATCACTCTGGCAGGCAAGCTGGCTCTCTGCCTTGGTTCAAGGTTTCCGCCTTCCCCTCTTGCTCACTCCCCCTCAGTCTCTATATCCTCTGTGGTGGATGAATGTTTTTCCATTTGATAAATACTGTCGATGAATCGGGTGCGAGAATTGGATGAGGGGAGCCATGTTCCACACCCAACGCCGGATGCGATTGGATGATTACCGGGCGGATGTTTCTTGACCTGGCTGCTCCGTCCACGTCACACGAATGGGAACGCTCAAGTAGGGAACGCCAGGGGAGCGTGGTTCTTTTGGTATTGGTTAGACGTGGACAGCCATAGGGAACTCTGTATGTATCTCCCCTTTAAATATGCGTTCAGGTCGACTCTCCAGAGACCAAGAGAATCCATTCATCCGGAGTCCCAGCAGAGCCTGCCTGCTTGGCTAGCGGGGTCGGGTCGGCCTGGGTTGCTTAGGTGGAGAGGTGTTGCCAACCAGATTGTGGTTTCCGATGACATGGCACCCCCGGGTGATGACGTGGACGTAATGCCGACTGGGTATAGATTCTGACCACGATGACTGGGATTGGGTAGTGGCGGTGGGAATGGGGTCGAACGGCTACGAGGAGCTATTTCTTTCTCTGCCTCTCGCACTTTTTTCTTTTTCGTTTACTTTTTCATATTTCTGGTGGGTGAGAGCATTAAGTTGGGTGCATGTGCTTCCACCGTGCACCAGCATTAGCATTCTGAAATTAGAAGTGTATCATCCTCTTTGAACATTAAAAATAAGAACAATCAAACAAATGTTTTGTTATGGTGGTACTCTTTGATCATTGATTTTCAACTGGAATTATTTCAACACTTGATGTATTTTTCACTTATTCTGATTACTTTTTCCTTTTACTGGGTCAGGTATTAATAAGCTGAAGAATTAGTTCAATGGAAAATAGTGATAGAAAAACGCATTCTATTCTACACAAGCTACTAGCAATTAATACAACAGATGGGCCAAGTGATGAAATGTTACATTCACATATAATCAGCAGTAATTGTGATTATGACTAGTCATGAAATGTACAAATCTCATCACATGGGTTTAAAAGTTACTTTATTACATTTTAACTTTCTGAACAGTAAATAATGTTTCCCTTTTGTCTTTTCTGTTTTTTGTTTTTTTGTATGTTTATTTTTTAAAAAATTGCACATTTTGGGTAAACACCCAACTTCAACACTTTTTGGATGTACATGGTACTTGCACATTCCAACTTTTCTAACCAATTTGACAGTTTAATCAACTTTGAGAATACAATATTTGGAATGCTGCAATTAAATAGAACGTAATAACGTCTTGTTAACAACTCATGATGTTGATTTCTAGACATGTTGAATTATGTTGTTATTTTTAATTTTTTTAGAGATATTTTTTTTTACGTTTTCACTTTTTCTTACTTTGAAGTGTTGTTTTGCATGTGAAATTCAGTTGAGTACACTAATTTTGTTTCATACAAATTTGCAGCAATTTTATTGCGATTAGAGAACAAGACTGATGTAAACTTTAGATTATTCTTTTTTTATTCCATTTAAAGATAAAAGAACTTTAAAAATTAAAAAGTCCTGTGAGTATTTAGTTATGAAGACAAGGTGCCAAGATTTGAAGTTCTGAAAAGAGTGACAAAATATTAGAAGATGAATCAACGTGGATACGTTTCTATAAAATTATAAAATACTGATACATACTAGTTGTGGCTTACAGCGTAGAAAACATGTCACAACTTTTCTTTCGTACCTTTCAAACCAAGTAAATTGTAACACTGATTATTTTATTCACAATTTATAATTATCTAAACTCTTTTCTCTCTTTTCTTTATTCAATTTCTGGATGATGTTCATATTTGAAATAGTCTAAAAATTAACATTAATATATATAAAATAATATCTCATATAATAATATGGCAATAAATTGAAATATTGATCTTTTACCAACCACATATTTATTCATGCAAAAGATTCACATTCAAACCATGGAATAAAAAATTTATAAATTTATAAATATTCGAATATGATATTTATGTATTTTATTAAACATACATACATACATGTACTCACTTACAATTTTCAGTTTGAAATGACTTTAAGTTGCTATAAATGAATTACTTCACATACTTTTTACAATCTAGACCATAAACAGCACAATAACCAAGTCCAATTGATTAAACTAAAATTTGGAGATAGGCCAACGAAAAGAACAATAAAGATCCTTATATAGAAATGGAAGAAAAAGGTTGAACACTTGAATGGTTGCCAATCCTCTACAAAATAAAAACAAACTGCGATAGCATAGTTCCCTACTTGCAACAAAGAAATTGATCACAGAAAACATGAGTACCATATTCACCGTAAAGTAACCGACATCTACCAATCTCCAGTATTGAAGAATCACCATCATTCTATATTTTATGGACAGTTAAAAACATATTAAAGAAGCCAGAACACGTCAATATTGAATGCCTTCACATAATTCATTTGTATTCATAGTATAAAATGCACCTGCGTTTTACTTGGATAGGAATCACATAAATAGATACTGCTTGCATTCAAAGGTTGTCGGTGCATTCTTCGTTGGTTGATTGTTGGTTCACTTCTTTGGAGGCAATCCACACATTCATACTATAAGTCAGTTGTGGTATTCGTAGAAATTGACCCAATAAAACTTGGCCAAATTGATCAGCTGAAGACTTCCAGCAGCCTGCTGCAAATGTCTATAGCCAGCAGCCTACAGCTATATAAATAGGATATGGCGAGGCAGGACCGACATCACCACGAGAACTTCCTGATATAGCAAGAAAATGTCAAAACACATCCTACAATACACTCCGTAAGTTAATATTGTAAATGCTACCAGCAGCAACATCAGCGTATATCTACTGTAGAGCCACAATCTCCCTATTTCGACACGGTGGTTTATTTTTTTATTTTTTATTAATATCATGGCTTGCGGTTAGCGATCTCAATTCTTTCTTACATAAATGTGTAATCCTGAACTTACTACCTGCCTCTTTTAACCAAAATCTGCCACAGAAAGGTTCCCACCTTTCATCGCAGATTCAACAATAATCGGCAAGATAAGTGCTCAAAGCTGATTAGCGAATTTGTGGGATCAGATATACCCACAACCAGAAATTGCTTTCATTAAGCCATCAACCCTGTAGCTCCAGGGAGAAGGGGGCAAAAAAATAAATAAAAAGAAGGTGAAGCAGTTAATTTAGCTTTTCAATAACAGCATCAACTACATCTTGAGTAGTGCTTGTGCCCCCAAGATCCTTAGTGCGATATGTGCCCTCCGCTATCACGCTCATCACAGCTTGTTCCAGCCTGTCTGCAAAAGATGGGAACTGCAAATGTCGTAACATCATGGCGGATGACAAGAGCAATGCCGTAGGATTAGCAGTTTTACCAGCTACTAGTCTTTCGTTCCCGACATTACCAGCAGAGGCTCCCTGCTCGAAGATTGCATGATCTGCACCCACATTGCCTGCAACCAAACATGAAGGCTGATTAGCTCAAAACTGTACAATTTGCTTCAAAGAGAATCAGGCCCAAGGATGAGACTGGAACTGCGCATGAGAAAAGAGTGGTTGTGCAATTTATCTGTCTCAACCCTCAGGTTCTAAAGGACTGACTATTCCTTGAGAATGGAAATAGTGAAAATAAGAAAGAAAATAACAAAAAGTGCCCCAATGTTTGAAAATTGTCAAAATAATCTGAAATCCAATAAGGTTGTACGATCTTCCTTCATCAGTGTAACATAGATTGTAGAAAGACTAAAATTAAAACAAACGAAAGTACCTCCTGGCATGACACCAGTGCCGCCTGCAATACCAGCTGCGGTATTAGCTACCAAGGTTCCGTACAAATTTGGTGTTACCTGGGAAATCCATACAACACCCGTTCAAGTACGCACCATATGTACAGCTGATTATCATTTTCCTAATTTTATGCAAAACAGGAAAAATGCAACTTCCAGCCCAATCCTGTGATGCTATCGAACACGGGACCATCTTTTGGGTGGAAGCAACTGCTGCAATCAGTCGACAGTTAAAATAATAAAACAGAAAAATAAATTAATGAGAACAGTCTAAGAGAATTACCATCACGTCAAACTGCTGGGGCTTAGACACAAGTTGCATACAGCAGTTATCCACAATGACCTCGTTGTATTTGATGCCTGGGTAGTTTTTGGCCACCTCACGACAAGATTCTAGGAAAAGACCATCTGCAAGCTTCATGATGTTGGCCTTATGTACTGCTGTTACTGTCTTACGGTTGTTGAGATAAGCATACTCAAAGGCGTACTTCGCAATTCGCTCGGAGCAGAATTTGGTTATCACCTGAAAAGCTTAACACTGTCAGACATCCACGACATATTTGACAACAAGGCGGAAACCAGCAGGTCATTCGACAGGTACTATGCAATATACATAGAATCGCCTTCACGACGAGTAAATCATGAAGAAGAAACATTGCCAGATGTAAACGAAGGCGCCAGATGCTTATCCGGTGGAACCCTAAACGTCGAATGCTACACAATATTACATTGTAAGGACTAGTTCTTGTGTATAAGAATGTCAACACACGACCTTACCGGAAAATGACCTACATCCAAACTCTTCTTGCATCTCACTAAAACGGAATCGATCTGCAACACTTCTGTGTCTACACTTGCTCATCGAAGCGCTTCTCATGATGTATCCTGGACCCCAATCAGTCCCTAAAATTACATTTTCCAAGAAGATTGCAGGTGGCGCGAATTTTCTAAACACAAATTCATCTCCTACTAACCCTGAGGGATGCAAGCCAGTGGACGCTCGAATTCTATCATCACAATCACTGCTGGAAAAATCGATACGGGAAATACATATGCAGAAAAGTGCATAACGAAATGAGTGAAAAGGATTTGCTGCAGTTGATGCGCATAGCATTAAATTGTGTATTACTTATAGGGTTCAAGAATAAGATATTTACCTTGAGGCTCTCGACAACCCCGGGGACGACCTCGTGCTCAAGACCGGAGTACTCTCCTTCAGTGTTCTCTCGAATAACCACAATGTTGACATTGTCGTGGCGCGTCTTGAGACCGGGCAAATTGAAGCAATGCACAAGTGACGCAAATAAATCCAGCTCCTTCCGCAACTGCACATTCAGAGAACTAACACCTCCCCCGACAGGCGTGGCAAGGCCTCCTTTCAAGCACACCTTGTTTCTGCGAATACTGTCCATGACCTCAGTTGGCACCTTGTCCATCTTCCCGGACACTTCGTACTCCTCGAAATACACTGGCGCGTGCATCGCCTTCATCACCTGCACCGCCGCGCCCGTGACCAACGGCCCGATTCCGTCACCGGGCAACAAAGTGACCGCCCTAGGGCTCCCGTCTCCCGGCCGCGGCATGTACGTGACGGTCCTCCTCTGCGACCTCATTAACATCTCCCCCATCGCCTTCATCCCCCTCCTCCCTCCCGCTGCCGCCATGAATCCAAATCCTCAAACTCAACAACAACAATCCACTTCTGTCTCCTCAAACCCGCGTCTACGCCACCACACCTCAGCTCATACAATCAAAAGAATATCTAAGAAATTCACCGAAAAACAACAGGAGAATGGCTGATGCGGCATCCAGATTCCGCCACGTCCGCACAGGGCCAACCCTGGGGACTGGAGACGAGATTGGGAAGTACAGAGCGATGGCGATGGCGATGCGGGGTTGCAGCGATCACGGCAACAGCAATCGATCGCAGTGCAGCTGCGGCGACGAGGGGATTTCAGTGCTGCAAGTGCTGCGACGAGGCCCACCCGTGCTGTGAAAGGGCGGGTGGGTGGACGGACGGACGGACGAGCGGACGGGCCAGGGCCGATGATGCGGCCCGGTTGCGGTGCTGCCAAGGCGCGGTCGTCGGAGCGGAAACGCCCTGTTCCATGACCAAGTGTGCCTACCAAGGGGTCACCCGGTCTCTCCCGCCTCGCCCGCGCTGCGTGGCAGCATCTGCTGTCCTAACCCTTCCTCCTCCTCCCACGTCGGTGTGAACAGGAGTACTGCTCGAATTGGCCTTCCTCCTCCTCCCCCGTCGGTGTGAACGAGAGTACTGCTCGAATTGGCCTTCCTCCTCCTCCCCCGTCGGTGTGAACGAGAGTACTGCTCGAATTGGCCTTCCTCCTCCTCCCCCGTCGGTGTGAACGAGAGTACTGCTCGAATTGGCATAGGTGTCATATTATCTTTACACCACAAGTTTTTGCTACCACAACCTGCCACTCACTTGACATATTTTTTTAGTTTTATTTATTCTCATCCAAAAATTTGTTAATATCTCCAATATGTATATCTTAAACCATGATAAAATGGTTGTGGTGAAAGTAGCAAAAAGAAAATTTTGATTGAAATTTTCATGGGGTTGTGGTGGCAGTAACAAAAACTATGATGACATTAGCAATACCCTTTGTATATGATATTTACAACTAAGATAATATATTATTGCACATTGTCATGTTGTGGTTCGGCTACCATATGAAAATATTGTATATATATATTTAATGTATAATTTACTATACAACTAAGTAAGAGCCATATCATTGGGTTTTATTAGTTATAAAATGTGGTTAGGTTGTTAGTTTAGAAAGAGTCTATCTAAAAAGGCTATTATTGAGGTTTATACAACCTTATTTTTTTTTGATAGTGACTTTTGAGGTTGATTTTATATTGATAATAACTTTTATATACCTTAAGTTATCATTGTTAGACATTGATGATCCTTAAGATCTTATTTACTTTTTTAGTTTGGTATTTAGAATACATATTATGTAAATCTTATAAGAAAAAAAATTAGAAAGGGGTTTGTAGTGTGAAAAGGAATAGTTAGGCCATCTATGCGCATGAGTGGAGATGGATGATAGAAGTTTCTATTCCTATTGGCTAAAAATCATTCCTAGTGGGCTTCAAGAAGGCTAGATAAGGCTTATTAGAGATTAGGGTTTGTTTTTCAAGAGAATTTGAACATTAAAGGCTAGGGTCAGCAAGTTTGATTTTTTGGCTATGGTTTTGGTAAATTTTTTGTGTGATTTAGATTTATTATGAAGGAGATATAGGTGTTCAAAGTTAAGGTGTCAAAATTGTATCTATTGTCACTCTTTTGGGTATAACTTGCGCGTACAGAAAGCAATAGAGGATCAGTAATTGGGATTTGAAAGAACACTTTCTTTAGCTATACTTTTTATGTACAGTTCAATGAAATCCAAGCTAAGATGAAGGAGGTATTGGGAGTTGAAGTGAGTGCTTGTAAGCTAAGATCAGGAAGTGACCCTATTTGACTAGTGGTTATGTTTTGAGCTATATCTTAGGTAATTTGATAAATTTTTGGCTCAAGTGTATATGTTTATGTCACAAGACTATGTACAAAAATTTTGTGGCATGAAGATTTTGGGTTTGTGAGATATGAAGAAAATAGTGCTTAAGTGTCTCTAAATTAGGGTTTTAAGCACCTGCTAGGATTTTTAAGATATCAGACAATTAAAAGCAAATCTATGATTGATTCTTTTTTGTGGTGAAGCTTAAGAGTATTACCTACATTTTGGAGAAATTTTTATAGAGACTAAATAACTAGATTAAGAATTATTGAGCTCTAAAGTATGGGAAGAAATAAGACCTTGCGGGTGAATAAGGTATTGAAGGGTTTTGTGGCAAATTGAGCCTTTTTGTACAAACCTACTTAAATACAAAAGGATTTATCAATATAATTTCTCTTTTGTAATATCATTGTGTTATTTGTCCTTTTTATTAAGGACAAATCACTTATTGGAGTCTTGTCAATAAGTTTCAAATAAAATCTCTACAATAAGATATCCAACGTATTCTCAGATAAAAGATCATGCCACACAATAACATGTACTTATATATAACCAAAATAATTAAATAATATATTTTATATTTTCAATTTTATTATAAGAATTTACAACACTAATTGGATCTTTTCATATGTATGTATACTCTTTGGTTTGCTAAAGTCTTAAAATGTACCTTATGTATAAGTTTAGTTATATTTTTCTTTAACATTATGTACATATAAAACAAGCACCATTAACTTTATGAATCTACATTTAAATCACACATAGTGTACAAATTGACACTTTATAAATTCTCAAGAAGTACATACTACTTCAATTTTATTTTTTGTATTTTTATATTTAAAAACTGAAATTTGTGTTAACCTATAAATTATAATATAATATAATCTAAAGTAAAAATAAGTAATTTACACTTTGTTATAATATTTTTGGATTCTATGTATATACTATCCAATTGGTACAGATTTAAAACTTTAAAATTAAACATTTATTACTATGTATCAATATATGTTTTGGTGTTTTTATGTATAATTAATACTTATGTAATTTTGATACAATTGAAAATACAGCACATAAATCTTACACACAAAAAATCTATAATATCAGATATATTTACAAACAATTGATTTTAAAAATAATTTTAATTACAAACAGTAACTACAGGGGTAAAAATTCTATCATGGTTGAAAACAATCATTTTATACTGATAATTCAGATCATTAGTTGGAATTGTTCCCACACGTTAGGTGCATATTGTAGTAAAAAAGGAATTGCATATAATGTGAAGTACAAAAGAAATTAAAAGGAATTGCACATGGTTGAAAACATTCTTCCGCACTCATTCAAAACCCACCAACACAGTAAGCAATGTATGCTAATCCTACCTTATCAATCACAATTTTTTTTTTTTCCATATGAAAATTTCAACCCTAAATCCACACAATAAAAACTTGGTTCGAAGAGTTCCCAACGATAGGTACTGTCTTCCAATACAAACCGGAGTACAACTTCCAATCACGTGTTTATAAAAACAACTTCTCAATGAAAGTGATCCAATACAAACTCCACATCATTATTAAAGAGATGAAGCTAATGATGGATGTTAATGACGAGTCCAATCCAAAAAGTTTCATCGAGTCCGAGGTCGCCGGCGACGAATGACGATCAGATGAACAAAGCATAGATGGAAAGCGAGAATAGATGAAAGAAGTTGCAGGGAAGGATGGAAGGGAGGGGAAGGGGGAGCACGGAGCCCGAGAGGGGGACTGTGTCGCAGAAAGGCAAACTGGAAGACGGCGATGGCCGTGCGAGCTATTTGGCAGCGTCGGGACAGACAGAGTAGGGCGAGAGCATAAGCACAGCAGGCAGGCAGGGAAGGGAAGGGAGGGAGGGAAGAGAAGGAGGAGGAAGGGACCTGAGGGAGCGTAGCTATGTCGGGAGGAATCGCTCGGGGTCGTCTTGCGGAGGAGCGCAAGGCCTGGCGGAAGAATCATCCTCATGTAAAGCCTCGATTCTTGCCTCCATTTCTTTTTTCTACCAATCTGATAGATAACATAAATTCTACTACAGTTTCTCGAGTCTTTGCTGTGATTTTGGTTGTGATTTTTGCTGTGATTTTTGTGCATGGATGCACATGTTTTGCTCGAGTGAGTTGTTGAGACGATGGTCATGTGCATTTGAGTGGGACTTAGATCACGTTTTCGTTGGTCTTGTGGGGCATCCAGTTACATATGTCTCGACTCCATCGCAATGTGCACTCTCGTGCTGTTTGTTCATCTTGCAGCGTTGCCATTCTCGGTTTTTTTTGGTTGTAAGCGTGCCGTGGGAGGTGAGAGCATATTTGAGTTCAGCAAGGGCCTTGCAACAGGACATAGTGGAAAGATACTCTCAGTCAAGTTCTGGAGATTCGGGGTTGACTTTGTGGTTTTTCTCTTGTCTTTTATTTTTCTTTGATCGTTGCGTTTGTAGTTTTGCGTGCTGGCGCAGCTGTTTTATTTGTTATCTGCTCTCCTCTATTTCAGTGTCTTCGAATCTTTGTTTTGTTTCTTAGGTTTTGTGGAGGTATATGGATAAGTTTATGCATATATCTCAGTGTCATATTGTGGCATCGTCTTGCTGTCTTTTGAAATATTCATCTTTGAAATATCGCCTTTAACTGTTGTCTGCTTGACCTTTATACTGGGCATGATATTTTGTGTGTGTAGTTTCCTTTATTCCTCTGTCCAGAAGTATGAAATATTTGTACACAGTCTCCTTCCAGCTTCTCTCCTTTTCATCTCTTCCTTGCACTTCTCGTGATTTCTGCGTTCGTCAAATTTTTTTTAGGGTTTTAAAAATATAAAACTATATTTTTATCATTCTTTTCAATTTATTGAGCATGGCATTTCTCCTTGCTGTTTTTCGCACTTATCTTCTTCCAGTTCTGTCAATACCCTGTGTTGCGTATTTGTCTATCTCGTATTGCATTGAAATGTATATTGTGTGGGTGCACTCGGACAATTTTAAAAATCCTGTTGTGAAAACTTTGAGAAGCCGACCCAATTTGTGAGGTTGGTACTGGCAGGGGTTTGTGGCTAGGCCTGAGACAGGTGCAGATGGAGCTCTTAATTTGATGGTTTGGCAGTGTACTTTACCTGGAAAAGTTGGGGTATGTTTTTCTTTTCCCATGCATTTCTTTCGCAATCTTGTGGTTTCATCACAGGCGTTCCATCCCTGCAATCCGAATTGGGCACGTCTCATGTGCAGGAGATTTAAGTAACCTTTAGAATCACTTGGGCCGTCTTGTAAGAGCAGGGTGTTTGTTTCATGTGGCAGACTTTTCTAATTAGTGATATCAGAATATTAGAGGGAACCGCCTTTTGCAGCTGCACTTTAATAACCTCGGAATGAGCTGATTCCTAAATGGATTGCTCTTGGGTCACTAAATGTAGCGCAAGTTAAAACCGTGGGTGCACACAAGCAAACATTGCAGAGGACTTTCTTTTAAATTTCGTATATTTAGTGTCGTTATGATTGTGGTTATTATTCCATAGGATGCATGGTAGGAATTCATTTCTATTGGTTGTTGTTTTGATTTACATATTGGCTATGATTTTTGCAGACCGACTGGGAAGGTGGATTCTATCCTGTAGCAATTCATTTTACTGAAGATTATCCCAGCAAGCCTCCTAAGTGCAAGTTCCCGCAGAGTTTCTTCCATCCCAACGTGTATCCTTCAGGCACAGTTTGCCTCTCCATCCTGAATGAAGATTCGGTAAGTCCTTTGACCAATATGAAGGGCCGTGTCTTGTTTTTCTCTGATTGATATTCATGTGGCATTGATTGGTTTCTCAAATCATCCCTTCATACCTGTGGTTTTGGAGTAAGTCTTTTGCCTTATGGGTTTCGGCTACGAAGATTCCTTGTTCCTTGAGTGTATTATTTATATCAGTAAACATCCATGCTTTCTTTCGTGCACTTTGTGACATGCAGGAGATTTATGTTCTGGTTTTGTACTTAAAGTGAGTTTGATTGGCAGGGTTGGAGACCAGCTATCACCGTGAAGCAGATCCTCGTCGGTATCCAGGAGCTGCTCGATGCTCCAAACCCAGCAGATCCCGCTCAGACTGAAGCTTATCAGCTTTTTATTCAGGTACCCGCTTCCTCACGTACTACCTCTTGGGTACTGAGCTTTTCGAAGTATTGTAGTTTTGGATGTCTTATTTTACCCTCTGAAATCTTCTTATAGACGTCACTGGGCGGAATCTTGTATCAATTTATGGCAAACCTTAACATTTTACTAGACAACCTTGTTAAAGGCCCGATTTAGCTCAACAATTAATGCTGGGATTAGATACGAAAGCCTATTTGACAAGTGACTTGGGCTCGATGGTTGCTGCATGCAGGATCCAGTTGAATACAAGCGACGTGTAAGGCAGCAAGCCAAGCAATACCCACCACCAATTTAAAGGCACCAGGGATGGTTTTTGATGTCAGTGCAATGTTTTTTTTTGTTTTCTTAGTGATTTGTGAACAGATCATCTTCAAAAGAGGCTCGGGGTTGCTGTTTGTGGAATTGGCAAGGTCTCGATTTTGCAACTCCTGAACCTTCGAAACTGGCAACATCAAATGGCACTGCAAATGCGTGTGCTTGCAAGTAGCAGCTGGACAGAGCTGTGGAGGTCATGGTGAAGTCAGTTGCTAGTCAGAACATTAAGATCGAGACTAATCTGTAGATGCTTTCATGTGATAGCAAATACTTTCATGATTTCAAATCCATTAGAACCGATTTTTATTGCTTTGTTACAGTTAGAATCGATGGATTATATTTCTATTATTTGTTCCACAATTATTTATTTTATTGTTGTTCTCATTATTATGATTATTCTTAAGAAAACAACTTCAAGAGTTAAATATCATTAAGGTGATTTACACAGAATGCTTAGAAAAGTCAAACACCAAAATTAAGCACAAATAATATCAAATGAGAGACCCCAATATTTCGGTAGTCAAACAGCAGCTAATGCATTGGTGTCGAAGATATGTCGAAGATTTGGTGCGCTACTCTGTAACAAATTTTTCACATAGTTGAAAGAAGGTTCTCCAAGTTTTGCTACAATTTCTATTTTTATTAATGGTATATACATATATACTTCAAATACATGTATATAAATATATAAATATTTATTGGGTACTGTTAATGCCACCACAATTGGCCACCCACTCAACATATTTTTTTAGGTTTTTAAAAATTCCAATAAAAAATTCTGTTAATATTTATAACATTTTTTTTTCAAATTATATAGAATAAATAATTAAAAAGTTATACAAAAGACTAAAGAAATAAAGTGGGTGGCAAGTTGTAGTGGCAGTAGCAAAAATCATGGTGACATTAGTAACATCCTATATATATATATATATATATACATATTATATGAATGTCTTTACAACTTCATAGATACTTTTGTGTAGTTCAGTGCATTCTATGTGGACAATTGATTTTTAACATTAAGTAATGAAACTAAACATGCTTTTTCCAATAAAAAAACAATACATGTTAACAAAATAAAAAAAAGATGAAATATTCAAGTAATTTGAGATCTAGGTTTTAATTTTTAAAATTAGTTTCTTGATACTACTTCAATAAAATTTATGAATTCAATTAAACATAAAATATTTTTATTATTAAATGTTATGTGTGTCAAAAATAAAATCTATTGCAAAAAAAAGTTTGAATCTACAATTCTACATTGATTTCTTATTTTGTTTAGTTAATTTTTTATAGAAATTACATATTTATGATTTTATTAATAAAGAATAAAGTGAATTATAAATTTTGATTGCTAGTGTTTTAATTTTTATTCTATATAAAATTTAAGGCATTAGAATACTTCAACTATTATAGCATTAAAAATACTTCAACTATTTTAACATTAAATATTTTTTTGTTTTATTAATAATCATTTAAAGAAGCTCTCCAAAATTCCTCTAATCTTTAAGTCTAAAATGCTTGTGTAAATGGTATAAATTTATACATATTGAGATTCAAAAAGTAAACATCTATTAGATTTTAAACATATCAATGATTAGATTTTTTATTAAAAAATAATATTAAAAAATCAAAATAATATAATTATATTTGATATTATTATAATTTTATTTAACAAATAAATTTTAAAAAATTAAATCTAATGTTCATGTACTTTAGAATTAGCATTCTTATAAATAAAGTGCTTGTTATGATTTATTTACATGTAAATAACAAGAGAAAGAAGACAATGTTTTTTCTTCTATAGAATAATTACATTGGTTCTAATAATTATCAAATCTTTTTAAATGGTTCTAAAAAATAAATATAAAAATGAATATATTTTTGGACTTAGATTTTTTTAAGAGCAAAAAATTGACTTTGAATTAGATTATGAAATGATTTTAAAATAATAAAAGATAAAAAAAAAAAGAAAAAGTAAAAATAATTGATTTTGTAATAAAACAAAATAAAATAAAATTCCTAACTAAAAAATAATTATAAACTTAAAAAGATAATATAAATAATATTATAAAAAAAATTAGCATAACCAAAGATAGACTAGAATTCATATTATTTATTTATAGAAATAAATAGGCCATATATATATATATATATATATATATATATATATAATATTTTAAAATATTTTAAAAATTTATTTTATATCCTAATCAACTATAAAATATTTCAATAATAATAATTAATGTAGATTCCTAAATAGTATGGTCCATACTAATTTACATGTAGCCAAGTTAATTGATTGCAATGTGTGATGGATAGCCATCTTTACAATAGTTGCTACTACGGTATATGCAATGCACTTCAATTGGTTGCATGAAGTGATACTTGACAATACAAAAGCTTGGCTTCTTTTGATAGTTGCAATTTGTCCAAGTTCAAGGATGTAAAATTATTTTTCAATATTGTCCATCACGGCAATATTTGCACGTGGTTGTTGTGATATTGATGATAAGATGAACAAGGTTGATCAAGTGTGGGAGGAGTACATGGAAGAGGAGATGGATGAGAAAGAAGAATTAACCACAAAAGATGAAAATGAGATTGCAGGAGGTGTGCCTTACAAAAAGAGACTTTAACAAATTGTATCTTTGGAGAAGTACAAAGAGATGCTGAAGTAGATAGAAAATATGGTTGTTGGAAACAGCTAGAAATCTATGCCAAGGTTGTATCCTAATTCTTACATTTTTTTTGAAGAATGTATAAGACTAATTATCAGAAGGTGGCTCGTTGGTGGAAGTTACACTCAAATTTTGTAGAAAATCTTGTATTTGAATCACTTCAAAATAATCAACACTTCAAGTATATAAGATGCAACTTGAAGACATAAGTAGGTCGCAAGTGCAAAATTAGGCCTTGGATTGTTCATGTGCTTGATGAGTTATTGGACAAATTTTTATGCTTATGCAAAACTGACTTAAAGTTCTCTACTTCTCTATTGAGGTTACTAATATAGTATTTTATCACTAAGTCGACAAGTGAATATATAGCTAATTATAAAGATGTAGATGACAAACTGATTATATTCAAGATTATCACCTATTGGATTCAAATGTTCATAGATAAATACAACATTGTTGTTTGATTTAAAACAAAAAAAGTTGCAATACAGCATGCAAAAAGAAGATCGCATCAATAAGTCCATTGCATATTACATAAGAAAACTTTACAAAAGAATAATATTTTAAATTAAAATTATAAATTTTAATAAATATTAATAAAATCGATAACAATGTTGTATTTTAAATGTGATCTTTCTTTTTATTTAATTTTAATTCATTCTTATTTTAAATGACAATATTAGCAGTCATTTTCAAAATATTGACTTTTTAGAACTTAGACTAGGAAATGTTTTATAATTTTAAGCCAATGGATGTATAATTGCTATGTAATAATAACAACCTATTTATTATAAAAATTTATCTATTTGTATATTAAAATTTGATTTAAAATAATTTATATATCTACTTTATAATTTTTTTGAAATTATTATTATTTTTTTATATAATTTAATCATGAAAGTAATTATAAATATTGGTGGTTTGACTACAAATTCTATTTTTAGGATTATAGCCTTATATTAAAATAAATCAAGTATGTAATTTATTGGATATACTATTTTTGAATTAATAATGAGGGTTTTTTTAAGAGTATGGAAGTTGGAGCTTGTAGCAAAGTGATAAATTTAAAGAAATCTTTAGGTAAAGAAATACAAACTAGTATTAGGATTTATAAGGTCTCAAATTATTATGTAATGTAATTAGATTTTGCTATTAGAATTTATTATAATTAGAAAGAGTGAGAAACATATGTAGTATTGTAAAGGAGCTAAGTTTAAGGATTTCAGGTGTTATGAAGATGTTGTGAGATATCTATACTTGCTAGTAGGATTTTGGAAAAGACGGAAGATTGATTATGCCAAGTGCCTCTCTATATTATCCAAATTTAATTTAAGAAAGTAATTTTGTAAATATATCAATAGATTAAAGGTCTATTGAGATGTAATCTAAAATAATTTTTCTATTTAGTTTTTTTTTTTTTTGTACAAAGTAATATTGAACCTTGATATATATAATTCTTATGTAAAATATAAGATTCTTTGTAAAGTTGATGGCTAATTGGTTATTACAATGAATTGATAGGGTGGTTTTTGTAAGATCATAGTTTATATTAGAGCGTGTGTGTTGATAAAAAGAACAAAATTAGAAAGTAAATTTATATTAATTTTTATAAATAATCTTTTTAATTAGACTATTTTAGATATACCATTAGATAAATTAATGTATTTTGATTCAATAGAGCTTTTGGAAATAATCACTTATTTTTGGCTTTTTCAAGTTACTATTGATTTTTTAATTAAGAAGCAATAATACCTTTTAGAATATTGGATTTTTGAACAAGCTGCTCAATTAGTGTCAATAAATCTAAGGATAATGAAATGTTTGTTGTATTTGTAGAATAATAAAAAATTTATAATTTTTTTGATATATCTAAAGATATATTTAATAGCATCTAAATGAACAACTTAAAAATTTGACATGTATCTAGAAATGTTATTGACAAAGTATACTATGTCTAGTAGAGTAGTTGCAAAAAAAATCAGTTTTTCTACCATTCTATAGAATTTGTGGATATTGGTTGGAGGAGAATTCATGTCACTTAAGAGATGGAATTCCATAGATAAAAGAACGTGCTTAGATTGGTAGTTTAGTATATCAAATTTGAGGAGTATGTAAAAAACATACTAATATTGTGATAGAAAGATGCCAAGAAATAAGTAGATAAATTCTATACCTAGGTATTTTTTAATGGATCTTAGATTTGTAATATCAAATTCCTTATATAATTGCTATTTTAGCCAAGATATATTTTTTTTATTTCTTCCAATAATAAATAAATTGTCTATATAAATAACAAGAATAATCTTCTTATTTCTTTTACAAATGTGATATATTTATTACTCAAATTTCTTCTTTTCACAAGAAAGATGGAAGCTTAGTTTTAAATAATAAACTTTGCATAGTCTTGCATAAGTGACAATTTTTTTCTTTTAGCTCTCCTATTTTGTTGTGGAGTATTAGCTGCAATAAATTATTATTATATCTCATATAATTTATAATATGTATTGAATTTTGTGGAAATATATTTGCTTCCTTGATCATTGCACAAGCATAATAATTTCATTTTATTTTATTTTTTATTTATTTATTTATTTTTATCATGCATCAAATCTGCGTACTTAAAGGTGTCAAAAATTTTATTTTTTATAGTTAGAAAAATTATCTAGGATTTGTATGAATAGTCATTAATAAAAATAAGCATATAGCAAGATCATATTATGGATTTGTAAGAAAAAGGACCACATAAGTCAAAATATATTAATTCTAGTAGTCTTGTGAACTATGTTAGATTTTCTTTATAAATAATGTCTTCTATCAAAAGTTGACTTTTGAGATTGGCATAGGTGATTGGATTCTCTCAGCTAGTAATAAGTTGCCAAAATATATCCCAATTAAGAAAAATATTGGTGAGAATTCTATCTACTAATTCTTTATCAAATATTTTAATTCTAATATTAATAAATTATCCTACTAGATTGTTGACTTTCTCAATTGTTCTTTGATATTAGACTTCTTAAATATTTTTAAATTATAGAATTGAGGCTTTAATATAAGTCTTTTATTCATAGACTTAAATAAGTCTCTTAGTTTAATCTAAACACATTTAGGATCTGACATGTACATAATATGAGATAGGAATTTGTTGTTTATTGTATTCATGATGATTATGATTGCCTTGAATTAGACTTCCTGTAAGTCCTCTTATATTAGTATAGCTAGGTTTGTAAAAGTTGATGATGGCTATATGAGTTGTTTTTCCATACTTAAGTTAATAGTGTCAAAATTGGTAGTATGTGTTGAAAATAAAGCTCCAACAATTGATGATGATGAAATAATAAAAATATTAAAGTTCACTATATATTATAGTTTTTTTTTAATATAATATGGCCTTGATTTTGAATGCCTAGATAGTATAATTTTGTGCTCTCTATAACTTGCAATTCACTTAGAATTCTCTGATATCTCTCTATTATTTAAAACTGACTCCATAGTATCAAAGATACAAGAACACAAAATAAGAGATTTGAATTACGATAAGGTTTCTACAAGAAACCAATAAGAACTTGAATTAATCAAATCAATATACAAACAACACTAAGAAAGGTGAGCTAGAACTCCAAGAGATATGTTGTTGAGACTAAAGAATTCTTTACCCTCGACTCTTATATATACTCCTGTTTAGAATGCTTCTTGAGCGGCTTCTATCAAATCAAGAAGCTTTTTGAGTAGCTTCTATCAACTAAGAAGCTTCTTGAGTAGCTTCTATCAACTATGAAGCTTCTTGAGCTCCTTCTACTAATTGAAAAGCTTCTTGAGTAGCTTCTACCAACTAGGAAGCTTTTTGAGCTCCTTCCACTAACTGGGAAGTTTCTTCAGCTCCTTCTACTAACTATGAAACTTCTTAACCGACTTTCATCAATTAGGAAGCTTTTCAATCAACTTTTATTAATTCAGAAGCTTTTCAACCGACTTTCACTAACTCAAGAAGCTTTTAGAATGTTCTAGAAGGTTTTGTGAACCTCCAAAGTGGATATCCCTAATATCACCCCCTTCTCTAGCAACGAGTTCCAAAAGCAACTTGATCTTGCTATATACGTAAGAAATCAAGAATACGCTGTTGTGTTGTAAATTAAAATATAGTGTGAAAGATATAAAAAAATGTGTTAAAATAAAAAAATTAAGATTAGTAGAAGAAAATATGAAAAAATAAAGGGATTGTGGTTCTTTCCTTTTTATCTCTAATCTAATCCAAATTATTATTTTTTATTTGTTAGATTTTCTTCTATTTATCTTAGATCTACTTTACCTTTATTTTTTTTCTTTTTTAGATCTGAACTTATATGTAATGGACTGAAATTAGAAGAAAAGTTGGTAGAAAATTAATAATAAGAAGATAGAATGGAAATTCACCTTGAAAAGTGAAATTTCTTCAAGTTAGTCCAAGGAAAAAGGTTGAAGAGGTGGAAAGATATGGGCTGAGAGGTCTTTTTGAGCAAGAGGATAAGGAAGACTAGGCGGGGATGACAAGGGAGGAGTGAAGATGTAAAAGGAAAGAAAAATAGAATAAGAAGAGAGGAGTGTAGATAGAGAGGGGTAGTGTATTTCTGTATATGGAAAGAGTTAAGAGATGAATTTGAAAGTAAGATTTGATAGACATAATCTATGTAAGTTAAGAAAGAGATGAGTATAAGTTTAACACTCATTTGTTTTATAAATAAAACATTATCCTCTTTCAAAGTGACAAGGGTCTATTTCCAAATCTGCAAAGTTTGAGGGAGCATATCTTTATGATTAGAGTAGTATTTTGAGCAAAATTTGTTAGAGTTTGTAGATATATAAGTGTATTAGTTTGCATAAAAAATTGATTGCCATTGGAATTTTATTCAAGGAGTTATGAGGAAAATTGTGGTAAGATCTAGAGTTGTTAAAAGGAAAAATTAAAGAAGAAGGATGGAGCCTATAACTCAAGTTTGGAGAGGATCTTTGGAGCAATAATTGAAGGATGTTTATAACATGAGATAAGCTACAAGCCTATTAAATTGTAGCACTTATGTCTTCTTTAATGAAGAGCAATGAAGGTGTGAAGCAAAGAGGGTCTAGAATTAAAGGCTGCAAGGAGGGGTAAATTTTACAACGTGGTTCTCCCTAACCACAGTAGCCATGATCAAAGTTTTTTTAGGATTTTCTTCTTTACTTTTTTAAGTACCTTGTATCCAAATTTTGCTTCAATTGATGTGATACCCTAGAATTTATGAGCAAAATTGAGGGCAAGTCTCTAAAGGCAGAATATGTTAGGAATCATAAAGTATGTTTTTTTAATGTAAATTCTTCAATTTTATGAACTTTTATGAATCTCATCTTGCACTTGAGAAACTATAGGCACAAAAGATCCTATTTTTCTTAGAGCTAAGACTCTCACCCTGACAATGCTCTACTAGTGAAGCTATGTATTTTGTTCTCCATTATTAGGCAATGGATTCTACTAGTCCTTCAAAAAATCACATATAGCCTTGAGCTACTACCTCCATTGTTGAATTATCCCATCCAAAGATCTGATCTTTATTGTGGCCTTTAAAACATCTTCCAAACAAGATCTTAAGGCTAAAAGGATTCACCCTTCTAAATTCAAGCAATATCACTAAAACTTGAGTATTGGAATCAAAATTTGAATGGTTGGGTCTTATTCTTAATGGCTCCAACCAAGGTCATATTTGGCATTGAGATATATTATCTTCACTTTGCTCAATTGAAAGCTATGAAAACTGCACTGGTTTATTCAAAGCTTGTGTGGCAAATAAATCTTCTAAGTCTTGTTCTTTTATAGCTTGAAAGTTTGACATGGTGACTAACTTGCTTCTACCACTCTATTCTATCTTGGAATAGACAATTACATACTGATGAAGGCTTTAGTTTAACTCTTTCCTTCTCATGAGTATTCCTTGAATCCAATCTTCACTAAGAAGTTATCATCAAATACGTTTGGATTTATAGAGATAAAATCAATAAAATTCTCATATCTTTTAAGACACATTGGCAAGATTTTTGGCCAATTCCTATGTATGCTCATTAATATCATAGTTATAAAATATAAAAAATTAGATGTACTTTTATAATAGATGGTAATTTTAAGTGATATGTCACTTGATTGATTTGCTTCTAGATAGAAAATTGTCTCAACCTTTGATAGTTCAACTTATCGCATGGCTGTTTAGTCTTGATGTTCTGTCGAAGAAGCCATATCTTATCTCCAATGTAAAAAGTAAGTGATTGATTTCTAAATTTATCTACAGATATTTTGTAAGCATCTTGAGTTGCTTGTAATTGAAGCTTCAAGATTGTTTGCTATTATAATAGATGCTTTGTAAATCCTTTAGCCGCTAGATTGTTGTTTTTTAGTGTACTCCACAGATCAAGCTTTGGATGATATCAATAATTGTAATAAAATGATGTTTGTTGAGTTGAGATATAAACAATATTATTATATATAAACTTTGTTAATAATAGATATGAGATCCAATTGTCTTGTTGATAGTTAATATTAAATTCTAAATACTACTCCAAAACTTACATAACTCATTTTGTTTGGTCATCAGTTTGAAAATGGAAAATTAAAGAAAGTTTAATATCTACCTTTAATATTTCAAAAAGATATTTCAAGAACTTAGATATGAACTAGGATCCTTAATTAGATACAATATCATCTGGTAGGCCATGATATTGATATATATATATATATATATATATATATATATATATTATCAAGAAAGACCCTTGCCATTTCTTTACTAGATGTAGTTTTTTTGTAAAGAATAAAATGAGTCATTTTTGAAAGTCAATCAACTACTATAAAGATGTTGTTTAATCAATTGAATGGCAATAGATCTGCGATAAAATCCATGAAGATAGAAAACTATGACCATTTTGAAACAAGCAAAGGTTGTAAGAGTCTATGAGGCTGATATTGAGGATTTTTGGACCTTAAACAGATGTCGCAAGAGAGTACAAAGTCCTTCACTACCTTTGAGGCCACTAAAAATCTCAAGAAATAAATTTTAAGGTCTTGTTAAATCTAAAGTGACCCGCAGCTAGAAAGTCAGGGCAAGATTAAAGAATACGTAGTCATGTTGGTCTTTCTGGGATATACAAATGTTCTTCAAAGTATAAAAGGTCTTCTTCAAGTTTGAACTTATTAGCATTTTCTTTTAAATGACGCTTGGCATTAAAGGCCAAAGCATCATTAGTGGTTGTAGTATGCATCTCATAGAAGAATTTAGAGTCAATAGGCACCAATATAATAGTGGTGCAATGGCAAAATTGCTCCGGCTTTAACAAAGTTCTATATTGTTGATCAAATGCTGCCTCCTCCTACCTTTGATAAAAAATATGATCTCCTCAATAATATATCAAACAATCCTTGTTGCTTCCCAAGTTGATAAGTGATAATAAAATTAAATCAAGATAGAGACATATTCCATTGAGTTTGGTGGCGATTAAGAATCCAAGGTGATATAAAATATTCGAAGTTCTTGTGATCTGTATATACAATCACAAGATGCATTGTTCCTTCAAGAAAATGATGCTATTCTTGAAAATAATCTATAATAGCAAAAAATTTCTTATTATAGATTTTATAATTAATTTTGGCAACAAAGAATTTTTGAGAATAAAATGCAATAGAATGGCATTTTTTTATTTTTTATCTATATCCATTTGTAAAAATAAGGCCTCTAATGGAAAATTAAAAGCATCAATCTCCATATAAAATACCTTTATAAAGTCTGAATGTACCAACACTAGGACTGTAATAAATGATATCTTGAGATTTTGGAATGCCTTTTCCGCTTGAGGCCCCTATTTTAATATGTCCTTACATGTCAATCAAATAAGAAGGGCGGCAGCTTGAGAGTAATTTTTGATGAAGATCTGATAGAAGTTAGCGAATCTAAGAAAACATTATACATCTCTCATAATCTTCAGAATAGCCCATTATATAACCACCTCTACCTTCTTGGGATCCATCATCAAATCTTCAATAGATATGATGTATCTCAAAAATTCCATCTTAGATTGATGAAATACACATTTTTTGGTTTGGCATATACACATGTATGTCATAGCTTTTGTAATACTAACTTAATATGCTCCTTGTGTTCTTCCAAATTTTTTTGAATAGATCAAGATGTCACCAAGATAGATCACCATGAACTTGTCTAAATACTCTCGAAAGATGTCATTCATTAAATGCTAAAAGATAGCGGATGTATTTATTAATCTAAAGGGCATGATATTATATTCAAAATATTCATATCTTATCCAAAATATGGTCTTCTATTCATCTCCCTCTTTGATCCATATTAGGTTGTATGCTCCACAAAGATCTATCTTAGTATAGATCTTGGCTTAGCCGAGTTGTTCCAAGAGTCTTGAGATTAATAGTAGTAGATAAAAATTCTTTACCGTTATCTTATTCAATCCCTAATAATCAACGTACATATATAAAGAATCATCTTTTTTCTTCACAAAAAGTATAGGCGCACTTGCTAAAGACTTTGAATGCCTGATGAAGTTCTTTACAAGATTTTTATTAATATAATCTTTCAAAATGAAAAGCTCATTTTGAAAAAGATTATAGATTGGGCCAAAAGGTGGTTGCATTTCTTCTTAAAGATCTATAACACAATCATATGGTTGATATTCCAACAATATATCAACATTCTTCTTCTAAAAAATATCTTAAAATTTATTATACTACTCTAGAATATTTGCTGATGAAGTTATATCTTCTTTAATTAGAATTATATAAATAACAAATAATATACCTTCTTTGGCTGATCTTATAAAAGCTTTGTTCCAACAAATAAAGGTTTATTAATTTGTAGTTTTTTACAAATTTATTTTATAAGGATCTCTATCACAAATATTATTCTTTGTAATCTCCAATCTATAGATGAATTATGCTTTTCCAACCAAGACAATCTAAGAATAACGGGATTTAAAGAAGTTCTAATAATGTTGAATATAATCTAGCTTCTATGATCTTTGAATGACACTTCTATAGGTGTGATTTTATGGATGATACTACAAGAGGATAAAGATTGTCCATCTATTACCTCTACATGAATAAATTTGGATTTTTGTATTAAAAGAATTTTATAAAGTTTAGTAAATGCCTCATCTACAAAACAAGCGGACACCCTTAAATCTAATAAAATAGTTGTCTGAAGCTTCTGAGGGCCAAATTACAAAAAGATTATAAAAAAATAATCAGATTGAGTAGAAAAATGAAGAACCTAAATAGTTTTGTAATGTTGGATTGTTTATCCACATGGTCCCTATTGTGATTGAACATTGTTGTTTTCCTGAACAATTGTATTCCTCTTTTTGGTAATTTTTCAATTTTGTTTCTTCGAGCAATTGCCAACCTTATGGCCTTTCTCACCATAATATAAACATAGACCTTTTTCCATCCTATGCTTCTTTTTTTGTGGACTAAGAAATTTAAATTGTACTTTATCAAGTTGCATATCTTTTATTTCTGAGTGTAAATTCAAAATGCTTATTGATATAATATGGATATATCGGATTGCATGTTGTCTTGTTGAAGCCCATAAACGTTGATTTTATCATCATTAAAATAATCAATTATCATATTTTACGGCTTGGCTAATGGCTTTATTGAACAGTTGTGGATTTAGAAGCGACAATAACAAATCATTAATATCATCTGTTAGTTCTTAATAAAATTGGATCATTAGGATTTTTTTATTCTAATTGATGTTGTATATTGATTATCTTAAATTAGACACATAGATTGATGTAAAGTGCATCTTTTAACGTAATGCTTGGATCTTAGCTATTGCCCAATGAGCCTAGTCATGTTCTCCAAATGCTTTTGCAAATGCTTCTATAAATCATCAAATTAACTCATTAGTTATTTTAGGATAAAAAAATATATTTAGAGTGCCAAAACTACAATTGTAAAGTAAAGATGTGTTTAGATGATGCTAAATGAAGGAAAATAATATTAGTGAGAAAGAAATAAGATTCTAGTAAGTCTTGGAGGCAATTATCTTAATTGGTTTAGTATTTTTCTTAATTATAAGAATTAGCATTTAGTTATTGAGACCAATATCTATATTGGCCTTTTATATCTATGTACCACTTATTAAAAACATATAAATGTTACTTAGTAGGTAGAAGAAGCATGAAAAATAAACCTCATGTCTTTTTAATTATTTATATAGAAAATAGGATTTTTAGTAGATTTAAATTGAGTTTATTATTATTAATAATCACCAAGATAGAAAAAAATAGTTTTAAATTTATATTATTACTTTATAAGTATTATAAATTTTTTTAGAATTTATTTAAAATTTATTTAGAATTTTTAAAGAATTTTTAGAATAATTTTGAAGACTTTGGTAAAAATAAGTTTTACCACCTTAGGAGCCATTATGAAGAAATGGAACAAGATTTGAAGGCCATACAAGGTTCCTAGGCTAATTGGGTGTTTTTAAACACCATGGTGAAGTCAAAATCACAAAATAAAGAGTTTTACTAGTAGAAAATAGGAGGACCAACAACTAGTGTAGTCCTTGTAGAAAGAGAGGTGCACAAGTCCCATATGGATTGTGGCACCTTGGATGTAGGTAGGAGGATAAGACTAAGGCCTCGTGGCCCCTCTAGGATACCCATATACACTACTTGTGAGCCTTAGTGAGGTTCAAATTCATAATCTCTTAAGTAAGTTATCCTTGAGGTAAAAAATTTCTACTTAATTTTTCTATTATTTACTTTTTATCTTTGGATTATCATAACTTATTCATAATAATTCGGATTTATATGTTTTTTATACCATTGAAAAGATAAAAAAATTATCTATTCAAAAATATAATTTTTTATTTTTTTATTTTATTTTTTACTAGATAAAAATACAATGAACAGAGTGTGATGTAGTTTTGAATTGTGTACTAACTTGATATACTTTATTTCCCTTGTTTTGTAGTTGTTATTCTTATTGTATTTGGTATTTACTTCCTTCACTTTACACCACCAATTACAAGAAACTCTTTAGTGATGCCATCTTATAACTTGAATTGAGGGATAAAAATTTACCTTCATAATTTGCATGAAAACTTCAAAGTTGCTCAAAGTTGGTGATCTTTTTTTAAACAAGGAAGCAAACTATACTAATACTTGCCCCGTAAGCAAGGTACCAACCAATCCAATCCATGATTCTTTTGTCAGATAAGTATTAGATTGCAGGACTATTATCAATTGAATTTGATTAATAAACCTTTAGAACTTTGAATGCATACCATCATATTTCTCGAGAAGACTAACTCAAGGCTCCTTACATTGTTGAATAGGTAGATTTTTTTGGCATAGCATAGATAATATTGCATCCATAAGTGCAAAAGTTGGAGGTGGATGTAGTCTAGATTGTGGTACTCTAAATGTTGTGTCATTACAAAGTTTTATAATTCCTTCAATCTCTGTAGTTCTAGCAGATAAAGTAGTAAAAATATTAATAATAACATCTAACTTGGACTCAGAAGATTCGGTCATATTAATGTCTTCACTTCCAACCATTCTAAGAGAAAGAAAAAAATGAGTTTATAAAAAGATAATATTAGTTTACAGGAAGGTAATCCGCAACCTCTAAAATGCTTTAAAATCTTCAAGGAGAGGGATGATCTACTCTCTTACAAGAGGAATAAAGCTCTAACATTGTAATGAAGAAAATATCAATTTAAAAGTAGGTAATCTGCAACCTCTAAAGCACTGATATACTTTTGAGTAGAAGGATAATCCACTTTCTAACAAGAAGGATCCAACTTTGATATTGAAGATGAGGTCAGTCTCGACAAATTGTCAAAGACACAAGAATATAGAACAAGAGACTTAAACTAGGACAAGATTTCAAAAAGAAACCAACAAGAATTTGAATTAAATAAATGAGTACATGAACAACACCAAGAAAGGTGAACCAAAATTCTAAGAAATGCATTGTCAAGATTGAAGAATTCTTTAGCCTCAATCCTTTTATATAATCCTATGTAGAATGCTTCTTGAGCGGCTTCCATCAAATTAAAAAACATCTTGAGTAGCTTCTACCAATTAGAAAGCTTCCTGAGCTCCTTCCACTAATTGGGAAGCTTCTTGAGCTCCTTCCATTGATTGAGAAGCTTCTTGAGCTCTTTCTATTAACTAGGAAACTTCTCAATAGACTTTCACCAACTAGAAAGTTTCTCAACTGGCTTTCACTATCTCAAGAAGCTTTTAGAATGTTCTAGAAGGTTCTTTTAACCTCCGAAGTATATGTCCTTAACACTTAGTGTTTTAAAAAGATAAGTGTGGACTTAAGTAGTACTTCTAAATAGTCAAATCATTAAGAAATGAGACTAATGAAGATTAAATCATACTAAGGCTTAGTTTCAACTTAAGTAATGCTTAACTACTCGCTCTAATAATATGACAAAATGAAGATGATATAATGATAAGTTGAAAAATAGATTGAAGAAAGAAGAAGTAATAAGAAAGCATAATTCAAATTATGTACAGTGTGGTTATGACTATGTTTAGATTGTGACTAAAAGAACTACATTCATCAAATGGATGAACAAAAAAATATCATCTAAAAAGATGAATATGTCAACAAAGACCACATTGTGATAATAACTCCTCTATAATAACTCCTCTATCACTTACAAAATGGTAACACAACATCAGTGGAAGGTTTTTCATCTTATGGGAAGAAATTTCGAGCTAGATTTTGAATACCAGATTTCCAGAGAGATTGAGCATTGTATCCGGTGTAGCAAGTTTAAAAGTCGTGCAGTATGAAGAGGCAGTTGGCGTCCATAAAACAAAGCCACAATCACTTCCGTTCCCTCTCCTCTGGCTTCCGGCCAACAGACCACTACTCCAATTGTCCATCATGCCATTTTGATGTGTACCACGGTATTATTGGACTACCAAAAATTTACAAATCATTATCCACAAGTTTTGATTACAGCCACAGGGATGCTACACTGCTTTTTAAAGTATTTACCCATAGACAATGAATATTACAACTAATGTACAGTGCAACTTTACAAAAGTTCCCATGCTGTCAATCAGGACCGTTACAATCTCCTAGAGATGATAAAATCAAATAGGTTATATGTCCTTGTTGACTTTGAAAAGTGTGTTGATTTCATCTTGAAAGCGTGAAGCAACCTGTTCTCGACGCACCTTCATTGTTGGCGTCAATAAACCGTTCTCAACCTATACAGCAAAAAGCAGAGAAACGCTGACTCATTCCCTTCTCCTCGTACGAATTGGTTTCTAATATACATATTAACAATCAAAAATAGAAATTCTTATAGCAGCTCCAGCACAGTCCTTTCACGAACTACCTGAATAAATTTGTCACCTTAAAAATACCATATCGATCTGAAAATATACTACAAAATCATACCGTGAAATCTTCGTCAACAAGGACAAATGGACCCACTGGCCAGGAAGAATTTGCCAAACTGCGCAATCCACAGCAACCAGGTAAATAATAGAAAGGTTTAGAAGGCATTGTGAACATTCCTCTATAACACGAACAAAGCATGAGTACTAAAAAATCATAACCAAAACATATATAGAAGACTACTATCAAATTAACCACAGTGAATGACTCACATCCGATTCATTTCCTGACGAATAACACATGTTGCATCATTTTTAGAGATCTCTGATGTATCTCCTTTAGATTGTTTCAATTCCTTCACTGCGGCTTGCAATTCCTCTTTGTTGGCGACTACGATTGCCCCTAACCTCCGTTGGTCTTGTCCCACAAGCATAACATTTTGTATCAGTTTGCTCTGTAGGATTGCCTCTTCAATCTCTTGCGGCTCAACATTCTCACCTTAATGCATCAAAACGTCCACAATTTAGAACATCAAAGTTAGAAAAAATTAAATTATTGTATTCCCAGGACTAAAAAGCTTGAACAAGGAAATGAAGATCAAGAATGAAAATTCATCTGTTGAGATGGCAAATAACAGCAACCGATATCTTTTTGGGTTATTCTGCGTGTATGCAACCTAACATGAAAGTATTCAGTTTGCCACGGAGATTTATCAACTATCCAACTATGATTATATTGTCGAAACCTTCTCAATCATAATTCAATCAATAAGAGTACACACGTTTGCATGCATTATCACATGTAATTGAACAGATGTATGCATATATCCATGGTATGTTACATGACCTACTTGAACATTCCAAAGAAATTCAGTTGATAAACTCCATACCATTTGATAGGACAATAGTGTCTTTAGCACGACCGTCTAAAACAAAAAGCCCTCCACACATACGCGCAGGCCCAACTGTTGAATGTGGAACTTCCCATCCAAGATCACCTGTCTCAAACCAGCCCTCAGAATCTATAGCTTTACTAGTTGCTGCAGGATTCTGCACCAAGTACAAACGACATTAGTGTAAGACACTGAATCTCCCAACCAAGTCAAAAATGCTGCATTCTCTAACATTTCTTACTGTTAACGAGAAGAATGGATTCCTAGACCTATTGCAGAGCATAATCCAAAGTTAATAGATTAATTTCTTGAAAATTCATACCTTGTAATAGCCTTTCATTATCTGAGGACCACGGACTTTAACAGAACCTTTGATGCCTGGAGGGACAATATTTCCAGTTTCAGGATCAACAACTTTCATCTCTGTTTCGACTATTGCTCCTCCAACTGTACCTAACACCTGCACAAAAAATTTGTGCATCAAATTCAGCTGACGTGGAAATTAGTAATCAAATCCAAAGTCCGTCCACTACTCAAGAAATCAGAAATACACCAATTAGAACGACACAAAAATACGAGTTTATAGACTTAAAATGCAACACAAGCATGTCGAAACTCACATTGTTGGACGGTTGCCGACACGCAACAACTGGTGCCGTCTCTGTAAGCCCATATCCGTTAAGAAGAGTGATGCCAATAGCCTGAAAATGATCAGGTTTTCATTATTAGTATCTTTAGACAAATTCTCGTAATTTCTAATTGATCATAGTTTGCCTTTGCAATAAGCACTTCCATTAGTTTACTTGGTCATGGCGCGTCAGAAAATTGTAGCACATAAACTGAATGTGAAGAGCTATCACACTAATACTATTGGTACACAATGATATATAAGATTATAATGCAGGAATTTCTTCCTGTGGTTCAGCAAACAAAGCCAGCGTACCTCAAAAAATTTATCTACATAAGGAGGAAGACTGCCGCCTCCACTAATTGCTGCCTGCATTGTCAAATATTCGTATTAGAGAATGAAAATAAGATCGTCTAGTTATCCTCTTGTGTCATTATTAGGATTGCAATTATGCCAAACAGTGCAGATCAATTAAAATTAATGCAACTAAGATTCTTCTACCAATAATGAGGTAAGGTGTACTACTAAAGAAATTTCCCATAGAAAAATCGAAGGTCTCCGGTTCTTATCGAGGTTCATATGTTCAAAATTAATACTAACAGGAAAATCTAAGCAGATGATGAATATTCGGGAAGTTTGTCTGTAAAACACACCTTCTTGACACCAATTGAAGCAAGAATCTTAGAGTAAACAAGTTTCTGCGCTAGAAGGTGAAATGTCAGCAGCAGAAATCCACCAAACGTCGCCATTATCCACTCCTTGGCTGCGTCCACTTGACTGAATGATTCTCTTGCTTTCGAGACATCTCGACCTTCTTGTATACGCTTGAAATCGACATATTTAAGACTGAGGTCCAAGAGGGTAAGCCCGACCTGCTTTTGAATCTTGGAACCTGCTGTCAGTTGCTTTTGAACCCCACTGCACCCATATTCCCACTATGATGAATCACACAACAAGATAAAGTAGGATAGTTGTACATCAGGAGTGTAATCGTTGACTTATTTGAAGTAAATATAAAGAAGTCTACGATTATGAGATCTTTTATTAAATGCACATGCCAATATTTCATTGCAATCTTAACAATACTTTCAATTTAACGTACCTGTACAGCATATCAAACACCAGAGGGACAGAAACAAAGTAATCTGGTGGATACCGGACCAAATCCTCCTGCAAGATCAAGGAAGATCGCATCAGTGCCCCTCAACATTGCAATACTGATGCACAAGGCACACATCGAAATCCTCAATATAAGTTCCGAAATACACCTGATACCTCAAAAGTCAGATATACATATTAATATTTCAGAAATTATGTTTCACAAGTTTAGATTTTAAAAAATCAAAACAGAAAAAATTGCGAATTGATCCTCTTATCTTAAATTTAAGTGTTGAAAACTCAAGAATCAAGATAATTCACGAGAGAGCTATACCTTCAAATATTTCACACTTGTGTAAACTTGAGTAACACCACGAGAGAGTGCGAAATATTCAGCAGAACGCTCATACATGTGCCATGGTGGCAGTAAGCTCAGGAAGCGGTCACCAGGTTCTGGTTGCACAACGGACCCCAAGTGCACTATCTGTTCAAGCATACGTAGATCTTAAATTAATACCTTAAGTAAAACTTGAAAACGGGCCACTTCAACACCATAACAGAAGCTGGGAAATTGTGGCTAACAGGGAATTGGTACAGAAGAAGGACCTGATGAAGGAGATTCGCATGAGTAAGCATAACAGCTTTAGGGTTCCCGGTGGTGCCACTTGTATAAACCAACGTCGCCACATCATCCCGACGGATAACATCATATTGAACACTCTCACCTGGTACAAATCAGTTCGCGGTTTCTTCAATTTACATGATAGTATAAACTTCATCCTCATTCACAACTATTTTTAAGCTACTACTTATTAGAACCGATCATTTAAGTTCACATCCCAGCTTTCCCAGTACTTGTACACCTTCTTAGTCTAATACATGCTTTCTCGTACAAAGATATCCTTTCCCCTCAATCTGATATCTTCAGTGACATCACAGTCAGATACTCTTCAAGCCGAGACACTCAAAATAGGTTGTTCCAAGTCGAAACAATGCCGCAGTAAGTAGGACCACATTACACTCGTGCATTGTTCTGATGAGCGGCAAAGACTAAAAGGGTTCACAGGTAAGAACCTGAATTAGCAACAGCAGCTAGAGCTTGCCGACTCGTCTTTCCAGAAGCTACTAACTCCTCAAAAGAATAAATTGGATAATCCGCTTGAACCTTATTGTCTTCCAAGCTGTCTTTGGAGGCCCAGAGTACAATGACAAATTTAATCACAGTGTTTCCCTTCAAACGGGCTGCAATCTTATTGTAAAGCTGAAGGTTGTCAACAACCAACGCGACACTGTCATAAGATCAATGCAGCATAAGGTTAATATCTAATAGATGCTTCCAAGGCACAATTAGTTACTAGTGGCACAACTGAAGAGATGTTCATTGGTAAGTAAGACCTTGGAGAAATAATTTCGTTATAAAATGCATGAAATGAGTCAAGTATCAAATCCCAATTTTGCGCAGCACTGCTGAGACATGCAATATGGTTGCTGCTGATAGTGTTGCAATAGCTAATTGACATTCCCAACATACTCATTCAACCCACATAGTCTAATTATACAAAACAGTCTACAGTAAGGCATAATAATCACCCCGCTTTTATTTCTGACGCACCTATCAGAATGAGTGAGAATGTGGAACAATTCATCAGCTGAAGATCTTGACCCTCTAACAGCAGCAGCCGCTCCCGCAGCCATGATCCCTGTAAAAGAAGTAACCTAAGTCAAGAACTAATAAAAAAGCACAGGAAGGAGATGGCTACATTCTGGTGGCTGCGGATATCGAAGCTTTTGTGACTAATGTGAGATAAGAAAACATGACATGTTAAAAATCCATATTTAATCATTTGAGTTTCAAGACGTGCGCTTAAAGAAAAGTGGAATAGACAATACTGTGCAAACCTTGGTCAGCGATCAACCAGCGATTAGAATTTTCGGCAAAGAGTGACATTTTTTGATCTGGACAAATTCCACAGACTTGAAGTCCTTCAGCAAAATCCAAGATGGATTGCTCCAGCTGCATGAAGTTACATTTGCGCGCTCAGGATCAGCACATTTGGTGTTTCCAACACGTAGCAATTTGAACAACTCTGTGTGGTTTAATTTCTTCCAAAAGACTACCATGCTGGGCTTGAAGAATCACAGAACTGTTAAGTGCTTAAGTAACAACAAATTAATTTAATTATTCGTTTGGCAGCGAATTTCACTGAGAAATTGACTTGCATCTGGAATTCCACGTGCTACAGTACTTTAGTGTTGAGTTTGGCTACTCATGTTTGTAGAAGAGAAGCAGAAGATTTTCAGAAAAAATTCTAGATCACTAGTAGCGCAAGTAAATTCAAGCAAAGCATTCCAACCTCTTTATATTAAGATTGAGCAGTGGGAAATTAAACAACCAGGAGCTCAAGTAGGCTTGAAAATTTAAGGATAAAAACCTGCTTGTAAGTAATTTGAACTGGAGGTTTCCTGTGCGGGTCAACAAGAGCGACGCGATCACCATATTTCTCAGCAGCAGTCTTCCAGATGTCAGGAACTGCTTTCCACTCAGAAGAGCTAGACGATGTGCTCTCAATGTTATTTTCGAAAAGTGGCGCACACTTCCTCTCCCCTCGGAAGTGTTGTTGTGGCTTATAAAATGCAAATGAAGAAAAGAGAATTCATGAGATAACCTCTACTTTTTGGATTCAGCATTGCGATAAAACCACAATTCGCACAGAAACGTCCTAAACGAAGAGTTAAATCACGTATTAACACTATGACATGCATAACTGAATTACCTCTCAGGATAAAAGCATCATGGAAATACCACATGGATTGGCAAAGAAAAGTGAACTGATCCCTATAATAATAAATTAGAAGCTCTATTCTGTTGTAAATCTTCAAGAATCGGGCAATATTGCAATGAGAAGAATCATACTTCAATTGTGGCTCGAGGAGAAAGCAGTCCAGGAAGAATCTTGCAACCACGAGCCTTCTTGAAGTTCATTCGTGCAACAAAGTCTTGATGCCATTGAATTAGAGGAGATTGTACGAGAGGTTTTGAAGGATTCCCAAGACAAAGATTCTTTGTGACTGGCTGTGCACAAGACTCCCATCCCTGAGATAGTAGAGAGTTCACTTGCATAGTCATTACGCTCAGTATGCCTACAAAATCAATCAACGGAAACAAGTGACTTATGCAAGTGAAAGAAGAAAGAACACGGCAGGAAAACACCTCAAAAAATGATATAAGCTGAGAAATAAGGCTACAAATAAAATCTCGAAATACAAAAGTCCGACATATGTTGAGCGTTTCAGAAAAGAACACAATAATACCTTAAACTAGACAAAACCTTCAATTGTCCCTGAGCATTTGGAGGTAGTAAGCTCTTGTCTATGAACTGTAGCTGCAAACTCTATGAGAGGTACTTGATCAAAACAGACGATTCTCTTAAACCTTCTCAATTCACAGAAACTCATGAGCTTCTGGAAGCACTTCCCAGCCAGACACGACAGAGAGTAAACACTACGAAGTTGGAAATCATCGAGCCTCCAATTTAAAACACGTTGACTTCACATAGAGAAACTGCAAGGCACAACATCTAAGTAATATAATACCTGCAGAACTCGGCACCAAAATTTTCACCCGCTGAACGTCTCAAAAATCCTCCAACGAGCCGGCCACTCCTGACAATTCCAAGACCAGCAGCAAGAATCGGTCTATATTTTCCACTTCCTCCTGCTATCAACTCTATCCCAAAATATCACCAGGATTCAAACATCCGAACAACAAACTTCCAAAACCGACTCTAATCCAATTCTTATCCGAAAACAAGAGCCCGAACAGGAAACACTTCGACGACCAATTGCGCATCGAAGCGAACTCCGAAATAGACCAATTTTGCGACAAGGTGACGAGAAACACGCCTTCTATGCAAATGCTCGCGGATCCAAAAGTCACAAGCGAAGCAGACAACTGGATAGATTGCACACATCTCAGCGACGGCGACAAGGTGACCGGCGAGGCGAGACCGAGGCCACAGTTTCGTCGGAGCACCTGATGGTAAGTTCCGACTTACTGAACTTCACTTCACCCGTGACGTCGCACGGTAAGACGCAAGAGGAGGTGAAGCGCGGCAAGTGTTAGGCTCGTGGTTGTCCACATTATGTGGGAACTAGCCATCTCCCTTTCACCCTCGCTCGCCTTTCAAGGAAAATCGCCTTTCTCGGCTCCCGCAACTTTGCAATGCTGAAATCCATGTATACACGTCTCCCTAAGCTAGAAAGCTCCATTCGCAGCCTAAATGTGCGTGAATCGTGAGCAATGCTTGTTGCGTAGTAAACAGGACACGAGACGCGCTGCATAAAAAAGTAAGCTCCCTTCTGTCCTCTTTCCCTTGCTCTCTCCCGTTGGAAGAGCGGTCCTGAGCTGATGCTGTCGCGAAGCTGTGAATGGAAGCTTCGCAAGCCAGCACTTGGCACCCGGTCTGTCGGTCTTGGTTCCCAAGACTTTGAGAACCTTCGAGCTTGGTTTTACACCACGTTCCCTTCCCTTCGTTGTTTCTGGCTGACGTGGCCGCCACATGGGTCGTTTTCTTCTCCCCTTTTCGTTCTTTCTTTGAGAACGTGATGGATGGTTGGATAGAGCAGGAAAATATCATCTTAGAATTATTTTCTTTGTTGATGCAATTTGTTTTGAGAAATAATGTTTGCAATAGTAAAAGGTTTCATTGTTTTTCATAAAGTAAACCTTGTTTTAGGTTTAAGAATCAGATCTAAAATCATCAGTTTAAAGTTGATAAATCTTTGAAGCATTGGTCTAATTTATTAGTCATTTCAAAAGTTGAAAAAATTATTTTCAGCAGGTATTCTACTTAAAAGTGCTATTTATGCTTAAATTTTATTAACTTTACGTTGTTGTTATTAAAAGATTTTATCTTCAAACAGAGTAAAGCAGAGTGGTTTTTTGAAACCAAGGTTTGTTACATTACTGTGTGATAAAAGCTACTCATCTTGAAATTCTTCAAGATTTACATTATAGAACATAGTTAACTTTATCAAATAATTTGATGAATGTATAAATTTAGATTTTTAATTTGAATTATCAAAAATAGTTATGTTCTGTTATCATGTAAACAAGGTCTAAAACTCTGAAAACAAAGGTATTTGAGAAGCCATACTATGTACTCTCGCGGTTGTATTTGTTGCTGAAGAATACTAAAATAGTGTAGTTCTATTCAGTGTGTATTATATTATTTTCAAATGATAGTAAAAATTTAAAATGTTAAATTCAAATAAGATAAGTTGACGTAATTTGAATATTGACATATGTGAAATAAGCACAAAACTTGTTAAGTTTTTGTATTTTTAAAATGCTAAAACCAGTCAAATGTTCCAATATACATGAATCTATTTATTACTTCAAAAATAAATTTCTTTTTTTTAACCTTAAATAAAATTCTCATAAATGAAATTTATTCACAAACAGAATAAAAGCAATTCATACTTATATTTGAATAAAGAGGTCATGAACTTAATCAGGTAAATTATAAAAGTTGGTATATATATATATATATATATATATATACTCAATATCAAATTATTATTATTTTACTAACAAATCAACTTCACATTTCATAATTGTTTATGCAATTTGAATAAAAACTAAAACAAAATGCATATTCTGAGTAAAAAACATTGTGCCTTTTACAGTTCTACAATTCAAAATTTGATTCATTCAATGCAAAATGTTTTAAACAATTAAAACTCGGAACAAGCAATTTAAGCAAAAAATCAACAACCAATGTTTTTAAATTAAGTGCTGGGGTGAGTACACATTTGAATCTTTGAGCCATGGATGATCCAAACAACAAGCAGCATTTGGCCTTTTGTTGGGATTAAGCTCCAACAAGGGAAGAAGGAACTTGGCAAATTCTTTGGCATTAACTTCATCAAATCCATATTCATTCACAAGCAACTTGTGCATTGGAAAATGGCCACTTGGCTTTGTATGCTTCAATTTTCCATGTTTGGTAAAATAATGATGTGAATTTGCCCCTTTTTCTATTAAGCTTTTTGGAATGGGACCAAGAATTTCCATCATTTGCGCCAAGTGGTCTTCGTCTCTATTGTAATTACTTCCTCCTGTTTGAGGATCAAACAAGGTGCTCCCCATGGCCAATTCAAACACAAGGCATCCTAAAGACCACATGTCTGCTGAGGTAGAATAGTTGCACCCCAAAACTACTTCTGGGCACCGATATGGTCGAGTTTGGATATCATTTGTGAGGCTTTTGTGGATCCAACATGCTGAACCTAAATCTACAATTTTGCAACGAAGGTCAAGACCCAACTCTTGAGATGAGCCACACAAATATGTGGATGTTTGTGGACATTTGACTTCATCATTTGGTGACGGTGTTTCAAGTCCAATGTTTATGTTCCCATTTCTTGCAATGTCCGGATCCGAATCAATAGTTAGTCTTTCATCTTGTTCCACATAGGATTGTGCTTCAACAATTGGCATTTTGCTACTACCATTTGCACAATTGTCAATTTGTAAAGTGTCTGTAGGAAGAGGAGGTTGAGAAGAACTTTGAGCCAAATCTAATTTCTGTAAGTTTCTATTGTAATAATTATAATGTTCATGATGTTGATGATGATTTTTATCAATGTGATAAAAATCATTCAATTGTTTTTCTCTTTTTGGCATATTAGGTTTTTCAATTTTTTTATTTTTGGTTGATATGTTATCACATTCTCTACTGAAAAATATCCTTGGATCATGGTGTGGATTCAATGGAGATGTTAATAGAATATTTTCAGGCTTTAAATCTGTGTGAATGATTTTTAGGTCATTGTGGAGGTAGTTTAATCCTACTAATATATGTTTGACTATTCCTTTGACAACATGAAGAGGAAGCCCTTTATATTTATTAGCTTTAATCAGCATGAGCAAATTGTCACCTAAATACTCAAACACCATACACACATGTTTCTGATTTTGTGATACATTGTAATCAAAATGGTCTAAAAAAGTAACTATGGCTATTTCACCATCTTTTTTACTTGCCACAATCTCTTGGTGAATTTTAATCTCTTCTTGAGCCACCTTAAAACAATCTCTTGAACAATTTTGGACTTTTAGGGCAACTTGTTTATTATGTTGCTTGTCCCATGCCAACCACACAGTGGAGAATGCACCAGAACCCAACTTTTTTTGAATTGTGTATTGCCCTTCTTTCAAAGTGCTTCCTATGGTTATGGATAATGTTTCCTCATTTTCACTGCTTTCAAATTCAGAATCAGTAAATTTGCTACTAGGGGTGTTGGAAAGGTTTTTGCTATTATACTCTCTAGCAACACATTTGGAGTCTCTTGATGAAATCATTGGTGAAATGCTTTCATAGGTACTGGTTTCATATGTTTCCTTTGAGCATTCAGTTAAAAAAAGTGAAGGTTTTGTTTTATTTTTGAAAATTTTCTTAAACTCTTTATGACTTTTATTTTTTGATGAATTGATTTTCTTAGGTTTTTTATTCATATTTTTAAAGGCTTGAGTTGTTGCCTCACTTATGAACCTTGTTAGTGATTCTATATCTGATTTGCAATCCTCCTCCCAACTGAATATATCCTTTCTTTTATGTTTTTTAGTAATTTTCTTTGCAGCCGTAGCTCTGCAAGGATGTTTTTTATGCAACTTCATAGTTATACAATTATATGTTCCATTGATGGTTGCAGCTATAGATACTCATTTTGAAATTTTAAACTTGTCATTGATAGATTTAAATCTTTAGTTTTCATTATAATAATTTATGATATTTCTGGTAAATGGAGGATTGCTATTATATCAAAATAATTTTCTTTGAGCTTAAATTCATTTTTTGTAAATTAACGTACTAAATATTCTACAAATATCTTTAGTCAGAATCACACTCAAGAAAAAAATTAGAATTTTTTCGTGATTAATACAAATTACTTGAAGCACTCATAGAAAACTTTACAAGATTTTGTATTAATTCAAAACTGATAGCATATGGTACCAGAAGATTGCAATGATTGTCTTTTTAAATAGAGATATGGAAAGTTGTAATAAAAGTATAATACAAGAATCAAAGTTCTAATTCTTTTTTGATAAATGCATCTAGAATGGAGACCTTGACAATTCAGGTTAAAATTGAGAAATAGAATCAACAATTTTCAATGCGATATTTTAATAATAGTACTTTGTAAAATCAATAACACCTGTACTATTATATACTATTGTTATGAGAAATTAGAATCAACAATTTCAAATGAAAATATTATGACTTATATGGTACAAATCTTAGTAATTTTTTTACAAAATACCATGTAATTTTTCAAACAAGAAGTATTCAAAGGAAAAATATTTTATATATACAAAATTGGATGAATTGTTTTACATAATTTAAATAAAGAATAAAAAAACAAAATTAATATTAGATAAATTTTTATTTATTATTTAACTAGAAATAAAAACATATAATTGATTATAAAATTTAACATTTATTGTAATATATAATAATTTTTTGCATATTAAATGATTAATACTATATTACATAATGTATGCAAATGATATGATCAAATTTATTCCTATTCAAGAACAACAGGTTCTTTGCATTATGATTATTTTAAGTTTAAATTTATTTTTAAATATAACAATTTTTTAAAATAAATATATTTTATGTATTTATTATATGATTATTTTAATTTAAATTTTTCTTTGATAATTTTTAATATTTAGACAAAAAAAGAATCCAACTTCATAAAGATTTTGATAAAATATGTGTATATTAAATTTATATCTGGATTAGTTTTGGACATCAAACTTAATAAACTTAGATCTTTGCACGATTTATTCACATGGACTAATTTGCAAAAGCTACTAAGTCTAGTACTATAAGAATTTAGGTTATTTTTAACAACTTTTAAGTCTACATAAAAATCTAGAGAAATATATCAACTTTTAATTCTATAGAAATTAAGTCTAGTATTAGGTTATTTTAAGCAACTTTTCATTCTATGTCACCTCCATACCATGTTAGCAATATGCAAATATCACTAGCTTTTTTTCTTTCCTTTTTAGATTAAACGACAATTTATATTAAGCTTCAGTAACTGGTACTAATTAATACAGAATTAATACAGAATTAAGCTACAGTACCTGGTTGTGCTTTTACTAAAATTTTAAATTGATTTAATTTAATTAAATTATATCTATTAAAATAAATTAAATATCATATTCTAAAATATATTTAAAAAAAAGATAATTGTGGAAAGGAAATATTTACTAAGAGAAAAAGCTTTAGTTTTTAAAGCATAAAAAAGACTAAATAAAGAAAACCAAGATTGTGATTGAAAAAAATAATAATAACAACCATAATAGCAATCTTATAAGGAAAGTAAATACTAACAAAAGTGATTGCTGTAATAGTTAATTGATCAATTTAAATAATGGTCAAGATGACAAAAAAAATCACAATACAAATTGAGGATAAATAAAAAGATGTCAACAAAAGAAAAATTGCATAAAAAAGATAATTATTAATTTTTTGACTACAAAGGATAAAAAAAAGATTATTATAATAAATTTAGATCAGTAGTCGATGCAAAAACCTTTATGATATAGGTTCTACTTAAAATCAATTAACTTTAGCATAAGAAATAGTGTTAGATTTAGTATTTGCATATTAGCATTTGATATGAGATGCAACAATTTAGTGACATCCAAAGGTGATTAGTAATTCTTTTTAACTTGTAGTAGAGTTTGTTTAAACTTTTAAACTATCAAATTACAAATTGACTTATGTCCTATGTGCCAAGGTTTGGACAATAGCATTTTTTGAAGAAATATTGAAATCCATATTTATCTAAAACTTATTGTCTAAACCATTTATTATATAACTAAAATATCTTAATTAAAATAAAAATTTAAGATATAAGTTTTAAATGCAAAGAAATAAAGTGTGATTTTTTTTTTATTTTTTTTTTATTTTTTTGTATATGGAATGAGTACTTCTTGGAATTAGATTAATATAATATAGAAAATATTATACATATTATACAGAAAACCTATCCAAAAAATTATTATCATGATTGATGGAATTAAAGATAAAACAAATTTTACTTTATATTTTTAAATTAAAAGAGATTTTTATTAGACGCCATTTATTATTCAATATATTATTAAAGATAATTTAAAAAATACACAAAATATTCATATTTAATTAATAATATATATTATTTATCAAATATAAGTTATACAAAAAATATTAATAACATCCAAAATAATAAATCGCATATACATAAACAAAACCACTGCTTATTTAACAACAAATGATTTATTTTCGCTGACTTCTTGTAGATAAAAAAATTTAATTTAAGACATTTAACCTAATTTTTATTTTATATTTTTTAAAAATATTTAATATTTGATATTATTTAATTTTTAAATTACTATTTAAAATTATTATTGGATTCAAAATACTTGATTTTAATATTTAGGATTTTATTATTACTATTATAAGATAAATATTATCACTTAATTTAAAATAAATATTAAAATAATTTTGATATTTATTTATTATTCTTATCAATTTTTTGTAAATAGAGTTATAAAAGAATTTTTCCGATAGCATTAAATATGAGATGAAAATAAGTTATTATAATAAAAATAAGACTATTTTTAGTTTAATTTTTTATATAATATTTTTTTATAATATTTTTTAAACTAATTTTAAAGAAATTAAAATAAAATAATCTTTTATTTTTACATAATCTTATAGAATTTAGTTATTTAAATCTTAGAATAATTTCTAAAAAATTTCATCTTGATAGTTTTATTTTTATAATTTAAAAATAATAATAATTTAATAAATTATAAATAAAATTAGATATATATATATATATATATATATATATATTAAATAAGACTAAAAGACAAGAGATGCTAGCTTTGATATTAGTGTAGAAAAGAACCTTGTTTTATTTATTGGCTCTTAATTTTAAAATAAGAGTTGGCCATTGAATGAGATAAAGAAGAAGAAGCAAAATGGAATGCATATTTTGAAAATACTAATAAAGCACAAAGAAGAAAGTGATGATATTTAAGAAAAAAATGAGATTGAGCATGAACTTAGAGAGTCCTTCCAAAGACAAGCTAAAGCGGGTTGTACATATTTTAAAGAAGAAGAAGAATCCGGATTTTTGGTATTAATGAGGTTATTTGATGAAGCTCTTAAACACAATCAATTGGAAGCAAACAACAAAGGACAAGTTCTAATAATTGTTTTTAATTAAGACAAAGAAGAAGAAACATAGACTGAGTTATGTACAAAAGAATTGTTCCACATAGAAATGGAATTTGTTTATTTTTTTGGAACTTAATAAGGTGGAATGTAAATCATAAGCCTTATAATTTCCTTCACTATTATTTTTTTTTTTACTATTGCCACAAAAATTAACTTTGTAAATGCAAGTTTACATGAAATACATCAAAAAGATAACTTGGGAGCTATAGATTGTAATCACAAGTATGGAGTATACTATACCATTTATGATAGATTTATAAAGAACTAGAATATTATAAATATTAAATTTTAAATCTCATAAATATCTTAAAATAGTTAATAATATAAAAATTATAATAATTTCTATTGAAGTAGTGAGAACAACATTAGTTAATGTTATTTATCTTGTATTTATCTTTTGTTTCTTTCAATTATAAGGAATACAACAATAGAATCTAATATATATCCTTGAGAATAAAAAGTTTAAAAAATCCAAGACAAATAGTATTTGTAAATCTTTATTGTGAGACTAAATGTTACTAAGAGATTTGATTTGATATTAAAAGATCATCTTTAGAATTTGAGGCAATTGAATAATTTGAGAGTTTATGTGGGAGAAAGAGGTCATAGTCTCCCATAGTAATTCAAAGTACACATGAATCTAATAGAACAAAGAAGATTATAATTGAAACTCTTGAAAATTAGAAGGCCAAAAATATTTTGTAAATAATTTTTTAAAGATTTATTATGTGTAGTCTCTATATAGCATATTCTCTGTAATCATATAAAAAGTTAGGTTCAAAATATTTAATAAGCTTTTATAATGTGTAGATTTTTAAAAATCAATATATTTTTTAGTAAAATTAGATAATTGATATATATTTAGGCATATTTTGGTAATACAAGGAAAAAAATATAATAATTAAGTATGTAATTATATTTATATTCAATTAATTTAAAACTTATAAATTTAATTAAAAATATATTTATTTTAAAAATATCTTACTAAATTTTAATTTAGATATATTTTACTTCTAATACATGTTACATGCATTTCAAAGCCATAAACTATTATTTTACAAAATTTATAATTTTTCTTGTATTACTTATTTTTATAATTAATAAATCTATAATTACATATAAATTATTTTTAAATTTTATAAATAGATTTAATTTAATTAAATATATATTATAATTTATTAGATAATTTTATATTAAAATCTATTAATATTATATAATATATAATAAATAAAATATTTAATCAAAAGTATTGATGATTTAATCTTCCTCAAAAAATAATATTGGGCTTATTTAGACAACATTTTTAAAAAAAAAGTTAAATAGTAATTTTAAAATTTATTAATTTTTTTTACAAATTATATCTTTAATAATTAATGATTAATTTTTAAAAACTAATTATTTAATATATCTAAAATAAAATTGGTGTTTAAAAAGCTTTAAAAAAATAAAATCACGTTAAACATGATATGGAGAGATTATAATTAACTTATATATGTATATATCTAAATATAGGATTAAATCGTATAATTAATTTTTTTTGAAAAAAAATTTATTATAAAATATATATTTATAAAAGAATATATTAAAAAATAATATTTAAATAATAGTATTGGTATATTATTTAAAATTAATATATATATATATATATATATATATATAGATATAATTTTGATTTTATTAATCTAAAAATAAACTTATAAGATAAAACTATCAAGTTGTTAGATGAATATTAATTTTAAGATATGTTTTAGATTAATATAATAATAATAATAATAAATTATTAAACATCAAATAGTGCATGATTTTTATTTTAATCTTTTCAAGTACATATGAATATATATATATATATATATATATATATATAAAATAAAAGTCAAAATATTTGTTGAAAAATATATATACTATCATGAAAAATGAACTAGTAATAAAATATTTTAGTATAAAATTAATAATATTGGAATTTGTTTTAAGAGTACCATAAAATTTTCCAATACTTATATATCATTAGTTTCATATACATCACCCATATACAAAGTTAGTCTCTTTTCAACATCTTAATTTTATAGATTATTAGAATATCATATTACAAGTCTATAATATTTTATTGTTCTTAGAAATAGTGATCAATCTTAGAAATAAATTTTTTATTCATTATTTAAAAATTGATATAACAATATTTTATCTAATAAAAGTATTTGAATTGGATTATGTCAATAGGTTAAATTTTTACATGTAGTATAGCCTAGCTCATAATAACTATACATTGGATGCATTCTATTACCAACAACTATGCAAGGCCTATCAAATTTTATTTGTAATATGCCAAATATGGTATATTTGGCAAGTCTTATTAAATTTTTAGGCTATCATTTATTTTTGGTCCAATGGCTAAATCAAACCTTCAATGCATATTATAGACAATAGAGACTAAAATTTCTTATATGCATGAAAATTATAGTTGATTTATTATGACTATAGAAAAAATAATGTCAAAAATAAATTAACTTTAAGTATGTAGCATAAGGTGTAGAAAAGAATCACATCTCAAAATTATACTATTAGATGTAAGGTGCAACAAAGAATTGTATATGCATATATCAAAGACATTAAAAAAACATGGTGTAGGAAAAACTGGCATATTTTAAAAAACAATAGCAACATTGTGAAGAGGTAATTAAGCAAATAAATAAATAAATAAATAAATAAATATCAAATCAAGTCAAATCAAATGTGGTTAATATTGGAGAAATTTTACACATCAGGCTAATTTTTTTTTAAAAATAGATTCTAATCTTTATATTGTTATTTTATTTACATGTAGCATATTTTTTTAGATAAAAGGTTAAAAGATATTTACATATATATTAGTTTTTTATTTTTAAATTATATTTTTTAAAATTTTCTATCAATATTTTATTTTATTTTATTAGATTATTTTAAAATAATATATGTATATATATATATTATCCACCTTTGTACAAAGTTACACCTTTAATTTTAACCTTATATTTTTGACTACTTTTTTATTTTGATTGTCTTTAGCAATCCAAATTCTTTAATGCTTATTTGCAATAATGAGTAATTTATTACTTATGCTTGTCCCAGCACTAGTATAACATACAAATTTTTTATATGGCAGCTATATGCTAAGCACAATTGAATAAAAATAAAATAGTTTAAAATATATATATATATATATTCTTAAAAAGTATTTTATATTTTATATTTATATTTATTTTATATAATTTCTAAGCACTAATTTTCTTAAAGAAAAATTTACCAATTAATTCACCAAAAAATCTTAGCTTTGATTTTATATGGACAATAACCATCTATAGACAATGCATAAATATATTGATTATTTAAGAATTAGATTTTTAAAATAAAATAATAAAATAATAAAATAATAAAATAAAATTTGACTCTTTATAATTTTTGATTTAAAGGTTTAATTCTAATCATATTTTCTATTTCCTTTATTATAAAATAGTTGATTGAGTGCTAGTGTCAATAACCCTATATCAAGAAGTGGTTGTGCTCCTTTGGAATGTTTGTGTGTTTTATTTGTTTCTAGTTTTGGTGTTGAAGATGCTCGACGAATTGGCTTAAACTAATGCCGGGCAGGGTTTAGGGTTGAGTAAGCTTAGGGTTTAGCCCACGGTTTTGCAATCGGGTCCAAGTCTACCAGCTTCATCTTTTGATTTGTGGCATGCTGTAAATACACCATGGGCGTGAAGTGAAGTTTAAACTGAAATGCGTCACTGCCACTCTCACTGAATTGATCTTTCAGGAGATTTGACAACTTTTAACGCTTCCGGAGGTTTAGCTAAGCTGGGCTCCAAAAACCCTAATCTGCACAACAATTCACCTCAAAGTAAATCTCGAATTAGTGAAGAAATTGCTCCCACATTATTGACACAATAAAACAATCTGCATCTCAAGTAGAACTATGAATTTCCAACATACTAACTTCCAGCTATGCCTCTCAAAGTTCCGAAGCATTAGTTCGGGTACCTGTAGATTGCTGAAGCCAGGGAAGCTCCGAAGCAAGGACCAAACCAGTATATGATATGAGAGCGACCCCAATGGCCACTCACTAACGCAGGGCCAAAGCTTCTCGCAGGATTCATGGATGCTCCCGTGTAGGGCACTCCCACCAAATGATCCACTAAAACAGCAAAACCAATGGGTATCGGTGCAATGACACCTGGAAACAGGTGGGGAGGGGAGTTTGTTACGTTGTTGTCGAGCTTTGTAAGACATGGAATCCATTCAAACGAGTGCCTCATTTCATTAGTAGCAGAATTATGGAAAAAAATCGTCACTTGAACACGAAACAAAAACAAATGGATATTTTTTAAGTCTCTTTCCAAAAAGCCATGTTTCAAACTAACCAGGTCCACGGCGGTCAACAGCCACACCGAAAACGACAAATATGAGCATGAATGTGAGCACAATCTCCATCAACAAACCTTGACTGTCGAACACATTTTTATCAATGTCATGGGAGCCCAAACCCCTCTGCAAGTAGCCGGGGGTAGAAGATTGGATCAACCATGCTCCAATAATTGCACCGAATAGCTGCAGAAGCGGCAGATTAATCCGCTCTAATGTACACACATCTTAGAACCAACGTGTGCACAAGTATGATTCTTAGCACATTCTGTAGGAGAGATCAATCAGTGAACAGTTCAACATCAAACTAGGTTGTCAGCCCGCATTTCAGAATATATTGTAGCTCATTCGCATTCTTACAATGCCATGACATCGATCCTCTCAAGTTTTGAAACTGGGAGAGTGAAAGTGGTAGACGTAATTGATCTCATACCTGAGCACCTATGTACAAGCCAGCACGAATTAGGGTTTCCTTTCCAGCCACAACAAAGGCCAGAGTAACGGCAGGATTCAAGTGACCGCCTGAAATGGCGCCAGTGGCAGCTGCCAGACAACAGATTGCAAGGCCATGGGCTACAGCTATGACGACCAACCTTGCGCAGGTCATATCTCGTGATATCATTCCTGCAACCACCAATTTGAGTGAACATCTCAAAGAGTTTTGATTCGACGTGTTAAAATCCCCTCGTATCCTCTGCTTTTGGCACCAAATTTCAGTGACTTCATCTGTAGCTATTAAGGCTGTTGCGTCTCTCTCGTATTCACATCAACCTCCCTAGGGAACATTCCTTAAGATGACGTAAAATCTCTTCACAGAACTACCAGTCAAATTCTTCGGTAGAGTGATGTAGAGAAGCACAAACATGCCTGATGCGATAACAGACCCACATCCGAGATACACGAACAGCATCGTGCCAATAAACTCAGCTGCCGCAGCCCGCCACTGCTCCTTGGACCGCAATGTTTTCTTGTCTCCTAGCTCAACCTGCATATGAAAAAAGTACGGATTTCTATTAAATTCAGGAATCTCTCATGTTGCTAACGGGATACATATTCATTTCTCATACTGATTTTCCAATCGTTCTCTCTTTGTTAATACAGACAACGTTATGTATCATTAAAATTGACTGTACCGACACCAATGGAGAGGGATTGAGACCAGCAACAGGAAAAAAGGTGATGTGGTACCTTCATGAAGTTCAACATCGTGACCATCTTGACCATTGTCTGAATAGCTTCAGGTTGATGCTCGTCTGTAAAAGGTCGGGCCTCATGAAGTTCGACAACCGCGTGACCAACTTTTGGTCGGGCTTCAGCAGGATGTATTTCATGTAAGTCATGTTCGTCATAAGGCGGCGGATTCCGATCATGGATGTCATACGAATCTACGTTTTTCTTGTACTTTTGAAATTCGAACCCTGCGCTTGTGGCTTTGCTGGGAGCATATTGTTGTGAGCTTGCAGCAAACTGTTGTGCGATTGCAGAGGCGTAATTGGTGCTAGGTTTCAATGCACCTCCTGTAATGGTTTCGATGTAACCGCCAGCTTCTGGTGAGAGCCTCTGCGACGGGCGCACTGGGTTCGACGTGGAAGCATCCAGTGTTTGGATGCTGTACGGGCTGGGCCGTGGACCACCTCGAGGATCCATTCTGATGACGTGCGTCTAACTGAAACTCACATGAATTGAGGTAGAATTTGAAATCCCATGTGTGTGAAGCTCTACATACCACGATCATCCGTTCGTCTGGGAAATGCTCCGCATCCGCGAGTTCACTGCGATCTTTCCTCTCAAAGTAGCTCTCCGGATTAACGATGAAGTCAAAGCCTCTTCATAGCTGCCGCTTCACACTAAAGTGACCGCGTTTAATCTGTTAGGGATCCGCGTGCACTCATGTTGGATCAAGTGCACTGCAGAGAATCCAACACTTGCGGGGCAGAAGATGCACAAGAGAGGAAATCCTCTGAAATTAGGTTAACCGTCGAGGCAATTTCCAATGAGGAGGCCAGGAGGAGATTCTGCACACACCGTTCACATCTGAGAACTCTCGTTACAGTTGATTGAGGACACGACGAAGCCACGTGATTTTCATTATTCCCAGGAACGCAACCACTGGTAGTTAATACAGTTAAGGCGCGCCAGACAGTAGCTGTTCAACTGGAACATTTGCCCTGCATCCAGTTCACCCAACTTGAAACAAAAGGACCGTCCAAGCTTGCGAGAAGTCATGAGTTAAAAAGTAAGAGCTATGCGGTAACAATTGTCTGTCGCGAATAAATGTCCTCATCTTCCCGACTTTGTTAGCGGTACGATTCGAGAGAGAGAGAGAGAGAGAGAGAGCGAGAACAAAAAAAAAAAAAAAAAAAAAAAATGGCTAGTCACAAAACACTGCCTGAAGTGTCAGCAATGCACACATTTACTATTTCACGTGCATGTGTCCATTTGTTCTTAGTGTCACTGCATGCTGACAAATGGTTTCCTGGGCATTCTGGTTGACGCTGATTACTCATCCAAATCCGTTCCACTAGCATAGGTCCAACCAACGTCCAAAAAATTCCAAACAAATATTTTCAAAGTGATGGCTATGAAGATGCTTCCGTGTCGCAGTTGCTCAGACAAGGATTGAGATGTGAGAATCATCGCCCATGAATGAGTTGTTGAGGAACTGTGACAATGGTCGCGGCTATGATTAAGTGACAGAGTGAGCATGTGATCAAGCATGGCTAGGTCCTGTATAATGAGGTACTGGTCCCACAGCTACGAGTGGAACGATTCAAGTCTGCTCTTCTCTCATCACTAGTCCACGTCGACGCTACTGCAGAGGGAGTACACCTTCTTTTCTTTCTTGGTGGAATGGAATCCAAACTCTACAACTTCGGCGCAATGGTAGAACACGTCAGCCGCTGCAAAACATGAACAATATTTTGCACTCGTTCAGGCCAACTCTGGTAAAAAAAAGATAAAAAAAACGCTTAAAGGCGTGATCACGTTCCAGTCAACTCTTCCAAGCTTTTCTTCGGATGCAGGGGCGTTCATCATACGGAGGATTAAATGAAACATTCCATCGTCGATGCTGTTCACGTGGACTCCCCTGTCCTTCCGAAACATGCCATGTTGAGGCCGTAGATGCTGTGGAAAGGGTCCACAAAACAACCTCGATGGAGCACCAGAGACTTAGTCTGTGCCTCATGCAAATTCGAAGCTCCACCGGCCTGCAACGTGGTGAGACTAGGTCTGCCGGGCCATGACAGACAAACTGTACGCAGCCCCCTTCGCCTTTATTTAACTGCTTCATACCAACCAAAACGCACACACACTCTGACGCAACAACGGAGCCTGTTCTTTCTCTAGAACTACGCAGCTCTGACAAAATTGCAGTTAGGTTACGAGGGAGTGAAGCTTTAGAGATACTGGATCACCTTCAACTTGCCGAAGCTCCACCTTCTTCATCTTCACATCATGTCCTGAAACCCTAAATTGCATCATGTTCTGAAACTTTAAATGAGCATCATGTCCGTGAGTTGTCTCTCGAATGCTGAGAGTTCAGGAACAGCCTCACTATCACGCACAAAATTAGGGGAATGCTCACCTTTCCATAAACTCTTGTTTTGCTCTAGTTCTACACATATTCCTCACTGATAAGCCCTTTTGTTGGCTTGTGGTTTCATATATCGATGCACCTACTATTAGACTATATTGGAATATGGTATTGTAAACCGTGTGGACATGCATGCATAGGTTTGGGTGTGATGTGTAAGGTATGATTGTTTGGATTTGCTTGGATCAAAAATCACAAAAACATCTCATTATTAATCTATTTTTGGCTAAGTTTTATCTTATATAAATTAAATCAAAGGCCTATTATTATTATTATTATTATTATTTCATTGATTTTTTATTTATTATTTATTATGAACATGTATGTATGTATGTATGTATGTATGAATATATATATATATATATATATATATTAAAGAAATATCATAAATATAATTTTTTTTTGTAAACTTGGTTTTAATTTTTTAACCTTTGTATCTTCATTGTATTTAAATGTATACTTATCACAGAAGACAAATTTAAATAGGTCTATGATTTTGTTTTATTTTATTTATTTATTTATTTATTTTTCTTACCAGATTTATTTTATTTAGTTTTTACAATAAATCATATTAGAAAATTTGGTTATTGAATATGATTAAAAAATCTAAACTGTTGATATTTGTTAAATCTTTACAGATCAAAATACTGATTCAATTTTTGTAAGATTTTGAATATATTTTTTTTGGAAGGCCTACAAATACACCAAGAATTAGAAATTCTGTAACCTTCTTTAAAAAATATGCAGGTGATTTTTATCTAAAGAAATTTCATAAATAGACTTTAAAAATGAAATAACAAATTTTTCTTAAATTTCAGATTATAACTTTCATAAATATTGAATAAAGTGAGCCACAAAAAATACATTTAAATTTTTTATTTCTAAAAATTCTATCATCAGCAATGATCAAAGCTTTTATCTAGAGCCAGAAAGCTCCAAAAAGGTCTATGGGTGCTCATTGTGTTTTTTTTTTTTTTTTTTTTTTTTTTTTTTTCCAGCAAGCTGAGGCATTAGATAGCTTTTGACTTGAAAAATTCTTCATAGAACCATGTTTCTGATTTTTATATTTTCAGGGAAGATTCGTGGAAGTCAGATTCTTGTTCACCCAAACAATACACATGAATGTTTATAAAAACCAATAACTTATTTTTAATAAGCAAAGCATATTTGTACTAGAAACCCTAGAATATATTCCTTCAATATGAAAATAAATAATATACACCTTTGACATGTGACCAGAAGGAAGACTTGAGCCACGAGCGCCGGCACGGCACGGCACGGGCGCGGGCAGCACCACCTGCGACGAATGATGCACCGGATATGCGATCCGCGCCGCAGGGTGAAGCCTCCCGATGCGATGCGAGAGGTGCAGCTCACCAGCAACAGATTCCCCCTGCGGGCTGTGTTCACAATGGTGCCCCAACGTGATTTTACCCTCACTAACTTGTTTGTTGTATTCCACCGCTCTTCGATTCCACCCCCCGCAGATGAAGCTACAGCCTTCCCTTAATCCTCGGTACCAAATTTCTGCATCCCCGGGCGGACCACGATGTGCGGGACTCCCTCGCTCTTGCCCACATAGACTGCTGATGTGTACAAATCTCTTTTCGGGATTTGACTGCATCGGGCTCCTTCCGTTACTCGCACGTTGTTTGCCACATAGACTGTTGATGGTTTGGTTACTGGGGGTTTGGGTAAGTTTGCAGTGTGGGTAAGCGCTGCAGTCAGCGATGCTGTGTGTCCTGGTGGGCGCACTGTAATTGTGAATCCAGGCCGTGGATTGATACGTCGCGCTTGCCGGTAGTATCTAGTGCCGGTTCCCTAGATCTTGTCGCGGTGAGATGTACCTTGTCTCTGATGGCAAGAGGACACCAGTTCCCGTCGCCACAAAACGACATGACTATCGTACGGTTTTTCCGTTTCAAGCCACCTAAAGGCAAAATGAGATTGGGAGATTACAATAATAATTATTTGCACATGCAGTTTGCCTTCCTCTAGCAAAGCAACATCACGAGTCCTCGGATCAGCGACCATCAGTGTTGCGGTCGGCGCAACATCCACAAGGCCCCCTCAGTTGCAACCTGTTCGATTAACGAATGCATTCGCCGGATTCTCGTGAAGCTCTGATTTTACCCTGCAATGGTTCGGCAATTACTCCACTGATCGATAGCTCGAGGTCCTGCACACAAAAGCCAACAGTCGTTGTTCCCATGTTCAGCGCTAGCCACGAACTCTCCCGCATTTCTGCAGCAGCTTTTGAACCAATATTGCATCTTACCCATTGGAGATCTGCTCAGCTCAGCATCAAGGGATCTGGCCATGGTTACATCACCAAATGAGGGTGCTGTCAATGCGCCTCTCGGATGATACGTGACGTGAGTATCCACATTGTATCCACATCACCGCGTGGTGAGGTCGCCAGCTTACTTCACCGCTCCCGCCTGATTTTCGGTGCAGGATCCGCCCATCTTGATTGCAAAATTGCAATATGACTCAGTTACCGATTGACCATCCATCGATTGTCCACATAGGCTGTGACAAGACACCACATTTTCCGTCTTTTGTCTTTGGGTCTGGTCATTAGAGGCAATCCTTGTTGCCCATTGCAGGGTCAATAACAACCTCTCCTGACTATATCCTCCTCAGAAATTTTGGCTCTAGCATGGCCCCAAGTGCCCCTCAGGAGCTCCCAGAAATAAGCTTCTTCACATCAGGCTCAATAGGGGTGGCTAGTCCTTTCTTGTGCAAGTAGACCACCAAGTTTTTCCCTTATTTGTGCTCTTTTGCCTTTGCATTCCAAACAGATTTTTTTTTTCTAAAATTACATGCACTTTGAACTTCCTCAAGATCATTGCATTTGTTTTAGTTTTGAAACTACTTAAATTTTGAATTAGATAAATTCTCTAGGTTGTTTGTAGAAGTCCTTTTTAGCCAAAACAATATTTATATGTACAATGATCATTTAATGATGGAGTGTTTTTTTAAAAGAAATATAAAAATAAATTAATATTAATTTAAAAAAAAAATCAAATAGATCTAGATTAAACTATTTCTTTTAAATCCAATAAGTTCCAAAGCTTATAATCACTTTCATACTAATACTATTTGTTATATGTGTTGTTAATTTTATAAGTGTGGCAAAATTAATTGGATAAATATTTTTTTCTTTTGGAATTATAGATTAGTCAATAAAATTTAAAATCTAATATTTATTTTAATTTTTTATTTAGTATCATTAATAATATTTATTTTATTTAAATTTTTGAAAGATTTTATAAAATTTGACTTGAAATATATTGTGGACCAAATAAGCTATTTAGATAATGAATAATAAGATTAGTGTTAATTGAATTAAAATTCATGAGAATTAAAAAAAATTAACTAAAAAAAACCAACATTTAATTTATAAAAGATTATATTATAATGATATATTCAATATTAATAATTTTAAACTTCTATAAAAAAAATTACATTACTAAAATAAATTGACTATCTTTCATATAACATGTTGTAAAAAAATATAATAGCTATTAAAGATATATACTTTAGAAGTTCACAAATTCTTTTAAAAACTTTCTAGAAGTTGTTTAATTAGTAGAAGTCACTTGAGAAGCTTTTTAGTTGATAGAAGCAGCTCGAGAAGCTTTGTAGTTAGTAGAAGGAGCTCGAGAAGCTTCCAAATTGGTTGAAAAAGCTTGAAAAGCTTCCAAGTTGGTAGAAGTTGCTCAAGAAGCTTCTTACTTTGATAGAAGCCTCTCAAGAAGCTTTTTAGACAAGGATATATATTAGAATTGAGGTTGAAGAGTTCTTCAGTCTTGTCAATGTATCTTTTAGAGTTTTAATTCATTTTTTTGATGTTGTTCATATACTCATTTAGATAATTCAAGTCCTTGTTGGTTTATTCTTGAAACTTCCTTTTGGTTCAAATTTCTTGTTTTATATTCTCATGTTTTTGACAATTTGTCAAGACTACCTTCATCTTTAATATCAAAATTGGATCCTTCTTATTAGAAAGTGGATTATTCCTCTTCTTAAAGGTATATTAGTACTTTAGAGGTTACGGATTATCCTTCTTTAAATTGATATTATTTTCTTATAGATTCATTTTTTTTTTTTTTAAATTTTTTATCTTAGAATAGTTGGAGGTCAAAACATTAGTATGACTAAATCTTCTAAATCAAAGTTAGATGCCATCATAAGCACTTTTATTATTTTATCTGCTAGGACTATGGAGATTGAAAGGATTGTTGTAAAACTTCATAACAATGCAACATTGATAAGACTACAATCTAAATTGCGCTCTTTTCTAACTTCTACACTTGAAGATGCACTACTATCTATGTTATGTCAAGAAAATCTATTTATTTAGCAATATAAGGAGCCTTGAGTTAGTCTTTTAAAGAAATATGATGGTACACATTTGAAGTTTTGAGGGTTTGTCAACCAAATTTAATTGATAATGGTTCTACAACTTAATATTTATTTGACATAAGAATTAAAGATTAGATTGATTGGCACCTTGCTTATGGAACAAGTATTATCATGGTTTACTTTCTTGTTTGAAAAGAGATTATCAATTTTAAATAATTTTGAAGCTTTCATAGAAGTATTTAGAGGAGATAATAAGGTTCATTAGACAATAGCTAAGATCTAAGTATTGTAACAAGGGACGTGCTTTGCATCAATTTATGCATCTGATTTTAGGCAATTAGCATATAACATCAATTGGCATGAAAAAGCTCTGATAAATCAATTCTATTGGAAATTAAAAGATGATATGAAAGATTTGTTATTATCGCTTTTGAATCCATAATTGTTTAATGAAGCCATCAGCCAAGCTGTGAAATGTGATAATCAACTATTTTAATGTTGTGAAGATCAATGTTCATAGATTTTAGCAAGATAATATACAATCCGATACACTCTTGTAACATTGATAAGCAATCTGAATTTACATTCAAAAATAAAAGATATGCAGCTTGATATGATATGTTTTAAACCTCTTAGTCCACAAGAAAAGAAGAATCAAATGGAAAAAAGTCTATGTTTGTATTATTGCAAAGAAGGCTATAAGACTTGCAATTATTTGAAGAAATCAAATCAAAGCATCACCAAAACCAAAAATATAATTGTTCAAAAAAACAAAGATATTTAGCCACAATATCAAATGTATGGTTAGACAATTTAATGTTGTAAAACTATTCAAGTTCCTCTCTTTCTGCTAAATTTTCTTATGATTTTATAATTTTTTTATATTTTGGCCTTTAGAAGCTTCAAACAATCGTCTTATTGAATTCAAAGGTACCCACTTGTTTTTTAGATGAGATGTTTGCTAAGCTTTATAAAATTTTTTTAGTACAAAAATCCAAACATGTTCATGTAGAAGTATTAGATGGATGATTTTTATTCTCTAGTAGTGTCATCTATGAAACAATACATATAGAAGTATTATTTGAAGGCCATAACAGCCAAATTGTATTCAATATTATTAGAACTTCTTCAAATCCTATTATTCTTGGATTTTTTTGATTAAAAAAACATAATCCATCTATAGATTGGAAGTTATAAAGAATGACAATTCCAATAGAAATTTATGCAAGAAAACTTTATAAAAAATCATAAGCTGTAAGCCTTTATTTATTGGGACAAGGGCCTTTATAAGATTGGCCAAAGAAGATATATCATTTGTTATTTAACTGATTCCAATTGAAGAAGATATGATTTCATTGATAAGTATTTTAACGCAGTTTAACAAATTTTAAGATATTTTCTAGAAAAAAAATATTAATATATTATCAGATAATCAATCATACGATTGTGCCATAGATCTTTAAGAAAAAACCCAACTATCTTATGGTCCAATTTATTACCTTTTTCAAAATGAATTTCCGACATTGAAAGATCTTATTGATAAAAACTTTGCAAAGAACTTCATTAAGTATTTAAAGTTTCTAACAGATACACATATACTCTTTGTGAAGAAAAAAGATGGTTTCTTATACATGTGCATTGATTATTGAGGATTAAATAAGATAATAGTGAAGAGTTATTATCCACTATTATTAATCTTAAGACTTTTGGAACAACTTGGCCAAGCCAAGATTTATAATAATATAGATCTTTGTAAAGCATACAACTTGATATGGATCAAGGAGGGAGATAAATGAAAGACTCCATTTTGGATAAGATATGGATATTTTGAATATAATATCATGCTCTTTAGATTAACAAATGTACCAACTATTTTTTAGTATTTAATAAATGACATCTTTCAAGAACATCTAGATAATTTTGCGATAATCTATCTAAATTATAACTTGATCTATTTAAAAAATTTGGAAGAATATAAGAAATATTTAAAGTTGGTATTACAAAAGCTACAAAACATAGGTTTGTATGCCAATTTAGATAAATGTATATATCATCAATCAAAGATAGAATTTTGAGATACATCATATCTATTGAAGGTTTGATGATGGATCCTAAGAAGGTGGAGGCAATTATGCAATGGGTTATTCCAAAGGCTATAAAAGACGTACAATATTTTCTTAGATTTGCCAACTTCTATTAGATCTTCATCAAAAATTACTCTCAAATTGTTGCATCTCTTATTTAATTAATATGCAAAGACAAGTTAGAATAGGGGCCTTAAGTAGAGAAGGCTTTCCAAGATCTCAAAACAACATTCACTATAGCTCCAATCTTATTGCATCCAAATTTTATAAAAAAATTCTACTTAGAGATTGATGTTTTAGATTTTGTACTAGAGGCCATATTTTCACAAATAAATATAGACAATAAATTCTATCCTATTGTATTTTATTTTTGAAAATTTTCTATTATTAAAATTAATTATGAAATCTATAATAAGAAGTTTTTTTATTATTGTGGATTCTTTTAAAAAATAACTTTATTTTCTTGAAAGAACAATACATCATATGATTGTATATACAGATCATAAGAACTTGAAATATTTTATGTCAGCTCGGATTTTTAATCCCTGTCAAACTTAATGGAATATGTAATTATGTCAATTTAATTTTATTATCACTTATTAGCTTGGAAAGCAACAAGGATTGTTTGATGCTTTATTAAAGAAACCATATCTTATATCAAAGGCAAGAAAGACAATGTTTAAATAACAATATACAATTTTATTGAAGTCGGAGCAATTTCGCCTTTACGCTGCTATTATATTGACATTTATTGATTCTAATTTCCTGAATGAGGTGCATGCTACAACTACTAATGATGTTTTGGCCTTTGATATCAAATATAATATTAATAGAAATATTGACAAGTTTAAGCTTGAAGAAGATCTTTTATACTTTAAAAAATATTTATACATTCCAAAAAGATCAACACAACTACATATTCTTCAATCTTGCCATGACTTTCTAACTATGAATCACTTTGGATTTAACAAGACTTTGAAACTTTTTTTTGAGATTTTTTGTGGCTTCAAATATAAAAGCCTATGAAAGACTTTGTACTCTCTTATGACATTTATTCAAGGTCCAAGAATCCTTAATATTATCCTTATAGACTCTTATAATCCTTGCTTATTTCAAGATAGTCATGGTCTTTTATCTCAATAGATTTCATCACAAATCTACCACCATCTAATTCATTAGATAGCATCTTTGTAGTGGTTGATTAATTCACAAAGATGACCCATTTTATTCCTTGTAAGAAGATTGTTTCTAATGAAGAAATGATAAGACTCTTTTTTGATAATATATATATCAATATCATAGCCTATCAAATGATATTTTATCCAATCGAGGATCTTAGTTTATATTTAAGTTTCAAAGATGCTTCTTTAAAATATTAAAGGTGGATATTAAATTTTTTTTAGCTTTCCATCTTCAAACTAGTAATCAAATAAAATGAATTAACCAAGTTTTGGAGCAATATTTACAATGTAGCATTAATTATCAATAAGACAATTGGATCTTGTATCTACCATTAGTGGAATTTATATATAATAATATTATTCATGCCTTAACTTAATAAATATTGTTATACTCCAACTATAGATATCATCCAAAATTTAATTTATAGAATACGCCAAAGAACAATAATCTAGCAACTAAAGAGTTTGTAAAGCATCTATTACAATATTAAATAATCTTAAAGCTTAAATTATAAGCAAGTCAAAATGATTACAAGATATCTAGAGATAAATTTAAAAATCAATTGTGTACCTTTTGTATTAGCAATAAAGTATGGTTTTTTTTATGAAACATCAAGATCAAGCGGCGATGCAATAAGTTAGACTATTGAAGGTTAAGAATATTTTCCATCTAAAAGCAAATTAATCTAGTGGCATATGGCTTAGAACTACCATCTTCTATGAAGATACATCCAATTTTTCATGTTTCTTTTTTGGAGCCTTATAGAAAGTTGCATATTCTAAAAAGAGTACAACAATTTCCACTTAATATTAAAATCAAAAGTCATAAAGAATATGAAGTAAAAAATGTGTTTGATTCACGATAAAGGTGGAAAAAATTAGAATATCTTATTCATTGGCACAACTATGATATCAATGAGCAAATATAGGAATCGACTGGAAATCTTGCCAATGTACCTTAAAAGTATATAAATTTCATCAATTCTATCTCTACATATCCAAATGTGTTTGATGATAACTTCTTATCAAAGATTAGATTTGATGAATATCTATAAAAAGAAGAAAGTCAAACTAATTTTTTTATTAGTATACAATCATTTATTCTAAGATAAGATAGAGTTGTAGAAGCAAGTCACTTACCATATCAAACCTTCAAGTGCTAAGAGATTTTGAAAAATAAGATTCAAAAGATTTACTTATTATGTAAACTTTAAACAAATTAGTGCAATTTTCATAGCCTTCAATTAAGCAAAGTGAGGATGATACATTTCAACACCAAGTATGACCATAGTTGGAGCTATTAGGAGCAACATCCAACCATACAAATCTTGATTCTAATACTCGAGCTTTAGTGATATTACTTGAGGTTAAAAAGGTGAATCCTCTTAAGCTTGAAATCTTGTTTGGAAGATTTTTTGAAAGCCGCAATGAAGATCAAATCTTTGGATGGAATATTTCAATAACAAAGATACTAGCTCAAGGCCATAGACCATTTCTTTGAAGATTAGTAAAATTTATTATCCAAGAACGGAAAATAAAATACATAATTTCATTGGTATAACATATTCTCAATTTTTTACATATGTATGAAGATTTTTGAAGGTATGAGCTTCTCTTGGAACTTGTCGCTAGAGAAAGGAGTGATATTAGAAACATACACTTCGAAAATTCACAAAATCTTTTAAATACATTTTAAAAATTATTTACTTAGTGGAAGTTGCTTAAGAAGCTTATTACTTAGTAGAAGCAACTTGAGAAGCTTTGTAGTTAGTAGAAGGAGCTCCAAAAGCTTCTAAGTTGCTTGAAAGAGTTTGAGAAGCTTTTAAGTTGGTAAAAGCTGCTTTAGAAGCTTCTTAATTTAATGGAAGCCGCTCAAGAAGCTTATTAGATAAGAATATATATTAGAGTCAGGATTGAAGAGTTCTTCAATTTCAACAACGTTGTCGTATTATGTGAGATCTTGTTCGGAAATGCACCGGGCACCTGGCTGTGGAAAGTAAAGTTGTGTTTGCAAATAATCAAAAAATCCTAATAGGTTTTACGCATATATGAAGAATATAATTCAAATTTCAATTCAAAAGTGTTTAAAAATACTCCTCTTAGTAACATCAACCATACATATATCCCAATTGCCTCGTTTCTTTTATAATGAAGTAATTTTTATTTTTCTTTGCAAGTCCTAATCCTAATTAGTGAGCTTTGACAAGCTATAACTTTTAATCCAATTGTCCACTTAGTGTGAAATTTTGCATACAAATGTCAATATAAGCCTTCTACATATTTAAAATAATTCAATCTAACCCAACTTACAAATTGCAAGAAAATGCCCAAAAACCACACTGATGATACTCGGCTGCCAACTTAAAAATTGATGCAAAAATTCTAGTGGTGATTTCTCCTTTTTCAACTATTAACTTAAGCTCAAACTTGGTTTGTAGCTTGATCTCTAAGTCTTCTATGACCATGCCAAAATTTACATTGATCCAATTAGTTGATCTTTAGTTATCACAGAAACCCTATCCAACCCTAAACTACCAATTTTTGACAATCTTTTGTATCAAAGCCCAAATATCTCCTCATTGCACTGTTAAATTAATACAAACTTTTGTACACACTTAGCACATCCAACAATCTAGACAATATCAAATTTTGAATTGTAAATGCTATACAAATTGCATGAATCAATGAAGAATGCAAGCCGTCATTGTCTTACATAAAATCCAAAATACCAATACAAACATTGGCTTTGAATAATGATTGCAAAGTCCTCCAAAATCCAATGGCAACAAGCTTAATGTCTCTAGAATAAGCTTCAAGCTAGCTATTCAATCTAAAAATCAGACCTACAAAATCCCTTGTACTTTGCCCTAGGCGGCCGTTTTAGTAGCTAGAGGTCTGATTTTGACCCTGTCCTACAAACAACCAACCTCCAAGTATCAATCTAACCTATCCTAGGGATTTTATAGCCCAATCCTACCCTCAACTTAATCCTAGTATCAATCATACTAGTAATTTATCCATTTTATCATATTTTTACCATTTTATGGCCTTTCTAAGGCAGTAAAAGAATTACTATAGCCTAGAAGGTAAAATCACTAATTAATTCTTATCTACTAGATATTAAGTGAAGAAAATAAAATAAGAGGCTTTCATAAAAATCTGCTTAAAATATGTTGAATTCTTGTTGAACTAAGATAATAGAGTATTAATTGAAAAATCATTTTTAGCCATAGTTTCACCATATAATTGTGTGACAAGACGACATTCACTCCCTCTAAACCTGTGCATCTTTCGGTATGTGTTAATATTCTATAGTCAATTATCTCTTTTACTAATATTAGTATTTCTATTTACTCCACATGTGGAAATATCTTCTTTTGTACATGACCAAACTATTGGCGAGGTATAAATTTTGAAATAAGAAGATTTAATTGAAACTTCATCCAAATAGCCACATACATCTTATTTGCATCTTTTGTCTTATTCTTTTGATTCCAATCTCCATTTAAGATGTCCATGTAATCTTTAAATCCATTTCTAATGTCTTTGTATTTAAAGATTTTTAGAATTTCAACCTTTGAATTCTACACTTTGATTCTATAATCTTCTTTTGCCACATAATTTTGTGAAACATCTATCATTTCTTCTTGAATGTATCCTAGTAAAACATCCTTCATTTCTTCTTGAATGCATCCTTGTGAAACATCATAATCTTGTCTAATATCAAAGAGTTACATTACTTCATAACATTGAAAAATTTCATAGCCTTGTGAAACGTCACGCTCTTGAAAAATCTCACAACTTTCGCCATAATCCTTTGTAATTTCACCACCACTTTTAGTAGCACAACCTTGTGTAATTTCATAATCCCTTCCATAATCATCATGTAAAAATTCAAAACTTCTTTTATTGAATCCATATGTAGTCTCATAGCCATATGCAATTTGACTTTCATCATCGTATTTGTGCATAATTCTACCACTTCTTACATCATAATATTATAAATTCATATAATATTTATGATTGTTATTCTTCTTCGTCTCACTTACTCTACCAATACTACTTAGAATAAATCTGTAAAGGGGGATTCAAACACAAGGAGAGATTATCCGCATTAAGTTAAACTGTTAGGGTCACACAACTAACCACCTTCTGAATATTAGAGTCCAAGGCATACGTATATGCTTTTTAAAATAATGACGTCCACTCTATTGGTTCTACTATTTCACAACTAAAGATAAACTTTGTGATACAATCCTCCACCAATTCTCCTACTGTAATCTTTTGTCTTCTTTTGAGCTCATAACAACAATCGGCAATGTTGCACCATTTCCATAGATTGCATACATCTACTTCTCTCTCCAATCACTGGAAATAATTCCTCACCAAGAACATCTTTCAAAATAAATTGTTTCTCCAATATTCTCTTTCACCGCTCAACTCTCACAATCAATACAGCATAACACTCTTATCCACAATTAAACTTCATTGACATATCCAATCTTTGACCTCCAATTTACCACAAAGAATTCATGCATCTAACAATTATAATTTTTTACTCATCCACATATATAAATTTTTTTGTTTTATTATTCTACTATATCATTGACATGGTATAATCCTTCGAAATAGAATCCAGATCCTCCATTACAACCTAACAAAAGAAAAGAGAGAGGTAGCACTAAGCTTATTCCAGCTCAAGACTATCACAATGTGGCCCCGACTCCTCCGTACTGAATCAATTTATATTTACTCCATCTATGTTAACTGCTACACAATTGATGATAATTACTTTTTCTAACTTCCTCATCCATTCTGCCTTCTAAATTGGCCATTCATCGGCTTCCTGTCTATTCTTAATCCTACAAATTATGTATTGTAAATCTTAAAATTCCTACCCATTCTACATAGCCCCACTCCTAACTGTGCAACGCCCTCGCAAATACAAAATTGGTAAAAAAAACTTTTGTTATGAAGCTGGCTCTTGGGAGTGAGATGCTCCTGGATTCTTCGTAGGAGGTTCCTTTGCGTCTGGCTCTAATGGCACGTCTTCATCCTCCTCCGATAAATCCACATGATTACTCTTCAACTGTGTTGATAAATCTTCATTATCTGCTCCCAATTCTCGAACTTGACCCTATAATTATAGAATCTTGGCATTTTTCACCTCTAATTGGCGCTCTTGTTACTTCATCTTCTCCTCCAGCTCACTAATATTCAAAACTGGTGGAACATATATCTGTGGCCAAACAACATTGGCGAAATCACCCTTCAATTTTTCCACTTCATCTTTTAATGCACTAATTTCTGCTTACAGCTTATCCGTTCCAATTTTGTATTGGTCTCCCAATTCCACCTTTTTCTGTTCCATTTCGCTATTTTTTCACGTTTTGCTTATAATTGATACTTCAATGCTTTCCGTTCCAAATCCCATATTTTGCGATTTTCTATTAATTCTTGCTTTTGGCCATTCAAGATTCTTTGAATGTGATTTTTATCATTCGTCCAATTTTTCTTTTCCTCCGCTAATTTCCACTCCAATGCCAACTTGGATTTTGTCTTTGCCCTAATAAAGTGACCCTGTTCTACAATTCGGCGGCTTTTCTCTATTATCTCCTTCTTGCTCTACTCTAATTGTTGTCTTAGATTTCCTTCCAACTGACTCACAATAAGCTGCAATTGGAAAATCTGACCCAATATTACTTTCGTGAGGTTCCATTCCTCCAGTATTTCAATGTTCAAAATTGGAGCCTCAGCCATCCTCTCAATCACTACATGAATTAAAGCTTTCCCAAGTGTAGTCTCTGGGATAGCCTCCTATTCCCGTGATCTACTTGATTCTCCAATTTCGTGCACCACTACCCTTGGACTAATTGGTATACTCCACATACTTTATTGCAGTATTGGAGAAGGTACACTTTTCTCCACTGTTGGTTGACTTAACATATGTGCAATAACGGAGTGCACATAGTTAGAGCATAACAAAGATGCAAATTTATCCGTTTTCCACTTAGCTCCCATTTTTGCATAGATACAGATTGCTACAAAGGCTATCCAATTAAACACCATGCCTTCAAGTATTCCAATTGTAGCAAACAATAAGCACTTGGACATGTATGTGGTATGCCGGTTCAAACCTAACCGCTTCTGAATGAACTGCATCCACTCCGCAAGCTCTGCAGTAAGTGTCTCCGCTACTTTTCAGCCTTGATTCTTCTCAAAGGACGCCATGTCTTTTTTGAAATAACTTCTCGATCTGAAGTCACTCGACACTTCAACGCCTACCGCTAACTCACCTATTAATAAATATAATATTTTTTGTAAGATACTCTCATTGATCCTAATTATTCTTCCCTTTATTACACTCAAACCATCTTCTCGGTCGTAATTTTCTATATACTCTACCACTAGTTCTACATCAATTGGAGGCAAGTTATCTGATCCTCGCACAAACACATACATTTGTACATTTCTAAAATCTCTCTACCTTTATGGATACCAACAGATTTCCAACTTCATTGGTTCCATGTTGATGACCACCACTAGGGACGGCGAATGCAAATTATTCTTACTTCGCAAGTTTGAGACATTCTCCTCTTTGTCTCTAGTTCTCTTCAACCTTTCCATTGACATTGTATAATGCTGACTATGTACTCTGTGCTCGTACTAATCGTTACTCTCTGACTGCAGAAAATTCTACATTCCAATAAGCATACACTTGGACAACCAAGCTCAAAATAGAATACTAACGAAAACTCTCACTAAATGTCCCGCTTCTAATCTTTTGCTCGGGATCTAAATCAACAATCCTTAATCCAGTGTACCAAATTATCACTTCTGATTTGCCTGACTAGTCCATATTAGGACCCAAAACTGACCATCAGCCGTCTTCTCAAACCATCATGCACCTTCAATAAAGATAAGCTATCATGAACAAATATACCTTCTTCCCTCCAATTTTAAAAATTCGTCTCGAGTTTACGTAAAATAAAGACGTAAACGGTTGCCATTAACTCGGGTGGTAAATTGAATGCCCATAAAATCTTCTAATTGAACTGAACCATTAGGAAAGGCTTCAATTACTTGATAAGGTCCATGCCAATGGACTTGGAATTACCCCGGAAAATTGTGAAAGCGACTATCATAAAGAAACACTAGATCATTGGATATAAAAGATTTAGGATGTAATTTACTATTATAATAATTCTTATAGTGGCACTGTGTAGCTTCCATAGTTAAAAGAGCCGTAGCCTTAACTTCATCCAATTTTTCCAATTATGCTAACCGATGTTGGAGGGATTCCTTGTCACCAAGATGTTCATCCAATGCAATTCGTAAACTCAGAACTTCCAATTCAATTGGTAATATTGCCTCTTGCCCGTACACCAATTGGAATGGTGTGGAACTGGTAGTCACTTTATACGCAATATGATACGCCCACAAGATTGCAAACAATTTTGTATCTCAGTTCGTTCTCACACTAGATATTGTTTTAATTAAAATTTTACACAAAATATCATTGGTCTATTCACTTTGCCCATTGGCCCGAGGGTGATATGGAGTTGTCTTTTGATGCTTGATCTCGTATTTATCTGTCAAAGCCGCAATTGTAGAATTAATAAAATGGGTTCCACAATCACTAATCAATTCTTTGGGACACCCAAATCGAGTGATAATGTTCTCATATAAAAATGTGGCTACTATATTGACATTATCAGTTTTTGTTGCTATCACCTCCGCCCATTTTGTCACATAATCAGTTGCTACTAAAATATATCTTTTTTGTCTATTATGCAACGTTGGTGCAATTGGTCCTACAAAATCAATACCCCATTTCTCAAACGGTGCTTGTCCTAAAATTGGTACCAACGTCATGGCAGAAGTTCCAATAGGTCTACCAATATGCTGTCGTACTGAAATTGCTTACAGTATATAAAATCCACTCAAAATGCATAATGTGTTTATAGATTTAGATATGTGTTAGAATGATTAGTAAAATAAATTAAAGGGGTTGATAAAAAAAACTTTATTTTATTTTTACTTGTTTTGATTATAGTATTTAAAAATTATAAGATCTAAATGATTAGTATAAGGATGAAAATATAAGCTAGTAGGAGGCTAATTGGGAGGGATGAAATGAAGGCATGGTCAGATGAAGGCAAGGAATGGGAAACTTCATCCCTATTGGTTGAATACCATGCCCAATGGGCTTTGAGGAGGCTGCCCGCGACCTTAACAAGGGTTTTGGCGACTTCAAGGAGGCCATTAGGAAATCAGAATCTAGAGTTGTAAAGTTCATGATTTTGGGTATAATTTGTGTACAAAATTTAGAGGATTTAGAGTTAGAGTAAAGAAGTTATAGCCATTTGAAGATAAGGTGTCAATATGAGACATACTGTCACTCTTTTGAGGATTGGAGGAGTTTTATGAAAGTTTTTGGAGATCGAGAGGTGCGGCTAGAGAGGGGATTTCAAGCTCTACACCTAACGTGGAAGAATTACTACATTTGAAGTTTTGAAGAAGGAGTTATTGGGAGTCAAAGACAGCAGATTGAATTCCAAGGCAGTAAGTAGGCCATTTTATTCATAGTGATGGGGTTTGCCATATCTTAAGTTTTTGGACGAATTTTTGTCTCAAAATTTCCAAGAAGGTGTATTATTATACTAAAAAGCTATACATCAAAGTTTCATAGCATTTGGACTTTTAAATTGTGAGATATGAAGAATTTAGTACACGGGTGTTTGTAAACAAGGGTTTAATGCTACTGCTAGGGTTTTGGCGATATCTAAAGATTGATAATGAATCAACAATTGAAATTTGTGGTGGTAGTTGTGAAGAATACATCAGTACTTCATGTAAATTTGGAGTAGATTTGGACGGTTGGATTAAAAGTTATGGATTATTGAAGTTTGGAAAAAATTCCCTTCCTACGGGGGAATGAGGGTTTAGAGTATTTTGTTATGTTTTGAGTGGTTTGAGGAAATTAGGCTTATGTATTGGATGTAATAGCCCTATGAAGATCTCTCTTATATAAACATGGGGGTTTTATTATACTTGAATCTTGTTTGAGTAATTAGTGGCAGCCAAAAGCCTAGCGCTTTCTTGAGGCAGATTCTCTCTATCTTGACAACGCTGACAAGGATCATAACGTTAGACGTATTGGTGTGCATTTGAGAACATTGTTGGCCACTAATATCTAACCATTAAAGCTTTGCAGGCAATGATGTCACTGGAAAAATGCCCTCCACAACTATCCAAATAATATCCTTCCAATATAGTACGTACTTCACTTTAAAAAATACAGCGACATAGAATTCCATCTCTCCCTTGCTTATACAAGGCGTCTCCAATCATCGTATATGACGCATTTTTCAAAATCAAGCATTTCTTAAGTTTCTCACTATATGTAGGTGGAAATATCTGAAATGTCTGATATTGGATCAATTTACTATATTCTGGGATGATCACATCGACGGCAAATAATTCTACATTAGGAGGTGCATCATTGATAGGTTCGTTATTGAATATATTAGACAATGGAGATAAATGATTTATATTGGTATGTTTCTTTCTTGGTTGAACATTAATAATAAAACTAAATTCTTGAAAGAGTGATACCCAACAAGCAATGTGTCCACTCAATTGAGGTTTATTAATCATATACTTAAGAGCATCATGATGGACATAAAACACAAATGGATAACCAAGCAAATAATGCCAAAATTTTTGGACAGAATAGGTCATGTCCAAGGCTTCCCGTTAAGTCGTAGTATAATTTCATTCCGTAGCAATAAATTGTTGACTAGCATAATAGATGGGATGATCCAAACCCTTTTCAACTTTCAGGCTTAACACGGATCCAATAGCAACATTCGAGGCATCAATATATACATGAAAGGATTTTGTCCAACAAGATACAACAAGTACTGGTGCTGGCACCAATTTTTGTTTTAACTCCTCAAACGCAACTGTACATTCCTCAGTCCAAATTGGACTAGATCCATATGATGGCGGTTTCTTTAAGAGATTCGTTAATATTTGACATATTATTACAAATAAATGAATGAATTGTCTATAATAACTGATATGGCCTACGAAACCATGAATACCAAACAATGTTTCTGGCTTTACTAAAGCCAATATACAAGTAATTTTATGTGGATCAATAGCGATACCAGCCGCGAAAACGATGTGTCCCAAAAACTTTCTCGATGGTACACCAAATTGATACTTGTCAAAATTCAAAGATATCCCATATTTATCACATTGGTCCAAACACTTACCAAGATGTTTGAAATGATTTACTGTCGTACTGAATGTGCAAAAATCATCTAAAAATATCTCCATTGACAATCGTAAATAGTCTTGAAATGCTTGTGTCATTATCCTTTGAAATGTGGTTGGGGCATTACATAACCCAAATGGCATCACTTTATAAACAAATGTGCTCCAATCTGTAGTAAAAGTAGTCTTCAACTGGTCCTTTTCTATAATTTTTATTTGATTATAATCCAAAAATCCGTCCAAAAAGGAATAACATTCATGCTCAGCTATTGCATCTAGTATACTATCCGTAAAAGGTAAAGAAAAATAATCCTTCTTGATAGCCGCGTTTAATTTACGGAAATCTTCACGAATACGGATTTTTCCATTTTTCTTGGGCACTATCACAATTGGTGAAATCCATTTATTAAATAGAACCTGATATATGAAGCCCACATCTAAAAGTTTATCTACTTCCTCTTTGACCATGAGAGAATATTTTGAATTAAGAGGGTGTTGTCTTTGATGAACTGGTGTAGCATCTTCCTCCAAAGTAATATGATGCTCACAAAATTTGGCAAGAATACCTTTTAAATCCGCATACAACCAAGCAAAAGCAGATTTATGATTTAAAAAGAATTCTTTCCAATTTCTTAGTTCTATACCCATAATATCGATGTATACTTTGGTAATATGGGGTGTTTCATTGGAGCCCAAATTAATGGATTGGCACACAAGTTTCTCATTAATCCCCAATTTAATTTGCCCCTCCTACTTTGAATCCTTTATATGGTCTAGCAAATTGAACTTATCCAATTCTAATTCAAATGTATCGACTTCATTTACCGCACTGTCATGATGTAACGTGACTATTAGGTGAAAGAGTGTTGAAATAGTATATTATAGAAGATCTTAGTTCAAAATATTGTAGCAAATTATCTTTAAAAAATAGATAATAGTAAAAAGGGATTAAAATTAATGAGTGTTAATGCTGCCCTTTTTACAAATGAGCTTCTATTTACTTTGTAGGGCCATAAGTAAGGCAAAACAAAGTAGATTGGAAAATAAAATGATATAGGCATATATAAGAGAGAGTTAAGAAGAGGTTTCAAAAAAACTTACCACAAAAATCTTGAAATAGATACCCGGAAAGGACCAGTTATGAGCTGGGATCGAAATCAGACCCCAAGGCACAAAATCGCGTGCCTACGATGGATCCGGGAGGTTTTTGCAGATTGGAAATTGGGATTAGAGAGTGGACTTGAGAGATCTAGTATAAGAATTGGTTTTGAGTGATTTGAAGAAAAAATGACTTTGTAATAGCTTTACAAAATCAGGGTTGTTTTTGGCAACTTGGGATTTTGTGAAATAAAATAGGGTTGATGTTTTAGGCAATTTCAAAAGTTTTGTAATAAATCTTCAGCTAGAAATTTGTTGATTTTTGGGTATTGTTATTGTTAATGTATGCTGTAAATTTGAACTGAATCTAACGATTTAGTTGTACGTAATTGAGGTTTAAGTGGGTCAAGGTCTTGGAAATTAAGTTTTGAGGGTTAGTTAAGGTTTTTGAGATTTTCAGCAATCTGCTAGTTGGATTGGAGAAATTTTTATTTTTGTGGATAATAGACTTGTTTTCCTATACACATGAGTGATTTAAGACTAATAGAATGGTGAAAAAGGGAGAAATCAGCATTGGAAGATTAGCATCAAGATTGGAGAAGAAGGCCAAATAACACCCGAGAAGTTTTTGGGATTTTTTTTCCATTTGGTAAGTTTGATTTCCTTCAAATTTGTGGTGCTTGTTGTTGACTAAGAGATTGAAAGGTACACAAAGTTTTAAGTAAGAACAACAGTCTAATCAGCAGATATTGAGATTTTAATTTTTCCTAGGTTATTTTGAATTGGTTAGAATTTGGTTTAAGATTTGATTAGGGTTTGGTTTAGGATTTAGGGTTTAGGATTTGACTTAGGATTTGACTAGGGTTTGGCCAGGGTTTGACTTAGGATTTTGACTAGATTTTGACTTAGGATTTGACTTAGGATTTGACTTAGGATTTGACTTAGGATTTGATTTAGATTTTGACTAGAGATCGACTTAGGATTTGACTTAGGATTGGACTAGGGTTTGACCAGGGTTTGACTCAAGATTTGAACAAGATTTGACTTAGGATTTGACTTAGGTTTTGACTGGGATTTGACTAAGATTTGGCTAGGGTTTGACTTAGGATTTGACTTAGATTTTGACCAGGGTTTGACTTAGGATTTGACTTAGATTTTGATTAGGATTTGACTTAGGTTTTGACTAGGGTTTGACCTAGGGTTTGAATAAGATATGACTTAGGGTTTTAAAATTCTATTTTTAATATTTTCTAAATTTAGCATTTTATATATTATTTTCTATTATGATTAATATATGATTCATTTACTCTTCTTTTGTAATTGCTTAAAGATTGGATCAAAGTTTGATTAGTATTGTTAAGATTTAATAGAAGTTGTTTAGGATTCTATTAGAATTGTTAGGATCTTGTTGTTGTGTATTTCTTTTTTATCTTCCACAGCTAAGAGCCCGGAGCATTCTCGAGCAAAATTATATGTATTATGGCAGCGCAATTATTCATCTAGTCTGCGATGACATCGACAGAATTTGCTACATCCTCTTGATACAAAAAATATTCCCCTGGTCCTCCATATTGGTATAACATGCCTTGCTTCTGCATATGAATTGGGTCCTTATCAACTTGCATCGCATTATTAACTTCATCATATTCTGCCTCAAATTGGCCCTCATCATCAGATGTTGCTTCAATGCTCATAATTTGAGACTCTCCATGATATTGAACTCCGTACATTTGTAAAACAATCTTATCATTATCCTCCCTAATAGTTAATGTTCTATGGCCCCAATCGTTCCTAGCTTTGGCTTGATATAGCCACGGCCGAGCCAATAATATTGGATATGATAAAGTGAAATTTTGTAATCAAAAAATAATATAATCATTTTCATACGTAATTTCCGTGATTACAATATTAATACTATGTAAAATATCCATTGATTTTATCCTACTATGATCTGTCTTGAGATATTGGTTTTGGTTGAACCAATATCTCGGGGCTAAGGACATGCTCAAGTTGCACAGACTAATTAGATCCAATCGTTGGTAATACCTTTGATATTGGTGTTAGATTTGGAGTACCATTCAATGAATTACATTGATCTGCCCCAACTGGTACTTCTAATTTTTGAATTGGATCTTTTCCTTTTTGCTAGGCTCGAGTAAGTACGCATTCCATCCGATTTACTAGAGAATCTTGTGGAACTCGAATATTATCTTCTATCTTATTTTGCAGTTGGATATGTTGATCTTGATTATTAACATTAAACGGAGCATTGTACTACTAATAAGTATGTCCAGATTGCTTACAATTTCCACATATTGGAGCATAATCATCATTGGCTCTAAGATTGGCACATTCACTAGCATAATATCCTAGCTGCCTGCATCAATAGCATTGAAGTGGTCTTCTTCCTCCTCCATCTGCAATATGGGGCATCTCAACTAATATATACCGACTAGGCTTGTTCCAGGTTTGATGGATAAAGGATCTCGGCCGACCAATTGGTATTGTAGGATCTTAAATTGGATTCTGAGTAGGTGGATATTAAAAGTGTCCTTGCTGATTTTGCACAAAATCTTGAGAATTGGGATCATCTTCTTGGTTTTACTCAGAATTTTGAAAATTATAGAAATTTCTACTTTGTTTAATAGGACGATTCCCGTTCCAACCAAACTTATTTCTTATCTGAACTTGATTAACATTCCACAAAGTTGGTTGAATCATGGTCTGATTTCCTAACTCTTATTGCCTTTTTAAATTCCAGCAATTGATGGTTACATGCTTACCTCCACAAAATGTACATTGCATAGTCATTTAGAGTGGTGAAAAACATTCCGTTACCAAATGGCCCTGTCCCTTATAATTACTGCAGCAAATATTGGGGCGCATATTAGTCAGTTTATGCCTCTTTTCCTTATCTTTTGCCAGATTAACAACCAACTCGTCCATCTTCTTTATCAAAGTTAACAACAAAGTCTCATTTGAATCCTTTGATATTAGTTCATTAGATAACTTTTTTATAGATATTGGTTTTTGATATAGGGAGTATGGGGAATACGGAACTACAATTGTTGGTGGTACAGCCTGCAATGGAACAGCATTCACTATCCCTTGCGAATTAATACTAAGATTTGTGCTGTAATCAATTGTCCTTGGATAATTGTCCATTGTTTCATTCCAGGTTGGTATTTGATACCCTCCTTGAGATAGAATCATTGTGGCTCCTGTGGTTAAGAATTCGTCATAATGACATTCTTTTCATACCTTAGCTCGGTCAAGTGTGGCAACCACAGTCGCAAGTTGGGCCTCCTTTACAAACATCTTCAATTCTGATGGATATAATCCGTTAATCAATATAGACATACCAAACGAGTCCGGCATTTGGTTATTTGACCATTTTCAAAAGATATCTGCTACTCGGCCATAATATGACTGCATCGCTTCTCCCGGTACCATTTTACTATTCATTAATCTTTCTCTAAGATGTTCTTCAAATCCTATTAGTCAAAAATGAGTCAAAAATATATTTTACAATGCCTCCCAATTAGAAAATTGTCCCACGAGTTGGCGATTATACCATTCAAATGCCATGTCTTTCAAGGTTGCTGCCAGCCATCATAACCAAATATCTTCAGTTCTACCATTGTTGGCTACACATGCAGTCAGGAATTGAGACAAGTGTTGATCTGAGTTGGCTCCTGGCAGACCCCTAAAGGTAGGTAATGGGGCTACGCTAGTTGTGCGATCACCCATTGCACCCATTTGTACCGCAATTGGTACTGCTAGATCCCCCGCCGCCATTGAAGGTGACAATGATCTACTTACTTCCTTGTTAAAATAACTGCTGCCTCCCTCAATTGTTTTTTCCGGCCTTCGCAATTTGGTATTATTATCTGCAAATAATTTTATCGGTTGAAGTTGAGGTGAAAACGACGGATTTTGGAATACACTGTATTGGCCCTTACTGGCAAGCAATACATTCCCTACTGAAGAACTAGCCTTGCTAGAATCGGTTGTATCCACTATTCGAAAAGTACCCAATGGAGTATCTAATTCTTTTGTGCTCCATTCTCTTTCCGTTAATGGGCTCAAGAGATACACTAGGCTACTCGCGGAGTTACCCGCGAGTGCTTTTGGCAATTTCTTTAACGATATATATGTTTGAAATATTAAAGATCTTTCATATTTTTGGTATGCTTGGATGTGCCAACAGGCCTGCAACCATGGTTTAATCCAACTCTGTTGACGCTTCTTTTTTAGCTTCCGTTGTCGTGTAGTAATACGACTACTAGGTGAAAGAGGGGAGGAATGATTATATTATAGAAGAGCTCAAATGAAAATATTTGAGAAAATTATCTTAGAAAAATAGATAATAGACAAGGAGGTAGTAAAAATTAAAAAGTGCTAATGCTGCCTTTTATAAAAGGGATTTCTACTTACTTTGTAAAGCCATAAAAATGGTAAAATAAAGTAGATTAGAAAAATAATTGGTATAGGTATGTTTAATAAGAAGTTAAGAGTAGGTTTTAGAGAAATTTACCTCAAAACTACAAGAGTTGATATCCGGAGAGGGCCGGTTAAGAACCTGGGTCGAAACCAGACCCCAGGGCACAAAACCGCGTGCCGACGGCGAATGGAGGGTCTTTTTGCAGATCGGAGATTGGGGTTAGGGAGTGAACTTGAAGGGTTTTATATAGGAGTTGATTTTGAGTGATTTGGAGAGAAAACGACTTTGTAATAGCTTTGCAAAGTCAGGGTTTATTTTGGCTACTTGAGATTTTGTGAAATAAATTAGGGTTGATGATTTAGGCAATTCCAGAAGCTTTGCAGCAGATCTACGGCTGAAAATTTGTGGGTTTTTGGGTATTGTTGTTGTCAATGTGTGTTGTGAATTTGAGATTGATCTAACGGTTTGATCAAAGGTTATTGAAATTTATGTGAGTTGGGGTCTCTGGAATTGGGTTTTAAAGGTCAGTTAGGGTTTCGCAGATTTTGATCAATCTATCGGTTGGATTGGGGTGAAATTTATGTGTGTGTGTAGAAGACTTAATTTCCTACATGCTTGTGAAATTTGGAAGCAGTTGAACGGTGCAAATAGGAGGTTTAGGCACTGGAATATTGGCGTGAAGATTGGAGAAGGAGGCCGGCTGATACCCGAGCAAATTTGTAAGTTTTTCTTCTTCTTGGTAAGTTGGATCTTCTTCAAACTTGGTGTGTGTGTTTTTAACTTAATTGTTAAGGTGTATGAAATATTTCAATCAAGATCAACGGTTTGTTTGGTAGTTATTGTGGTTCTAAAACTGCCTTAGAAAATTGCTTAGGGTTTGACTTAGGGTTTGATTAGGGTTTGACTAGGGATTGACTTAGGGTTTCATTAGGGTTAGGATTTCATTAGGGTTTGACTTAGGGTTTGATTAGGGTTTGACTAGGGTTTGATTAGGATTTGACTAGGGTTTGACTTAGGATTTGATTAGGGTTTGACTAAGATTTGACCAAGATTTGAGTTAGGGTTTGATTAGGGTTAGGATTTGATTAGGGTTTGACTTAGGGTTTGATTAGGGTTTGACTAGGATTTGACTTAGGGTTTGATCAGGGTTTGATCAGGGTTTGACTTAGGGTTTGACTAGGGTTTGACTTAGGATTTGACTAAAGTTTGACCAAGATTTGACTTAGGGTATGACTAAGGTTTGATCAAGGTTTGACTTAGGGATTGACTAGGGTTTGAATAAGATATGATTTAGGATTTTAAGATTCTATTTTTAGTATTTTCTAAATTTAGCATTTTATATATTATTTTCTATTATGATTATTGAATGACTCATTTATTCTTCTTTTATAATTTCTTTAAGATTGAATCAAGCTGAAAAATATTGTTAAGGTTTAATAGAAGTTAATTAAGATTCTATTAGAATTGTTAGGATTTTGTTGTGGCGTATTTTCTTTTTATCTTCCACAGCCAGGTGCCCGGAGCATTCTCAAGCAAGACTTCACGTATTACGACACCGTTCTTGCTCGTCCTACAACAAATTTCTTACTTGTGCTCTCTCTTGTCTTTCTTTCGACTGATGTATTTTTTTCAGAGCAATGTTCTCATTCTTATTAACCATAATCTTTCATCATCTATTATTGACATTGCTTTCCATCACTAATTTCACTACTCATTTGATAATTAATTTCTAATACTCAATACTATTGTCAATCCCCGACAGTGGCGCCAAAATATTATTCTTCTTCGTCTCACTTACTCTACCAATACTACCTAGAATAAATCTGTAAAGGGGGATTGGAATACAGGGAGAGACTATCCACATTGAGTTAAATTGTTAGGGTCATACAACTAACCACCTTCTGAATATTAGAGTCCCAGGCACACGTAGACATTTTTTAAAATAATGACGTCCACTCTATTGGTTCTACTATTTCGCAACTAAAGATAAACTTTGTGATACAATCCTCCATCAATTCTCCTACTGTAATCTTTTGTCTTCTTTCGAGCTTATAATAACAATCGGCAATGTTGCACCATTTCTATAGACTGCATACACCCGCTTCTCTTTCCAATCACTGGAAATAATTCCTCACCAAGAACATCTTTCAAAACAAATTGTTTCTCCAATATTCTCCTTCACTACTCAACTCTCACAATCAATATGACATAACATTCTTATCCATAATCAAACTTCATTGACATATCCAATCTTTGACCTCGAATTTACCACAAAGAACTCATGCATCTAACAATTATAATTTTTTACTCATCCACATATATAAAATTTTCTATTTTATTACTATACTTCATCATTGATATGGTATAACCTTTCAAAATAGAATCCGGATCCTCCACTACAGCCTAACAAAAGAAAAGAGAGAGATAGTATCAAGGTTACCCCGGCTCAGAACTATCACAGTCTGGCCTCGACTCCTCCGTACCGAATCAATTTATACTTACTCCATCTATGTTAACTGCTACACAATTGATGATAACTACTTTTTCTAACTTCCTCATGCATTCTGCCTTCTAAATTGGCCATTCATCGACTTCCTGCCTATTCTTAATCCTACAAATTATGTATTGTAAATCCTAAAATTCCTACCCATTCTACAATGATCATAACTTTGAATAGATCTATAATCCATCTCATGTGAAGGTTCAACTTTAAATTCTTTAACATAATCCAAAATATTAAGCAAAACATCTTCACCTCCTTCAAATGTAGAAAATATCTTTTTATCATTAAAAGATGTTCCATCCAAATTGCCACCACCAACTTGCATAAACTTATTCAATGTAGATGAGAGTTGATAAAATCTCTTTTCAAATTCTTTCAAGAATTCATAAAGATCCATATGCATGCGTGGTTATAATTCTATCCAATTCAAAAACTTTTACTTGGTAATCCTACCCTCATTTGCATCAATAAATTCTTGTTTCAAAAGTTCTTGAAATTTTGACCATGTTTCTACACCCCCTTCAAATAATCTCTTCACTTTTTTATCAATTGTAAGTTCAATAGCCAAATAGAAGCTTGAAATCATCTTTACCTCAGAAATTTGGCATGTTTCTATATCACATGTATAAACTTGTAAAAACTTAGTGATATTGCATCCTTCAAATCTCCCAAATTTGTTGATGATTCCTTGCAATGCCTTTGTGATATCCCTTTCAATTGCTTGCATGTTTTGTTGCTCCTCCATGAATATACAAAAAGCCTTAAAAAATTCATTAATATTTGGCCCATTTAGAATATTCAACCTATCCAAAGACTTTGATGAAACATCTTCTATTTTATTCTACAATGTTAAAAAATGTCCCTTGAAATATTCCAATAAATAACTTATAATACTTCAAAATGCTCCTAGATGTCTGTAAAGCCATATAATGCTCCATAATAATCCAAATACCACCATTGTATTTCAAGATATCTTCTAAAGCTCCAAGTATTTCAAAAACTTTAAAATCAACCTTCTTGTCATCTTACGCCATTAATCCAAATAACCACAAACAAAAGCCAATACCTTCTAGTCCAAACTTTCACGTTAAATTCACCACTTATGTCGTACTACTTGAGGTCTCCTTTGGAAATGCACCGGGCACCTGGCTGTGGAAAGTAAAGTTGTGTTTGCAAATAATCAAAAAATCCTAATAGGTTTTACGCATATATGAAGAATATAATTCAAATTTCAATTCAAAAGTGTTTAAAAATACTCCTCTTAGTAACATCAACCATATATATATCCCAATTGCCTCATTTCTTTTATAATTAAGTAATTTTTATTTTTCTTTGCAAGCCCTAATCCTAATTAGGAAGCTTTCACAAGCTATAACTTTTAATCCAACTGTCCGCTTAGTGTGAAATTTTGCATACAAATTTCAATATAAGCCTTCTACATACTTAAAATAATTCAATCTAACCCAATTTACAAATTGCAAGAAAATGCCCAAAAACCGCACTGATGACACTCAGCCACCAACTTAAAAATTGATGCAAAAATTCTAGTGGTGATTTCTCCTTTTTCAACTATTAACTTAAGCTCAAACTTGGTTTGTAGCTTGATCTCTAAGTCTTCTATGACCATGCCAAAATTTACATTGATCCAATTAGTTGATCTTTAGTTATCACAGAAACCCTATCCAACCCTAAACTACCAATTTTTGACAATCTTTTGTATCAAAGCCCAAATATCTCCTCATTGCACTGTTAAATTAATACAAACTTTTGTACACACTTAGCACATCCAACAATCTAGACAATATCAAATTTTGAATTGTAAATGCTATACAAATTGCATGAATCAATGAAGAATGCAAGCCGTCATTGTCTTACATAAAATCCAAAATACCAATACAAACATTGGCTTTGAATAATGATTGCAAAGTCCTCCAAAATCCAATGGCAACAAGCTTAATGTCTCTAGAATAAGCTTCAAGCTAGCTATTCAATCTAAAAATCAGACCTACAAAATCCCTTGTACTTTGCCCTAGGCGGCCGTTTTAGTAGCTAGAGGTCTGATTTTGACCCTGTCCTACAGACAACCAACCTCCAAGTATCAATCTAACCTATCCTAGGGATTTTATAGTCCAATCCTACCCTCAACTTAATCCTAGTATCAATCATATTAATAATTTATCCATTTTATCATATTTTTATCATTTTATGGCCTTTCTAAGGCAATAAAAGAATTACTACAGCCTAGAAGGTAAAATCACTAACTAATTCTTATCTACTAGATATTAAGTGAAGAAAATAAAATAAGAGGCTTTCATAAAAATCTACTTAAAATATGTTGAATTCTTGTTGAACTAAGATAATAGAGTATTAATTGAAAAATCATTTTTAGTCATAGTTTTACCATATAATTGTGTCACAACACGACAATGTATCTCTTGGAGTTCTAGCTCACTTTACTTTGTATTATTTGTGTGTTCATCTAAATAATTCAAGTCCTTGGTTGTTTCTTCTTGAAACCTTCTTCCAGTTTAAGTCTTTATTTTATATTCTTATGCCCTTGATAGCTAACATTTTAAATATGATTAATAAAATTTATAATTTCTAAAATTTAAAGTAAAATGATTAATTTTGCACATAATCTAATCCAATATATATATACTCACATCAACAAGATCAAAATCACCTTCAATAATATTTTTGGACATGTTATATTGTTTCTCAAAAATATTCTATAAAAAACCTAGTAGTTGATTGTAGCACTATGATACAAAATTTAATAATTAAGAAATATATTTTTGTGGTGATATTTGAATAATAAAATAAATTATAAAAAAATTAACTTACAAAAGCATAGTTAATTTATCACTTTATTAATAAATTTATATAATAATGATTTTTTATCTAATAACTTTATGTCTTGTTATTTTATGTTGATGAAATACAAAGCAACAAAAAATTGAAAAAAAAAAGTGTTTCTAATAAAAGCACACAAATAAGAAAGCATGAACATGTAAAAAACTTGGTGGTCTAATGTACATAAGAAATGATTATTTATTCTTTATAATTCTTGTCTCAGAAGCTTCATTTATAAGAATTCATATAGACTTAAAATCCAAGGCTTGTAGAGGTTTTTAGTACTTTTATAAGAACAAAGAAAAAATGAGACAATACAACAATTGTTATTAAATACACAAAATATAATAGGAATCATCTCCATTAATTAGGAAGATTAAAAATTTGGATGAAGCAAGAAACTAAGTAAGGTCCAATTAGAAGGGTATTATTTAGATAGATGTCTAAATAAATATCTATTCTATTTAAGGATTTTGATAAGTTATAAATATTTTAGTTTATTACTTGTTTTATTAACTTATAAGGAATTAGTATAGACAAAAAATTTATCTAAAATTTAATTCTTCAAAGATATGATTTTTTAAATAAAATCTTTAAATAAGCAAGTATAAACATACTTATAATACTTATAGAAGATATTATTATAAAAAAGTAAATAATAATATCTTCTATTTTTTATAATAATATCTTCTATTTACTTGCTTATATGTCTCATTTTTTATTTGGACTTATTTAGATAAGTTTAGAAATAATTATTTTTAAATTAAATAATTTTAGAAAAAAAAAATCACATAATTATTTTATATTATATTAATATATATATATATATATATATATATATATATATATATATTAAAATATTATTAATCTCTAAAATCACAATTTGAAGCTTATCAAATAAATATTTATTTTTTATGTCAAAGTAAATAGAAGATATTATTATATAAAATCATTAAAATTAAAATTAAAATTTTTAATATTAATATTTTAATTAAATTTTATTTCTAAAAATATATAAATAATAAGATTATTTATGAAAATTATAATTGTAGATTTCATCAATAGTATAGGTTTTTTTTTTTTTTTTTTTTTTTAATATATATATAAGAAGAATTATACCTCTTAATAGCAATAAAACTTTTAATTTATTATTTATGCTCAATGATAGAACTAGCCCTCTACTTATTGCTTGTCATCTAAAAAAACAAAAAAACAAAAAAATAAAATAAAATAAAATAAATAAATCATATGTAACATCTAATAAAGGTCCTATTCTCTCTTTAGATCTCTCACCTAGTTTTACAATAGATGTGTCTTTAGGACTTAGAAATTATAAAATCTTGGCCTTATTAGATTCAAGAGCCTCAACTTCTTGCATAGACAAAGATTTTGTCAAAAAATAATAAATTATATGAAATTATTAAATTATATAATATTATTCATATTTGTATTAAAAATTTATTTAATTTTTTATTTAATAAATTACAAATGGTTTTATTAAAAAAATATTTCAGAGTATAAAATCTCTTGTTTGCTCAAATATCTTACATATATCTGAATTTAATTATTAATTATTTATTATTTTGATATAAAATATATTTAAATTAATATTTCTTTAAACTAATAGCCTTGTATATATAGATATAGATACATATATATATATATATATATATATAGTTAAAAATTATTTAAAAAAATATGGTAACTTTTATAAAAAATTATAAAAATTATGAATCATAAATGTACATTGTATCAAAATTAATGTATATAAAAATATATGTATTTTTTTAATTATCATTAATCATACTTAATAATATTTTTAGGCCTAAAAAATGACTTCATTGATTTCATTAATTGACAACATTGAAAATGGTTTATATAATTATAGAAACAACGGGTTGAAATATTTTCTTATTATGTTTGAATAGTAATTTGTATATATTCCTTGGATGTATAAAAAATATATTTTATTAAATTTTACCATGATTTACATGCTTCTTAATATTTTTATTTCAAAAAGACCACGTAATCACTTGTGCAAGATTTTTGGTTTTAATAAACATCAAAATCTTATAAATGTTTTGACAAGCATATGACATATTGATTAAAATTGAATCTTCTTTAGCATCAACTAAATGGTTTTTGATTACATATTGTTGATTGAATATTATTTATGATTATCTTTGATATGAGACTTTATTACAAGTTACTAAGCTAAAACAATAATATTAGGGGTGGTGACTTTTTTAGAAATAGATTTTTTTAATTTATGGTACTAACTAACTAACTAACTGTATATTCAGATACACATACATAAATAGTTGTCAAAGTTCTCATGGACCTTGTATTAAGTTAAAGAATGCAATTTGTATTTGAGTTTAGGAAGAAACTACAAAAGACTTTGGATGTAAAGTTTAATTTTCTCACAGTATACTATTAAAAAATTGATAGTTCAATTAAAAAGATGTAACAACTCATAGAGTAGAACTGTTGTAGTAGTGTAAAAACATCACACTATGAATTGATATACCTAGTATAACAGTTGCAGTGAATATGTTCTAGTTATTATGCCATAATGTAAATTAACTGTAATAGAAAAATGCAATGTATAAGGTTCTAAATTCATGCATTTGACATGAAAGCTTAAAGTTTTATTTATTTATTAATTTATTATTATATTTTCATATTATTAATTTTTCATAAATAATCATCAACTTGTTTCTACAACACCCCAAAAAAAATATGTGTGAACTTTATGAATGATGTTATAAACCACAGATAATCTGTTGAAAGACATCATCCAATAATACCAATAAAATTAGCCACAATAAAAATCTTACTTTTTATAATAAATTACAGATGGATGTATATATATATATATATATATATGTGTGTGTGTGTTCTTTTGGACCAAACTCAAGATCAACTTTAATAATTTTTCATACATGCAAGTATGGTTTAAGAGTTCTCAAATCTTTGAGTGTAATTATTGATTTTAGTTATTGCATTTAATAATCAAATTGCTTCAAATTTTTCAATCTTCATTTGTTTATCTTAAAAAGAAATGTAAACCATTTCTAGAACAAAAACAATAATAAATTAGTCAATGTTGGCATGAAAATGTTTGATAAGATCTTTTAGTGATGTTAATCTTATTTCATTTGGTGGTGAGGAGTATAACAAGAAGGTCATATTCCAAGGATATTTTAAAGGCTTTAATTATTATTTGTACAATAAAAGAAAACGAAGTTAATTTCATTTAAAAACTTGTTTGTGATTTCAGTTTATAACAACAAACATAGTATGGTACAACCAATGAGAATAAAAATCTTAGCTTTTTGCAAGAATGAAGCAGAACTCACGCAACTGATCTAATCAATCCATTTAACTCAGCATATTGATATTCACCTTTAACATCTACCACCAAAGTCTTGTACCCAGTCATACCAATCCATACTAAAGAAGATCTCAACATAATAGCACGATAATAACAAAATAGAAAAAATAGAAGAAAATAGAAGTAATATGTTAATTTTCGAGAATTTCCAGGAAAGAGCTTGAGGAGTACCCGGTCCTACGCAGTCATATCGAGGTTGTCTTCTACCCGATCCTATCGAGATTGTCTAATAACCGGTGCTGGCCAGGTTAAAAGATACCCGGTTACGTCGGGGTTGTTGTCTACCTGGTTCTTTCGATGTTGTGATTGGCATCGTCGAATATGGTGCCGCTCGAGGTGTCCGGATATGGACGGAAGCTATGGTGTGCAGATATTGTGAGGGTGGAGCGGCTCTGCATTACTCGTCGATTCCATGCTTCCTTCCGCCAGGCGTTGCTTGCAGCTTTTCTCCGCTGCTTTTGACCCCCGGTTTTGCGCCCGGAATCGTCGGATTTGGTTCACAATGGGATGTGAACGAATCCGCTCAGGCTCCGCGCGGGACGAGTGTGGTGTGCGGGGATATGTTGCACACGTGGGACGATGATGTAGAGAACGAGCGAGGGAGCGATCGGGAGAGAAAAGAGAGTGCCAGAAATAGTGTGTTGACAGTGTCGTAGAAATCATTTACGTTGACGTGGAGGAGTAGGTGAGTGAAGCGTTTGTGACGTAGCCTGGGAAGAGGAGCAGATCTGCGAGCGTTCGCTTCTGTAGTGGAGTTCTGGAGTTTGTGTTGCATTTAGAGTTCGGTTGTAGCTGCCACCTTTATTTTTATTTTCATTTGTGGTGGTGCCCTAGGGTGTGGAAGAAGCACATCGACCGGGGTCGTTGAAGGAGACAGTCAATAGTGCAGTAAGGATGCCGCTTATCGTGGACACAAGAATTGAGTTCCAGGGTGAGGGGATGTTGCGGGGAACAGTTAGCAAGGGAGGTTGAGAGCCGTAAAGCGTGGTTTATGTTCCGTGATACGTGCAATAGCGAGGCAGTGTCGTGAAGGAATGGCGTCTTAGCAGTTCATCGGCGGTGTGATTGCAGGGCAGAAGGAACATGTATGCTGGTCGTATGTGATTCCTACTTCTCTTTAGGTGAGCTCCGAGGACAGATTTCGTCAGCAACTACTTGCTAAGTACTGCGTGGCGGTAATCGCAACAGGCTGCAGGTGCGTATAATGAGGTATGCATGTTGGCCAGTAAGTGTATGACGGTGCGTGGGTTACGCAAATGGCTCAAGCTGTGGCTGATTCTTCAGATGAGAGCGTCGGAGGGAGTCTGGTGTGAGGTGAGGTGCAGAGGGGTTATGTTGTGCGGGTGGACAATGTCTAGTCAGAAGTCGTCTTCCATGACGCCGCTTAAGAAATTGATGCGGGAGTTCCAGGAGATGAAGGGTGGTGTAGGGAGAATCTCCCGGCGGAGTTTTGAACTGAAGTTTCCACACCATCACAGGGGAAGGTCGAGCGGAATGGTGCTGGATGAGTCGCAATTGAAGTCAGAACCTGTTGTGGAGCAGAGTTGCTGGGCGAACATGCCACCGGAGCTGTTGAGGGACGTGATTCAGAGAGTGGAGGCAAGTGAGAGTGCGTGGCCCAGCCGGAAGCACGTGGTGGCATGCGCAGCAGTTTGTAGCTCGTGGAGAGAGATAACGAAGGAGTTGGTTCGGGCGCCAGAGCAATCGGGGCGTTTGACGTTTCCGGTTGCTTTGAAGCAGGTGAGAGTTCAAGGCGAATGTGAGGAGAATGTAGATGGATCTTGTTAACTCATAAGTCTGATGTTGAAATCTAGAGCAAAGAAGTGGGAACTTCTATTGTTATTGGAGCTAACAGTTATTAAAGAACGTGAGTCTTTTTATAGCAATCTTGCTGAGGTTTTGTATGGTTAGAGTGTTGAAGAAAGCTTTAGTCATTTGTGATCGCCCCTTAAGAAACAGGGTGAAATTCTGTTCCTAATCGTGAAGTCTTAATCTTTTTGATGGTGAATGGACCCTAACTCGCACGAGAGTTCGGGAGAACGCTCTGTTGGTTTATCATAAACGGTGAAGTTCTGTAGTTGTTCCCACGATGTGGAAAGGTGGAGTGGCTGTTTTCTGTTTTCAAAACCTAGTTAGGAAGTGTAAGTTCTTTTTAAGGATTAAAAGGGTTATCGAAAGTACATAATTTTGGTTACTTCTGTATTTATGATAGTTTTCAGTTCAGTCTTTTGATACTGTGCCCCATGCTGCAGCCTGGACCTCGAGAGAATACTGTGCAATGTTTTATAAAGCGGGACAGAACTACCTCCACATATCAGCTATTCCTAGGACTTCCACCTTGTAAGTTCCTTGCTGTTAAAACCTGATCAAGTTTATCGATACTTTTATATCAATTAAGTAATTTTGAGGAGGAGGTATTCTGTTTGAGTGAAAGGTGCGCCTGTTTCAAGTGCGTATCGCACACGATATATTCTTATTCAGAAATGATTGTTTGATTGTCTTTGAAATTTTGGTAGAACAATTGCGAGGCGTCTCTCTTTTAGTGCACGCTAAGTTGAATGCCTTGCAACGAAGGTATGATAATGTCACTAGGACTGTATACGGTGTCGTGTGAGAGCGGTAGATTTTTAGGATCATGATTGAGGCTCTAATCCTGGATATTTGGACGGTTGTTTCAAGCTCTCTACAGTACTGCTTTTTGAAGTTGGTTGTATTATCGACTCTATCTAAAAATAGAATGTCACAGTTTTGAGATTTATCCAGTGAAAGTGAACACATCTGTTCGTCGATTGTGTTGGTTCATTGATTTACGCAGCTCAAGAGAACGGGAAGTTTCTATTAGCTGCTCGAAAATTTCGGCGGGCGACCAGCACCGATTACATAATTTCCCTCAACCAAGAAGATATGTCAAGAGGAAGTAGTACATATGTTGGAAAATTGAGGTATTTGCCACCACCTTTGACAGGATTTCTTTCTGTTATGAAACTTGTGCAACTTTGGGCGGATCTGACCGCTGCAAGCGTTCAGTATTATTGTTGTTTACTAGAGAGCTCCCTGGGGCAACTAACTGTTTGCAATGTATTTGTGTCCCTGCAGATCAAATTTTTTGGGTACAAAGTTCACAATCTACGATAGTCAGCCTCCCCACAATGGGCCAGTATTATCTAATCGTAGTAGCCGCCGTCTTACATCAAAGCAGTTGTCATACCGCGTTCATGCTGGTAGTTCCAACGTAGCACATATTGCTTATGAGTTGAATGTCCTGGGAACACGAGGTCCAAGACGAATGCAATGCACTTTGCATGGGATTCCTTTGTCTACAGTGGAATCAGTAGGCAGTGCTCCCTCTCCTACAGAAGTCACTGCGGACTCTCTGGAAGGTGCGCACGTTCCGCACTCCGGAGTATTGTCGTCTCCGAGATCGAAAGCCGCTGTAGTTGACAGTAGCACATTGGATTACGATTTTGTGAGTGGTCTTTTGGCCAAGGACGAGCCTTTAGTACTGAAGAACAAAGCTCCTCGCTGGCATGAACAGCTGCAGTGTTGGTGTCTGAACTTCCGTGGTAGGGTGACTGTGGCATCAGTGAAGAACTTTCAGTTGGTGGCCTCAATGGAATCGCTACCGACAAGCTCTCAGAGTGATCGCGATAAGGTGCTGCTACAGTTCGGGAAGATTGGGAAGGACACTTTTACAATGGACTACCGATATCCTTTGAGTGCTTTTCAAGCCTTCGCGATCTGTTTGAGCAGCTTTGATACGAAGTTGGCTTGTGAATAGGTTGTACATTGAAACTCTGGAGTATTCTTCTTGAAGCTGATTTGTGAAACATAACTTACAGCTAGTTTAAGTCCGAAGATTACTCTATTCTTTTACATTCTATCTGGATTTTAAACTAGGTTATATAGCTTTAATACTCGGGGGAGCTGAAATATTGCACACTGATTTCAACATTTGCATGTATTCCGTCAAGAGCGGTGATGCATTTTCTCTAGCCCTCCACCCAGCTGACAAAATTGTACAAATGAAAGAAGCCGGCGCTTGGAAGTGGAGGATCTGCTATTGCAACATGTAAATATGGTAGGCGACCTGTAAATAGGTTAACGATGCTCCACTTCCAAAAAGTCCATGAAAGACGTTACTTACAGCTATAAAAGACTTTACAGACGAAAAACTTCCGTGTTTGGCGTGCTTATTTCTTGATTTTCAATTTTGTGTGTTGATAAACCAGGTTGGCTCATGTTTCAAGGGTTGAATGAAATTATGAATGCTTTATTTGTCGTAGCTGGTGCAGCACTTCCTGTTTTTCCTGTGAACAAGAGCTTGGATGGCCCTTTTAATATTTTCCTTTCCTTACCAGATTTTGTATGTGTATCTCTCATCTAATGAAGGGCTCCTGTGAAGGATAAGCAGGGGAGATATAAGGGAAATACATCTGTGGGTGATAATTATTGTGACTATTTTATAGTTATTTTCAACAATACTAAATTTTCAACACAGAACTTTGAAATTTTTATTACAATATAGAGTATTTTAAAAAAAAAAAGAATTGTGTTGAATAGTATTTGTCAAATAATTATCATTCTTAAGGGTTTTAATGATGTAGTTTCAATCTTTTTTTTAAATAATTTATATATTTAAAATATGATTTTAAAAAATCTATAAAAAAATAAAAATTTGGAATTAAAAACTATGTAACAATTGTAATAATTAAATCAAACACTTGATATATTTAAGTGAAATATTTTTTATAATATTTTATTTATAATAGTAATATTTCTTATATGCATTACTTGTGCAATTTTACAAAACAAGTATCCAACTTGAAGTTCTAATTATATATTGGATTCTAAGATATATTTTATAATCTAGTTAAACTTTTCTAGCCTATCTATTCTTGGAGCATTTGAAGTACATTATTTTTGTTTTGGCTTGTTGTCAAGGATATGAAATACAAATAATCAAATCATGATTTAATAATGAAATACAAATCATTCAAAAAGAGTAAAGAATCACTCAAAGATGGTATAATATTAAGCTAGAATTTCTATTGCCAAAGACAAGAAGAGTAGAGACTCTTGAAATAAAACTAAGAACAAGAAAGGCATTGATAAGAGTGAAGAAGGCTTCACTCTTATCTCTATATATATTATTCACCTAGAAGCTATGTGCAACGTTCTATAGGACCTCCAATACATGTCCAATTTGCAAAACATGTATCAAACTTACAAGACAAATTTCTTATATGTACGCCATGTAATTAGCTTATTCTACAAGTTACCAATATGTATGACATGTGGCTAATTTGTTAGCCAAGTTTCTAACCTACCAATCACTTATAAATACAAATAAAGATGAAATTGTATTTATGAAGCTTCTAGGAAGTTATTTTACAAGATATTATCAAATTTATTTATTTTTACCTATTCATATTATTTAGATAACTATTAGAATAAATCTTATATCTGTAATATTATCTCTCCTTTTAAAGACGAGTTCCATGAGCAGGAGTGATTATATGTTGAAGAAGTTCAAGATGCATCAAACTGTATTTGTTACATACTCTGAAGGTAGTTGATAGGTCCTCTCAATCATTGATAATATTCCATACGAGGGCGGAAGGACCATCTTGATATTTAATTATTATTGAGACTTTCATAACTTCCTTTAAAAAAAACATTAAGAATACCATCAAGAATAGTTTTTATTTCTAAAAGTATCAGCAAATATCAAAAGTCTCTTGCAAGGTCGTGATATCAAACACACTGTATCTCGCCATTAATTTAAAGAAAAATATGTTGTTCTTAAGGATATTCATCTTTATTCCATCATCTTGAAGGTTGTAACAATTATAATGTCTTATTTGATAAATTAGTAAATAATAGTTCTTGAGTTGAATTTGTTGGTTGTTGATTTTTCATCTCTTTAGGGTTAAAAATTCAAAGAAATAACAAACAATGATACAAGATATCTCCATTAAATTTATTTTATTTTATAGTAAATATTTTTTTCATCTTGATTTTGATGGATGTCATTAATAAAATATATTGACTTTAATTGATGCGTTTGCTAGATTCTTATATGGCTTCCAAGTGCATTCACTAATATCATATCCGTACCAATATACAAGATATTCTAACCTATTTTGATGCTATCTCAAATCTAAGACCATTTCTACTTCAAATTCTTCATTATTGTCCACTTCTATAGCAGGTGGTGGCATTTGTCTTCTTCCTTATATATTTGTTGTCTTATATGGTTTAAACAAAGATACATAGAATGTAGGATGGATCTTTACAGACTCTAGTAGATATAATCAATAAATAGTTGGATTGATTTATTTATAAATTAAAAATGGTCCAAGTCTATACTAATCTAACTTATCACATAGACAAATAGTCTTGATATTACAACAAAGTAATTATACCTTCTCACTAATGTCAAATTGATGTGATTTCTTACAATAGATATTTGTATTGGTCTTTTGTTATTTTTGAGCTTCTTTTAATTATCCCTTTATTGTTGCATATAGCTTTGACAATTGATTTGCCAAATCTTTTATTGTAGGATTATCAGCTTTTGAAAAGTCAAAAGTATTAAATTCTAGATGATAATTGTAATTGGAAAAAAAAGGTATTTATTGAGTAGAAAAATGTATCAAATTATTATAAGTAAACTTTGCCAATGACAAAAGAGTTGTTCAATCATCTTGATGATAATCAATGGTATATCTCAAATACTATTCCAAAATTTAATTTATCCATTCCATTTGTCTATCAATTTGAAGGTAGAAGGTTGAAGATGGTTTTGTGTCCACCTTTAATATTTTAAAAAGAATTTTGTAAAATTTTGATACAAATTGTGTCTCTTTATGTAATATAATATTTTTTTGGCAATCCGTAATAGTGATAGATATCAAAGAAGAGTTTAATTATTTTTTCACCTATAATAGATTTTATATATAATATAAAATATATCATCTTAATAAAATAATCTATAATCACAAATATAGAATCATATGAACTTAAAATTGATAGATATGTGATAAAATCCATAGAGACAAAAGACCATGGCTATTTTGATATATATAATGGTTGGAAAAGTCTGTAAGGTTGATAACTAGGGTTTTTTTTTTTTTTTTTTTTTTTTTTATTATCTTGAACAAACATCACATAACTGCTTAAATCCTTTAATTTTCTTTTATATTTAAGACCATAAAAAATCTCTTCATATTAGTTCCAAATTTTTATTATATCCAAAATGTCCTACTACAGGAAAGTTGTGACGAGCTTCAAGAGCATGTAGTCATATTTCACCTTCTAAAGTATATAAGCATCTCTCAAAATAGAATAGATTGTTCTTGAATTCAAACTTAAAAGTATCATAAGACTTAAATGAATTATTTTTAATATCATAAATAAGAGGATTTGAAGACATATTTGATTGGATTTGTTTGAAAAAAGTTGAATCAATGATCAATGTTGATTTCATTTTTTGAAAATGAAATTATTTTGGCTTCAACAAAATTGTCCATTATTGCTCAAAAGCTGCATCTTCTTCTTTTGGTGTGAGATAAGAATGTCTAGAAAGGACATTAAACAAACCTTGTTATTTTTCTAGCAAATAAGTGATAATAAATTCAAATCTTGACAAAAAAATGCTCTAATAAGCTTGACAATGATTCAAAATATATATTGATATAAAATATTTAAAGTTCTTATAATCTATATAAATAATAATTGAATTGAAAGTGCCTTCTAGATAATGATGCTATTTTTAAAAAGAATCTATAATTATAATTTTTTTTTTGTCATGAATCTCATAATTAATTTTGATTATTGAAAATTTTTTTGAATGAAAAGCTATTAGATGAAGTTTATCATCTATTTCCATTTGTAACAATATTGCATCCAAAATAAAGTCCAATGCATCTATTTTCATAAAAAATATTTTAAATAAATTAACGTGATATAAAATTGGTACAAAATAATTTATAGATAATTTATATTTTTTATGAAGACAATTGCTTCCTTATTCCATTCAAGTTTTTTTTTATAAATTAAGCATGTCAACAAAGTTACAATTTGAAAAAAAAAAAATTGATAAAGATTTGATAATAATTAGCAAATCTCAAAAAATATTAAATATCTTTTATTATTTTTAGAGTTTTTTATTTTATAATTATTAAAATTTTCTTAGCGTTCATCATTAGACTATCATTAAAATATAATCTTTTATTTATCACTTTTTTTTAATGAAGACCAAGTTTTATGTTCTTCATAAATCTATTTTTGTATAGATCTTTACTTAATTGAGTTGATCAAAAAGTGTTAAAATTAAAAATAAAGGATATATATTCTTGATGGTAATCTTATTAAATCCTTGATATTCTATGTACATCCGCAACAATCCATTGTTTTTTCTTCACAAATAAGATAAAAGCTCTTATCAGAAATTTTGAATGATATATGAAGTTCTTAGCTAAGTTCTCATTAATATATTCTTTCAATATAGCCAACTTATTTTGCGATAAATTATAAATTAGTCCAAATAGTAATTGAGCTCCTTCTTGAAGATCAATTGAATAATCATAAGGTCAATGGTTTACAAGAATACTTACGTTCTTTTTTTCAAAAATGTCTTGAAAATCTTGATACTGATTAAAAATATCACTTATAATCTTTTTTACATTGGAAATGGATATGGCATATATAACAAAAGATAATCCTTCTTTTATCACATGCATAAAAGCTTTTGCACCTACTAATAAAGATTTGGATATACTAGATTTATATATTTTTACTTGATTAATGGATTTTTGGATTAAACTAAAAGAAAAGTCAAGGTTACAAGAAGTCCAATCGATTTGAAGATTATATTTTTTTAACCATAATAATCCTAAAATAACTAAATTAAAAAGAGATCTAATCACATTAAATATTATTATACTATTATATTCTTTAATTACTATATTTAAAGAAATAATTCTATAAATGATATTTCTAAAAGACAATAAATGACCATCTATGACTTCTACGTGCATGGATTTAATTTTTTTAATTAAAAATATTTCTTATTTTTTGACAAAATCTTTATCTATGAAACAAGCTAAGGCTCTTGAATCTAATAAGACAAAGATTTTATAATTTCTAGGTCCTAAAGATACATCTATTATAAAACAAGTCAAGGGATCTAAAAAGAAAATAAGACCTTTATTAGGTATTGCATATGATTTCAAGTATACAATCCTTATTATAATTGAAATTTTTTATTTTTCAATACATTATCTTTTTTAGCAATCATGTTCTTTATTTTGTGGTTGTGCTGCTTCTTTGGAAAATATTGAGTAATATGCTTAGCTTCTCTATAATATAAGCATAGATCCTCTTGACAATGTCAAATCTTTTTTTACTTGATAAGAGATTTAAAATGTATTAATTTGCATTGATTTTGGCTTATTCAAATAAGTTTTTAAAAACTTAAGAGCTACTGTCATTAATTGATTTGTTCCTCTCCAACTGAATCTATATGCTTGATACCTTTCAAATAATCAATTATTGCATGCAATGACTTTATTCATTAAGCCATTTTAAGGAGTCTATTTTTGGTATTATTAGTAATAAATCTTTGATGTTATCTTTCAACCTATAAAAAATTTGATTGATAAGGGCTTTGTCATTCCACTCTACATTGCAAGCAAGGTTTTGGAATTTAACAGTATATATTATGATTGACCATGATCCTTGTTATAAAGATAAGAGCTTAATCTCTACTACTCTTTTTTTTATCATTTTTTTTTAAATGTGGCCCTAAACACTTTGAAGAATGAATTCAAATTATAAAAAAATTATAAACTCTTTTCTATCAAAGGTATAAATCAAGAAAATCACTTTCAAATAGAAATCCAATTTGAATAAATCCATTAGGATGTTGGAAAGGATACAACTTTAGATAAAGCTTGACTTGTTATAGAAATCTTTAAAATTTTAATCTTCTTCCATCAAAATTTTGAAGTATATTAATCTTTGCTTCTTTCATGCTTATAAAAATAATATTTCTTGGATTTAATTGTGAGGCTAATCTACTTGCTTCCCTCAATTGTACAACTTTTTGGCATAGACTTTAAACTTCTTTTATAGATGTAGGAATGGTGCTTCTATATTTGATATTAGTGATGTGTGAAATTTCTATCCTAAGAATGTTGATAAGCTCATGAAAATCTGTGATAGTTGTAAATCTATTTTCACTTTTGCTAAGTATAGTATTTATAATTTTTTCTTCTATCTTAAATAATTTAATAAATTTATAATTTAAATTAGAAGAGAGTAATCTGCAGCCTCTAATATCAAATAAAAATTTCCACAAAGAGAGATGATTCACTCTCTTTAAGGAAAAAAATCAAGATTAAAAAGCAAAGAATGTTAATATAAAGGTGAAAAGTCTACAACCTTTAAATATAAAAATAAAAAAGGGATAATCCACTTATTTTTAAAACTCAAAACAAAAATAATGAATTAGCACTCTTGTCAAACTATCAAAGATATAAAATACAAACAACCAAAGTATTAAAATATTCTTATGTCACTCAAAAAGAATAAAGAATCATTCAAAGATGATATAATATTAAATTAGAATAGCTATTGCCAAAGACAAGAAAAGTAGAGACTCTTGAAATAAGACTAAGAATAAAAAAAGGTGTTGACAAGAATAAAGAAGGCTTCATTCTTGTCTCTATATATACTATCTACCTAATAGCTATATAATGACATTCTATAGGACCTCTAACACGTGTCCAATTTACAAGACACATGTCAAATTTATAAGATAATTTTTCTATATGTATGCCTTATAATTAGCTTATTCTACAAGCTATCAATATGTACAATACATGGCTAATTTGTTGGCTAAATTTCTAGTCTATTAATCACCTATAAACATGAATAAAGATGAAATTGTGCCTATAGAGTTTTTAAAAAGCTTTTCTATAAGATATTATCAAATTAATCTATTTTTATCTACTTCAACTTATCTATATTACTTAGATAACTATTAGAATAAATCTTATGTCCTTGATACTTGCTCTTTTTATAATTTATGATTATTTTTGAATTAATTTCTATTTCTTTAACATATTGTCTATTGAATATATTGTATCTGCTTTGTGCTTCATAGCCCCTTTGTAGTTGTGAATGTCAATACTTATGTTGGTGAATCGTATTGACCACTACTCTTTTATATCACCAATATCCCTTACAAACTTTGTTGTCATGCTTTTTTGATTGTATAGAAACATATTTTTTCTAATAATTAATTACTTCTACTCCTTGTTTAATTTTTTGTTTCATTGATTTATTTGCATTATTTAAAGCTATTTAGCTTCTTAGGGCTTTTGCATTGTGTGAATTAGCAACTCAACTAAATATATGTTCTAATAAAGTAGGAATCTTGTCATCTTGTTTATAGTTTGAAATAATAATGAAATAAGAATAAATGGAAGTAGTGAGCATTTGCTAAGAAGGAATGCACTTGTTGAAAAAATTCTTAAATATGCTATAGATTATTCCTTGTAGGGAAAAAATGTCATTCAGATAATGATGTGTGAAAATCTTGTTGGATATAAAAACAAAAGAAAATAAAGCTAAATAAATTCAAAATTCAACTATTATAATGTACAAGTGCAATTGCTCAAGAGTTGTAACCTTCTTTGCTCTTAGAAAGCTATGAAGAATTGACTCTTACATCTTTATATAGATGAACAGTACCCCCCTACCTCCTAACAAATGAACAAGGTCTTATAAATCTCCTCTTGATAAATGTAGTTCCTATGATTATCTTTAAATAGAAGTCATCTCACAAAGTCACCTTATTTAACTTTTTTATAGCACTTCAAAATTATAACTTATCAGCAAGTAATCTAAAATAATAAAATAAAATAATTTTATTCAATTTAGATTTTATTTTTTATTTTTTTAAATTATTTTAATTAAATTTTTTATATTTTAAATTAAAAATAGTCAATTTATTAATAATTTGTTATATTTTCTATTTAAATTCATTTAAGTCTATAATAATTTCTTACAATTATAAGATTATTAAATTCTTAAATTAAATAATTAACAAAATTATTAAATTCTTAGATTTTTAAAATAAAAATAAAAATAATATCTTTATTAATGAAATAGATTATTTTATATATAAAATTTTAAGCATATTTCTTAGTACTATTGGTATATTTATTTTAGTATTATTAATTTTTGATTAAAGATCTAATAAATATATATTTTAATAAAATTAATAAATCTTTTATATAATAAAAGATATTACCAAAAAAATAAATATATTTGTATGTATATATATTTATATATATAATTATTATATTTAATTTTATTATTTTAAAAGCATAAACTTTATAAGAAATAAAAAAATATTAAATAAATTATTCTTATTTATATGGTTTAAGATTCTAAATTCTAAGTTTTTTAATAATAAAAACTAATAATATTTATTTCTTTAATAGTGAAACCAATTAAAAAAAAATTTATTAATTCAATGCTAATATTTTGAGTTTAATACTTAGAAATGATATACTTTTAAAATTTATTCTAGAATTAAATTTGAGACTTTGGAAAATAATTATATTATTTAAATGATATTTGAAAATATACTAATTTATTATAAAATATTTCAAAAGAATAAATAAAAAGAATATATAAAAAAGAAAAATAAATAAATAAAACTTATAAATTTATTTTAAATTAAAATAAATATTTTTTATAATGTTCAAATTTAAAATTTAATATATTCTTATTTTTAAATTAATCCAAATCTTTATGCTAAATTAACATTTAAAATTTATTCATATTGAAGTATTAATAAGCTTGAAAATTAATAATAATACTTAAAAATTAATCTTTAAAAGTTTTTGAAAAGTAAAAAATTAAATTTATAAGGTAAATACGGATTTAAAATGTATTCTAAAATAATTAATTTTAAAAATATTTTTGTTAAATTTTTTATTATTATAAGATTTAATTTAATATTAAAAAATAAAAAATAATAATAAAGTATTTTTTATTAAATATTGATATTAAAAAAATCTTAAAATTTTAAAATTTTAAATTATAGATATCAAAACTTTAAATGTATCCTTCATATATTTAAATAATAATAATAATCATTATTATATATTTATATATATAATGTATGAAATTTTTGAAAATTTATAATTCAATCTTTTTGTCTTTAATATTCAATATTAGATCAAAAAATAAATTTCAAAATTAAAAATAGAAAAATAAAATAAATAATAGAATTAAAAATAGACAAATAAAATAAATAATAAAATTTTATTGCCTCAACTGTATTTGTGGTTCTTCTACTATTTATGCTTTAATTTATTTTTCCCATCATATATTTGATAAGTTAAATTTCAAATGGAGTGTAAGAATAGTTTATTGAAATTCTTTTAAAGAATAGTATTTTCTATCAATAAAAACAATGAAAAAGCTGACCAACATAAATGGATTTTAGAAGTATTGACAATCTAGTTGGTTTTTTAACCATCCTAAAATTATAGCTATTTTAAAATAAAAGATTTAAGAATTCAAGAAATGATTAAAATTCTTCATATTACATATTTTAAATAAAAAAATATTTAAAAAACTAAATAAAAACTAAAAATTTTATGGAAAAGATTTAGTTTTTGTTAGTAAGAACAATTACAAATAAGTGACAAGTAGAGTGAAAGAAACATTGAACTTGCCAATATTAAAATTAAATTGGATAAATAAAAATTAGATTGCAATAATTGTGGATTAGAGTATAAATTATAACAAGTGCATTTTGTGATAAATAAATCATAATAAAAAAGGTAGCATAAATATGTAGCTCTTTCTAAACAATGTTTTAATTTAATTTATTTAGTTTATATGATTCATTTTTATGCTTTGCTACATTGGTTGTATGCTATGAAGAATATGTTTGTCTGATATTTCAATATGAATTTATTGGCTATCATGATGCAATATTTGTTTTACAACAGTCCATTCTATAACCAATAAAATATTTATAAATATTTTTGTATATATTATAAATTTTTTAGCATTAATTCTAAAGTTTTTAGCAATTCCAACTTTTGATGTATTAATACCATAACTACTAATTTGGAACAATATAATGACTAAATAAAAAAAAATTGCAATGGTTTTTTTTCCTCACATGGCCTGTAGCCAAAAAAATTATGATTTTAAATAACATTAAATATACTACGAGATAATGATAAAATTGTCGATAACTTCTTCAAAAAAATTATTTTCTACAAATGACAGAAAACACAATAATTTTAAAATTTTGTCACCTAAGTGTTATGCATTCAACTACAGCAAAATGAGAAAAATGAAAATTGAATAGGAGGCTGAATTCATCATTAAAATTGCTAGTACTACTACTTTCTGCATTGATGTAATAATCAAGATATACCAATTGATGGAACATTTGACATTTCTAATAAATCTTTGCAGAAGTATTAATTTTCCAAGCCATAGATGAGTTGTAGAAGAATGCATTTTGAAGTATTCTATGTGCTTCTAAAAAATATCCACAAAAGATAAGAGAGTGGATACATATTTTTATTTTATAGAAGAAAATAATTTTGGATTTTAAAATACATACTAATTTTTATTATAATAAAAATTTAACTTCTTTAATCTTACTAGTTGATCTTATCAAACTTAGAAGTAATAAAGATTTACTCTCATACAAAAACAGTTTAAAAATTAATTATAGAAAATCATGTAGAAATTTAAAATATCTTTGAAAAAGAACAAAAATATTTTATAAACCTCAAAATAATTTGAGATAAAAAAAAAGTTGATGAAACTAATATTATATTTTAATTTCATTTTTAAAACATCAATTCATGAATTTTATTTTAAAAATTATTATTTATTTATTTATTTATAATTTATTTAATTATTTTATCATAAATAAATATTTTTTATAAATTATTATTGATATGGCTCAACTTAGAAAAAAATAAATTTGAATCAATAAATCTATAAATTATAGATTTATAGCAAAAGATACTATCTTCTTATTATCATTTGTTGGTGCCTTACAATGTGTTCAAGTTCAACTTCTAATGGCAAAAATTATTCCATCTTATATGACATTGTCATATTACATGTCATCTTATTTGGAAATATATTAGATACTTGGCTGTAGAAGATATATTTATATATTATAACTAATAAAAAATCTAACAATCCTAATATAATCCTAAATAAATTCAAATTGAACTTAAATCAAATCCTAAATAAATCCTAACACAATCTTCAATAAATTATAATTAAATTTTAATCAAATCTTAATCAAATGTAATCAAATTATAATCAAATATTAAATCAAATCTTAAATCAAATCTTAAGTCAAATCCTAATTCAAATCCTAAGTCAAATCCTAATTCAAATCCTAAATCAAACCTTAGTCAAATTCTAAATTAAATATTAATCAAATCCTAAATCAAACCATAAATCAAATTTTAATTCAAATCCTACTCAAATCTTAAATCAATTTTAATCAAATTTTAAATTAAATCCTAATGAAATCCTAATAAAATCTTAATATCCTAATAAAATCTTAATATCCTAATGAATCTTAATGAAGTCCTAATCAATTCAATAGTAGATTTAAAACCTTAATAATTATTAAATTAACCATTGATCTTCATTTGAAATTTGTACACATTTTAATCTTCTAATTAAAAAAAAGCATATAAAATTTGAAGGGAATCAAACTTATCAATTAGAAAAAAAAGCTTTTAATCCTCTTAGGTGTTGGCTCCCTCCTTCTCCAACCTTGATATTGATCTTCAAGTATCAATATCTCCTTTTTACACTATTTATATATTTTAAAATTATACAAAAGTATTAAAAACTAAGTTAAATATCAATTCAAAAAAAATTATACCAATCTAATTAGCAAATTGCTCAAAATTACAAAAATCATCACTAATCTTAAAAATTTAATTTCTAAGATCCTAGCTAACTTAAACTTCAATAATCTTTGATCTATTTGTTGGATTAAGTTCAAATTTACAAATAACTTTCAGCACAACTACATGCACAAATCCACAAATTTTTACTTGTAAATTTGCTATAAAACTCTCAATATGCTCAAAAATACAAACTCACTTTATTTTTCAATATCTAGAGTCATCCAAATAGAACCTTGACTTTGCATAATTCTCACAAAGTCATTACAAGTCTAAAAACCTTGAAACTAACACTCAAAGAAATTCTATTGAGTCTGCTTTCAAATCCCACTTTCCAATTAACAAAAGAAGATTTCATGTGCCATTGTTGTGTAGCATGATTTTCTATCTAATAATACATTAGATACATGGCTATGGAGAGTTTACTTAAAACGTATTGGCAAGAGTCCAATAATTGATTTATGCTTAATAAAAAAGACAAATAACACAAGGATATTACTTAAGATAATTTTTATTGATAAATTCTTTTATATTTAAGTAGATTTATACAAAAAGACTCAAATTGCCACAAAACCTTTCAAAACATTATTCACTCGCAAGGACTTATTTCTGTCTAAACTTTAGAATTTAATAACTTTTGATCCAATTATTCAATTTCTATAAGATTTTCTTAAGAGTATAGATAATTCTCTTAAGTTTCATCACAAGAAAGAATTGACTATAAATTCTTTTTTATTGTCTAATATCTTAAAAACCCTAGTAGGTTCTTAAAACCCTAGCTCAGAGATATCCGAGTATTATTTTTCTCATATCTCATAAATCAAAAATTCTAATGCTACAAATTTTTTTCACAGTCTTGTGGCATAAACATATACACTCCTGAAAATCTTGAGCCAAACATCTATCAAATTTCCTAAGATATAGCTCAAAACATAACCACTAGTTAAGCAGGGTGACTTACTGCCCTTAGCTTACAAGCACTAACTTCAACTCCAATTATCTCCTTCATCCTAGCTTAGATTTCATCAAACTGTATATAAAAAGTGTAGTTAAGAAAGTGTTCTTTTAAATACTAGTTGCTGATCTTTTATTGCTCTCTGTACGCGTGAGTTATGTCCAAAAGAATGACAGGTCAAACAATTTTGACACCTTAACTTTGAGTGCCTATATCTTCTTTACAAAAAGTTCAAATGTCAAGAACAAGAATTCAATGAAAGCAAATAAACATATAAAACTTCTATTAAGAAGAATAATAAAATAAAAATAAGAAAATATGTATATTAAAAGAAATTAGAATAGCTATTGCCACAAGACAAGAAAACTATAGACTCTTGAATCTGGACTAGAAGCAAGAAAGGAATTGACAAGAGTGAAAAAGACTTCATTCTTGCATCTATAAATACTATCTAACCAAGAGCTACATGGCAATATTCTATAGGACGTGCTACACGTGTCTAATTTGCAAGACACGTGTCAAACTTGCACGACAAGTTTCCCACATGTGCGCCACGTACTTGGCTTGTTTCGCAAGCTACCAATATGTGTGATACATGGCTAGCTTGTTCCACAAGCTACTAATATGTGCGCCATGTGGCTAGCTTGTTGTCCAAGTTTCTAACCTATCAATCACCTATAGACATGTATAAAGGTGATTTTGTGTCTATGAAGCTTCTAAGAAGCTCTTCTATCAGATATTATCAAATCAACTTATTTTACCTACTTCTATTAGTTTATATCAATTAAGTAATTATTGAAATAAATCTTATGTCTGTGACACCAAATCATCAAAGAATTTTATCAAAACCATATCCAAAAAACAAAACTTACTAACCCCAGTCTTTGATATTCAACTCCCATCAAAAAATAAACCTTAAGCTCTAATAAGCCCTTAGGCAGCCTCCTTGAAGCCCATTGGACATGATTTTTGGCCAATAGGAATAGAGACTTCTATCATCCATCTCCATTTATTCACATGGATGGCCTAACTATCCCCTTTCACACTAAAAATCCCTTTCTAATCCTTCTTCTTATAAGATTTACATAATATATATTCTAAACACCAAATAAAAGAAGTAAACAAGATTTTAAAAGTCACCAATGTCTAATAAAGGTGACTTAAGATATATAAACATTATTATCAATATAAAATCAACTTCAAAAGTCACTACCAAAAAAAATAAGATTGTATAAACCTCAATAATAATCTTTTTAGATAGATTCTTTCTAAACTAATAACCTAACTATATCTTGTAATCAATAAAATTCACTATTATGGCTTTCATTTAACTATATAATAAATTCTATATTAAATATATATATATAATTTTTTTACATGGTAATCGAATTACAACACAACACCATAGGTGTATGGTTTTGTACCTTGGGATTTAGTTTTGTCCCTAGTTCATAACCGACCCTCTCTGGGTATCAATCTAAGAATTTTTTAGATAATTTTTATTTAAAACTATCTTTTATTTTGATCTTAAAATTTCTATAGTAGTATTTTTATTAATCTATCTTGTCGTGTCTTGTTTATAGCCCTATAAAGTAAATAGAAGCTCTTTTTATAAAAAGATAATATTAATATTAAATATTTTTATTATCTCTCTATTTTTATATATATACATATATTTTAAAGTAATTTTATAATTTAATCTTCAATTAAGCTACTTTATAATATATATCTTATTTTGCTCTTTCATTCTATAGGCATATTACAACACAACAATATATTCTTCTATAATGCTAAATGATTTATTTTTTACACCTTTTATCACTTTATATCTTTTACTTGGTCTACTATTTTGAAGCAAATCTTCTCTTGGTTTCCTTTTCTTTGGTTTTGATTTAATTTTTAAAACAATCATTCCAAATTAAACATATTAGAAATTTCTCTTTTAGCTCTTTTAGCTCCCTATCTTGTCTTGCCATTCCAAAGTAGACATATTAAGAAGTTTTAAACTTGCATGCATTCTTCAATTAAATAAGTAATAGTTTCAAATGTTCCACTATGATATTGCTTGCTCTAAGATTTTTTTCTCAATGGCCTCCTTGTAGACTTTTATAATAAATTATTTGTACACATGTTAATTTTTGTATAATTTTTATCCTTTTCAATGCCATGTGTTGGTCTAAAAAATCATTTCAAAATCCACCTTAGGCAACTACATCAAAACTTATTAAGTTGGACCATTTCTCCAATCACTTTAGCAAACAAGCCACCAAACTCAAACCATTTCTCCAATCACTTTAGCAAACAAGCCACCAAACTCAAATTGCAAATGATAAGTGCCCAATAAAATTTTATCTATATGTTGCAATTTTGGGGCATAAGCTAAGCAACAAGTGGATAGCAAGCCATGCATAGAATGCTTCCTTCTCTAAATATAATTTCTTCTCTTGAATTTGGCATGCATGTGATGCTCTATGTGGCAAACCTAAGCTTTCATCTTCTCAAGGTTAGCAACTTAATTTTGAGCAGCAACAAATGCTGGGTGTGGCAAGCAAAGCAATTTTTATCCCAACTCTTTGTTTTGACACTCCTTTCCACTCTTGAGTGTATGAGCTACACTCATATAGCTTCTCCCCTTGTGCTGTGAGCACATTTAAAATTTTAGGACTTTCCCCCTTACACAAAGCCTATGGACTGGATGAACACTTACTCAAAAAAATCATCTCTCCTAATGCCCAGTCTGGGATTGGATTCGCCATAGCCTTCTCTGGCTCCGTGGAATATTCTCCACAAAGGACAGAACGCACAGAATATGAATATTCCTTCTAAAGATTCTCAGCGTCACGGGCGTGGGGCCTGGACCGGGCGGGTTCCCATCCGAGAACTGGCTCAGATTCCAGGCATATCCCAAATCGGTCGCGGGCACGTGAATCGTGGGCGCCCACACTAGGACCCACGTTGGATGAATGATTTACATCTCTTTAGGCCACCGAGGGAACCGTGACCTAGGAACAAGTAATCCGTCCTTAGAAACCAATGACAGCGTGGCCACTGACAGACATCCTCGATGCTTGGGCCGTTTTGTTGGTGGGTGGGCAATTTCTTGCCCACATAGGGTTGTGGGACCTAAATTGGATGATATATGAATGAATGTCGATGAATGATGAATCATCTGTGCGAAAAGAGGATAGCAGTTTGGGATGAAGGTGGGCGTAATTTCTCAGGAAGATTATGATTTGCTATGAATGGGTTGGAACAATCCTGCTTTAGTTAACTTGACGGTCTGTCACCATTTTCAAAAAGATTGATTCTTCTTAAGATGGACAGGATGCGGAATCAAGCTCTGACCTAGCCAATAGAAGGATATTCCACAGGACAACCGTGTATTTTTATTTTTGTATTTTTCTTTTTTTCTTTGGTACAAATTAGGATAATTCATTCCTTTGATTAGGAGAAGTGGAACACAAATCCAAAGTCCTAATACTTCTTTGACAATGTGGACATAGGAGCAAGATATGATACACAAACAATATAAGTGCAAGGCTCTTCTATTACTTTATATCTAATATAGGAACAATAAGGCTATTATCTTGCACTCTAAAATGTCACCTAACTAGAAATCTATTTCTAATTTCTAATATTCTATTGGCCATCTATGATCTATCCTATTTTCTTGAAAATAAATAGTTTTATTTTAGAGATTTTTTAATTTTATCTAGTAGCTCCTATTATGATTTTTCTAACATATTCTAATAGACTAAATTAAACCAGCTATATAGTTTATTTGTCAAAACCATATATCTTAATCAAATTTTAATGTATTTTATTGCATCCAAATTATTTACAAACATATTCCATGATGGAGTGTCTACATATTTAAAAAAAATTTAACTTAGAATTTAGGTGTTTTACAAAAAAAAAACGTTTTTATAAGAATTCAAACTATTGTTTCTTAAGGCATATTGTTTGAGTCTTTTGATTTAAATATTTTTTGAGTTTTTTGATTAAAATTTTAAAAAAATTCTTAAATTTAATAATATATCTTTTTTCTTATAATTTTTTAAAATAACAATAGTATCTCTTTACATTTCAAAGTTGCTTGTGGGTAGTTAAATAATTTGTGAAAAATAAATATTTTTATATTTATGCAACATTAGCATAAAAAAATAATTAAAAATATACTAGTTGTCTAGCTATTTTTTAAAATAGTGTTATGTCATATTATTTGTAGAGATTAATTTTTTTTATATAGCTTTTAATTTTGTTTTACAACTTATTCCAATCAAAGAACAATAGTAGAATTAATTTTACTCTCTATATGATTTTATGTAGTATTTTTATTTTTATAATAACTATAGAATATTAGAATACCACCTTGCCATCATTTAAATTAAAGATCAAAGTAAAAAAGGATAAACTAAAAAAATAAAAAATGCATTGATAGTGTAATTTTTGAAATAATAACTTTAAATATTTTTGTGTTATTTTTTTTTCTCAATATTTAATTTTACATTTAGATTTTTGTTATCAAGTTAAAATAATATTAGCCTTTCTATTGATAATAGTATCTTTTTTTAAAATAGACTATAAAATAAATATAAAAGATTTTTTTTAAAATCACTATTTTATTTAAAATTGATCTAATTTTTTTTTTAATCTTTTAGTAAATTTATGATATAAACAAAAATTTATATTTTATTAACTATGTTAATATTACAATGATGTTGGACTTAAAGTTAATTTTCTTGTGTTTGTTGTATAAAATAATTTTATTTTTGAATCTTTTGATTTTTTTTGAATTTTTGAACTTTGAATTTTGAATTAAATTTTTATTAATTCTTTAGATTTTTCTATATATATATATATATATATATATATATATTACATCACTTTTTAAAAAAAATATTATAATAATACTATTGCTCTTAAAAAAAGTAACATAAAACTATAATATATTTTTAAAAAATTAATATAGTATTAAATTCTTAAAATTAAAAACCTTGATTTTTTTAATAAATTATAAATATATATCTTGTATTAAATTAATAAGAATTTAAATTTTTTTCCTAATGGTTTGTTTTTCAAAATAATTTATTTTTCAACTTTTAGATTACACAATAACAAAATATTTCTATACTTACCCTACTTTGTATAGGAATGTATACTTAAATGTAATATCACTCACTTTTATAGATATTACATTTAAACAATATTTCTTCTATATACAGTTCTATATCATTAGTATCTTTTTTTATCATTTTCATCATGATCATCTATATGTTGTTATTGTCCCAATTAGTTGTATTCCTTTTAAAAAAATATATATAGTTTTTTTTCTTATAATTTAATAAAATCAAAGATTCATTGCAACTAAAGTTGATCTAATTATGCTTTGTATAAAACTATATCTCTCTTATAAATTTTTATCTTTTTTAAGTGAATTAAAAATTGCCTCTATTCCTTTGACTTTGTTCAAAAAGCAAGTCAAAGATATGTCTAAACCAATAATCTAAAAGTGTAACAATTCACCATTATCTACATATTTTTGACCAAGTTAAATTCATAGACTTTGGAGATAGTTTTACAAGTTTATGTAATAGATTCTAATTGATATAATAATAAGCTATTTAAACCAATGTTAATTTTTCTATAGATGCGTTAAAGTTAATAAAATCAATCTTAATTTTTTTATTTTTTATTTTTTATTTTTTAAAATCAAATCATTAAGACTTAGTAAATAAGTTATTAATAGATAAATATATGCTAGTTTGTATAAAACTTTATTAATAATAGATATATATTTTGATTTTTTTTAAAAAATATTATTAAATATTTATTAATATATAAATAATTATTAATATGCTTGTATTAAGAATATGAAATAAAAAATATATTTATTTCTATGTACTGTACAAGACTTATTATCTTCCTTTGTTTTATCTGATGAAATCAAAAAAAATCTTTATATAAAATATAATACATAATTTTTGTCTTATTTATTAAAGATCTTTAAGTATATTTTGATGCTAATAATACTAATAACAAAAATAAATCTTTTAAATAAATTCTTAAATCTCTAAGCTACTTTTTATAGTTTTTTAAAAATTATTCATTAAAATAATTATGTTGTTTTAATACCAAATAGAAAGCTATCACCAAAAAAAATGACAATATTTCTTGAGTTCTAATCTTGGTAGAAATATTCTTATATAAGACCTATTATAGGCATACACTATATTTTTAAAGGTAAAATTATTATGCACTATTAGTAATTTCGAATAAATATATATGTTTATTTTTTATGTAACCTAAATTGTAACAAATAAACAACGCACCTTTTTTTTTAAATTTTTTAGAAGCTTATTAACTTTCTCATCTAATTGCTTAATTAGAGTGTCCTAATTATTATGTATAATGTTTTAGTACTATATTTTATCAGATTTATATACTTATTTATAATTTTTATTTTTATTTTTATCTTTATTTTCTAATTTTTGTTGTTGTATCCTTATTTTTTAGTAACATCTAGATGAGACAATTTTTTTTTACATTTGCAATGTTTTTTTAAAACTGGTTTTTTTTTAATAAATGACTTGTAAAGGTGTTTATTATCAATCTAGTTGGATTTAATCCTAATAATTACAAAATCTTTTGAAGATTCTGGAATAAAGACATTTGTGGATGTGATAATAAAGACAAACTTGTTTGCTATTATATAAGTGTAAAATTATTAGGCAAGTTTATTATTACATTTAAATCTTAAACTTTTTTATTCTTATTGTATGTAATTTTTTATTTTTATTTTTTTTAATAAGTCATTAAAAAATTATATTATTTTAAAGTTATATATCAAATCTAAATGTTTCTATATCTTTTTAATATGGATTTACAATTGGCTATCCTTAGACTCACTTTTGAAGTTATATCTATTGATTTAAAATCACTTTCAAATCATTGGCTTGGAATTCAAGTACATATCTACCATCCTAGTTTTTTTAAATAATATAAAATATAAAGAAATAAATTCAATAAAATATTTTTTAGAATCACTTATAATTTTAAATCTAATTTTTAATCATTATTGCTGAATTAATTAATTGTTTGAAACTTTATCTTTTTAAATATTTTATAATGGATGCTTATAATTCTTAAATAAATAAATAATAATATTTTAAATTAGAATTAAGTAAAAGAAAATAAAAATATCTTAGGAAGACTATATCTTCATCAATAAATATTAAGGAAGTTTCTTGGAGGTAGATTATATCTATAGATTCTTTTAGATATGTTGTATGGTTATAAAAACATCTCCAAGCAATTTTTTATCTTTAAGAAGTAATTGTAGAAGTGTTTTAAAACTTAAATACTTTGCCTATAATTCTTATGGTCTTTAAGAACTTCTACAAGACCTGCTTATTAATTAATATATATAAAAAGAAAGCTAAGGCCATCTTAATCTTATCAATATTTTTCTTCTATTTTAGTTTTAATTTAATATTTTTAAATTTTATTATATATGGTAATAGTTATTCAAATTTATATGTATTTTTTTACTATTCCTAATCTTTGTTTCTTCTCTTCCTTCTCAATGGTATATAAATACATTATCTTATTTTAATTTTTTTATTATTTATACTTTTAGCTTATGATCTTATTATCTATTCTTTTAATTATTTATAGAAAATAAATAGTAATTAAGAAATTTATAAAATTTTATATTTAATTATTAATTAATATTAAATATTATTTTCTAATTTATAAAATTTATACCTAATCTTATTAAAATTTATAAAATATCATAAAATTCAAAAAATTATTTTATTAGAATATTTATAATATTAGAAGATATTATTTGTAATATTTTTTTTACTTATACTATATCAAATAGGTTCTATAGAAGATTCAAAAAGGGATTAAAATAACCATAGAATATTATATAAATTTATAGAGTCTTTTACTAAAACTTTTTAAAAATTGTAGAAGGTTTTAAATTACTACAAAAGGTATATTAGCCTTTAGAAGCTATACAAGATTCTTTAAAACTTTTAGGAGACTGTAAAAAATTTGTATAATTTATAGAAGATTTTAGAAGGTTATTGAATATTCTGAAAATCTATCAAAAGTAGTAAAAAAATTAGAAAGTTTTTAAAGATGATTGAAGTTGTATTTTTCTATAAGTATATTATATTAGTAGTTAATTTAAAAAAAATAAAAAAAAAATATATATATATTATTTTTTTTAAATAACAAAATATTATTTTTTGGTTTTATGTATATTTATTTAGTTGATACTGCATCTAATTATAAAATATTTAAAAAACATGAAAAAATATATATATATATATATATATTTATTTATTTCTTTAACAATTTAAATGATGTAATTGTCTTTGATATAAGAAAATAAAATATTAGATTTAATAATAATTATATATTTGATTATAAATTGATTTTTATAAATGGTATAATAAAAGCTAAAAAATTTGGCTTGACTATTATATTTTTATACTTTGATGTGTGTGTGTATATATATATATATATATATATATATATAGATATTTATATATATTTATAGTATAATACTTTTTAAAAATATTTTTAATTCTTTAATTATTTTAAAGAAATAAATTCTTTTTATATTAAAAAGTTATGATTTTTAATAATATATTTATAAATTTAGATCTTTACTACCAAATAAAGCCAAGTGATAAATAATTTTATTATTGTCTATCTAATTTAATTTGATATGGTGTAAGATTTTGTAATAGATAAATTTTTTCAAAAAAAAATCAACTTGCTTTGTATTTTAAGAAGTTTTGGATCTAAGCTAGAAATTTATAGTTGATACTATAATTAAAATGTAAATAAAAAAGATTTAAATCTTATTGATAATATCTAAATTAATATTGTGAGCATCAATCTTTCTAAAAAATATTTTTTTATATTAAAAAATATCATTATCTATTTTTTATTCTTTAATAATTTAATAATATATTCCAAATTTAGATAATTTAATTATCATTAAAATAAAATTTTATTTATGTTCTAATATTTTATTAAGAAATAATTAGAAAATAATAACTAGACAATTACTTATCATTAAAATATTACATAAATTTTTAGTAAATTTTATTAATTTAATTATTTAAAGTTTAATCATCTTAAAAATAATTAATTTTAATTATCTTATATTTATAATTAAATAATAAAAATTTAAGTCTTTATTTAAATAAAATAGATATATATATATAGATATATATATATATAGATATAGATATATATATATATATATATATATATATATATAATAAAAAATTATAATATAAATAAAAATTTAAATTGTTAAAAAATAAACATATTAATTAGCTAAAAATAAAAAATATATTTCTTAAAAGATTTAATTTTTTTAATAAATATACATATCATAAATTTAAGATGGTTTATAAAATATTTTAAAATATATATATATAATAATAATAATAATAATAATAATAATTAATTTTAAATTTTATAATAATTTATAAGCTATATATACTAATATTTTTTTATAATAAATAAGAAATACATCAAAATCTTCTATTCAAAATAATTATAAATTATATATAATTTTATTCTTTTATTTAAATTTAAAAATAGGGATAAAGGATTTAGTTCAATCATATTTTTAATATGATTTATAGATGATTAAACTATGATATTGTTAAAATAAATTTTAATTATCTATTTATTTTAAATAGTATATATATATATATATATATATATATATATATATATAATAAATTTATTTTTAAAAAAATTAAAATTTAATCATAATAAGTATATTAATATATTTTAGGTGTATTTTCTTTATTGTATTACTTGGATTTTAATTTAAAACTCTTTCTTTTTATCATGCTTACATGCTATGTAGTTGTAATATTGAATTAAATATGAATCTTAATATATATATATATATATATATATATTAAAAATTAGAACCAAAATTTCAATTAAAAAAAGATTTGTACTTTGATTTTTGATACATAATCAAAGTACAAATCTTTTTTTATAAATCAATATTGATTGATAGCCAAAGATTATAATATTTTTTTCTAAAATCCTTAGTACTCACAACATCTTCATAATCTATAAAATTAAAATTGGCTTATTCAATTATTTATCTTATTTGCTTTGTATCCAATGCCAATCATACTTATCATTTTGTTTCTTATTAGACTAAATCTCCTATTCTCAAAATTGTTTTCAATTTTCCTTTGACAAATCTAACAAATTGATTCAATATAAAAACGGTTTGATAGGAAAGGTGCCTAATTGGTATTTAAAAAATTTTACTTCATCCATGCACATAGATGAGAAAGAGTTCTAGTATTAATCTTAATTTAGTCTTGTCCAGTCTATGCTCACTACCCGTAGGTAGCAAGCAGGCAACATGTGGATTAAAATCAAGATTAATATAAATAATGTGAGGTTAAATGTCAAAATCATTAGCTAGGAGGGCTAGTACTAGTGGTAGTGGATTATGGTGGCACTGAGCTAGTGCTAGAATCAATTTCAGCCCAGTACACAGGAGTCTATTTATATTAATATTATGTTTTGGCCTTTCTCCATACTGCTCAATTGCTTCTTCCTAATCCTTTGCCTTGACCCTCCCCATGGCTTTGGCTAAGGCTCCTTTGGCCTTTGCTCCCCTAGGCCTTAAGTTTTTATCTTAGTAGGAGGATGCAAGCAAAGACAAGCATATAAAACATTTGTTAAAATGATCCAAAATCTATTCATGGATAAAAAAGAAAAATTACCATGGTACCAAGTGGGTATCTTTTGTGACCTAGCCATCAAAAAAAACCAAACACAATCAAAAAGTACAGAGAATGAATGTTTGGCTTGTAAATGAGAAAATAGATGAACAGAAGAACGGATTTAATCAGACAGAAGCAAGAGTGAACCCCACGTAACTATTTCCTCCAGAAGTTTCCCCTCCCCGACACAGTATCCACAAAGGACATATATCATTCATCCATACCACCAAACATAACCGCCTCGAACGAATAGGGTGACGTCACATCCACGAAATGCTGATCCAGTCTGAATTGAGGAAGCGTCACTCGCAAATGAGGACGTCCCCTTTGACACACATGGCATGAAGTGAATGGAGGAAAGAAGCCGGGAAGGAGATCCGATGGAAGGGAAAAAGGACAGTTGGAAAAGGGTGAGGAAGCGGAAAGAGGAATGGAAGCCGGGAAGGGAGAAGGGAGGAAGGTGTGATCGAAGCTTACGAACGAGACTGAGACTGTTTGAATCGTCGTTGGACGATGGAGCAGTGTTGCTATAAGTTCCTGCAGCTGCTGTTTGCCGCAATCCCACTCTTCCATTCCGTTTTCTCCTTCTTACACAATGGACTTCGCTGCACTGCGGAATAGAAACGCGAACGGCGCAATTCGATCCAGATCTTGAGCTTTGGAGCTTCTGTAACGGCATAGTTAGGAGTTGCGTGGATTTTGCAAGGATTCGTTCACTTGTGTGGTAGTGAAGTAGACGCCAGACATATTTGGGATCCGGCGATTGTTTGAGTGATTTTTGTGCAGTTCTGAGCGGTGGAGAGAGTTTGGACTGTCGAATCCGGGGTTTGTAGGTGGTTGGAGATTTTGAGAAAGCAGGTGTTTGATGAGGGCGGTAGGAAGAATGGCTGCTTTGCCAAGAGCCGGCATCGTGGCGAAGGTGTCCGGCTCGGTGTCGAGCTCGGTGGTGAGGATTGACAGGAGCGGTAATGCGAAATCGCGGTTCTGTGAGAGCGGATGTGTGAAATGTGCGCCGGTGTCGCTGGCACTCAGATCGGATGGGTCGTCTTCTTGCCAGCGGTCAGAATGCTCGTCGTCTTCTTTGTCTGCGTGTGGCAGTGCATTGTTTTCAAACTTTGTGACACGGGTTGGGGGAAGGAAGAGCCGAGGTGGTGCTGCCAAGGGTTTGGAGGCCAATGTCGCGATTCTGATGGAGAAGAGAGGCTCCGGCAACAATTGGACTAGGGACTCGCAGGTGCTAGATAGTTTGCAGAATGTCATACACCAACTGGAGAGTCAGAATGCCGCACTGTCACAACCTCGAGGGCCGAGTGCCCCTGCTGCGGATGGTGTGGACCTGAATTATTACGATAAGCTTCCGTCTCGAGGTCATGAAGATCAGCTTTGGTTGAGAATGATAGAGGAAGCGCGCTGGGACTCTAACAAAGAGCCAGCTCTAGCCAGCTACTTATATTCGACGATACTATCTCACAGGACCCTGGAGAGATCGCTCGCATTCCATTTGGGAAACAAGCTTTCTAGTAGCACGCTATTAAGCACGCAGCTTTTTAACCTTCTGCATGACACCTTTATGGAGGATGCCGACATACGACGCGCCATCCGCGACGATATAAAAGCTGTGAAGGAGCGTGACCCCGCTTGTGTGTCATACATCCATTGTTTGCTGAACTTCAAAGGATTTTTGTCATGCCAAGCTCAAAGAGTAGCTCACAGACTTTGGAATCAAGGGCGGCACTCCCTGGCTCTTGCTATTCAGAGCAGAGTTTCTGAGGTTTTTCAGGTTGACATTCATCCTGCAGCCAGAATTGGCTCAGGCGTTCTTTTCGACCATGCCACAGGGCTGGTTGTAGGCGAAACAGCTGTTATAGGGAATAATGTTTCAATTTTGCACCATGTTACGCTTGGAGGAACCGGTGCTGTAGGAGGTGATCGGCATCCGAAAATCGGTGATGGCGTTCTGATAGGAGCTGGGGCAACCATACTCGGCAATATCACGATTGGAGCTGGGGCAAAAATTGGAGCTGGTTCGATTGTGCTTATCGATGTGCCCCCACACACTACAGCTGTAGGGAACCGTGCTCGTTTGATCGGAGGTAAACAAAAGCCTGCCAAGTTGAGAGAAACTCCAGGTGAAACCATGGATCACACGTTCACCATGAAGGATTGGTCTGATTATGTAATATAGATTTATCACAACCTCAAATTTTAGAGACAACTTTTGTAGCTTTGTATAGTGGTAAGCAGTGAACAATAAGTCTTCTTTGACCCTATCCGCGAGCCATACTTGCCAATCCCAAGACAATTGAATGCATTGCATGTGGTCACAAGTTGGCCAGTGGAACAAGTCATCGGTTAATAGCACGAATTGCATAATCTGAACCTTTGGAGTGATTTTAATAGGAAAGATTGGTGGGAGGAAATGATGTGTCAGCTACATTACCTCGGCCAAATTTTGTTGAAATGTTACTGGCCAAAATGAAAGCCAAATCATGTCTCCTGCAAAGCTGTTACGGCGAAAACGTGCATTCAGCGCGGCGTAGACGACAACATAAAACCAATGTACGTTCCTGCCATTTCTCAAAATTTGTTCACCAAACAGTATTCCAACATGGAGGAGTGAACAAATCACATGGAAGATGCAATGTTTGGGAGTTACTGCGACGGAAACGTGTGTTTGGTAAGGACAACATAACTGAAACAACTATTTTGTGGTAAGGACTACATTAAAAATTCTTAAGGCGTGAAGGGGACAGGTTGAATTGGGATTAGATGTTAGGAAAGCAGCTCTGAAAAAGGGAGCAGTTGTACGAGAAGATAAACAAAATCCCTGTACAAGATGACTTCTCCCTCGACCTTTTTCTTGCACTTGACACGAGGAAGGTGTTACAATAGCGAAGTGAAGAACTTCATAGCAGGACTTCACGGTTAATAATCAATCCAGAGTAAGCTGCACGCTTCCTACAGTCCTTAGCAGATTCTTGGTAATGCACTGAAGTCAGCTTGCCTTGAGCTGAGATTACTGACCATAGTAACAGCCATATGCCCATTTCTTTTTCTATTTTTCTGTTTTTTTGACATGAACGGAGTAAATCTGTTGCCTTAATTGAAATTATACACAACCCCGAAGCAGGTTATTGTCTTAATAACCTATTTTTAGGGCAGACTAAGGAGCAAAAGATTTACATACTTACCTCGCTAAGAATACTATTGTTTGGGCAAGTCATGTAATAGAGCTCTCATGTAGATTTCTCTAGGTGGACAAGAATCCCAACTCTTGTGTGATGCTGTCCAACATAAATCTGCCCTACGAACATTAAAATTAGCAACATGGTTCTAATAAGAGTTCTTCAAATTCAAATCTATTAAACAAAAACAGAGTTGCCTCAGCTTTTGAACTCCTTCCAAGTCGCATGCTCAGCAGTTGCTGAAAAAAATGTAAGCATACAGGAGACTATTCAGAGCTCCCCGGCTCCCTAGCTACAAGTGAATATGATCATTGTTGGTATTGAAAATTTGAAAAACAAATTAGTAAATGTAATTTCTGTAACATAATGTTGTTCAATATTTATATTTCAACAATGCTGTATCTAATTTATTTTATAGAAATATAACATGAGTACATTTTAAAAGTCCCTAAATTATTTATTGAGAATTTTAGGTGTGTGTGTATATATATATAGATAAATTTTTCTATTGTTTTGTTTTGTTTGTTTGTTTGTTTTTTTTTTTTGTTGTGTTTTTGCTTGTTCTTTTTCTTTTCTTACTTATTTTTTATTTTATTTTTTATTTTATTTATTTTTAATACTAAATTATTAAATTAATTACAAAATCAAATTTAAATTGAATCAAACATAATAGTTTCTGAAATAACATCCAAAAGTTAGAAATGTTTGTCACTCAAGAGTGAAAGATTAGTTTGTTTGCAATGTAATGATTTTAAACTATTAAAAAATCACTGATGTAGATGTAAATATCAATCATAAATGTAAATGGCCATTAAGGAAAATGAAATATTTAAATATTTTGATAGTTTGAATAATGATAATTATTACAATCTATCTACTAGTAGCCTAGTCTAAGACCTAATATTCCTTGATTATGTAAAAAAATCTGATTGTGAAGAATCCAAGATTTTATTCCATCATACTAATTTTTTTTTTTAGCCAAGAGTTTGGTTAGCCATCTATATCTTTTTTCAACAATATAATAAATTAGAATTTAGGCCTTTTTGTTTGTAGAATTCTACAACTATGCATTTTCATGTAATTTTTTTTTAGAATATTAATAAACTAATTTTATAACATAGATGTTATTGTATATTTTATTATAAAATTTTATTTATTTTCTTGTATTCAAATATTTCAAACATAAAAAATAAGTAGTATTGACCAAATAATATAAATATTTTAAATTTTGGTTCTAGTATTATTACAAATATTTCTTTTATATATATATATATATATATATATATAATTGCCTTCTATGGTCTTTACTTCTACAATCCTAAGTAAAGTTTATAATGTGTAGAGGTTGCACAATTTTTTATTTTTGTGAATTATTTACATTTCTAAAATTTATAAAGTCATTTTTTTTTTCCTCCTTAAAACAAAAAGGATGATAAGAAAATAAGATGTCTTCTTGTATTTTATTTTTTCTATATACTAATAGCTATTGTTTTATATCAAATAAGCCGTAGTTGCTAAATATTTCTTAATTTTATTTTAAACCAAATTTTAGATTGCCAAAACTAATATTCTTTTGATAAGATATTGTTTTATTTTGTTATTCTTAAGTTTTGTTCTTATATTTTTAAGTTTATAATTTTTTTTTAAAATTTTAAAATTTTAAAATTTTTAATGTAAGCATTGAATTTTTCTCTTTTTTGCTATTTATTCAAGAGTAGATTAAAATTTAGTTCTTCTACCAAAATATAGAATAATTTATTAGTTCTAAGATTTTTACTTATATTTTATTAATTGAAAGAATAATATTTATCTTAAATCTTTGATTTTCTATACAAATAAATTTCATATATAAAAAGGCTTTGCTTTGATTTTAATGATTTTTTCTATACTCCAATTCAATATGTTTGATTAAAATTATTTTTAATAAAAATCCACATGTATTGATTTTAGTAATAGCACATTAATATCACTGCCAAGTACTATGGATTGATCACATAGTTGAAAAACCACCATTGGATTTATATCTAACATAGACTTATATATCTACATCTAATCTTTAAGTTTTGGTAATTAAAGACCAATATTAAATATGTTCAACCATAAAAGTAGAATTAATAATATTATTTTAAAATAAAAATAAAATTATCTTTTTATGAAAAAATTAAAATTGACCTTTGCAAAATTAGAAGGACAATTTATTCTAAAAAATGCATATTTTAGGTGCATTGCATTCTACTCTTGTAAAGAATTGCTACTTTGGTAGGCATAATTTGGAATTCAACTTGTGTCTAATATTTGTTGCACCAAAGTTATTTTTTTTATTCTATACAAATTATTTATAGAAGTTAATTTTATAGAAACTAAACTATAATATGCTAGAATTTTTTTAACATGATTTCTAATTACAACAAGAAGAAGAAAAAACCATGTAAAGTTAAAATACCAAATTTTTTTAATTTTTAATTTTTAATTTTTATTAACCATTACTGCAAAAAATATTTTATTTTAGAATATCCAGATTGGAGTCTTTAAATGATCTATTTAATTAAAAGTATATTAAGAAATCCTTAGGATTAATTATTACTTATCTTAAATTTCATTAAACATATAAATAATGTATAAAACTATCTTAATTTGTATTGTATTTTAGCAAATTTTTTAAAGAAACTTTTTTATAAGAAAATTTATCTTCTATATTGCCTTAATAAATCATGTACAAATAACAAGAAAATAGTAAGTAGATTAAAAAAAAAGAAATAGTGATTTTTATTTTTTAAAATTTTCCATCTTTGACTACTTCTTGGCATATTAGATCTAATGCTTCTCTTACAATAATAAAGAGGTATAGTAATAATAGATATTTTTGTCATACTATTTGTTTAATAAAAAAATTAATTTTAGTTTCTATTTATATTGAATATAGTCTTTAGTCTTTAATAAACGTATTTTAATCATTATTACAAATGAAGAATAGAATCTTAGCTATTCTATTATTATAAATAAAAAATTAAAAAATCTTATCATAGGCTTTTAAAATATTAAGTTTATTTTTTATATTTAAGTTTAGTAAATATTTTCTTATACAATCAATATTATTATTAAGAATATATCATATAAATAATTTAATTTACCAATCATCTTTTTTAAGGCTAATTATAATTGTAATTGTAAAGCTTTGATATTTGCTTTATATATTAAATGTAATAGGATAATTGACCTCAAATGATCTATTATAGACCAATCTCTATCTTTATATAAGAAAATCATATTACCATGTGTGATACTTTTAGAAATTATATATTTATTTGTTACTAAAAAATATTATAGTCAAACAATATTTTTTTATTAATTCTAGTTAATATTTAAAAAATTTAATAGTAACATTTTAAAGTCTTGATAATTGATATAAAGTCATATCAACTATTATATCTATTATTCAATAGAATTGAAACTAAAAATAAAAAATAATTTATGAAATATAGTATCTTTAGAAAAAACCAACTAATTACATAATATTAAGCTTTGCTAATTTTTAGTGAATCTTGTTGGCAATTAAGTATATTGAAGATAAAACCAAAGTAATTATTTTTAGAACTTTTTCTTTTTTATCATGACTCCATTGTCTATTATAATTCTTTAATTTAGTCATACTAAAACAAAATTTTGTAAATTATTATAGTCTAAAAATTATTTTATACAACTATATTCTACTATGTACTAATTATCTTCTATTATGGATCTTTGGCTAAGTTTTTTGATCTTCAATGCACTATTCTTTAAACTACCATAATCTAAAGTTTTCTTTAGTCTCTATCCTAATGTATTTGTGTAGAATTCTTATCTTAAAAATATAACATAATAAATTTCAATTTTTTTTATAGATTCTAGTTTAAAACTTATTTATTGTAGAATTTTATTATTACCAAAAAAATTACATAATAATTTCAAAATATTGTATGTATGATAGAAAATTTTATTTCCTACTAGCATATTATTATATTATTTTCACTTGCAAATAAATTTTTAGTTTACTTATATAAGTTATATATATCTTGTAATTTGGCATTTATTTTTGGTTGTGACATTAAATATATTTGTGATTCAATTAAACTTGTTAAGATATAGCTATGTCTCTTTTATTTTATTAATATTTTTTTCTTTGAAAGTAACCTTTTTTAAAATAAAAAATATCAAAATGCCTCTTTTATCATTTTTCATATCGTCCTATTTTTTACCTTAGCCAATTTTTATATTAGAATAGTCTTGTAGATGTTAATAATATTTATAACACTCAAAAACTGTCTTCTTCTCAGAAACTAAATTTTCCAAAAGAAAAAGACTTGTCAAGGTTGCATTAAAATCCTCTTTCAGAAACTTGTGTAGGTAAAAAAATAAATCCTTAAAAAATGTCTTGGAGGTGATTCCATTGAACTCTTCAACAAAAAATTTACTACAATGTGTAATAGTAAGACATATTAGTGAAGCATATTACAATGAGTATATTTATGACTAAACAATGAGAATTCTAAGAGTTTTACAATCTTTTAGAAAGTAATAGTTAGCTCAAAAATTTTGAAAAAAAACTATTTTTTTTAAATTTAATAAAAGTAATAATATCAAAAATAAAAAATAATAATCATATTAAAGAATAAACAGTAGGTTGTTGAATCGAATACTTAATTTTAGCATTTGAACAACATCCAATTTTATGCAAATTATATCATATAAAAATAAAAATAAAAATTTCTAAAAATAAAATTGATCATTGGTTTGTTTTAACCTATTCTAATTTCATTTCAGAATGAAACATGTATGTGTGTGTATATATATATATATAAATATAAGTCTCTTATTGTAATATTATTAATATGTGATTAATTAATTTGATAAAATTAGAGGCTATTTCTAAACTTGTGGAAGATATAAAAATGAAATAAAAGTCGAATATACTAAATAAAAATCTAAAATCTAGTATTTTGTCTAAGGTTTAAATATTTTAACTTATTTTGTTAGATATTTATAAAATTTTAAATATTTGATATTAACTCTAAATTATTTTGTATAAGAAAATTCAAAAGTTCTATTTAATATTACATATGAATTATTAAAGTTCTATTTAATATTACATAATAATAATAAAAATTAAATAACATATATTATTATTATGTTAAATATTTATTATTATTATATCAAATATTTTATAAATAATTATATATAGCCATAATTATATTAAAAAATTATTATTTTATTTTATTTTATTTTCCATCTCAAAAATGCTATAAAAAATTAATTCACCAGAGTATTGAGATGTCAAAATAGTTTTTAAAATAATAACAAAAGACTTTAAAACCACAAAATTTTTGTTGTAAATATTTTAGTAATATATATATATATATATATATATATATATGAAAATATAATATAATTTAAAATATAATAAATAATTTTTAAAAAATATAATCAAAATTTTTAGCAAGCAAATTTTTTATATTCAACCATTATCAAAACATCAAAACAACTTTGTTGTTTACAATTTTTTGCCTTTACAAGTTTTGAATATTTAGTTCTACTTTGTTTGCTAGCTTGTTTCATTAAAACATAATATTAAACCTTCAACATCTTATTTTATCATGACTGTTTATTTTAAAATTTATTGAGTAAAAATGAATTTTAAAGATAAAATTTCTAATTTTAAAGTTGAATAAAAATTAATCTGAAATTGATTAAGTTAAATAAAAAAACTTAAAATTTGAATTAGTTCCAGTTTTACAATTATTTTGCAGAATTGTATATTCAAAATCTTCACCAACTTTTTAATATCATATCATTTCCAACCACTACATTATAAGATTATTGCTGAAAATTTAAACTGTTGAGTTTAAAGGAATTCACCTCTTATATCCCAAAATGAATTTGACTTTTATTTGCAGCTAGAATTTTGTTCATTAAAAAAAAAAAAAAAAAAAAAAAAAAAACAACAACAACAACATATTGTAGAAGAAATTTTCAAGATGATTGGTTCAACTCATTTGCTATTTGAAACAAAAATAAGGAGTCAATCTACTCAAAGAAGTGGTCTTAACAAGAATTATCTTTCACTCAACTATCAAAAAAATATTAAAATCTAGAATTCCAATAAATCAAAATTAAAAATTAATATATGAGAGTTAAAAAAAAAAAAAAGATCATGAAAATTCAAAGAAGTTCAATGAAAATAATTTAATACGTATTGAAAGAAAGAAAGAAAGAAAGAAGAAGAAAAAAATAATAATAATAATAATAATTTCAAGACTCAACACTTACTAACAATACATTATTAAATTTCTAATTTATTAATGTATTTAATATCAAAGTACAACCATCACCATCTGATACAATATTTTTAATATTTAATTTAAATAGTTTGACATGCTAACATTGTGGGTGACTGCAACTATGCATTGATAAATGAACCAATATCAACAACCACAAGTTCATGTGACTGTATCACACAACATCCAAACAGGATGCAGACTCTAGTTGGAAGATCTATGCCATTCTCACAATTAATATCACAGGCATAATTCTGAAGGAATTTATTATGCTGCTTATCTAAGCCCCTCTGCAGCATTCGGTATACAACTGTGATTACAGCTTTCTGTTGCTGTTGCTGTTGTGAGAAAGCAGCAAGAATTAGACTCTAAAAGCATGGCTTCTTTCCACCGACGGCAACATTGTAGGCAAGGGGATTCTGGTCCCAATGGATCTTACTTCTAGAAGACCACATCGAAATCGCATGAAATGTTTAGAATCTTTGCTTTGAGTTGCTAGTCAGGTTTTCGAAGATGTAGTTTTCTTAATCTCCAGTCCAGAAGTTGGTGAATGCATCATTCCCTTCTGAAGTCTTCATCAACATCACAACAGGTTGCTGATTTGAAATCTCGCTTTGGAACCCAACTGGCAGCTGGGTTGAGTTTAGATTAGAAAAGCTCGACAGGATTCATAAAGTTTCTCGCAATGGCTGAAACAAGATGGTCAGAGTGAGCGCGACCTGGTAGCCTTGGAAAAAATGTTCTGACCAGGGGCGAGGATGAAATCTGGATCATACTTTTGTTTCCTCCGAGTGAATGATCCCCACTTTTTGCCGAAATGGAGCTTCCAACTTTCTGTGTCTTCGTACTCGGGAAGGTACTTCTTGCATCCTAGTTTTGCACTGTGACAAACTTGCATGATTTTGTCGTTGTCGGCGATCAGATTGCCGAGAAGAGCTCCGGACGATGGCAGTGAGATGCGAAGGAAGCCGACTAGGTAAAAAATGCTCTCATCTGGTATGACTGCTGATGATCGTGAGTCCCACCTGTCGGTACCGACAAGTCAAGGCGGCGAGAGGTCAATGGGTGGAAATGACTGCAATGCCCACTTGACGAAAGCAGATCGTTGAGGTTAATGGAGATTACCAGTTTCTGTTGAGCGGGTAGATCAGGATGGGACCACTGAAATCGTCCTTGATCATTTGCTTGAAAACGAGAGCATCGAACAATGCAATGGACGATCGTGGCACGAATAAATTTAACCATGGATGTGGCACATTCCAGAGTCCTTGAGAATCTAAACTGATTTCGACCTCGTGCAGCCTGTTGAGGAATTTCTCATATGGGACGTCGGTGGTGAAGATGAGGGTTGGGATGAAGCTCAGCGGAGCCAGCATCCTCTCCACCGTCTGGACAGATCCACGCAACCTTCCGTTATAAAATACCAAATGATTAAGTATACTCACTTAGTATAACTATTCTAGTTGGGTGCATTCCTCCCTTGAAGCTGACATCACAATCACCTTATGCAAACTCTATGGGAGCAAACGGTGAAACTTGAACCTTATTCAAGGTGTCCATGTGGTTCGGGCTGAACTTCTTGACAAGCTCAATATAATATAAAACAGAGCCACCTTCTTCAGGAATAATGCTAGGATCGATTTTCTTTGCATCGAAGGGTACTGAATTCCAGCCGTGGTTAGAATCCTTATTCTTCAAGACAACAAAACCTTCAATGTAGTCAAACGATGATTTTGGAGCCTGGGTAATGAGCATTTCTTGATCTCTTGTGAACGTCGCAAAGTCGGTATACATTACTCGAATCCACCTTACCTGCAGAAGACAATTATTAATAACTGGTATCTACCTGGCCTAGGAACATAATACGGCTTCATTGATATCAAATAAAAACGTGTTCTTTATATAATCAGCTTCTAATGAGCCATCTAATGAGCCAGGTATAATTGAGCTTCTGATTAACAACGATAAGATGGTTGCAGAATTCCAACGCAGCATTACTTGTTGGTAACTATATCTCTCAAAAATATGCAATCTACCTTCTCATGAGCAGGCTCAAGAATAATGCGCGCGCTCGTTATAATACCAAATTGGCCCAAACCGCCAAGGACGCCATGAAACAAGTCGGATTTCTTCGTCGGAGAGCACTTGACTGACTGACTCGTCCCTGTAACACACAAGGATTTCTTATCAGCATGATCCAATCTCAGCCCACGCGAAACTTCAATGATTGAACAGTAAGGTAAAATATAACATTCGTATGCGTTGTAAAACTGACAAGCTCTTTAAACCAAATGTAAACAAGGAACTAGCGCTGCACATGGAGCAAGATGACTGCAGCGTTCTGACCTGTGACGACGTCGAGCTGCAAGACATTGCTGATTTCAGGTCCAAACAGAAACGATTGGCCACCGACACCAGCATTTGAGAGAGTACCACCAATGCTCAGGTACAAATAGTCAGTCCATGATCTGGGCGCTAATCCTTCCCTTAACGTAGTTTTCAAGATATCGATCCACAACTCCCCACCGGCCGCATCCACAAATGGTTGTCGAAATCCAGGCTCTCCATGCGGAGCAACCTTGATGCCCTTCAAAGACGACATCTCTATGACTACCCCATTTAGCGCCTGATCAGAAAAAAATGCGCACAAATTAAGGCCAGATTCACAGTACGTGATAAAATCAATTCCTTTGTCATAGGATCTTAAATGTTCCTGATTCTACGAGAATGTCTAGAGATTACTCCTCTGTTCTAGTCACTGTGTTCTATCCCGATAACTACCGATTCTATTGCTGTAAATTTCTGACAAACATTCAAAGCAACCGCATCCGAATGAGTGTGGGGTAGATCAAATCAAAGCAACAGAAAGCATAATAGATACTATCAAGAAGTCAACAAGATACTCCCAAGGGAGCCAAAACAGGTGAGTAATAGTTCTGTCAGACTGGCAACAAATCTAGGTTGCTAAAGGGGCGGGCTGTGCGATAGAGCTTGGAGTTGAGAAGGAATCACGTAATTCCCTCAAGCCTGACATCCTAGGTAACTTCTAATTCAATGAAATACCTGCAGCAATAACAGCTCGCAGAATACTTGCACAAGAGTTCTGCAAAAGCGAGATCTAGAGGTCCCATTCACGGGTCGTAGCAGAGGCTAGACGCTTAATCCGACTGGAATTATTTCTCTAACACACGTACCTTCCGTTTCTCGGCATGGAATGAGGTGAACCCTGAGTAGACCTGTAGGATGTGACCTAGTTCGTGCCAGTAATAAGGCCACGATCTGTTCATGACTCTGTCGCAACCCCTCTGCAATGGTCAGGACTCAGGGACGGCAAGCAGAGCCTATAATTTGACTCGAATGCCCGACTCTATAGAGAATATATATATATATATATATATATATATAAGTGTGTGTGTACGATATTGAAATTAGAGACGCCTCTGGTTCTATGGATATGCCATGAAATCAAAGCCGAGTCTGCTAAACCCTTCATAAATCCGTACCAAGTGGTCACCCATACTCGGCCAGACCATGGGAACTAAGCTCGCTTTACATTTTAAATTCTTGTCGCTCACAGGTTATGTGGCGCTTCTGTTTACTGAAGCGTAACACACTTAGGTGTAGATATGGTAATCTAGCCGCGCTAGGCTCGAAGTGTGAAATTCAGACATATCAATAGGTCTCTTCATCTGGTTAACAACCAGAGCAAAGCACCCGGTAGTACAGTTGAATTCAGAAGTGCTGATGAACGAAGAAATTTCAGGAAAAAAATGTGCAAAAAGAAAAGTATGACTCTGTCGATCTCAGCAAGTCTTCGTGAATACTGATATTATCTCTTCTAACTCGAATTCATGGTGATCAAACTTAACAAAGAAATCTTTGATTTTTGCAGTGGCAGTAACCGGAGAAGAGGGTCGTGTACCTGAGCTTGTCCGTGCACCGAATGACCACTGCCCTTTGCAGCAAGCGTGAGACCAGAACCCTTAGAGCTTTGCACAGCGCGGACTGCCAACTCAACGTCGCGAACCGACTTTGGGTACAGAACCGCTCCAGGTAACGAGTATCGGATGCGGCCGAAGTCGGATGCAGCTGACGAAGTGTTACAGAATGTGAGAGAACCGTCTAGACGCAAGGACGAGAGGAGAGCGCGATCTCTGAAGGAAAGGCTAGACCCGTGTTCATGGATCGTCGACAAGTGAGAATGCTCGTCACCATGTTGTCCCATGCGACCCCTTACGCGAAGCAAACACACCAAGAGCGTCAAAGTCGCGACGCTCCACGCCAGTCTGGTCCAGCTTCCAAGAGTGCAGACACAAATCATGTTGCTCAGAGATGAGCCGTAGCAAGGATCTAGCGGAACTGTCTTTCTCCTTCGACTTTGTGGCAAATGAACTTCTTTACCAGCCAATTCCATCGGAGTTGTTCTATTGTAGCCCTCAGCAGTGTTCAGAAAGATCATTTTTTCCTGAACCTGGATAGGCTTCTGGGTAAATTTCTTGTCTGGCAATAGAACCATGGTGACCATCTATTACTAGTGTTGTCAAAAGTAAAACGTCGCGTCGGGCTTGCTGATGAGAAATGCAGATTAAAGGACGTTGTTACAAACTTCCTTGAATGCTTCCTGAAGCCTCCTCCTTCAGAAAGCCAACCTCAGGTGAATCTGTAAGTCACGGTGGTTAAGAGAGCTCTAGACACTAGCATGCCTCTCGCCATTCAACCAGCTTTGGAAGATTTTCTCTTGACAACTCTCCTTATGTGGTGGTATATGTCAATTGAACGATGCCTCAGCACTCTATAATTTCAGGATCTCTGCAACGCTGACAACCTTAGATGTCATCCATTACATTCCTCGGATCATCTGCCAAATTCTGATTCGGATATCCACAACTATGACATACCGCCAGAGTTGTTCCACACTAATTATGCTTAATTTTCGACTCAGACCCTGTCGAGCATCGCAAGTTGGATCGTTAACATGGCTAGCTACACTGTCCAGTGTGCAGAACCGCCTAATTCCTGTTTCGAACCATCACCTAAGCAACCACGACAGAGAATGATGCAGGTTCGGATAATTTGACGCGTAGGACTTGCACTGATATGATCCACCGAATAATAATTGGACAGTTACACCTGAATAACTGCCCTGACTGACTACCGCAACGACGATAATTAAAACAATCTGTGCAATTTGCATCTTCTGGCGCAACGATTTTGGCATGGCATGCAGAGTACCACGGCTGGTACTTGCCAACTGCCCTCCCGCACGTTAGCAGTGTTCAGTCGCTTTAGTGAAGTCGAAAACCATATATACTTGCACACGTTAAATGACAACAACTGCGAACTCTACCACAGCCTCTTCTTTTCTGGAATCTCAAAATATTGTTCTACAATGAAGCTCTAGTTTTGCAACCGTATAATTGACTTCTTTCCTCTCCCCTGATTCCTTGTCGATTGAAATCTACTTAACCCAGCCTTCACCCAGAAGTCTTACCGTCCTACCACCAAGGCGCTCTGGAATTATACCTCCTTGGACATTTGATCAATTCCATCCGTACTCGAAAGCACTTATGTACAAAGCCATAATATTGTTACACCATTCAACGTCGCGAATGTTATTGTAATTGTTAACCTTCTGATGGTGTTAAGGAATTCCAACCAGGATCCATCTCGGAGACCGGACCGTCTTAGAAAATGGAGCGTTAATTAAAGCGGGTCAGTGCTGCAGGCTGTGCTTGAAAAACAATCCCTGTGAAATCTGGTCGCTTTTAAAGAAGGAGGACGGTACATACTGCTCATCAAACAGCAAGAGAGAGAAACTCGGATTCTACAGTGTTAGTCTAGTGATTCTGAAGCAGAAGAAGTTGCCCTCCTCCTCTGCAGGATTCTCCTGGAGTCTGAACCCACTCCTGAGAATTGTAGATTCTAACCTCAACTTCATGGTTTCATTTGCACATACTGCTAGGATAATCAGGCCCATCTGAAAAACTCGGGTCCAATTCAATCCATGTAAATACAATTTGCATGTGAATTCTCTGTGCCGCAACGGTAAACCACCACTTTTCCAGGTCCTTGCTTTTTAGATGTTTCCCTGTCTTTCTTTGTGAAGCTGAAAGTCTTTACATGTCATAGGCAAGGGGCAGAGTCCTGCAGGTCCGCAACCACAAGCCATGGGAAAGCATTTCTGTATTTGTAAAAAGCGTCAGGTAACTAAAGGTGGAAATTGTTATATCCCTGGGCTTTGTAAATATGATGAGTATCGGTAAACTTTAATTAGGATTTGACTTATTAGTTGAATGCGCTGGGTCACTACAGTAGGAACCGTCAACTGGTTGCGATAACGTAGTAGCAGGACATGGTGGCATGGCGCAATAGGCCTGCGCAGAAGGTGAATGGACACCAGCCATCTGCCTTCTCGTAGATTTAGATACAATTCTGAACAGCGGATGGGGTTGGCAGACGGTGAAATCTGCAACATTCACGATTCGAATGTACAGAAGACCTATTCTAAGTTACAAGATATGAATGATCAATTACTTTACATTTACTCAAGTCTGTTGATTTGCCTTCGCACACGTACTTGGGTCGTCATATGTACCTTTTATGAGCTCAGGTTGAAATATTTCTATTCATCTATGTCTCTCCGATGAGCTCTAACTTCAATGATCCGGTTAATGGTTGAAATTTGATAGAGCAAGTAAATGTTGTATGGCAAAATCCAAGTGTTTAAGGAGGAGGATCTGCTCGACATTCTGGGAATATATTTCTAAAATACGCTTATCATATTTGACGCTGGCTAAAAACTACTCTAAAATAAGGGTCGTCCTACTAAAGGCCGACAGATCAATAGACTGTGTGCGGGACAAGGAGCAGGGCAGAAATCTGAGGTTTTGAGTAAGTGCTCGCAAACCTTGACAGAACGACATTACCGCACATTTCAAAAGATGGAGTATTCAATTGAACTTCACAACATATTAGGCTGTCAACTGGAAGGCTTGTTACAGATGAGGTTCTCGATGCAAGCGATCCGAACGTGACTCCGGGGCCGATCGAGGCAGAATACTGCACTAGCATGACAGCAATAAGAGTGAGTAGACCACACACCTAGCGTCAAGCGCTTGTTCACATAATGAACTACTGACCCAGAGGCAGCAACAGCGGCATCAAAGATCAGAAGTAACGTAGGTGTAGGGTTAGAGCTTGCATATTAGACGGTCAGCAAGAGGACTCTAGTTGGAGCAGCAGAAGCTAGGAATCGACCAAAGCAAGCGGAGCCAGTGATTTGGGAACCACTACAGCACAGAAATAGTTAAGACAAGCGATAATAGACGTCGTCGCTAGAGAAGGAGAGCTCCAGGTCGAGAAAGAGGAGAAGCTCAGCCGAGTTAGATTAGTCAGATCAGAGCCAAGTAAAATGTGGTAAAGTGGCTACACCAACTTGCAAACACGATCCAGGTCTACGCTCTACGAAACAGCAGAAAGTGGGGATCTGGCGGATGATCCTCAAGCACAGGGATTGCAAAGTCCTTGCACAATCCAACCAGTATCAGACACTTCAATGATCCGAAACAGTTTTCGGACGGTGGTTTTGGGATCCTCCAAGTTCCAGAACATGGGGTGGTTCTCAGGGTTGTGCAGTTGCAGTGTTCTGACACATGCGAGGTCACCGAGATGTGCCACCTGAGCCCAGCTAGAGTTCCAGAATCAGTTACTGATTTTCTAAATCCGGTTGCAATATATACATATATATATATATATACACACATATGTTTGGTTTTGGCAGTGCTGACCACAGACTAGATAAATCAGTACTGATCATGATCATTCGGAGCTCATTCATTCTAGGAAAAGGATTTCGTCAACTTGTGCTGCTTCGCTTCCAAGCAGAAGGACCCCACAACTGAATAGAATAGGGACCTTTGTAAAATCCATTACCTTTGTTGGTTTGATATGGGTTTGTTCAAATGTTCTGCACAGTTGTTGTTGTTCTGAAGTTCCATTATGTTCACACAAATCTACTTTTATTTATTTAATTTGTGTGTGTGTATGTATGTATATCCTTACATAGAATGAATGAGAGCTGCCCAAGATAATTTGACAAACATAAGAATGGCTGAATAGAAAAGGATACTATGTATGATTTTTGGATATTGAATTATTGTTTTAAGAAATATTTTTTTTACTTTAGTAAGTAACCCCAAATATTAAATCTTTGAAGATGATTTTTTAGGTTATTCTCTACAAAGAAATAGATAAAGATATATATATATATATATATATATATAGTAATGTGTTTATCTAAAATTATTATATATTCATCTTAAATTATTAGATGAAAACACATGTTTTCTACTTGAGTGAAGTTTATATTTAATTAAAGGAAATTATTGGATTTGGAAATAAAACACTTAGAAATTACATGAAGAAAATTTGGAAAAGTTTATTTTAGATATGATAACAAAAGATTTTGAAGCTATAAAAATATAATAAATAAGATAAAAATACAAAATATAAAATAGAAAAATAATCTAAAATATAATCAAACAATAGTGTTTGAATTTTAAATAGCTATATTACAAAATAACATAATTTGTTTCTAAATATAATAAAATCTCCTTATTAAAGAATCTCTTAAATTATTTGAGATGTTAGTATTATAGTGGCACTTTGATAAGCATATGCTACATTAATAAGCTATTTTATTTATTTATTTTGGCATAAGATTTTATGAATATAATTATATTAAAAATATTTCAAATTATATAATATAAATTTTAATTTACTAGATTATACTATATTTATTTTTTAGAATTGTACTAAGTTTTATTTTTTGACTTAATGTGATTTTTTTTTTTTTTTTTTTTTTTTTGATAATTTATATTTGTGTAAGTTTAAAAAAACGTAATTTCTAGTCCTACAAGATACTTTTAGCTATTGTATTGAATAGAATTTAGAAATCTCTATTTTTCTTTTCAGATATATAATTTTATTTTAAATATTATATATTAATAATTTATAAGTTTAGAATTGTGGAATATTAAAAAAATTATCTATTTCAAAATTATATATAACATTTGAGGTTTATTCTTGAATGCATAGAATATTAAAATTTTCTTCGGTTTAATTATTTATATAATTTTATGATATAAACTAACATTAATAGAAAAATAAATAAATAAATAAATAAAAGCCTAAAATAATAAATATACCAAGGAATAAGATAATGATTACAAGTACTCATTATCACTTTGATCATTATTACTTTGATCATTTGTGCAATCTTAACAAATAGTTTAATAGCTACCATAATTCTAGTTGTCACTTCTTTTAGCTACCACAACCTCTAATTACTTTTAATTATAAGTAATTAAAATTTATAAAAAGCTATAAATATTTATCAAATTAAAATCCTAGTTATTATTTTTAACTTTGATAATTTTATTTTATAAATAAATAAAAGCTTTAAACTTTTATATCTTTATTAAATCTATTTTTTATTATCTTTATTTTAAAATATTACAAGCACATGTGCAATTAGGTCATCTATTGAATAATATTTTATATGTCTTATTTCATTTTATTTTATTTTTAAATAAAGTGATATTTCATATTAATATATTTTACATACAAAAGTTATTCTAGATTCTTTATAAATATAATGTATCATTGATATTTTGTATAAAAAATATTGCTTTTATTTCTACAATTCCAATAGTCCTTATAAGTTATTCTATTAAAATAACCATTATATTACATGAGCTTAATATTATATATTCTAAATCTATGGTAAAACATACAATTGTAACTTTCTTCTTAAATATGTTCTTTATTGAGGGACTTCAATTATTTGCATTACTGAACCAATTTGCATTGCAAAATAATTGTTTATTAGTGTTATTTTTTTTTCAAGGTACAAGATAATCTTTATTGTGCATTTTAAGTGTCTTGTAATTTATTACCATTATCCAATATATAAGATAAAATTTGGCAACAAAGAAGTATTATTTAATATTAAATATATATCTAAAATAAGTAAATTTGACTAATGATATTACTTATTTAAATCTTAAAATAAATAATTTAAAAAATAAATAATAAAATCAAAACTCTCTAAATTTCATAAAAAATTAAATTTATAAATTTCCAACAACTTGGTAATTTTATTTTTATCTTGTATTTTGTTATAATTTTTTTAAAAAAATTAGTTTATATGTATATGTATATATATATATATATATATATATCTCAATTCATTATTTTTCTAAATTAATCTTATAATCTACAATTTTCAAAAAAAGGTTTTTGTTTAAATAAAATCTAATTTTCTATACTTCTCGTAAGATTTTTGAACCATGACTTTTCAAAGTGGACTTTTAGATATGAAGTGCCCCTAAATTAGAACTTCAAATTTTGGCTTAAATTGTGTATATCCACAAGTCCAATATACATACTTAATTTCTGATATTACTGAATATTTTAGTTTGGAAAGTCCTAGTCAAGCCGCACGTTGTCAGTGTCTCCACCGTCACAACTGCCATCTGACAAGAGAGCTTAGAAATTCAAGCTATATTCATAAATGTTCCGCCACTTCTACTGCTGTAACAAACTTTCCATTGCTGTGAAACCACTGTGACCTTCACCTGCAGAGATCTCCCAAATCTCTTCAAGTCATAAACAAATCGCAGTTGTTCAAGGACCTCCTCTCATGGTCTAAAGTTTGTTCGTTCATAATGGATGAATACAATTGGGACCCCAATCTGTAAACAATACCTGATTCATAATAAGTTTCTTATGATTGTGAGGTTTCAAACAGAATGTTCTGCAATGAAACTGGGGTGGTCTTGTATTAAAGTCTAAACTTGCAACCGTGCGTTTCATTCATATATCGTCAATAAAATTCATTTTATCGAACCAATTAGATTCAATCAATTTAACAAGAGACAAAGAATGGCTACAGTTTGGCTAGCATCAAGATGTGATGGTCAAACTTGCCATTGAAATTCGGGCTTATTGTGCACTCTAGAAACAAGTTAGGTGCAATATACAGGTTTGGATTTGACATTAAATTCCTATTTCAAGACACGGCAGCAGAAATAGAGATGATGAGAGTCATGTGAGATTTGTATCCTTCAAGTATCATTAGAACTTCATGCTAAACCAAAAGCAACAGAGGGTTGCATGTAAAAACAAAGGTATATACGTCTAAATTCTGTGTGTACCTGATATCGCAAGAAAAATACTCTACAATTTTGGTGAGCGAAGTGAGATGAGAATCGCTTTGCAACTTAATCCAGAACAGTGGTCGCAGGGGCTCCAATTCTAACATCACACAAGGGGTATTTGAGTCGTCAATGCGCAGGCAGCTCTTGCAAGTTTATAACACCTAAGAGCAAATTCTTCTCTTTCACTTGGGAGTCCCTAGTTTCCGATAATTATATTAAATTCTACTCATCGTCATCATCCTCTGCGTCTTTTCTCCGCTTAGACCTTCTCATGATTGGGGCGGCACGTAATCGAGGACGGGCGTGGCTAGTCTTGGTTGTTGGTTTGGCCTTAAACTCTGTTTGCGTACTGGGACCTGAATCAATTTGGACAAGTATGATGTGATTGGTTGTAGATCAACTACCAGAAAAATGTGACCACAAGTGCAAAGAAAAATATAATTTTTCATGAAAGGAGAGAATCAGGGACTAAAATAAATCCAATATCTCTATTCAAAATTTTGTCAAAATTTTCAGAGTACCAGGTCTCACCACCAAAGTCAATGATAAAGAACAGAAAGAGGAATTCGCACATTTAGTGGAAAGTGCTTTGAAAACCGTACCGGTTGGCTGAACTCCCTGAGTGCTAAAATCCTCAAACACAGAGGCGATCATTGTGTTCTGAGTAGCTAGCGGCTGAGTCATATTAGGATCATCAAAGGCCAACGTCGGGCGGAAACGGCTTTTCTTCTTGTTAAAGCTTAGGGCGTCAAGTCTCTCTTGAAGTACATCTGCCCTTGCCTGGTCACCACAAGCCCAGATGCTCAGACAAATCCAGCAATAGGAAGGATGATATACATTGCTTGCTATTCTTGCGAGTAAAACGCTGACGACCAAGCCAATTTTATCAAATCACTAAATATGATTCTAGAAAGAAAACAACCGTACGAAAAAGCCACAACATCTGAAGTCATATTGAACATACGAACATCTGAAGCCATAAACCAGAAAACACAGAAAACACATTTCCTCACGCCAGCCATTGCACAAGCATTTCTTTCGCTCTCATAAGCCTTTCCCTGGTCATGCATATGCTACAATGATGACGCATACACAGCTAAGCAAATGGCGTCTCAACCAAATTCATACGTTAACACAGTGGTAAGGAGCGAAACCTTCTCTTGCATGAAGGCTGTGGATAACTGGAGCGCACGTGCGGTCTCTGCGCAAATCATACCCGTCATGTAGAAGTAAGATTAACGCAGAGATGTCACAACTCAAACCGCTACACCTCAAATTTCAAGCTTGAACGTAACATGCTTTACTGCGGCTGAACAGATCATTGAACTTGAATTAAATATTTTTCCCAAGTGACAATAAAGTCCTCACAGCCACAAAAATGCGTAACACAACTGACCTGAGGAAAGAGATGCAGCCTGTGAACGAAAGACGTTGAACATTTCCACTGAAATAGTCCCCATGGCATCACTAGCAGCTGTTCCTTGCAATTTGGTTAGCTTTACACGAAATTTTGGAGTTCCCTTTGCCTTCTGTCCCACCAATCTAGCTGAAGTCGCACCTAATAGAAAACAGGCCATCTGCTTGAGATTATTTCATTTAAAAACAATTCCAACGTTATATTAAAAAAATCTGTACTGTCTGAAAGGCTTTCAAGGTTAAATAAATACCTTCACTGGCCATCGCACTTAAAGATCCCTTGAGAAGAATCGTCACATTGTTAGATAAAAACACTGCCCTTACATAGATGACAAAATCCTCCCACGACCCACCAATGCCAATATCGTCCTTCTGTTTGCCCCTAACCGACAACACTTACATTAACACATCGAAGCAACTAACAGAAACATTCAGTGCAGAGTAATATGGATTCAAAGACTTCTTTAAATTATTGAGGTCATTGACCCGACGAACGCACCACCATTCTGATTAGGGTTGAAAGTCTTGAAAGAACAGGTTATTAGCTCACAAGTGGTCGAACTTGAACAGCTTGAATTCCTAAGATTAGATGAAAACAATGCTGAGTTCCGTTCTAGAGCGATTACTGTTGAACGAGAGTGCATGCTAAAGTTCTGCATAATGTTCGTTTGCATTTACCTAGCATTAACAACATCAATTGCCAGACTAGCAGTAAGGAGATATTCATGGTAAATTTGATCAGACAAAACACCCACAACCCCATAGAATCACCGCAAAGTTCATACACTGCTGAGATATGTACGAATTCGAGGAAGAGAAAATGTACCATGTCTTCCAAATACTCGGTGCTCATGTCAGAATACCACGTATTAGCATGGAAATCAGTGAGATGGATCAAAAGGCGATCGCTGTCTTTCGCTAGCAGGTAGAAGAGAAAAGGAAGAAGGTCATGAGAAGGTGAAGATTCCAGCCGCCCCTGAGCTTTGCCAAAGACTGGCTCAAAACCTTCAAATGAGGTCATGGCACTTGATTGCAGAACGGAAAGCTCAGATGATTGAGCCAAACCGCACTAAAAAAAGTTCACAAACAAATTGAAGTCTAAAGAAGAAATTGTCCTTGCGAGGCGATCTCTCTGTCTCTGCCTCTCTTTCTCTCTCCAGACATCCAAAAGCCCCAAACCCAAACACTCCAGGATCTAAATTCTTCCACTCCCAGAGAAAAGATTTGCAGTAAAAACACACCAAGCTTCACATCTCGTGTGAAAACACATCCCAGAGCACTGAGAGCACTTGCCACTAAAATCACTACAAAAACCTGCGCGCCAATTTCTCAATCACAACTTCAAATAAACCACTATTCCAACCATCTTCACCAAAACTCATGTCCATGCACATTTTTTTTCTCCAAACGAATCGACCCAACTCAACAGTCATCGTACGCACTCTAATACTCATGAATCCGACGAGTTTCTTTGTGCGATTGACCCAATGTCGCTGAAAAAAACCCAGAGTCGGTTCAACAAATGCACACTGAGCCACCAGGCAAAGCTTGTTGAAGAAGAAGAAGCGACACCTGGAAAAACGAATGAAGGCATTCATCTTAGTTCTTTTGGATGAATGTGGATGTGGGTTTGCCGACTTTTGTAGCTCACTCCTGCTCTGTGCACCGGTGAGATCACAATTTTGTGTTTGTTTTAGTTCAAATTGTTTTACCCAGATTGATGCTCTTTTATTGTATTATCCTTGCCTCTGCCTCCTCACTAGTTTGGGCTGGGTGTTTATTTTGAAGTTAACTTGCTGGTGTAAGGTTTTTGGTTGAAGTTGGTTTTTTTTTTTTTTTTTTTTTTTTTTTTTTTGTTGTTGTGGTTTTTTTATTCCCCTTTATTTGCCTTTATCTTCTAGAGTGCGCAAATGTTTCCACTGAGTGCAGTAAGGCCCTATGTTTTGGATGCTCGAGAAGCGCTTCTTTAAATTTCTTTGCAATGGCAACAGAAGTGAATAATTTGGCATATAATACCACTACACCACTTGGTTGCAACATGTTGTCAAGTGTGTAGAGAGGGGCAAACATGCCTGAACATAGAATGGAACATTCAATGTGATTTTGTATTTTTAAGGGTGGGTTCATTGCATGTATGGAAGTTAAAAAAAAAAAATAGGACTGTGTCTTTCACAGCTTTAGCAGGCATATTGGCAAATTATGTGGAGCAAACCGATAGGGAATCGAGTGACGTGTGTATCATATGTGGGTGTGGTTTGGGGCTTGCTTTGGGTTTGTGCACTAGTTTGCAACAGGCAGCTCGTTGGAGATTTGTTGTGCTTTATTCAGAATCATGGACTCCATTCCATGATTGGAGCAGTGGTGAGAGCCAAACTGGGATGACGTTGTGAAGGTCCAGGGAACCGGGAATTCGAAGGGCACTTTTTCCACCTGCGAGAGTCACTCCCTGGCTTCGGTTCTCGCCGGTTCTCGCCAGAGGACTGCGACGCGGACATGCGCAGACCTACAGGAAAAGGAAAGAAAAAGACTTGTAGTCCAATTCTATTCACTCGGGAGCTTCCATTGCCGGGACTGGAACATGGGTCGCTCGGGTAAGAGCCGAGAATTCTAACCATCTAGCCTGCAACGGATGCGGGCAACTTCCCAATCCGCTGCTGCCGCCGATGCACCGTACGTGCGCGACAGAAATGTAGTACCGCCCACCCACTATACCCTCCCAACAAAGATTCTCGTTTGTACGAGACAACTTAGCGGATCATTAAAACGCGCGCTCTGATGTCACCCCGATATTCGAACGCTGCTCAGCGGTTTCGCACAACATCCTCCCCGACCTCACCACACTCTTTTGCCGTTCCAAGTGTGCACCTTCTTGGGACAAGGTGTGACCCACTCACCTCACCCATGCATGCATGCTCAACGCCTGCTTGATACTACCATGGCGACACCACAGCTGCTCAGCATCCGCTCCCGCACTCCCCGCCTCCCTCGCTCACTTTGGAGCATCTCGCTGCACGCCTGCTCTCCCTCAAACAGCCCACCCGATGCCAGAAGCCCTTCTCAGCCACTTCGTGTTAACCTCCTGCTAGGTTGGCTTTTCAAGTTCGGTAAAAAACTACAAACAAAGCGAAAGTGATTCTTTGTTTCTTCTACGCTAGATTCTGTGTTAGAGCAGTATGACATCAAATGAGGAAGTAAGATTTCATTAATTATGGTTTATTCGACAGCCGACATTTCCGCTAAGACGCAATCCTGCCGAGGCACACGTCGGGGATCTCAAGTACCCGCGCAAATTGTTCCATATACATACTCAAATCGTCGGCAAGGATTTATTCAACCTGTGCCGCAAATTTTATGGAACGATCGTAAGGATCGTTGAATGTGGGCTAGGAGGTCGAAAGTTAATCAGTCCAACAGAACACATCCTAATACATTTCGAGCAACCAAATTGACTATTCATTGTCCATATCCAAAAAGAGTGGTATTAGTTCCTGTTACACCACTTCAAAAATATTCCCACGGAGGCTGACACGCGCTGCATGAACTCCACATACGCACTGGAAATGTCGGGTGGAAATTAATATTTCTGAGCTGAAACTCAACGAGCCTCGAACTGGACAACTGCAAGATCACGCAAAGACGAAAGACATGCCTGGTCAAGAAGCTACATCAAATTTCCTAAGCTTGCGAAAGGTTGATAGAAAGCCAGAGGAAATGTTTTACAATATCCAGATTAGAACTCCTGAGTTCACCATAAGAACGAAGACTTACTGCGCCTGGTCCTCTTCTTGTAAAGGATGCGATACCCGCATTCTCGACACTGGATCACATCTCCAGGTTTCAAGGTGTTGTCTGCTCCACAATCTGTAGAAATGACAGAAACATAATTTGGTACCTTACACCAAAATTTAATAGATGCTAACACCCCAGTTTAAAAGCACATTAAAACTCGCACTTCATTCAGAACAGCTCAAAATCGTCAAAGAACAAAGTCCGAGAGTCTCGACGGGTAGCATACCACGGAGAATGTCTCCCCGTATAAGTTTCCTTCAGTTCACAAACAAAAGCTGCCAGGAAACTCCGGAACATACCAAAATCTACACAACAGCGCCACAACGGAGGTATTCTCTCCCAAAATGCATTTAAATGAACACACATACTGCATGAACCCTAGTTCGAAAGACCGACACGAAAAATCGGCTCACACTACCTTATCTCATGCACTAACGGCGCAACCAAGAAAGACACAAAGTGAACAGAAGAACTAACCCCCACAAAGGTAAGTGACAGGCTCGGGAGGCGGCGCGGCCATGCCCCCATCCATCTCGGAAAGCACACTAACTTCGCCACCAAACACAAACAATCACAACACAAACCGCGATGCACCGTGAAGGAGCGGCAGCGATGAGGGTGATGCAAGTTAATTGCGCAATGAAACCAACTGCTAGTCAGGCTTTGGGAAACAATTCGAACATTCTGGAGGTGCTCGAGATTCAGTGCGTTCTCAGGAAATCACAAATGCTTAGGGAACACGGAACACACTCGTAGTGAACCCTTTCACACAGAGACAAATAACACGTACAACCCTATCGAGTTTTAAGTCACCAATGTCGGCAAGAATTCTCGTTTTAGTTTTATAAGGAACTTCGGATAATTTAGTTATGTCAGAGCTTGTGTGACAAGTAAGAGTACGAATAGTTTCTCTGAGCTTCAGGATTGAAGTTGATGCCAGACTTATTTTTCATTTTTTTTAGAAGTGAGGACTGTTTTGACATTTCATGCGGGCATAATTTGAGAGATGTGTCGAAATTAGTATTATGTAAAATTGTGTCAAAATTAGAATTATACTTCCAGGTACAAAAAGACTAGAAAGTCTTCAAACAAAAATAGAATATATGAGAGATATTGACAAGAATTGAGGATGATCTTAATCTTGTTTCCATATGTGATGGATAACAAAAATGTTAAGTAGGAACTTCCTAAAGATTAATAAACTTGCAAGAGAATTTTCTAAATTTTAAGACATTTCTATTGTAACTTTGTAACATTTAATAAGAAAGATAGAATTGATTTAGATTATTTCTAATTACTTACATTTAGTTGATTAATATTGGTATCTATGACATCTAGTGATAATACTTTATAACCATGTGATAATATAGTAAAGCTTTTTTATAATAATTAAGTGTAATATTTATATTATCATATTTTAATATAATTGTATAATATTAGTTAATGATGAATATATTTCCTAGTAATGAATATGTTTAACAAATAATTGATATTTTTTAATGAATATATATATATATATATATATATATATATAAAATTAAAAAAATCAAGATTAATGAGTAAAAAAGATTAGAGATTTTTTTTGTAAAAACTACATTACTGCCATTGCATACATGTTGATATGATTTTAAGTACACAAATTGTAGTGTATTTATATGGGTGCAAAGAATGAAGATATATGCAAAGTTATTATGCTTTTAACATCAGATTCAATTCAAAAATAGAAAAAATTCGTTTTTTTTTTTTTTTTTTTTTTTTTTTTTTTGCAACAACTGCAATATTAAATGATATATATTTTCAAATTTTAAGCTATTTTTTAAAGAATTTTTGGTTAGATTATCTTTTCCATGTATTTTTTTTAATAAGTTTGTATTATTACTACTATTTTTGATAAATTCAATAATATCTTTTAGAAGATAACCTAAAAATATTTCATATTATTATTATTTAAGAATATATTATATCTTAGTCTATAATATTAAATAAATTTAATGTTTTTTTTATTCATACTTGTTTTGTAAATATTAAAGATAAAAAATTTCCTCCTTCAATATTCTAATGGATTTTTTGTATTTAAATTTGTATGAATATACAATATTCTATCAAAAGAACTTCACATCAATTTTATCTAATAAAAGATGTACACTAATATTTTAAATGAGAATTAAATTATTCAGTATTTGTAGTAAATTAATTATTTTTTAAATTTATGCATTCTGTAATTTTATAAATTTATATACACACCAATAAATTTGAGGCAACCAAAAACTTGTAAAATTAGAATTTAGGGTTGTGTTGAAACCAAAATATTGGATTATAAATAGACTGTAAGATGATTAAAGAAAATATTATATATTATTAGACATTTCATAGACAAAAAAAGAAAAAAAGAAAGAATGCATTCACAGGCATTTATTATTAGAATTTATCATTGATTGAAACTTCTAACCCAATGGAATTTAAAACTTTGCAAATTTTTTTGTCAAATTTCAATCTAATTAAAAAAATTCACAAAAATAAAAACCATATTGTTACAACTTGTGCCTCCAAATCTATGGCATGACATACTTATGGAATTTATTATTAGTCATTTCATTTAACAAGGCCACAAACACTATTTTTATTATGGTTAATTTTTTCAACAAATTTGTGCACATGGTGCTAATTAGAACAAGAACTTTGGCCTATAAATGTGCAAATTGTTTTTACAATACATTGCCGAGTTTTCACTCATTATTTCTTTACGATAAATCCTTGAAGTACACAAAAATAAACCCTACATCACTTCGACACCTCGTTGCTGGGGCCCCTTCATTGCTAAGGGAATGATGGCACCCCTCCGAGGACCCAAGGAACGTCTCCCAACCCTACTGGCGAAGAGGGAGGGCCGATGAATGAAGAATGAACGAATGATTCGAAACATCTATGCGTGTGGGGTGGTCGTGGATGAATGAAGATAGCATGGGTTGAGAGGCCTCGAGAGTTCGTGACGAGCACACGAATTGTACGAGGAATCGCAGCTATGGAGACCGCAATGCGCACCGTGCAGGCCCACAGCGTCGTCGTGCGACATGCAGCTGCTGCGGTGGCCAAGGTTTCTACAACACCCCCCATCTCCCTGAGGTGCGCATGGAAGGGGTTCATGCTCAAAGCGGGTGGGTGGCCAGCCGCGGTGCCTAAACGGGAGCTTTTTCATGTCAGGCGCGGGGTTCCTCGAGCCAGCCTCGGAGCTTCCGGGGGTGGTGGAGGTGAGTGGTGTGCTTGCGAGGATAATTCCCTTTTTTTGCGTGGTTTAGTGTGTGTTTAGTCTGTGGATGTCGGAGTAGTATCAAACGTGGGAGGTTCAGTCAATTGGATACCTTCGGATTCGATTTTCGTCGTCGGCTTCATTCTTTTTCTGAGTTCGTTGATTGGAAGGGTTTCTTTTCAGTTTCCTGCGAGAGGATTTCGGTCGGGGTTTTTGGAATTTCGCGAATGGCAGAGGGTTTACGATGCATTTCAAAGTCGCAGGGTCTGTTCGAATTGAGTTAAAAGTACGCAGGATCTTCTGTGTTCACTGCCTTTTTGTTTGTGTTCTTATGGGTGCTATTCTGCATGTTTGCGGACTATTTCTGCTACCTTGGGTTTCTGTATACTCAACTAGCCTCCTTGCTTGAGATAGCGTTGCCGTGTTACGATAGAATATTCGTCAAATATCTGGCGGAGCGTATAAATTGGGCAGTCTGCCGTTGCATTTGATGAATTCTGGATTCTGCGACATTTGATTGTTTTGCGATAACTGTTCGAGCAGTTGTTTTGAAAAATTCAAGCTTTCCGGATGCTGTCGCTGCCCTTGGTTGACACACTTATAACATTATGAACCATATAATACTTGCTTTTGTGACAATACTTAGGGTTTGTTTACAAAAGTAATTTGTGAATTTAATTTTTATCATGTTTTCGCACTAGCTTATGCTGTGGGATTGCGCACGCCAGCTTTGTCTCCGGAAATGAAGGAAGCTCTTGACAAGTACCTCAGTGAAAACAAGGTGGTTTTGTTCATGAAGGGCAATAAGATGTTTCCGCAATGTGGGTTCTCCAATACATGTGTGCAAATTCTCAACAGCTTGAACGTCCCCTACGAGACTGTCAACATTCTAGAAGACGACAGGTTGCGGCAGGGCATGAAGGAATACTCCGATTGGCCTACCTTTCCACAATTGTACATTGACGGAGAATTTTTCGGAGGATGCGATATTACTTACGGCAAGAGACTTATTACCTCTGCTCTGAAATTGCTGAACTTTGATATGCATTGAAGTAAAGTAGTCAGGAGAATGTTGTGTAAAAATCTTTACTCCTATTTTTATTTTATTTTATTTGATGCAGCTGGTGTCAATTGCTGGAATAAATAAGGGTGATACAGGATATTTAATCTGGGAAGTTTCGCAGGTTTTTAGGCATTGTATTAATAGTGTGTCTGGATGTGATGCAGCGGCTTACGCAAGCGGGGAGTTGAAGGAGGTGTTGGAGAAGGCCATGCTTTCTTGATCTTTCACATAGTTCATATCTTTAGATGTTTTTCCTGGGCCTTGTATACTACTGGAGATGCAGTATAACTTCGTGACTACCCAAGAGATGTTTTTCTTGAGCAATCGAAAAGGTTTTAATATTCGTGTGATGTGTCACCTTATCTGATGAAATCTTTGCTGTGTATCATGTTTTTCGTTACAGTTCCTTGAGGAAAACTAAATTGCACATTAGAAAACCTTGTCGGATTCCTTCTTCACTTCAACTGTGCACTTTCGTTTGTCATTTGGTATTGGTCAGCATTATGCATGAGTTTTGTCTTGTAGGATCTTCTTGCTAGAAGTAGAGATGAATCAGCCAGCAATTGTTCATTCTATTTGTTGCTGTAGAAAAAGGCTCCTGCCAAGCCTTCAGGCTACGAAAAGGGTCTTGGTCTTAACTCTCTTCATCAAACTCTTGACAAGTTCCACCTGCTCAGATGCGATCAACGCCTACTATTGCCACCTGCTTGTATTTGTCCAATAATTGCCACAGTATTACTGCAGCTTGACTTAGCTGGAGTCTTTGCCTAGACTTTAGTCACAATGCCATGATCACGAACAAATCTCTGGAAAGAGTTAAGAAATGAGCTCACGGGGGCAGAGGTTTGGGGCAGAACCCTCTGTCCGAATGTCACCCTGATGGCTATCCAGGGTAACAGTCTTCCAATGCGTACGAGTGTGGGGGTCGTTCGACGAAAGCGGACCACGGGACCCTAGACAACCAACCGATTATCATGCCTTCTCCGTAATTTAGTAGTTTGTCTGCCATCCAAGGTTGCAGGTGGATTCTAAAATTCTCCTTTAGGAGCTGTCACTTTTATTGAAAATACCTAGTCGCAGTGGTAGGAACATAAAGATGCAGACCCTCCATTTAGAAAGTGAAGAGGTCGCCACATTCGAACAATACTAGCTTTCCTCCTCGCAACCATGCTGTTTGCCATGTTCAACTGATGCATAGGTGGCAGCTCCACCACCAATTAAAGAGAAAAAATGTGTTCATGTCTTCAGTCTAATTTGGTCTAACTGATATGGCAGCTTTTAACAGCTGTGCAGCCTGAGTTATAATTAACATGATTTGTTGTGGAACTTGCAGTCATTAATCCAGCTTAACGTGTACTATTTCTGCAACATGAACTTTGCAGCGAATGTTCTTATATCACATGAGAAACAGCTCTGGAGAATCCCCGGAACAGGAACTTGTTTCTGGGTTTCTCGGTGGGAAAAGGTAACCATTCTTTCCGTGCTTCCATGTAGGATTTCCCAGCATTCTGTGTGCACGTCACATCGTGCCTGCTCTCGGGTTTAAGCTAGCGTCCAATGGTTGAAAAGCACCAATTGCCACTTGGGGAACCCCATTCCTTCCATGGCCTCCGGTAGGGACCTGTTTTCTGGCGTAAGCACTTGTAAGCATCCCAGAGAAATGCATACTACATCACTCGCAGCCTATCAATAGCCTTGTTGGTGTAGACATCCGCCCCGTCTTTTGGTGCTGTTTTGTTTCGTTTCTCTCGGCCCTTCGTTCTTCTCGCAGCTCTGTTTCAAGTGGTTTAGTGTTAACGTGATATTGGGTTCCTGATTGGGCGGTGATTTTCCTTTCAACTGTGTTCACATTTTAATTTTCATTACATTCGGAGTTCTCTGGTAGTTTCTGGAGCGCCGGTAATTCTTGTCTATGCATCAACTTTAGTAGATATTGACTTTGAGTCTTTGAGGGAGTTGGTTTTGAGTTTAGAAAGGGTCACGGTATCTTGAGGGGATGTATTGAGGCAGCGTTCGCATTGTGATGCCAAGGGGTTGAGTTCTGCAGTGAGGAATCTTTAGTGGGTCCTCTGCAGGGGGATCGGCATTAATTAGTGACCATTACGGGTATGCTAGGAGCGTGTGTGAAGGCTGGTCGCCATGCTGGCCATTTTAGTCGGGAAATTTTGGATGTGTTTGAGATTGCTTTCCATGGTAATGAAGGGCACATTGTAGCCGTTGTTGTACTTGCGTTGTGGTGGCCTTCTGCCATCACTTCCACATTGTCATTTAGCGTTGACTGGGACTGTTGAGTGAAACCCTGAGAGCCCTTCCAATCACCCTCTCCGTTCTCATTATTGTTGACACGTACTCTCTTGGTTTCCGTTATGTGCATTATTAGTATTTCCTTGTCGATGTCCAATATCTCTGACATATTGGTTCTCTACGCTACTGTAGGCTAAGCTATGGCCCCAACTCTGTAATCATTGCTCTGATCTGATTGCCAATGTCAAGACTCTGTTATTACATTTTCTTAATCTTTCTTGCCCTCCATGGGGAAGTCATTGAAGGAATGTCGCCCCTTTACTATCACAAGCAATAACACATGCTCTAGACTGGGCCATTCCATGGCTCTCTGACGGAAACTCGATTGAGCTAATATAACCATGCGGTGGCACCATCCAACAAATGTTCTGCGACGAGGGTGCGATTTTCTGACATCCAACAGCAGTGGTGATTGCCAACTCTATCAATGATTTACGAATACTTGGTCGTGGTGGACTGAGGATTGGGAGTCAAGTACACACAGCAATGGAGGACGAGGAATGCGGTAAAGGAGAGAGGGTGAAGAGAGTTATTGTATGTCGCAATGGCTGGCACAATTGCTGTCTGCCTGCATTCGAGAGGATCCCTGCGCCACCACATTCAAGTCGAGTCCGAGCACTTGCAAGGCGGTGCCCATTGCTTCTGTTCCTGAGGCTCCCAAGGATGTCCCACAGACCAAGGAATCCTCGGAGTATAAGGCAAGTAGGCAGCCGGTAGTGGCTCGAGAGAGAGCGAAGGGCGTGATGAAAGTGAAAGCAGTGAAGAAAGTTTCCATGAGATCCTTGAAGAAGCCCAAAAAGGATAAGTACGGCAATATTCTGTGTGAAGAGTGTTCACGCGATGACGGAGAGCAGGAAATACTCCTCTGTGATCGCTGCGACAGAGGATATCACATGTACTGTTTGAGCCCTATCCTCCCGACTGTACCGCTTGGTGAATGGTTATGCTCCAAATGTGCACAATCTTCGTATGTGCAGGGTATGTTCTTCAACCTGCTCTATTGAATACTCAGAATCTATTATCACATTTGTCTGGAAATTCGCTGTATTGAGTGCAATCGGCTAGCTGAAGTAGGTTTATACCACTATGGTTCCGAAGGTATTCTCTTTAATGCAATGTGCATGGGTATTCTCATGTGACGTGATTTTTTGTGGGACTTATCAGTGTGTTTTTTCGTCGAAGTTTCATATTTCATACTCCTCCATGCCATATGTATTTTCTCCTGGATTGATTTTCTGACATCCAACAGCAGTGGTGATTGCCAACTCTATCAATGATTTACGAATACTTGGTCGTGGTGGACTGAGGATTGGGAGTCAAGTACACACAGCAATGGAGGACGAGGAATGCGGTAAAGGAGAGAGGGTGAAGAGAGTTATTGTATGTCGCAATGGCTGGCACAATTGCTGTCTGCCTGCATTCGAGAGGATCCCTGCGCCACCACATTCAAGTCGAGTCCGAGCACTTGCAAGGCGGTGCCCATTGCTTCTGTTCCTGAGGCTCCCAAGGATGTCCCACAGACCAAGGAATCCTCGGAGTATAAGGCAAGTAGGCAGCCGGTAGTGGCTCGAGAGAGAGCGAAGGGCGTGATGAAAGTGAAAGCAGTGAAGAAAGTTTCCATGAGATCCTTGAAGAAGCCCAAAAAGGATAAGTACGGCAATATTCTGTGTGAAGAGTGTTCACGCGATGACGGAGAGCAGGAAATACTCCTCTGTGATCGCTGCGACAGAGGATATCACATGTACTGTTTGAGCCCTATCCTCCCGACTGTACCGCTTGGTGAATGGTTATGCTCCAAATGTGCACAATCTTCGTATGTGCAGGGTATGTTCTTCAACCTGCTCTATTGAATACTCAGAATCTATTATCACATTTGTCTGGAAATTCGCTGTATTGAGTGCAATCGGCTAGCTGAAGTAGGTTTATACCACTATGGTTCCGAAGGTATTCTCTTTAATGCAATGTGCATGGGTATTCTCATGTGACGTGATTTTTTGTGGGACTTATCAGTGTGTTTTTTCGTCGAAGTTTCATATTTCATACTCCTCCATGCCATATGTATTTTCTCCTGGATTGATTTTCTGACATCCAACAGCAGTGGTGATTGCCAACTCTATCAATGATTTACGAATACTTGGTCGTGGTGGACTGAGGATTGGGAGTCAAGTACACACAGCAATGGAGGACGAGGAATGCGGTAAAGGAGAGAGGGTGAAGAGAGTTATTGTATGTCGCAATGGCTGGCACAATTGCTGTCTGCCTGCATTCGAGAGGATCCCTGCGCCACCACATTCAAGTCGAGTCCGAGCACTTGCAAGGCGGTGCCCATTGCTTCTGTTCCTGAGGCTCCCAAGGATGTCCCACAGACCAAGGAATCCTCGGAGTATAAGGCAAGTAGGCAGCCGGTAGTGGCTCGAGAGAGAGCGAAGGGCGTGATGAAAGTGAAAGCAGTGAAGAAAGTTTCCATGAGATCCTTGAAGAAGCCCAAAAAGGATAAGTACGGCAATATTCTGTGTGAAGAGTGTTCACGCGATGACGGAGAGCAGGAAATACTCCTCTGTGATCGCTGCGACAGAGGATATCACATGTACTGTTTGAGCCCTATCCTCCCGACTGTACCGCTTGGTGAATGGTTATGCTCCAAATGTGCACAATCTTCGTATGTGCAGGGTATGTTCTTCAACCTGCTCTATTGAATACTCAGAATCTATTATCACATTTGTCTGGAAATTCGCTGTATTGAGTGCAATCGGCTAGCTGAAGTAGGTTTATACCACTATGGTTCCGAAGGTATTCTCTTTAATGCAATGTGCATGGGTATTCTCATGTGACGTGATTTTTTGTGGGACTTATCAGTGTGTTTTTTCGTCGAAGTTTCATATTTCATACTCCTCCATGCCATATGTATTTTCTCCTGGATTGATCTGTTGCAAAGAAGGGACGGAAAGAAGTATGAGTACTGAGGTTTCTTTGATCAGAATCGAATGCGATTATGTGGACAATATTCAAAATGTCCTTGTATCATTTTATTGAAAGTGTCTCATGTGGAATGAATTATGACCCTTGCGGTGTGAATGCAGAATTCCCTAAAGTGCAGAAGTAGATAGTGGATTTCTTTCTCATTTAGAAGTCGTCCCCTTTTACTGCAGGTAGTCTGTAACATCACTCACCTTAATATTTTGGCTTTGTGAAAAGATTCGATTTTTTAGCACATCACATCTTTACTGGTATGGATCCTTCCATGCAAAGAATTGAACACACTTTTGACTTAATTTTGTGGCATTTTCCCTAGGCAAATGAATGGAGCAAATTAAATAGTCCATGCCCAAATGAATGGAGCAGTTTTAGAATGATTCCTTGCTTCTTCCTCACCCTTCAATGTTCAATATCTTCAACTTTTTAATTGTAGGAGTGAAGTGCATGGAGACAAGGAAACAACATAGATTAAGTGGAATAAGCTAATGTTTTCAAAAGAAAAGCCGGTGATTATTGCCCTGTATTCCATGTCATGACTAACAGTATAAATTAGAGCAAATGGCCACTCTGGCCACTGCACTCTCTAGCATAGGGTTGAATTTATTTATTGATTCTTTGGATTATTGTTTGATTCTATGGTCTTCTAATCACATGGTGTTATGTTGTAATATGGCTATTGGATGATAGAAAGAAAGAAAAAATTATATTATAAAAGAACCTAATTGAAAATATAGTCACAAATTATTTAAAAAAAACATAGGTAAAAGATAGGAAGATAGTAAAATAATTTAGTATTAATAATGTTACTTTTTTATAAAAAGAGCTTCTACTTACTTTTTAGGACCATAAACAAGACAAAATAAAGTAGATTAATAAAAATATTATTATCGGCATCTTTAAATCAAAGTAAAGAATAGTTTTCAATAAAAATTACTTAAGAAAATCTTGGATTGATATCCAAAGAAGGCCAATTGTAAACAATGGTCAAAACTAGACTCTAAAATATAAAATTGTGTGCATACAATAGATAACAATTTTTTTGTTGATCGGAGAGCAAGATGGAATAAAAGATTTAATATAGTTTTTTTAAGTGTTGATTTTAAGGATTTTGAGTTTGTAATGACTTTGTGAGAATTATAAAAAATTAGGATTCTATTCAAGTGACTCCAGATTTTGAGAAATACAGTGGATTCATCTTTTAGAAAATTTTATAAGTTTTATAGCAAATCTATAGATAAAAATCTGTAAAATTGTAAATATAATTATGTTAAATAGATATTATGAATTTGAGCTTAATCAAATAGCTAGATTAAAGGTTAGTAGAATTCAAATAGATTAGAATCTTGGAAATTGGATTTTGAGAGTTAGAGAGGATTTTTATAATTTTTAGCAATTTGCTAATTAGATTGAATTTTGTTTTGAAATTGATAATTGATTTAGTTTTTAATATTTATGCAAAATTTTAGAACAAGTGAATAGTGCAAAAAGGAGCTATTGATGTTGGAAGATTGACATCAAGATTGGAGAAGAAGATTGGCCGATACTCGAGTAAATTAGGAGCTTTTTCTTTCAATTTGTAAGTTTAATTCTCTTTAGATTTTGTGAACTTGTTGTTAATTGATAGATTGAAAAGCTTAAATTTTTTAATTAAGATTATTAATTAATTTAATAATTATTAAGATTTTAAGTTTGTTATAGGATTTGGTTAGGATTGATAAAAATTTGATTAGGATTTGTTAAAATTTACTTAGAATTTGATTAGAATTTGTTAAAATTTACTTAGAATTTGATTAGGATTTGTTAAAATTTTGTTTAGAATTTGATTAGGATTCAATTAAGATTTGACTAAGATTTGATTAGGATTTTATTAAGATTTGGTTAAAATTTGAATAAGATTTAATTAAGATTTAACAAAGATTTTATTAGAATTTTATTAAGATTTATGTAGGATTGTTAGGATTTTGTTAGGATTTTGTTAGGATTTTGTTAGGATTTTTGTAGGAATTTTTTATGATTTCTTTAGGATTTCTTTATAATTTTTTAAAGATTTTTAAAAATATTCTTAATAATTGGTTAGGATTTTTGAAGGATTTAATTAGGATTATTAAAGATTATTTAAGGTTTTTTTGGAGTTAATTAGAGAATAATAAGACATATCTAGGATTTTTTTAAGGTTGATAGGATAAACTTAGGATAATTGGAAGTTTATTAAAAATTATTTAAGATTGTTAGAAAAATATTTTTAAATACCTTATGTATTATTTTGGATTATAAATCCAATTTTAAGGTAAGATTAAATTCTTCTATAGCTAAATGCTTAGTATATTTTCAAAGTAATTTTCACATAATATAACATAATTTGATAAATCCAACGTGAATAATTTGTGAGCTTCAATTAGAATTTTAAGTAGAGTTGCAAGTGGAACTACAAATAGAGGTACTTTTAGAAAATAGGATATATATTTTGATTCAAATTCTATAAGCATATTTGAAGCATTTGTTTTATTTGTGCAACATCAATAAAATAAGGATTGTAAAGAGAATTTGGCAAATGAGGTTTTATAAGCACTAGTTGACAAGATTGATTGTTTGAAGGTAAAGATATTACAAAATAATTAAGGTGTTATATAAAAGAATTGGAATTGAAGCATGTTTCTAAGAAAGAGATAGTTGAATTATTTGAACTTGCTATTGCTCTAGAGCTAAAAAATCATGTTAAGTCTATTATAGGATATTTTGGAGGTTCATGGAACTTTTTTTTAAACATTAAAAGATGAATATTTTTTAGAAGATAGTAATTGGATTACAAAGAAGTCATTTTTTGAATAGATTGAATAGTCTAAGAAGGATCTCTAAGCTACAAAATTATTAATAAATTTTAAAAGATAACATTCTTATTTATTAAAGAAGGAGAGGCAAATATTGGAACTAAATAGAGTGGAACTTTTTCTTCAAGTGGTTGATGGAAAATTATAAGAGAAGTTGAAAATTTTGCTTGAAGATAGAAAAGATGATGAAGGATTAACCACAAATTAAAAAGAAGTAGAGAAGGTAGTAGGATTACTTATAAAAAGAAAAAAAGAAAAGAAAATAGGATTGATATTTAAAGATCAATATAAGCATCTAAGGTAAAAATACCTATTATACAACTTAAATCTATTATTCAACTTTCAATAGCTACATCAAGAAAAGAAGAAATGGATATTGATGAAATCATATATGGAGTGAGAGATCTTTTAATAAAATTTGTAAAACTTGAGAAGAAGGATCAATCATTAAGAGTATCAACAAAACAAAAATTAGGGACTATAGAAGATGTAGTATATAGGTGCATGTAATGTGATAGTATAGACCACTCAAGAAAAGAGTGTAAAGATTTTACAAAGGCGCTATGCAAAAGAATTATTTTTTTTAAAGATAATATGATATTTTTGAAGAAATATAGAGAAAAATTGGAGACAAACTTTGGTAAAAGAAAGATAAAGGTGTTTGTAGGAAATGCTTTTAAAGTGCACAAAATCTCAAGTAATAAGGCATCAACATATTGGATGGAAGAAAATCTAAGCAAATGTTTAAGCATAAATCTTGAATTTCTAAAAAAATCTAGTTTTTTAGGATCTCTTTAATGAATTGTGTTGAAAAGAAAAAAATTTACTAGAAATTATTTAAAATGTATTAGCGATAATATTCAACAAATTATTAGATGAAATAATCTAGTAGATGGATTATTAGTTCATGTGCATATTACAAGGAATTATCATGAAACATTAACGGAAGAAAAATAAAAGAAAGATGAAAATAATAAAAGGCCATCAAAAAGGACTACAAGGAAAAAGGAAGCATGATAACAAAAAAATCCTATACATGAAGAAATAATGGAGATTGTTTCTATAAATAAACATTATGAAAGAAAAAAAAGGCTCTTGCTTATAAATTATAATTAGATATTGATATTGTTTTAGATTTGAAAAAGGTATTGGAAGAAATTTTTTTAAATAGAAAGGTTGAATTTATAATTGATAAAATTCTAAGAATTACAAAACATGAATTTTATGAAGTTATTATTGATATAATAATAAAAAAATAATAATTGATAGGAGATACTATGACATCAAATACACAAGGAACAAGGCCAATGAAAAACAATGAAGATGAAAAAATTGAAATGCAAAATTTTAAAGATGTTTTATAAGTCAAATTTATTGAAAAAGAAGATGTGATTTAAATCTCTAGTTATTATTCTTAAAATCAATGGACAAAAGCTACTGTAAAATTTTTGATAAAATTAGAAGAATTAAAAGAATTAATTATAGTATTAATTTATTATGGTTCTAAAATCAATTTGATGTCAAAAGAATTATATAAAAGAAAAAAATAGCCTATATTGAGACAATAATATATTACTGCTACACAAATGGAAATAAAGGTTATAGACAATGATTTGGCTTATGCAAGGATAAGAAGCTAAGATGGAAAAAAGATAGTGTAATTTTTAATTGTTTGTATAAATCATGAAAGAAATTGAAATAATTTGAAAGAAAAGCCATTTTTAAAAATAAATAAAAAACTTAGAACTTTTGAAGATCTTAAGGAATTTTATTGAATACCATTGTAAAATAAGATTACAATGGTTTAAATAAAAAAATATTCTTGCTTAATTTAAAAAAAGAGGTATTATTTATTAGACTTATTGGATTGATATAAAATTTTTTATCATAATTTAAAACTATTGATAAGATAAAAAAGATAGATAAATATTATATTAAAAATATTGAGCAAAACTTAAAGAAGAATAGATAATTGATTGATGATGAATTTATTTTAGAAGCATTTAAAAAAATAGGTCTTATAGATACTATGGAATAATTAGATTATCTATTGAAATGTGGATTATAAAGATGAAATAAAATTATTAATGTGTGTTTTAAAGAATTTTATGATGAAATCAAAAATTTATCAAAAATTTAAATGACTAAGAGGTATAAGTTGAAATTAAGTATAAATTAGTGGCAAAGAAGATTAAACCAATAGCTTTACTACTACCATTTGATTGTGAAGAAAAGATGAATGGAGCATCTATGCAATCAAATTTAATGGATCTTAAGAAGATAGGACATAAAATTACAAATGTTACATTAGATGGATTAAAAATTGGATGTGAAGGATTTTTAACAAAGTAAGAAGATAAATATTTTAGAGACATGATTTTATGATATTGAAAAGAATTTGCATTTGATCCACATGAGATTGAATGTGTTGATCTAAGTATTATTATATCTATGGTTATTTTTATTATTCTTTATGAGCCATGGACTTTACGACCAATTCCAATACTTAGAGTATATTTATCCAAGTTAGTGGACTTATTCAATAAAAAGATTAGAATGAAAATTTTAAAACCATTTGTGATATCTTATTCTAATTAATGGTTCATAATACCAAAGAAAAATGAAACAATGGGATTTACTTAAGATATACAACTTGTAAATAAGTTAACTATAAAAAGTATGGATTCAAGTCTAATTGTGGATGAATTTATAGAGGTATTTGCTAGAAGAACAATCTATTCAATAAGTGATCTTTACTTAGGATACAATTAATTTCAATTAGCATTACAAAGTAGAGATTTAACCACTATGAAGATTCTATTAGATTTAATAAGAATATGTTCATTGCTTCAAGAGGCTACTAATTTAGTAGCTCATATGATGAATGGTATGAACAAAGTATTGACAGATTTTATACCAAAAAAAAACTATGCCACTCTTAAATGATGTTCTAATTAAAAGATGTGTGAAAAAAAAAGAAAAAAAGAAAAGACATTGGATCAAAGAGTGTATTATAGATTTGTTGCACATTATATTATAAATTGTGAAAAGATTTTATTAAGGTTGGAAGAGATACATTTGACTTTATTAAGTAGAGAGTCTATATTTGGAATAAATGAGGTTTTTTTTGTTGGATACATGTTTGAATCATATGGACATAAATCATATATTGAAAAAATTGATATTATTAAAAAAATAAAAGAATATGAAAATATAACAAAAATTAAAAGGTTTTTAGTAATATATATATATATATATATATTTATTATATATATATATATATATATTTATCATATATGGATACTATATTTCATACATATAGTAGATCCAGGTTGAAAAAAAATAAAAAATTTCAATAAAAAGAAAGATAAAATAAAGCTATAAAAAGATTAAATAAGCTTCTTTTTTATACATCCAACTCTGAAGAAAGTGAATTATAAATGTGAAAAGCATGTGATTTTAACAATTGATATTAGTCCAATTAAAATAAGTTAGGTAATTAGACAAGATGATGAATATGGAAACAAATATGTTATAAGACTTGGAGTAAAGGTTTGAATGCTAGACTAAAGACATATGCTCAAATCAAAAGAAAATTATAGGATGTAGTAATTGCTATGAAGAATGAAAAAGAATACTTGATTGGTGCATTGATAGTTATAAAAAATAATTGTCTACCTTTATTGGACATGATTACAAGTTGTTCTATTTCAGATATTGCTATATTAAGGTAGATAGCATATATCAAATCTATAAATTTAGAATTTAAATACATTACAAAGAAAGATAATTTTGTTGCAAATATATTATTACAAGTAAGATATCATGATGAAGAAGATATGATTGATTTGGAAGATGATGTGAGTATAAATTTTTAATCTAATACATTATCAAAAATAAAAGGTTTATATTTGAATACACCATTGGAATTATTTTAATTAAATCCTATAGTAATTTAAAATCTCAATAATTATTAAATTAACTATTAATCTTTATTCAAAATTTGTAATTTTCTTGACTTACTAGTTAAAAACAAGCATACAGAATTTGAAGTGATTTGTATTTATAGATTGGAAGAAAAAACTCTTAATCTACTTAAGTGTCAATTGTCCTCCTTTTCCAATCTTGATGTCAATCTTCTAGTATCAATAGCTCCTTTTTGTACTATTCATACATTTTAAAATTTTACAAAAATATTAAAAATTAAGCTAATTACTAGTTCAAAAAAGAATCATTTCAATCTAATTAGTTGATTGCTCAAAATCACAAAAATCCTCATTGATCCTCATTAATCCTCAAAATCTAATTTTTAAGATCCTAGTCTATTTAAATTTTAATAACCTTTGATTTAATTGTTTAATTAAGTTATAATTTATAATACATATTTAATACAATTATGATTATAAGCTCAAAAATTTTTATTTATGGATTTGCTACAAAATTCATAAAATTCTTTAAAACATGAACCTACTTTATTTTTCAATAGCCAAAGTCATCCAAATAGAATCCTAATTTTGTATAGCTTTGAAAAAATCATTACAAACTCAAAAATCTTAAAACCAATGCTTGAAAAAATCTTATTAAGTTTTTTTTTCAATCCCAAACTTTGATCAACAAAAAAACCTTTTATATGCTGTAGGTGCATATTTTTGTGCCTCAAGGTCTAATTTTGACCCTAGTTCACAATTGGCCTTCCTAGGATATCAATCCAATGTTTTCTTAAGTAAGTTTTATTCAAATTATACTTTATTTTGATTTAAAGATATATATAGTATTATTTTTATTAATCTATCTTATATTATCTTATTTATGGTCCTACAAAGTAAGTAGAAGTGTCTTTTATGAAAAGGCAATATTAACATTAAATATTTTCACTTCTTTTTTATTTTTTATTTATATTTTTTAAAATAAAATTTTAATTAAATCTTCAATTAAGCTCTTCTATAATATATGTCTTCTTTTCTTCTTTCACCTTATAGCCATGTTACAACATGATAGCAATAAGAAGATTAGATAAATTAAGAATTTAAAAAAATATATAGAAAGACCTATAGATACTTTTTATATGATAGATATTTATGGAAGCATCCACAATAGAAGAAAGAAATATCTTAATAGATAATATGTGGTTTAGAAGCTCAAGAAAAGATTATAAAAAAATTCTATAAAAATTGGTAGGCAGGGCATAGAGGAATTTGAACTTTTATTAAATTGAAATAAAAATATTAATAGAAAGATATGTATAAAGATGTGGCTGAATTTGTAGGATCATGTAAAATTTGCTAATTTTATTTTAATACTTGGCATTGAAATGAGTTACACCCAATGTATCTTTTAACACTATATTTTACATGGTGATGGATTTGATGTCAATGTCTACAAGACTTAAGCAAATAAAATATTTGATACTTGTATAAGAAGATTTATTAAGCATAATTAAAAGAAAAGTATTAAAAATAAAAAGTACTAAAGATATATGTTGATTTTCTTTAAAAGATATTATTTGTTACTATATTTGTATTAAAAAAATACTATAGATAGGAATGAATTAGAAGCAAAAGAAATATGAAAATTCTTTGAAAGAATCAAAATTAATCTTTTTTTGATAATATCATATAATCTAAAAGATAATGGAAAAGAAAGTGTGGACATTCACCTATTATTAAGGCATTAATAAAGATATGCAATGACAAAGTACATGAATGGCCTAGACTACTATCATTTATATTATGGACAAACTGTACAATTTATAATTTAATAATAAGTTATATATTTTTTGAATTAATATTTGGATAAAAGTCAATAATACCAATAAAAAGAATAATACCTACATAGAATATGTTGCTTGAGAAGGATGATTTTAATAGAAAAGAATTTTTAGCATTTCAAATTCAACAATTGGAAAGAAGATTTGACAATATTGAAACAATAATAGAGAGGTTAAAAGAAGCAAGGAAAAAGGATAAAGAAAGGTTTAATAGAATACATTAGCTATGACCTATGGCAATTAAAGAAAGTGATTGGATCTTAGTCTATGATAATAATTTGGATAATTAATATAGAATATTATAAAAGTTTTTTAAATATTGGTTTGGAGCATATATTATAAAGAAAGTCTATGACAATGCCACATACTTGTTATAAGAACTTGATGGTACAAAATTGAATACACTTATATCAGTCAAGCAAATCAAATTATTTAGATAAAGAGGTGAAGACACTTATTTTGGTGAAAAATAAAATCTATTAAATAATATTGAAATGGGAATAAATGAGCAAATTAAAGACCAAGAATTTGATCAAGATAAATAACATCCTATATCAATACATTGAAGAATAATTGACACGAACCAATATTGTTTTACGTATTGTCTTGTTTGAGAATGTATTGGATATTTGATTATAGAAGGTAAATTTATACTTTATAATTAATCAAGAATCTAAAAACCCTGTAAAATCTTAAATAAACCCCAATTGAATCTTTAACAATCTTAACCAAATCCTAAAGTTATTTTAAAGAAATCTTAAAAGAATCATAAAGAAAATTTTAAAAAATCCTAAAAAAATCACAGAGAAATTTTAAAGAATTTTAAAGAATTCCTAAAGAAATCATTAAAGAATCTTAAAAAAATCATTAATAAATTATAAAAAAATCTTAAAAAAATTATAATCAAATCCTAACCAATCTGTAATTTCTCGTTTTATTTATTCTATCAATACTATCTAGAGTAAACATGTAAAGGGAGATTCAAACTCAGAGAAAGACTAATTGCATTGAATTAAAGTGTTGGGATCACACAACTAACCGCCTTCAAACATCAAAGTCCAATGCACATATAAACGTTTAAAAACAATGCCGTCTACTCTATCGATACTGCTACTTCGCAACTAAGAATAAACTTCATGATCCAATCTTCTACAAATTCTCTTACTATAATTTGTTATCTTTCTCCAATCACATAACAACATGTGGTAATGCTACACTATCTCAATAGACTGCTTACACTTGCTTCATTCTCCAATCACTGGAAATAACTTCTCACCAAGAATTTCTTCCGAAATGAATCATCTTTCCAAAATTCTCTTTCATCGTTCAATTTTCACAGCCAATATGGCATAACATTCTCACTCACAATCAAACTGCATTGACATATCCAGTCTTCGACTGTCAATTTGCCATACCAAATTCAGGCAGCCATCGATTACAATTCAGGCAATCACCAATGATAACTATTTTTTTTTAACTTTCTTATCCATTCTGCCTTCTAAATTGGCCATTTATCAGTTGACTGCCTATTCTTAATCCTACAAACTATGTATCATAAATCATAAAATTCCTATCCATTTTACATAGCTCCACTCTTAATTGAGCAATGTCCTCGCAAACACAAAATAAATAAAAAGAATTTTTAGTTATGAAGCTGGCTCTTTGTATTGGGATACTTCTAGATTCTACATAGGAGGTTCCTCTACATTTGATTCTAATGGTAAGTTCTCATCCTCCTCTGATAAATCCACATAGTTGTTCTTCAACTAGGCTGATAAATCTTTGTTATCTACTCCCAATTCCCAAACTTAAGCCTCCAATTGTAAAATTATGGCATCTTTCACCTCTAATTGGCACTCTTCTTACTTCATCTTCTCCTCTAGCTCACTAATACTCAAAACTAGTAGAACAGATACATGTGGCCGAACAACATTGGCAAAATTGGAGGGCAATTTTGCCACTACAACCTTCAATGCACCAATTTTTGCCTGCAGCTTATCCATTTCAATTCTGTATTGGTCTTCTGATTTCACCTTTTCTTGTTACAATTTCATTGCTTTTTCATGTTCTACTTGCAATTGGCACTTTAGCGCCTCACTTTCCAAATCCCATGTCCTGTGATTCTCTATTAGTTCTTGCTTTTGGCCGTTCAAGATTCTTTGAGTGCGATCTTTATTATTCGTCCAATTTTTCTTTTATTCCATTAATTTCTATTCCAATGCTAGCTTGGATTCCGTCTTTGCCCTAATAAGGTGACCTTGTTTCACAATTTGGCGGCTTTTTTCCATTATCTCCTTCTTGCTCGACTCCAATTGTTGCCTTAAATTTCCTTCTAATTGACTCATAGTAAGTTGCAATTGGAAATTTAAACATCATGTCTTCAAGTGTTCCAATTGTAGCAAACAATAAGCATTTGAACATATATGTGGTATGCCGATTCAAGCCTAACCACTTCTGAATGGACCGCATCTACTCCACAAGCTCTGATGTAAGTGCCTCTGCCACTTTCCAGCTTTGATTCTTCTCAAATGATGACATGTCTCTCTTGAAGTAGCTTCTCAATCTGAAGTCACTAGACACTTTGACGCCTACCGCAAGTTCACCTATTTCATAGATGTAATACCTTCTATAAGATAGTCTCATTGATTCCAATTATTCTCTCCTTTACTATACTCAAACCATCCTCTGGGTCGTAATCTTCTATATACTCTGCCACGAGTTCTACACCAATTGGTGGCAAGTTATCTGACCCTCGCAAAAATACATACATCTGTGCATTTTTAAAATCTCTCTGCTTTTGTGGGGACCAACAGATTTCCAACTTCATTGGCTCTATGTTGGTGATCACCACTAGGGATGGCAATTGCAAGTTATTCTTACTTCTTACGTTTCGGACATTTTTTTCTTTATCTGTAGCTCTCTTTGACCTTTCCATTGACATTGTATAATGCTTACTATGCACTCTTTGCTCGTACTAACATTATTCTCTAACTGTAAAAAATTCTACACTCCAATAAGCATATATTCGAATAACCAAGCTCAAAATCAGAATGCTAACAAAAACTTCTACTAAGTGCCTCGCTCCTAATCTTTTACTCGGGGTCTGAATCAACAATCCTTAATCCAGTGTATTAGATCATCACTTCTGATTTGCCTGACTAGTCCGTATTAGGACTCTAAACTGACCATCAGCCATCTTGCACCTTCAATAAAGGTAATCTATCATGAACAGGTATATCCTCTTCCTTCCCGATTTTGAAAACTCGTCACGAGTTTACCTAAAATAAAGATGTAACCGATTTTTGTTATTTCGGGTAATAAATTGAGTATCCATAAAATTTTCCAATTGAACTGAACCATTAGGAAAGGCTTCAATTATTCGATATGGTCTATGCCAATAGACTTAGAATTTCCCCGGAAAATTATGAAAGCAACTATCATAAAGAAGTACTAGGTTATTAGGTATAAAAGTTTCAAGACATAATTTACTATCATAATAATTCTTACAACGGTCCTGTGTAGCTTCCATAATTAAAAGAACAATAGTCCTAACTTCATCTAATTTTTTCAATTATGTTAACCGATATTAGAGGGATTCTAGGTCACCAAGACGTTCATCCAATGCAATTCGTAAACTCAAAACTTCCAATTCAATTGGTAATATTGCCTCTTGCTCGTACACCAATTGAAACGGTATCGTAATACGTGCAATTTTGCTCGAGAATGCTCCGGGCAGTTGGCTGTGGAAGACAAAAAAGAAATACACAACAGCTAATAGAATCCCAACAACTCTAATAGAATCCTAAACAACTTCCATTAAATCTTAACAATACTAATCAAACTTTGATCCAATCTTTAAGCAATTACAAAAGAAGAGTAAATGAATCATATATTAATCATAATAGAAAATAACATATAAAATACTAAATTTAGAAAATACTAAAAATAGAATCTTAAAATCTTAAGTCATATCTTATTCAAATCCTAGGTCAAATCCTAGTCAAAAACCTAAATCAAATCCTAAGTCATACCTTGGTCAAAACCTAAGTCAAATCCAAAGTCAAACCCTGGCCAAATCCTAATCAAACCCTAGTCAAAACCTAAATCAAATCCTAAGTCAAACCATATTCAAACCCTGAGTCAAACCATGAGTCAAACCATGGTTAAATCCTAATCCAATCCTAAGTCAAATCCTAAGTCAATCCCTGATCAAAATATAAATCAAATCCTAAGTCAAACCCTGTTCAAATCCTGAGTCAAACCCTGCTCAAATCCTAGTCCAACCCTAAGTCAAACCCTAAGTCAATCCCTGGTCAAAACCTAAATCAAACCCTAAGTCAATCCCTGGTCAAAATCTAAATCAAACCCTAAGTCAATCCCTGGTTGAAACCTAAATCAAACCCTAAGTCAAATCTTAAGTCAAACCCTAGCCAAACCCTAGTCAAATCCTAAGTCAAATCCTAAATCCTAAACCCTAAACCAAATTCTAACCAATTCAAATCAATCTTAGGGAAAATTAGAACCTCAATATCTGTTGATTAGATCGTTGATCTTCCTTAAAACTTTGTATACTTTTCAACCTCTTACTCAACAACAAGCACAACAAATTTGAAGGAAATCGAACTTACCAAATGGAAAAAAACCCCAAAAACTTCTCAGGTGTTGGTCGGCCTCCTTCTCCAACCTTGATGCTGATCTTCCAATGCCAATTTCTCTCTTTTTCACCATTCAATCACTCTTAAATCACTCATGTGTATAGGAAAACAAGTCTATTATCCACACAAATAAAATTTTCTCCAATCTAAGTGGCAGATTGCTTAAAATCTCAAAAATCCTAACTAACCCTCAAAACTTAACTTTTGAGACCTTGACCCACTTAAACCTCAATTACGTATAATTAAATAATTAGATTCAGCTCAAATTTATAGCACACATTAACAACAATAATACCCAAAAACCCACAAATTTCTAGCCATAGATCTGCTACAAAACTTCTAAAATTACCTAAAACATCAACCCTGTTTTATTTCACAAAATTCCAAGTTGCCAAAAACAAGCTTGACTTTGCAAAGCTATTACAAAGTCAATTTTTCTCCAAATCATTCAAAATTAACTTCTATACGAAATTCTTTAAGTGCACTCCCTAATCCCAATCTCCGATCTATAAAAGCCCCCTAGATCCGCCATAGGCATGCAGTTTTTGTGCCTTGGGGTCTGATTTCAATCCCAGCTCATAACCGGTCCTTTTTGGATATCTATTTCAAAATTTTTGTGGTAAGTTTTTTTGAAACCTCTTCTTAACTCCCTCTTATATATGCCTATATCATTTTATTTCCCAATCTACTTTGTTTTGCCTTACTTATGGCCCTACAAAGTAAATAGAAGCTCATTTGTAAAAAGGGCAGCATTAACACTCATTAGTTTTACTCTTTTTTTACTATTATCTATTTTTCTAAGATAATTTGCTACAATATTTTGAACTAAGATCTTCTATAATATACTATTTCTATATTCTTTTACCTAATAGTCGTGTTACATCACGACAACGGTGTGGAACTGGTAGTCACTTTATATGCAGTATGGTATGCCCACAAGACTGCAAACAATTTTGTATCTCAATCCGTTCCCACATCAAACACCGTCTTAGTTAAAATTTTGTACAAAATATTGTTGGTCTTTTCAATCTGTCCATTGGCTCAAGGATGATATGGGGTTGTTTTTCAATATTTGATCTCGTATTTAGCTGTCAAAGCCGCAATTGTAGAATTAATAAAATGGATTCCGTGATCACTAACCAATTCTTTGTGACACCCAAATCGAGTTATAATGTTCTTATATAAAAATGTAGCTGCTATATTAGCATTATCATTTTTTTTTGTCACTGCTTTAGCCCATTTTCTTATATAATCAGTTGCTACTAAAATATATCTTATATGGCCATTTCATGAGGCTGGTGCGATTGATCCTACAAAATCAATATCCCATTTTTCAAATGGTGCTTGAGCCAAAATTAGTATTAATGGCATGGCAAAAGTTCCAATAGGTCTACCAATACGTAGACAAGGATTACAACATCGGACATATTGGTGTGCATCCAAGAACATTGTTGGCTACCAATATTCAGCCATTAAAACTTTGCAAGCAGTGCTGTCACTAGCAAAATGTCCTCTACAACTATTTAAATGGCATCTTTTTAATATGGTACATACTTCACTTTAAAAAATACAGTGGTATAGAATTCCATCTTTCTCTTGCTTATACAAGGCGTTTTTAATCATCGTATACGACACACTTTTCAAAATTAGGTATTAAGTTTTTTACTATATATAGATAGAAATATCTAAAATATCAGATATTAGATCAATTCACTATATTCTGGAGTAATCACATCGACAATAAATAATTTTGCATCAGGAAGTGTATCATTAATGGGTTCATTACCTAATATATTGGACAAGCAGGATAAATGATCTGCATTAGCATGTTTCTTTCCTAGTTGAACATTAATAATAAAATTAAATATTTGAAGTAGTAATATCCATTGAGCAATGTGTCTATTCAATTGAGGTTTATTAATCATATATTTAAGAGCATCATGATCAACATAAAATACAAATGGATAACTAAGCAAATAATGCCAAAATTTCTAGACAGAATAGATCATGCCTAAGACTTCCCGTTTAGTCGTAGTGTAATTTTGTTCTGCAGCAATAAATTGTCGATTAGCATAATAGATGGGATGATGCAAATCCTTTTCATCTTTTTGGCTTAACACGGATCCAATAGCAATATTTGAGGTATCAACATAAACATAAAATGATTTTGTCCAACAAGATACAACAAGTACTGGTGCTCATACCAATTTTTGTTTTAATTCTTCAAATATAATTGTATATTCTTCAGTCCAAATTAGACTAGATCCATTTGATGGCGGTTTCTTTAAGAGATTCGTTAACAGTTAATATATTATTACAAATAAATGAATGAATTGTCTATAATAGCTGACATGGCCTATGAAACCATGAACACCCGACATTATTTCTGGCTTTGTTAAAGCCAATATACGAGTAACTTTATTTGAATCAGTAGCGATACTGGACAAGAAAACAATGTGTCCCAAAAGCTTTCTCGATGGTATGCCAAATTGACACTTCTCAGAATTCAAAGATATTTCATATTTATCACATTGGTCTAAAAATTTACCAAGACCTTTGAAATGGTTTGTTGTCGTAGTGAATGTACAAAAATCATCTAAAAATATCTTCATCAACAATCATAAATAGTTCTGAAATGCTTACATCATTACCCTTTGAAATATGGCCGCGGCGTTACAAAACCCAAATGGCATCACTTTATAAGCAAATGTGCCCCAATCTGTAATAAAAGTGGTCTTTAACTAGTCCTCTTTCACAATTTTTATTTGATTATAATCCAAAAATTTGTCCAAAAAGGAATAACATTCATGCCCAGCTACTGCGTCTAGTATACTATTTGTAAAAGGTAAAGAAAAATAATCCTTCTTGGTAGCCGCGTTTAATTTATAAAAATCTTGTCAAATTCAGATTTTCCTATTCTTCTTTGGCACCATCACAATCGATGAAATCCATTCAATATACAAGACTGGATATATAAAGCCCATGTCTAAAAGTTTATCTATTTCTTCTTTGACCATGAGAGAATATTTTGGATTAAGGCGGTGTTATCTTTGACAAACTTATGTAGCATCCTCCTTTAAGGTAATTCAATGCTTACAAATTTAGGCAGGAATACCTTTTAAATCTGCATACGACCAAGCAAAAGCAGATTTATGATGTAGAAAGAATTCTTTCCAATTTCTCAGTTCTATACCCGTAATATTGGTGTATATTTTGATAATCTAGGATATTTCATAGAGCCCAAGTTAATGGATTGGTACACAAGTTCCGTATCAACCTCTAATTTGATTTGTCTCTCCTACTCTGAATCCTTCATATGATTTGTCACATTGAAACTACCCAATTCTGATTCTAATATATTGATTTTATTTATCGCACGATTATTCATCCAGTCCATGATGACATCGTCAAAATTCGCTGCATCCTCTTCATATCAAAAATATTCCTTGGGTCCTCCATATTGGTATAACATGCCCTACTTCTACATGTGAATTAGGTCTTTATCAACTTGCATTGTATTGTTAACTTTATCATATTCTGCCTCAGATTGGCCTTCATCATCAGATGTTACTTTTGAGCCCATAATTTGACACTTCCTATGATATTGAACTGGATACATTTGTAAAATGATCTTCTTACTACCCTTCCTAATAGTTATTGTTCCTCGGCCCCAATCATTCCTAGCTTTGGCTTGATATAGCCACGGCCAACTCAATAAAATTGGATATGATAAAGTAAAATTCTGTAATCGAAAAACAATATAATCAATTTTATACGTGATTTCCACAATTACGGTGTTAATACTGCATAAGATATCTATTGGTTTTATCCTACTATGATCTCCCATTCTCAATACCAATGTCGTGGATAATAATTATTTTAAATCCAACTCCTGTATTGTATCGGCGTTCATTAAGTTCACACTAGAGCCACCATCTACTTGAACTCCAGGAATGAGAACACCATCAATTGATACATCAGTAGTTGGTGCTCTCGGATTGACATTCAAATTAATCTCATGAATTTTTTTATTACAAACTCTACATTGTATTAACAAGGAATTCAATGTAGAATGATATTCTGGCACGATTGCTAACAATTACTTCATTGTAATAGAAGATTTAATTTCATCCAAATCTTTTATAATATCATATGGTTTCATATTGGCAATGATTTCCAAGGCCCTCTATTTTTTCATGGGTTTCAATTTAATCTCTTGAGATAATTTTTTTACAGAGTTTGGAATTAGAACTGCTAAATGGACTTTATTTGAATTCTTGTCCATGAGAGGATCTTTTAATGGATAAGATGGCTCCTAAAACTTCACAGATATTGTTATTGGTTTTGATTGAAGCAATATCTTGGGACTAGGGACATTCTCAAGTTGCACAGACGAATTGGATCCCAATGTTGGTAGTATCTTTGGTATTGGTGTTGGATTTGGAATACCATCCAATGAATTAAATTGGTCCATCGCAATTGGTATGCTCAATTTTTGAATTGGGTCTTTTTTTTTTTGGTGGGCCCAAATAAGTACTGCATGGACGCATTCCACCTGATTTATCGGAGAATCTTGTGAAACTTGAATATTATCATCCATCTTATTTTATATTTGGATATGGTAATCTTGGTTATTAACATTAAATGGAGCATTGTACTATTGATAAGTGTGTCTAGATTGCTTACAATTTCCACATACTGAAGTATAATCATCACTGGCTCTTGGATTGGGACATTCACTAGCATAACGTACTATCTGCTTGTAACGATAACATCAGAGTTGTCTTCTTCCACCTCCATCAAAAATATTGGACATTCCGACTAGTATCTACCGGCTAGGATTATTCCAGGTTGAATGGATAAAAGATCTCGGCCGACCAGTTGGTATTATGGGATTTGAAATTGGATTTTGAATGGATAGATATTGGAAGTGTCCTTGCTGATTTTGTACAAAACCTTGAGAATTGGGGTCACCTTCTTGGTTATACTCAAAATTTTAAAAATTAAATAAATTTCTATTTTGTATAATTGGATGATTTCCGTTCAAGCCAAACCTATTTTCTATGTGAACTTGATTAACATTCCACAAATTTAGTTGAATCATGGTCTGATTTCTAAACTATTGTTGCTTTCTTAAATTTCAACAATTGGTGATTATATGCTTTCCTCTACAAAATATATATTGCATAGTCATTTGGAGTGGTGAAGAACATTCCGTTACCAAATGGCCTTGTTCCTTACAATTATTACACCAAATATTTGGGCGCTATTGTAAAGTAAATATATCCATATATAGAAACCTTGCTCAACTTTCTTTTCTTTAAATTTTTATTAAGTTCTTTCTTCCTTCTTACCAATCTAAGTTTTTATATAGTTTTGGAAATTTTTTTTCACTTTCTTTCTTTTTTTTGGCTAAATTTTTATTTTATCTTTAATCTTAATTTTAACTTTGATTTAGCCTTGAAAACTTATTTTATTTCTTTTATCTTTTTTCCAATCTTAGATTTTAGTAGATTTAGGGTTATATTTATAGATATAAAGAGTTTTGACTTTGAGATTGAATTTAGGATTTTTTGAAGGATAAATAGAGGTTTGGATGTCAATAGTCAGTTGCCATTAATAGCGCTAATTTGGAAGATTAGATTTGGTGTTTTTATAACTTTAAACTATTAATTGTTGACTTGGACTTTAAAGACCTTGGCTGTGACTTCTTTGACAAGCTCAGAAGAGAAGAGGACGAGATTTTTTGATAAGTCCAAAGAAATATTCAAAGAAAACTTCTTCTTGGCATGAGTTTAGGTGGTAGAAATACATGATTTAGAGCTTAGATGAAAAAGATATGCTTGTTTGAACTTAGGCTACTAATATGATACTTACTGTCACTTTTCTAGGTATATTAGGAGTTTTACGATATTAACAAGAAATCAAGAAGTTGGGTTAGAAACTAGACTTTAAGCTAAATATTTTACATTTAAGAACTGATAGAAATAAGTCAAGATTGAATGAGATATGGCTAGTTAAAACTAGCAATCTAAATTAGGATTTTGAAGAAGTTAGATAAATAGAAGGGTTTGCTTTAAGCTAGAACTTGAGTTTCAAGATGACTTTGAAGCTCATTTTTTACATACATATCACTTATACTATAAAAAATCTATTTCTAAAATCTCATATCAATTGAGACTTTGATAAGGGAGAAATGGCAAATTTTATTCTCAGGCATTTAGGATTTTGACTTTTGAAAGTATCTAATAAGGATTTGGTGATACCAGTTGATTGGCAATGAACTTGGATTGGAAATTTTGTGTGATGATGATCAAAGATGTAACTTTTATGTCCCCAAATTTTGAGCTTATTTGAACAGTTAGATCTTAAAATATGAATTTCCAAGTTTCTAATTTGGATTTAACTTTCAAAAGTACATATCAAGGATTTGGTGATACTAGTCGTTTGGCAATGAATTTGGAGCGGAAATTTTGTATGATGATGATCAAAGATGTAAGTTTTATGTTCTCAAATTTTGAGCTTATTTGAATAGCTAGATCTCAAAATATGAATTTTCAAGTTTCTAATTTGGTTTTTGCTTTCAAAATCACCTGCTAATATTTTGGTGATATTTGACAATTGGTAATGAATTCACGGCTCAAAAATTTTGTGACAATGATCAAAGGTATGGAATTTTCATATCCAAATTTTGAACTTATTTAAATAACTGAATCTAAAAATATGAATTTTCAAGTTTCTAGTTTGGTTTTGACTTAAAAAATTATTTGCTAATATTTTGATGATATCTGGTGATCGGTAATGAATTCACGGTTGAGAATTTTTGTGAAGATGACTAAAAAAATAATTTTTTTATTTCCAAAGTTTAAACTTATTTAAATGGCTGGATCTGGATTTATAAATTTTCAAGCTTCTAGTTTGTTGGTTTATTATACATATGATTTTGTAACTACAAAAAGAGAAAATTAAAAAGGTTTGTGCATATTGGAACCAACTTGATTATAAAGAAGGACCTAACATCTATCCAAAGTGGACTTTTGCCACGATAATGCATATTAGTCGATTTATGTCTCTTTTTCTTATCCTTTGCAAGATTAACAACTAACTCATCCATCTTCTTTGTCAAAGTTAATAACAAAGTCTCGTTTGGATCCTTTGATACTAGTTCATTAGATAACTCTTTTATAGGTATTGATTTTTGATATGGAGAGTATAGAGAATACAAAATTGTAGTTGTTGGTGGTATAGCCTGAAATGGAACAACATTCACTATCTTTTGCGGATTAGCACTAAGATTTGCGCTGTAATCAATTGTGCTTGGATAATTGCCCATTGTTTCATTCTAGATTGGCATTTGATACCCTTCTTGAGATAGAATCATCGTGGCTCCTGTGGTTAAGAATTGGTCATAATGACATTCTTCCCATACCTTAGCTCAGTCAAATGAGGCAGCCTTAGTCGCAAGGTTGAACCTCCTTTACAAACATCTTCAATTTTGGTGGATATAGTTCGTTAACCAATATAGACATAACAAACAAATCCATAATTTGGTTATTTGGCCATTTACAAAGGATATCTATTCCTCGGCCATAATATGACTGCATCGCTTCTCCTAGTACCATTTTGCTATTTATTAATCTTTTCCTAAGACGTTATTTAAATCCTATTGGTCAAAAATGAGTCAAAAATATATTTTTCAATATCTTCCAATTAGAAAATTGTCCCATAGATTGGCGATTATACCATTCAAATGCTATATCTTTCAAGATCGCTAGCAACCATCTTAATCAAATATCTTTAGTTCTATTATTATTGGCTACACATGCAGTCAAAATTGAGAGAAGTGTTGATCTGGGTTGACTCTTGGCAAACCTCTAAAGATAGATAATGGGGCTATGCTAGTTGTGTGATTATCCACCGCACCCATTTGGACCACAATTGGAACTGCTGGATCCCCCGTCGCCATTGAAGGTGATACTGTTCTGCTCAATTCCTTATTAAAATAAACGCTATCTCCTCCAATTGTCTTTTTTGAATTTCCAAGCCTTTATAATTTACTATTATTATCTATAAATAATTTTATTGATTGAAGTTGAGGTGAAAACAATGGATTTTGAAACACACTAAATTGGCCCTTACTAGCAAGCAATACATGCCCTTCTGAAGAACTAGTCTTGCTAGAATTGGCTATATCCACTATTGAAAAAGTATCCAATGGAGTATCCAATTTTTTTGTGCTCCGTTCTCTTTCCGTTAATGGGTTCAAGAGATATGCTGGACTATTCACCAAATTATCCACGAATGCTCTTGGAAATTTCTTTAACAATATATATGTTTGAAATATTAAAGATCTTTCATGTTTTGGATATGCTCGGATGTGCCGACAGGCATACAACCATGGTTTAATTCAATTATGTCGACGCTTCTTTTTTAGCTTCCGTTCTTGCTCATCTCACAACAAATTTTTTGCTTGCGCTCTCTCATATCTTCCTTTTGACTGACATATTTTTTTCAAAGCAATGTTCTCATTCCTATTAAGCATAATCTTTCATCATCTATTATTGATATTACTTTCTATTTCTAATTTAATTACACATTTGATTTCACTTCCCAATCAAGACTAGTTTTGTAACCTCTTCATGCAACATCATCAACTACACGTTCGGCAGTTAATTCCTAATACTCAATACTATAGTCATTCCCTGGCAGTGGCACCAAAATGTGGTTTCTCGTTTTACTTACTCTACCAATACTACCTAGAGTAAACTTGTGAAGAGAGATTCGAATATAGAGAAAGACTAATTGCATTGAATTAATTTGTTAGGATCACACAACTAACCACCTCCGAACATTAGAATCCAATGCACACATAAACGCTTAGAAACAATACTGTCTACTCTATCGGTACTACTACTCTGCAACTAAGAATAAACTTCGTGATCCAATCTTCCACAAATTCTTCTATTATAATCTGCTATCTTCCTCCAATCACATAACAACATCCGGTAATGCTACACTATCTCAATAGACTGCTTACACCTGCTTCACTTTCCAATCACTAGAAATAACTTCTCACCAAAAATTTCTTCCAAAATAAATCATCTTTCCAAAATTTTCTTTCATCGCTCAATTCTCATAGCCAATACGGCATAACATTTTCACTCACAATCAAACTGCATTGACATATCCAGTCTTCGGCTGCCAATTTGTCACACCAAATTCAAGCAACCATCGATTATAATTCCTTACTCATCTATATATTATTGAATTGAATTATTTATTTTATTACTGTACTCCATGATTGACATGGTTCAATCAATCAGAATGAAATCTAGATTCTCCACTATACTCTAAAAAAAAAAAAAACAAGAGGTAGCACCAAGCTTATCCCGGCTCAGCACTATCATAGTCTGGCCCCAATTCCTCCATACCAAATCAATTTATACTTATCCCGACTATATTAACTGCTATACAACTGATGATAATTACTTTTTTTAAACTTTTTCATCCATTCTGCCTTCTAAATTGGCCATTTATTGGTTTATTGTCTATTCTTAATCCTACAAATTATGTATCATAAATTATAAAATTCCTACCCATTCTATATAATCTTAAATTTTTTAAAAATAAATCTTAATTGAATTTTAATCAAATTTTAAATAAATCTTTAAAATATTTTGATTGAATTTTAGATGAATTTTAGTCAAATTTTAAATAAATTCTAACAAAATTTTAATCAAATCTTAATCAAACTTTAGTCAAATTTTAATAAAATCCTAATCAAATCCTAATGAAATCTTCATATGATTATTATCAAATTCTAATGAAGTCCTAATCAAATCCTACTGAAATCTTAAAGATATCCTAAGTAAATTGTAACAAAATTCTAATAAAATCCTAAAGAAATCCTAAAGAAATCCTAAATAAATTCTAGATAAATCTTAATCAAATCCAATAGTAAATTTAAAACTTCAATAATTATTAAATTAATTATTGATCACTATTTAAAACTTACATATTTCTTGATCTATTAATTAATAATAGGCATATAAAATTTGAAGGAATTTGAACTTATAAATTGGAAAAAAATACTCCTAATTTGCTAAGATGTTGGCCATTTTCTTTTTCTAACCTTGATGTTAATCTTCTAGTGTTAATAGCTCTTTTTTGTACCATTTATATATTCTAAAATTTTAAAAAAATATTAAAAACTAAGTGAACTATTAGCTCTAAAAAGAACCAATCTAATCTAATTGGCAAATTGCTTAAAATCACCAAATCCCTCATTGATCCTCAAAATTCAATTTCTGAGACCTAACTCACTTAAATTTCAATAATCTTTGATCGAATTGTCAAATTAAGCTAAAGTTTTTAAAAAACATTTAATTCAATTGTATTTACAAACCTACAAATTTTTACTTATAGATCTACTATATTATTTATAAAATTTTCCAAAATATGAACCTAATTTGTTTTCCAACAACCAAAGTCACTCGAATAGAATCTTAACTTTGCCAAGCTTTCACAAAGTCATTACAAACTCAAAAACCTTTATACCGATGCTTAAATAAACTCTATCAAGTTTGATTTCTAACCTTGCTCTTCAATTAACAAAAAAAGCCTCTATCTACCAAAAGCACATAGTTTTGTACCTTGGAGTCTAGTTTTTATCTTGATTCATAATCAACCTTTTGTGGGTATCAATCTAAGAATTTTTTATATAACTTTGATAAAAATTATATTTTTTTAAAAAAATCTAAAGATGCCTATAACATTATTTTTGCTAATCTATCTATTTTTTTTTATTTTTTTTTTATTTTTTTTTAATGGTCCTACAAAATAAATAGAAGTTTTTTTTATAAAAAGATAATATTAACACTAAATATTTTGACTACCTCCCTATCTATTACTTATATTTTTTAAAATAGTTTTTTTACTAAGTATTTAATTAAGTTTTTTTATAATATATGCTTTCTTTTATTCTTTCATCCTATACTTGCATTATAATACAACATCCACTCCTTTAAACCTATGCATCCTCTGATATGGGCCAAATAAATCATATTTTATTATTGGCTTTACACCATGCCTTCAATATCTTCATTGAATTCCTCTTCATTATTTTTACTATCCAAATCAAAACCATCTTCTTATCTTAGAAGGTTAAAGTTTCCTATAAGATCTTTTATATTGAATTTTAAATGTTGTTGTTTAAATATCTTTACTTGCTTTCTAGCAATTGATATTTTCAACTTTATTCCATCTAATTTTCTTAACAAATAGGTTTCATTATCATAAATAATTATTTATACATATGATCTATACCAATGTTTAAAAAACTTTTGTAAAATATTAAATTGATTATTTAAGATACTATCTTAGACCAAAATCTAATCACCTTTTTTTAATTGCTTTAGGTATTAATTAATATTGTTTATTAAATCAAGCCTTATTTTATAACCTTGCCTTTTTCAATCTTTTTAATGCTATTTACACATCTTTTTGTCTTTGGTTAAGTTGCCAAATCTTAATAGCTAAAAATTCTTCTCTTGTCAATCCATCTTCTTATGGTAGCATACTCTAAGTTGATACTTTTTTTTCAATCAATATAATAGGTTTTTGACTTATCATGAGTTTAATAGGCATGTATCTTGTTATTAAACTATAAGTTTTTCAATTAGCCTAGAATGCAAATGACAAAAGTTGAGGCCATTCTTTCACCTTCTTATTATAAGCTTTAACTAATGCTTTTATAATTGATGGATGATTATATTTATTTTTTATATTTTATTTTAGATTATAATCAATAGTTAATAATAATTTAATTTTATACATTTGAAAGAATCACAAGCTTTTCTTCCATCTAATTCTCTATAATCTGCAATGACCTTTTTTACACAACTATAGCAACAATTAAGATCTTCAAGCAAAAATCTTTGAATACCTTCAATAGACTTTGTTCTTAATATTCTTCTTTCAACTTGATTTGATAAATCCTTGCAAGCCAAGGCCATATACTTCATTTTCCATAATTCAACTAGAATTATAATCAAATTAATAATCTATTTAAAATAAATAGCCAAAGAATATATTAAATATTAACCATCTCAATGTCATATATTAGAATATGTTTGATAAGTTGTACATAATTCTACAAATACAAACACATCTTGATACATATTTTCTTACCAATATTGCTCTTTAAGTTTAGCAAAGGTTGCCCAAATCCCCCTATATCTTACCTATAGATTGTCATGAAATTCTTTAGTAATTTTTGTTGGTCTTTCTTATTGCCTATCACTTGTTGTGGCATCCTAATTCTTTTTTTTGGTCTCTACTATAAGAATCTTTTTTGAAATAAAAATCTATATGTCTTTTTTTTTTAATTTATTTAAATTTTTTTATGGACCAATTTACTTATTTAATCAAGGTATTCAAGTAATAACTAATATCCAATAATTTTCTTTCATAAAGCTCTTCAAAAAACAACTTGTCTTCTTTATTAAGATTTAAAAGCAAATAAAATTTTGTTCCAACATCATTAATGTCTTCAATCATTTTGTCTTCATTATCATATCTTATTTAAGATAACATGTCTACCATTAAATTATCTTTTTTAGCAACATGCTTAAATTTTGGATTTAATAATTTGATATAAGTAATCCATTTTAGCATTATAGTATCTCATGTCATACAATTAATTATCATTCCAAGTAATGGCAAGTAATTTGTTTCAATCACTACTATTGTGTTAATTAAATAGTTTTTTTTAGCTTTTATAGCTAAAACAATTGCCTATAGCTTTCTTTTGACTTTTGACTTATATTAGTAAGTACTCAAAACCTTAGTTCCAAATCAAACTATAAATCTATTTCCACTTAAATCATCTTAACCTACAATCCACCTAATAGCAATAGGATTAGTATCTATAGCAAGAATTACTTATCTATTACATTCATAATCAATTCTTCTTATAATTGGAAATAATAACAATAACGTTCCTAGCCTTTGCATTATTTTAATATGATTCTTTTGTCATTTAAATCAATAATTTTTATATAATAAATCATACAATGGATCTATTATATAATTGTAACGAAGAATCCATATACAATAAAACACACATGTATCCAAAAACTTATATATTTCTGTTAAAAAGTCACATATCTTCTTCATCCTTTCAATTTCATCAACTTTACTTGGATCCAATTTTCTTCTATAAAATTTACATAAATGTCCAACAATCACAATCTTTTATATTCCAAATGTAGATTTTGCTTCAAATAATATGAGATAAATTTCTTCAACACAAGTTAAAATCTTTTTATAATCTTCTATATGATCAATTATAAATTTGCGACACCCCTTATCTAAAGTCTCATCTTTTTCTTCTTCTTTACATCCTTTTATAAGAACATCATCTAAAAAGATATAGTTTTTTAAAAATAAAGTTTGTCAACACTTTATTCATTATATTTATCATATGTACAACTGAGTTAGTAGCACCTTATAGAAAAATACACATTTTTAGCAATCCAAATAGTATTATCATTTATGTCATATTACTACTTCTATATGCACGTTGAAATTAATTATAGTCCAAATATAAATCATCTATTAAATAAATTTTCTTTTTTATAATATTTTAGTAAATTCATCTATTAAAGGTCGTATATTTATATTTTTAATAGTTATTATATTTATTAGCAGCACATCTTAGATAAATTATAATAATTTATTTTTTTTTGGCATTATAAACCAACAATTAGAATATGGAGCAAAAAAAGGCTCCAAAATCTTCATTTGCATCTTTTTTTTAAAATAAATCCATTAATTTAGATAAATATGCTCTTAGTATAAGAATTGGCTTTAAGTTCCAAGATACATATAATATTATAAAAATAACCATAGGAACTACAATATTAAGATCTATATATTCTATTTCATGAGATTCAAAGGCAAATGATTTATCTCGTTTTATAAGCATCTTTTTGAAATATATAATTTTTTTTAGTAACAAAAAACTATCAAATTCAACCTTTAATTTTTCAAAAGTTTTCTTGATAAGTTGGTATCCAATACTCTTTGAATTTTTTAAATTCTTGTCTCATAATGCTTCTTCCATCTATTCTTTAGAATCTCTTAACAAAGGTTTTGCAATAGGTTTTACCTTCTTATCCACTATCTTATATTTTGTTTCCATAATAACCTCTAGTATTTGAAAAGATTCAAATATAGAATAAATCTTTTTTGAATGAATTTATATAATCTAATGATCATTTCTTAATCCAATTGATGTAATTAATTTTAAAGAATCTTCCAATCTATTTTTTTCATAAACATCAAAAATCTTTTCATCATCTTTTAATATATTTAGTTTATATAATTCTTTTTTAATATTATATAATATTTTTTATTTTTATTTTTTATTTTTTATTTATTTTTTAAATCTTCAATTTTCTTATATATAATACTCTCATTTTTGAAAATGCTTAGAAAGCTTATATCAAAGGCACTTATATTTTATGAGAGTATCTTTTCTTTTGTACTTCTTTAATCCCACTTTAAAGTGGTACTCCTCTAAAATCCTTAAATTCTTTAACAATTCTTGATAATGGATTCTCCTTTAATTTGTTTTAATTTTATTTATAATTGAGAGACACAGTTAAAAATTATACTATCTTTCTTCTATCTTTGCTATATATTTATATATAAGCTAAACCATTATCAAATACTTTTGTGTCTATTCATGTTATTATAATATATGATTGTTCTAAAATAAGTGAATAAGATATATCTTGAACAAAGAAATTTTGTTCTATTTCAACATTATCAATCCAAATCTTAATATCTAGATGAGCCTAATATAATTCATTTTATATATTATTAGCCATCCATATTATCCATCCATCTTCATGTCAAGGATACAAACTAAAATAGATATATAAGTTAGTAAAAAACTATGTCAAATGAAAATAACAAGATAGAAATAAAGAAGTATGTATATTTAAAAAAAAATTGGAATGGCTATTGTCAAAGATTAGAAGATACAAGAGACTCTTAAACTAGACTAGAAGCAAGAAAGGAATTGATAAGAGTGAAGAAGGCTTCACTCTTGTCTCTATAAATACTATCTATCTAAAAGCTACGTGGCAACATTCTATAGGACCTTCTACACGTGTCTAATTTATAAGACACATGTCAAACTTGCAAGACAAGTTTCTTACATGTGCGCTGTATATTTAGCTTGCTCTTCAAGCTACCATCATGTGAAACACATGGTTAGCTTGTTCCATAAGCTACCAACATGTACAACATGTTGCTAGTTTATTGACCAAGTTTCTAACCTACCAATCACCTATAGACATGAATAAAGGTGATTCTGCATCTATGAAGCTTTTAGGAATTTATTCTATAAGTTATTATCAAATTAACTTATTTTACCTACTTCTATTAATTAGATAATTATTGAAGTAAATCTTATGTCCATGACATTATCCCCGCTTCTAGAGACAGATTCTATAAAGAGCGGTGATTATATGTTAACAAAATCTAGGATATGTTGAACTGTGCTTGCTACATACTCTGATCTTTGTTCCCTTTGAAGATAGTTGATAGGTCCTTTCAACTATTGATAGTGTCCCATGCCAAGGCAAGAAGACCACCCTATTATTTGATCATTTTTGAGGCCTTTATAACTTCTTTCAAAGAAAACATTTGAAATACTATCAGGAGTAATTCCTACCTCTAAAAGTATTACCAAACATCGAGAGTCTCTTCTAAGGTCATGATATCAAACACATTGTATTTTGCCATCAATCCAAAAAAGAATATATCGTTCTTGAGAATCTTCATCTCTATTCCGTCACCTTGAAGGTTGTGATAGTCGTAATGTCTTGTCCGATAAATTAGCAAACGATGGTTCTTGAGCACAATTTGTTGGTTGTTGCTCCTCCATCTTTTTAGCACAAATAAATAGCAAAAAATGATATAAGATAGAATAAAATTTCTATAGAACCTACTTTTTTTTATAGCAAAGATTTTTTTGACTCTTTATTTTGGTTTTCATGGATGTCGTCAATGAAACACATTGACTTTTGTTGATGTATTTGCTAGATTCTTAGATGGTTCTCATGTGCATTCACTAATATCATATCCGCACTAATGTATAAGATATTCCAACCGATGTTGGTGTCGCCTTAAGTCTAATATCTCTTCTTTTTTAAATTCTTCATTGTTGTCCACTTCTATAGGAGGCGGTGACATTTGTCTTTTTCCTTGTAAATCTATTGTTTAGTATGGCTTGAGTAATGATACGTGGAATACAAGATGGATCTTCATAGATTTTGGTAGACATAATCGATAAGCAGTTGAATTGATTTGTTGACAAATCAAAAAAGGTCCAAGCCTACGATAATCTAATTTGTTGCAAAGGTGAATAGTCTTGGCATTTGCATTGATTTTTTGCTGTTCTTGAGCTTTTTTTTAATTGTGCCTTCATTATTGCATGTAGCTTTGACAACCAATTTGCCAAATCTTTTGCCACAAGATTATTAGCTTTTAAAAAGTTAAAAGTATCAAATTGTAGATGATAATCATAATTTCCAAAGAATAGAGTTTGCTGAGTAGAAGAATGTACCAAATTATTATAAGCAAACTCTGCCAATAGCAAAAGAGTTGTTCAATCATCTTGATGGTAGTTGATGGTACATCTCAAATATTGCTCCAAAATTTGATTTACTTATTCCGTTTGTCTATCAATTTAAAGGTGGAAAGCTATAGATAGTTTTATATCTACTTTCAATATTTTAAAAAGAGTCCTTGAAAACCTTGATATAAATTATATTCCTCTATTTGATATAATATCTTTTGATAATCCATAATAGCAATAAATATTATCAAGGAAGAATTTAGTTGTTTCTTCACCTATAATAGATTTTGTGTATAATATAAAATATACCATCTTGATAAAACGATCTACAATCATGAATATAGAGTTATATAAATTTAGCATAATAATACACCTTCTTGGAAATTTTGAGACAAAAATTCGTCCAAAAACTTAAGATATGGCAAACCCCATCACTATCAATAAAACGGCCTACTTACTGCCTTGGAATTCAATCTGCTGTCTTTGACTCCCAATAACTCCTTCTTCAAAACTCCAAATGTAGTAATTCTTCCACGTCAGGTGTAGAATTTGAAATCCCTTCTCTAGCCGCACCTTTTGATCTCCAAAAACTTTCATAAAACTCCTCCAATCCTCAAAAGAGAGATAGTATGTCTCATATTGACACCTTATCTTCAAATGGCTATAACTTCTTTATCCTAACTCCAAATCCTCTAATTTTTGTACAAAAATTGTACCCAAAATCCTAAACTTTATAACTCTAGTCTTTGTTTTTCTAATGGCCTCCTTGAAGTCGCCGAAACCCTTGTTAAGGTTGCGGGTAGCCTCCTCAAAGCCCATTGGGCATGGTATTTGACCAATAGGGATGAAGTTTTCCATTCCTTGTCTTCATCCGACCATGCCTTCATTTCATCCTTTCCAATTAGCCTCCTATTAGCTTATATTTTCATCCTTAGGCTCCCACCTTCTCTCAAGGCTTCATACTAATCATTTAGATCTTATAATTTTTAAATATTATAATCAAAACAAGTAAAAATAAAATAAAGTTTCTTCTATCAATCCCTTTAATTTATTTTACTAACCATTCTAACACATATCTAAATTTATAAACATATTATGATTTTTGAGTGGATTTTACATACTGTAAGCAATTTCAATACGACATCCACCCCCTCCAAACCTAGACATCCTTCGGTATGTGCCAAGAAATCACCCCCTCCAATCTTCAACTTAATCAATGATTCTTGAGTAAACTAATGCCCAATTTTAGTACGACAGCGGCATTCTATAGGACCTCCTACACATGTCTAATTTATAAAATACATGTCAAACTCACAAGATAAGTTTCTTGTATGTGTGCCACATATTTAGCTAATTCTTCAAGCTATCATCATATGCAACACATGGCTAGTTTACTCCACAAGCTATCATCATATGCAACACATGGCTAGTTTACTCCACAAGCTATCAATATATGCGACACATGGCTAGCTTGTTGATTGAATTTCTAATCTACCAATCACCTATAGACATGTATAAAGGTGATTCCGCATCTATGAAGCTTTTAAGAATTCATTCTATAAGATATTATCAAATTAACTTATTTTACCTACTTCTATTAACTAGATAATTATTGGAATAAATCTTATGTCCGTGATAGCTCTATATCAATTAGCCACCTTTGATTAGTATAAAGATCTTTGGATACAAGATTTATCTCTGAACCATAGTCAATTAAAGCAACATTTGATTCTTCTTTATCTCCAATCTTCACCAATACTTCTGTAGTCGCCATAGCCCAATATTTTGAGTATAATGACTTGAAGTCTCTATCTCTTTTTTACTCCAATCTTCAAAATGAATTTATTGATTATGACTTCTTCTTTCACTTGATGATTATTTGATGATTATCAAACTCTTCTTCATCCTTATATATCCTTCTATCAATAATATAATTTAATTTAGCTCTATCTATTAATTATTTCTTCTATTTAATAATATCAATAATAACATCATAAAACTCTTTTTTTACAATCTTTAGAATCTCCTTCAATGTAAATTCAACTTTATAATAAAGTATACATTTTCCAAGTATCTCCTTTAAATTTATTGCTGCTTTAATATTAGAGAGTAATTTATAAGCTATTGATTTATTTTTCTCTTTTATATCTTTTTTTTTCTCTTTTAATCTTATTGAAGCATCACCTATGGATAATTCTTGTAAAGCCATTTGATGAGCCTTGTCTCCTCAAGTTTTCTACTTAAAAGAATTTTCTTCTCTTATATCATCAAAATCTCTCTTTTTTCTTTTTTCTATCAAAACTTTGTGTTAGTTTTTAGCAATATATGTATGGACTGAAAGAGCCTCTACGTGATCTTTTCAATATATTGCATTACAAATTATAATAGCAGTCCTCAACAATACTTCTTATGGCATCTTTTTCATTTATATTGTAAAAATGACAAAAGATCAAAATCCACTTATTTCTATATTTTTGTTGAAGTCATCATTTATCCTAGCACCGTAATTTATAACTTATAGTATTATAATTCTATGTGCCATCAAATAATTTTGAACTAATGCTTTCATACTTCCTTTACTAAAGTTGATTTGAAGAAGATCTCCAATGTCTTTTAATATTACTTTTCCATCCTTTCAAAAAATGTCTTTATTGTACCATATTATTAAATTCATTACAATCTTTTTGAGAATAAAAAAATATCACTATATCAAATATATCTTTATATATATCTTTATTTAGAAATAGTTTTTGATTTATTTATAGAAGTTTTTTTTTTAAGTCTTGCAAATTTAATTTAAAAATCTTATATTCTATATATAATCTTTTAAATTCATATATATATATATATATATATATATATATATATATATATATATTTTTAATATAGCCATTGGAATTTGGACAATAGGCATAATTGATTATATAGTAGGTATCAAAGATATGAATCATAAAAGAATAAAATATCAATTCACTCTCATGTCACTCAAAAGAATAAAAAATCATTCAAAATTGGAATAATATTAAAACTAGAATGGCTATTTCTGAAAACAAGAAGACTAGAGACTCTTGAAATAAGATTAAAAATAAAAAAAGACATCGACAAGAATAAAAAAATGCTTCACTCTTGTCTCTATATATACTATCTATCTAAAATTATGTGGCAGCGTTCCATAAGACCTCCAACACATATCCAATTTATAAGATACATGTCAAACTTGTAAGACAAGTTTTCTATAAGTACGCCATGTACTTAGCTTGTTTCACAAGCAACCAATATGTGTGATATATGGCTAGTTTATTGATCAAGTTTCTAACCTATCAATCACCTATAGACATATATAAAGGTGAGTGTGCATTTATAAAGCTTCAAAAAAGCTTTTCTATAAAATATTATCAAATTAACCTAATTTTATTTATTTCTATTTATCCATATTAATTAGATAATTATTGGAGTAAATCTTATGTCTGTGATAATAAGTACTTGAATTTTAGATGCTTATATTCTTTGTTGAATATTAATCCTATCTTCTTTTCTTTTTTTCTTTTTTTTTCTTATTTTATAATAATCCCACAACATCTTCAATATCCCTCCACTTTATTGTCAATCCTTCATCTTCCTCTTTATTTCAAAAAGAACCTCTAATTTTTCTTATAATTCTCTATAAGTAGCTCAAAGATTCCAATGTTAACTTTTCTATCTTTCATAATCAAGAATATTATCTCTCAAATTTTTTTAATAGCTCAATAGCTAACAAATTTTTATTAAGCTCCTCAATCCATTTTAAAAATAATTTCTTAATAATTTGATCAATGTCTTTTAAAAAATATTCATTCTTTAATGCATATGAAAATATCTCCCATGAACTCCTAAAATGCTCTATAATTGATCTTATATATTTTTTTTATCTTTAATATTATGGCAAGTTAAAATAACTCAATCATTTTTTTTTAAAAAAACATGATTCAATTTTATTTTCTATGCATAGTATCTTAAATATTTTAAAATATTATTTTCATCAAACTAGTCGATCTTATTAAGTATTGCTTATAATACTTTGATTGCCAAAGCTTCATTGCAATTATTATATTGTTGATATTACATAGATGATGTGAATGCTTGAATATACTTGTAATGTTTGGATCCACATATATACCTTATCTTTCAATAGAAAATCCGCTAAAAGCTATACTTAAATAACCATCCAAAGCTCCCATTGAAATTTGAAATTCAATCTTCTTGTCTTCTTTTTCCATCAAATCCAATAAAAAATAAACAAAATAAAATACCTCTTATTCCAAACTTTTATATCAAATTTTCTCCCTATATTGTATTATATGTCATCTTATTTAAAAATACATCAGACACTTGGTTGTAGAAGATAAATTTGTATTTTGTAACTAACTAAGAATCTAACAACTTTAATAAAATCCTAAATAAATTCCAATTTAATCTTTAACAATGTTATGGATATAAGATTTATTCTAATAGTTATCTAGATAATATAGATACATAAAAGTAGATAAAAATAGATTAATTTAATAATATCTTATAAAAAAGCTTTCTAAAAGCTTCATAGATGCGGTTTTATCTTTATTCATGTCTATAGGTGATTGATAGGTTAAAAACTTGGCCAACAAGCTAGCCACGTATTGCACATATTGGTAGCTCATAGAACAAACTAATTACATGGCGTATATATATAAAACTTATCTTATAAGTTTGACTTGTGTCTTACAAATTAGACACATATTGGAGGTTCTATAGAACATTGCTATGTAGCTCTTAGGTAGATAGTATATATAGAGATAAAAGTGAAGTCTTCTTTATTCTTGTCAATGTCTTTTTTATTTTTAGTCTTGTTTCAAAAATCTCTACTCTTCTTATCTTTGGTAATAATCATACTAGTTTAATATTATACCATCTTTGAATGATTCTTTATTCTTTTTGAATGACATAAGGATATTTTGATACTTTGATTGTTTGTGTTTCATGTCCTTGACAGTATGATAAAAGTGCTAATTTATAATTCTTGTTTTGTATTTTAAAAGTGAATAGATTATTTTACTTTTATTTTTGTGTTTGAAGATTGCAGACTATGTACCTTTAAACTAATATTCTTTGTTTTTTAATATTAATTTTTTTCTTAAAGAGAGTGAATCATCCCTCATTGTAGAAGTTTTTATTTAATATTAGAAGTTTTGGATTATCAAGGATACAAAAATATAAAGCAAGAGATTTGAATTAAAAATATATTTTAAATAGAAACCAATAAAAATTTGAATTAACTAAATGAATATACAAACAACACCAAGAAAGGTGAGCTAGAACTCTAAAAGATGTATTGTCAAGACTGAAAAATTCTTCAGCCTCAATCCTGTCTAAAGAGCTTCTAAAGTAGCTTCTATTAACTTGGAAGCTTTTTGAGCTCTTTCTACTAACTTGGAAGCTTTTCAAACTCTTTCTACTAACTTAGAATCTTCTTGAGCTCTTTCTACTAATTAAAAAGCTTCTAAAATTACTTCCACTAACTAAGAAGATTTTTGAGCAACTTCCACTAACTTGGAAGCTTCTAAAATATTTTAGAAGATTTTGTGAGCTTTCAAAATGTATATTTCTAATATCACCCCCTTCCCTAGTGATGAGTTCCAAGATGAGGTTATACCTTCAAAAATCTTTCTATATACGTAAAAAATTAAGAATATGTTGCACTAATAAAACTATATATTTTGTTCTCTATTCTTTAACAATAGGTTCTATTGGTCTTTGAAGAAATCACCTATGGCCTTGAGCTAGTACTTGTATTGTTGAAACATCCCATCTAAGGATCTAATCTCTATTGCAACCTTCAAAATATCATCCAAATAAGATCTCAAGCTTACAAGGATTCATTTTTTCAAGCTCAAGCAATATCATTAAAGCTCGAGCATTAGAATTGAGACTTACATGATTGGATGTTGCTCTTAATAGCTTCAACCATAATTATATTTGGCACTCAAATATATTGTCTTCACTTTGCTCAATTGAAGGCTGTGAAAATTATACTAGTTTGTTCAAAGCTTGTATAGCAAGTGAATCTTCTAAATCTTATTTTGCTAAATCTTTCAACACTTAAAGGTTGGATATGATGATTGACTTACTTCTACAACTCTATTTTATGTTAAAATAGATGACTAATTTGCTTCTATAACTCTATTTTATCTTGAAATAGATGATTGTATACTAATGAAGGCTTTGGTTTAACTCTCTTCCTCTTATATGTATTCCTCAAATCTAATCTTCACCAAAAATTATCATCAAATATATTTAAATTTGTAGAAATAGAGTTGATAAAATTCCTATATCTTTTAAGGCGCATTGGTGAGATTTTTGGCTTGTTTCCATGTATGCTCACTGATATCAATATCATGAATATTTTGATTTGTTCTACCTTTGCTATGAATCAAGCACCTTTTTAATCTTATATTCTTCATGATCTTTGATTTCAATACTAGATGACAATTGTTGTATTCTTCTCAAAATATATGACTTTCTATAAGGTTCCAAAAAAGAAATATGAAAAACTAGATGTACCTTCATAAAAGATGGTAGTTCCAAGCAATATGCCATTGGATTAATTTACCTCCGGATGAAAAATAGTTCTAATTTTTGATAGTTTAATTTATTGCATGGTTGCTTAGTCTTGATGTTATGTTGAAAAAGCCATATTTTATCTCCAATATGAAAAGTAGGTAGTTGATTATTGAATTTATCTGCAAATGTCTTGTAAGCATCTTGAGCTACTTGCAATTGAATCTTCAAGGTTGTTTGATATTACAATAGATACTTTATAAATCCTTTGGCTCTTGGATTGTTGTTCTTTAACGTACCTCATAGATTAAGCTTGAGATAGTATCTATAGTTGAAATAAAATGGTATTTATTAAATTAAAGCATGAATAATATTATTATATATAGATTTTGCTAATGGTAAATATAAGATCTAATCATCTTATTGATAATTGATGTTGCATTGTAAATATTCTTCTAAAACTTCATTAACTTGTTTTATTTGGCCATCAGTTTGAAGATAGAAAGGTGAAGAAAGTTTAATATCTATCTTCAATATTTCAAAAAGAAATCTTCAAAATTTAGACATGAACTGGGATCCTTGATTGGATACAATATCATCCGATAGGCTATAATATCAATATATATTGTCAAAAAAGAGCCTTGTAATTTCTTCATTAGAAGTAATCTTTTTATAAAGAATAAAATGAGTCATCTTTATAAGTCAATTAACCACCATGAGAATATTATCTAATAAATTAGATGGCAGTAGATTCATGATGAAATCCATTGAGATAAAAGACCATAACTGTCTTGGAATAGGCAAGGATTGTAAAAGATTATAAGAATGATATCAAGGATTTGTAGATCTTAAATACATATCACAAGAGAGCACAAAGTCTTTTATAGCCTTTTACATTTGAGGCCACCAAAAATCTTGAGAAATTAATTTTAAGATCTTGTTAAATCCAAAGTGATCCACAGTTGGAAAGTCATGATGAGATTAAACAATACGCAGTTGTGTTGATCCTTTTGGGATATACAAATGTTCTTCAAAATATAAAAGATCTTCTTCAAGTTTAAACTTATCAATATTTTAATTGAGGCGATGCTTGATATCAAAGATCAAAGTATCATTAGTGGTTGCAGCATGCACTTCATTATAGAAATTAGAATTAGTACGTGTTGATGTAATAATTATACAAAAGTGAAATTACTTTGACTTCAAAAAGTTTTATATTGTTGATCAAACACTACCTCTTTTGTCTTTAATACAAGATATGATCTCTTTGATAAAGCATCTGACAATGCTTGTTGCTTCTTAAGCTGATAAGTGATAATTAAATTAAATCAAGATAATGACGTATTCTATCAAACTTAGCAGCAATTAAAAATCTAAACTCATATAAAATATTCAAAGTTCTTATAATCTGTGTATATAGTCACAAGATTCATTGCTCCTTCAAAAAAATAACGCTATTCTTGAAAAGAATCTACAATAGCAAGAAGTTTTTTATTATAGATTTTATAATTAATTTCAACAATAGAAAATTTTTGCAAATAAAATACAATAAGATGGAATTTATTGTCTATATTCATTTGTAAAAGTACAACCCTTAGTATAAAATCCAAAGCATTAGTCTTTATAGAAAATGCTTTTATAAAATATGGATATACTAAGATTAAAGCTGTGGTAAATGTCGTCTTGAAATCTTAGAATGCCTTCTCTATTTGAGACCCTCATTCCAACTTCTCTTTGCATGTCAATTGAATAAGACGGGTGGCAATTTGAAAGTAATTTTTTATAAAGATTTGATAGAAATTAATAAATCTAAGAAAATATTGTACATCTCTTATAATCTTCAAAATGGCCCACTACATAATTGCCTCCACCTTCTTAAGATCTATCATCAAATTTTTGATAGATATAATGTATTTCAAAAATTCCATCTTTGGTTGATGAAATACATATTTTTTTAGCCTAGCATATAGATCTATATCTTATAGCTTTTATAATACCAACTTTATATGCTCTTCATATTCCTCCAGATATTTTGAATAGATCAAGATATCATTAAGATAAATTACCATGAACTTATCTAGATGCTTTCAAAAAATATTATTTATTAAATGTTGAAAGATGGCAAGTATATTTGTTAATTCAAAAGATATGATATTATATTCAAAATATCTATGTCTTGTCTGAAATACAGTCTTTTATTTATCTCTCTTTTTAATCCATACTAAATTGTATGCTCCACAAAGATCTATTTTAATATAGATCTTGGCTTGGCCAATTTATTTCAAAAGTCTTAAGATTAATAGTAATAGATAATAATTCTTCACTATTATCTTATTCAATTTCCAATAATCAACGTACATATACAAGGAACCATCTTTTTTTTTCACAAAGAATATAGATTCACCTACTAGAGACTTTGAATACTTAATGAAGTTCTTTGCAAGGTTTTTATCAATATAATCTTTCAACACCAAAAGCTCATTTTGAAAAAGATTATAAGTTGGACCAAAAGGTGGTTGTATTCCTTTCTAAACATCTATGGTACAATTGTACAGTCATTGCTTTGGTAATATATCAACATTTTTTTTCTAAAAAACATCTTGAAATTTTCTATATTGCTCTGAAATACTTACCAATGAAGTCATATCTTTTGTAGCTGGAGTCACATAAATAACACATGATATATCTTCTTTAGTCAATCTTATAAAGGCCCTTGCTCTAATAAATAAAGACTTATCAACTCGTAATTTTTTATGAAGTTTTCTTGCAAGAATTCCTATTAGAAATGTTATTCTTTATAACTTCCAATCTATAGATGGATTATATTTTTTTAAATAAGAAAGTCCGAGAATAACAAGATTTAAAGGAGTCCTATTAATATTAAATATAATTTGGCTACTATGGTCTTCAAATGACACTTCTATATATATTGTTTCATAGATGATACTATCCAAGGATAAGGATCGTCTATCTATTATTTCTACATGAATAAGTTTGGATTTTTGTATTAAATTTTTTTTATGAAGCTTACTAAACACTTCATCTAAGAAATAAGTGGATGCCCTTGAATCCAATAAGATAATTGTCTAAAGCCTCTGAAGGCTAAAATATAAAAAAATTTAAAACAACAAGCTGGTTAAGCCAAAAAGTGTCAAGGATACAAGATAGCAAATTAGCAAAGAAATAAAAAAAATATTATAGAATTAGAATGATTTCAAAAATAAAAAACTAGATTGATAAGAAAAAAGAACTAGATTAAAATTATGACACAAAATAACACTTTGAATTACTCTAAAACTTATGTTGGCAAGATTGAGTTATACCTTGGTTTTGCTTCTTATTTATATTACAAGGCTTATATCCTATTGAACCTTCTAAGAATATCTTAGAAGATTTTAAAAGATTGATGAAGATTTTAGAAGACTGAGGCAAATTCAAGAAGACTAAAGAAGATTTTAAAAGATTCTAGAAGGCTATGAGAGATTCTAAAAGATTGAAGAAGATTTTAGAAGATTATAAAAGATTCTAAAGAAATTTTTAGAAGATTTTAGAAGATTCTAAAAAATTATGGAAGATTTTAAATGACTATGGAAGTTTCTAAAAAACTATAGAAGGTTCTAGAATGTGGTGACTTAAAGTATGTCTATGACATCACCTCTCTTTTTAGCAACAAGTTTGATTAGGAGCCAAAGTGATTTGATGATCAAATCACATATGCAAGAAATCTATAATTCGTTGGAATAGAGAAGCAACATATTCTGTTTTTTGTTTGTTGGTTACCAATTCAACAGGACCCTTGAGGTAGCATCAATGACTTCCAAATATAATTTCTATTATACCAACGTTCCATCCTAGAATTTTCTCTTCTTTGCAAGTTTTAAAACATCCTCCAAATATAATTTTTGATCTATATAGAATCACCCTTCCAATTTGAAAGAATATTATCAAAGCTTGAGTATTTGAATCAAGATTTTTGTAATAAGACCGTATTTCCAAAGACTCCAAACATGGCCTTACTTGACGTTGGAATACTCCTTCTTTGCCTTACTTATGTTCTTCAAATCTAGTAGATTGTGAAAGTTGGAATAGTTCACCAACCACTTATGTGGCAGAAGAGTCTTCCAGCTCTTATTCTTGCAAATTCCTTGAAACACAAAGATTTGATATGGTAATTAATAAGATTTTAGTAAGATCTATTCTATGTTAGAAAAAATGACTATACATAAGTAAAGGTCTTAGTGTGCCTCTCTTTCTTTTATATTGATTTTTTGCTATTGATAAAAAAACATCATTTAAAATCCAAGAAATATTGATGTCCACAAAAATCTTCAATAATAATTGAATCTAAGTTTTTTAAAATATTATTGATGGAATTTATAAACTTTTTCAGATATATTTTTAAGATTACTTAAAGATTTTCATATTCTTTTGCTAACTCCATAGCCCTTTCAATGAATGAAATATTCCAATCATTCATGTCTTATATACAAATCTAATATTTTATTCATTTTGTATTCAAGCTCTTGATTGATTTCAATTGGGATTGGTGGTGGAAGAGTTCTTCTAACAATATTTGATTTATAATAGGTTTTTAAAAGCAAGACATGGAAGACTGGATGAATGTGCATGCTACTTGATAGTTTAAGATGGAAACTTATTGGATTTATTTTGTGTAGAATTATAAATGTTTTAAGTCTTTGATAGTCTAATTTTTGTGATGGTTGATTTGTTTGTATATTTTACCAAAGTAGCCAAACATGATCTCCTATCTTAAACTTTGATTGGTTCTTGCCATGAATGTCTGTATAGTCTTTGTATTGGTCTTGAGTCATTTGCAATTAGAATTTTAATTCTTCATCGATGGCCTTCAAATAGGTAGCTTGATTCTTTGCAACAAGACTTCCCATATCTTCAATTTGAAGAATCTAAAGTCTTGTAGGGCGTAGAAGAATATACAAAAGATCCTTGAAATGTAATAATTCATCTTTGAACTTGAAATTATTATTTTCTTCCACCTATATATTTTTTAAATATTGCTAAATGCTATTTGTAAATACATCTATCTTCATTATTTTTTAGATTTTTGTCTTGAGAGCTATATCTATATAGATAGATATTATCAATGTCTTCAATTATAAATTAAACGGCTTCAATATGACTAATTTTTGTTGATCTAATATAATATTTCTTATTCTTGGCACAAGATATGACTATCAAGAAAGGACATATAATTTCTTTTGATGTTTTATTGGACAATATGTGATCACAAAATCAATTGGAGATAATAACATGCTCCATCATACTTGACGGTGATTCAAAACTTGGTCACTCATAAAATACTCTAAATTTTTGTGATTAGTATATATTATGATTTTGTGTTGAGCCTCCTCCAACAAATGGCACCATTCTTCAAAAGCATCAACAATTGCCAATAATTCTTTGTCGGGAATTTTCATAATTGATCTCTATAATTAAAAAATTTTAAAAGAAAAATACTAGTAGATGTAGTTGACTATCATTATCAGTTTGAGAGAGTACAGATGCAAGTGCAAAATTTGATTCATTTCTTTTCAGAATGAATGGTTTTATTGCATTTGAATGGATAACTATAGGAGCCAAAGTAAAGGATTCTTTTAGCTTTTTGAATGCTTCTTCAGCCTTATTATTCCAAATAAAATTTTTCTTACCTATAAGTCATATTAATAGGGCTGCAATCTTAGAATAATCTTTGATGAAGATTCTATAAAAATTTATAAATTCCAAAAAATATTATATATCTCTAACTGATAATGGTTGTTTCTACTCTATAATAGTTTGTATCTTCTTTGGATCCATAGAAAATTCATTTTTAAAGGCAATATATTCCAAAAACTTGACTAATGGTTGATAGAAAGAGCACTTCTCTAATTTGGCATACAATCCATTTTCCCGTAGTTTCTCAAATACCATACATATATGATGTTCATGTTCTTATTTGTTCTTAGAGAAGATCAAGATATTGTCTAGATAAATGACTACAAAATCATCTAAGTATTCTTACAAGATATCATTCATTATATGCTAAAAGATTGCAGTGATATCCAATAAAATCACCTTTTAGAATAACATACAATACAAATGCAATTCCTTTCTTTACTACGTACATAAATAATTTAGCTCTAAGAAATGAAGTAGTACTTCGTTTCTTCTTTTGATATTTGAATCTTGAAGAAATCTTTTGTAAACTCTAATCAATATCAGGATTATGTAATTCAAATCAAGGAAGTTTAATGATAATAGGATTTGTTGGACATTGAATGATGTTGAAGACAATACATAATATTTGATTTCCTAATACTACTTCTAATGGTTGGATTTCTTTAATGACATTCTCTAATGTAAGATTTTGTCCATCAATGACTTCAACGGGTGTGGAATGGATCTTCTTTACAAATACTAAGTTGTAGTTGGTCACAGAATCTTTATCTATGAAGCATGTTCAGGCTCCAGTATTTAAAAGGACAGTAGCAAAAATCTCTTATCTTAAGGTTTTTATATATACATGAAGTGTAAAAGAGGACGTTGTCGTATGATGTGGCCTTCTATCTAGGAATACATTGGGTACTTGGCTGTGGAGAGTTTATTTGAAACTTGATGGCAAAAATTCAACAGGTGATTTGTCCTTAATAAAAAGAAAAAATAATACAATAATTTCACAAAAGAGAAGTTATGTATATAAATCCTCTTGTATTCAAGTAAGTTTGTACAAAAAGGGTTCAAATTTCCACAAAAACCCTTCAAAACTTTATTCACCCACAAGGACTTATTTCTTGGTGAACATTAGAGTTCAATAACTCTTCATTCAACCATTTAGTTTCTATTAAATTTAATTCAAAGTGTAGATAATCCTCTTAAGTTTTACCACAAGAAAGAATCAACCATAAATTTATTTCCAATCATCCAATATTTCAAAATCCCTAGCAAGTACTTAAAAACCCTAGCTCAGAGATACCCAAGCACTATTTTCCTTATATCTCACAAACCCAAAACTTTAATGCCACAAAATTTTTGCACATAGTCTTGTGACATAAACATATACACTCTTGAAAATTTTGAGCCAAAAATATGTCAAATTGCCTAAGATATAGCTCAAAATGTAACCACTATGTAAGCGGGTCACTTATTGCCCTTAAGTTTGTAAGCACTCACTTCAACTCCCAATATCTTGTTCATCCTAGCTTGGATTTTATCAAGCCATATATGAAAAGTATAGCGAAAAAAGTGCCCTTTCCAACTCTAGTTGCCGATCCTTGATTGCTCTCTGTATACACGAGTTGTACCAAAAATAGTGATAGTAGGTCCAAAATTGACACCTTAACTTTGAGCGCCTATAACTTCTTCATAAAAAATGCAAATCACACAAAATTTGCACCTAAATCAGATCCAAAAACTTAAACCTTATGATCCTAGCTTCTGATGTTCGACCTCTTCCCAAAAACAAACCCTAACTCCTAATAAACCCTCAGGCACCCTCCTTAAAGCCCATTGGACATGATTTTTGGCCAATTAGAATAGAGATTTCTATCATCCACCTCTTTTTATCCACATAGATGGCCAAACTACCCTTTTTACATTAAAAACCCTTTTCTAATCCTTTTTTTTATAATATTTATATACTTTGTGCTTTAAGTACCAAATAAAAGAAGTAAATAAGATCTTAAGGATCACCAATGTCTAACAAAGGTGACTTAAGATATACAAAAGTTATTATCAATATAAAATCAACCTCAAAATTACTATCAAAAGAAGAAATAAGGTTATATAAATCTCAATAATAATCCTTTTAATAGATCCCTTCTAAACTAGCAACCTAATCATATCTTATAACCAATAAAAGTCTATTGATATGGCTCTCATTTAGCTATGTAGTAAATTATATATTAAATATATATGTATAATTTTTTCACATAGTAGCCGAACCACAATATGATAATGTTGGATTCAAAGGTAGAAAGAAACTTTTTTCTAGTACTTTAGATTTGGGGGTGTCCAACCGTAAGATTCCTACTATAGCTAGATGTCTTTGTTTTTTGACCTTTTCAATTCAGATATTATATACTGTGCCTTGAATTCTCTAGACTTATTTGAATAATTTGCTACTTTATGATTAGATTTTTTACAATAGACATAAATTTTTTAATCGACATCTAATCTTTTTTGTTGGTATTAATGGCTTAATTTGAGTTATATCAATCTGCATAGATTTAAGATATGTTAATGGCTATTCTAATATTCTTGAAGATATAGCAGATGTACCTTGATAGGTATTGCTGAAAATTTATTGCTTCTCCTATTGTAACTCAAATAGGCAATTTTCACAAGTAATAGCTTGAAATATGAGTTATTCTAAGCTTTCAACTCTTGGCATTATGATCAATAAATTCTTCAAATCATCTTTTAGGCCATAATGGAATTGAGTCATAAAAGCCTTATTATTCCAATCAAAGTCACAAGTAAGTTGTTGAAATTTTGTGGCATAAATTGCAATTGAATGTTGTCCTTATTGTAGGTTTTGAATCTTCTTTTCTACCACCTTCTCTCAATCACTATCTCCAAATGCAATAATAAATCTTTTCATAAAAGCCTCCAAATTATATAAGATTAGAGAATTATTTTCCAACAATGGAACAAACCATGATTTTGTACTTCCTAATAAAAGGGTGCTTACAAAAGCAACTTGAGTGAATCCATCTAAATAACAAGAAGGATATAGTCATAAATAAAGTCATACTTATTGCATAAATCTTCAAAAGTTAAATCTCATTCTATCAAATTTATTAGGCATACTAGCCTTTGGCTCCTTTATGATAATCCTTGGAGCTTCTAGAGGGATTATGCACATAGCTTATCTATTGCCTACTTCCCTCAATTGAATAATCTCTTATTATAAACTATGAATCTCTTGCTTAGCTTCTTTGGATATTTATTCTATTTTTGATTCATTTTTTGGATTGCAAAGAAATACCATTTCTTCTCATATAATATCTAAAAGAACTCAAAGATCTATAAGAGTTGCCACTCTATTCTTTATTTGTTAAAATACACCTCTATTAATTTGATCTACTTCTATAGTGACAAATAAAAAATCAATAAGCCATCAATGTAGTATTTTTTATATTAAAAAATAATATTTTTAAATAATATTAATTTAGAATAGGATAATTTGCAACTTCTAAAATACAGTGATATATCTTAGAAAAGGGATAATCTATTCTTTTCAAAAAAAGATCAAACTATAATAAGTAAGCATATCAATTTAAAGGAAGGTAATCTATTATTGTATAGGAATATGGCCATTACATAAAAGAAGGAAGGAATGATTAAAATGTATAGGAACTTAAATGGAAATATTTTAACAAATTATCTTAGAATTATAGATAATAGAGAAGAAAGTAGAAAAAAATTAAAAGGCTAATATTGCCTTTTTATAGAAGATGCTTCTATTTACTTTGTATGGCCATAAATAAGGCAAAACAAAGTATATTAGAAAAAAAATAATATAGGCATCTTTAAGGAGAAATTAAGAATAGATTTTAGAAATTTTTATCTCAAAAATCTTAGAATTGATACCTAGAGAAGACCAATTTTGAGTCTGGATTGGAATCAGACCTTAAGGTACAAAATTATGTACCCATGGCAAATGAGGGGGTCTTTTTTAGATCAAAGAATGGCATTAGAGAGAAAATTTAAGAAGGTGTGTTTAAATATTAAATTTGAGTGATTTAAAGAAGAATTGACTTTGTAAGAGCTTTGCAAAGTCAAGGTTGTATATAGTGACTTTGGATCTTGTGAAGTAAAGAGGGATTTATAACTTTGAGCATTTTGTAAGTTTGATTTTAGATCTATAAGTAAAAATTTGAAGATTTGTAATTACACTTATAATTAATATATACTATAAATTTGAGCTAGATTAAATAATTTAATTGGAAGTTATTGGAATTCGAGTGCGCTAAGATCTCGGAAGTTGAGGTTTGAAGGTTAATGAGAGTTTCTTAGATATTTAGCTATCTATCAGTTGGATAGAAGTGAAAGTTTCCTATATTGATAGTAGAATAGATTTTTTTATTTATATATAAAATTTAAAAGTAATTAAATGGTACAAAGAAAAGATACTTATGTTAGAAGTTTGACATTAGAATTGGAGATGGAGGGTGGCTAATACCCGCTAGAAATTTGAACATAACTTTTATAGAATAACTTGAATCTCTTTCAAATTTTTTATGTATGTTGCCAACTTAATTATTAAAAAGTGTGCAAAATTTGAACTAAGATCAATGATTGAATCATTAGCTATTGTAGTTTAAATCTGCTATAGGATTTAGTTGAGATTTGTTAGAATTTCAATAGGATTTGTTAGGAATTAGTTAGGATTTGATTAGGATTTATTTAAAATTTGACTAAGATTTATTTAGGATTTGATTAGGATTTAGTGAGGATTTGACCAAGATTTGGTTAGAATTTAGTTATGATTTGATCAAGATTTGGTTAGAATTTAGTTAGGATTTGATCAAGATTTAGTTAGAATTTAGTTAGGATTTGATCAAGATTTGGTTAGAATTTAGTTAGGATTTGATCAAGATTTGTTTAGGATTTTATTAAGATTTAATTAGGATTTGACTGTCATGGATATAAGATTTATTTCAATAATTATCTAAGTAATATAAATCAATAGAAGTAGGTGAAATAAGTTGATTAGATAATATCTGATAGAGAAGCTTTCCAGAAGCTTCAAAGATGTGGAATCACCTTTATACATGTCTATAGGTGATTGATAGGTTAGAAACTTGGTCAACAAGTTAGCCACATAGCGCATATGTTGGTAGCTTATGGAACAAGCTAGCCATGTGTTACAAATGTTGATAGCTTGTAGAACAAGCTAAATACGTGGCGCACATGTGAAAAACTTGTTGTGCAAGTTTGACACGTGTCTTATAAATTAGACATGTGTATGAAGTCGCATAGAATATCGCCACGTAATTCTTAATTAGATAGTATTTATAGAGGAAAGAATGAAGCCTTCTTCACTCTTGTCAACTCCTTTTTTGCTTCTAGTCTAGATTCAAGAGTCTATAATTTTCTTGTCTTGTGGCAATAGCCAATCTAGTTTCTTTTAATATACATACTTCCTTACTTCTACTTTCTTATTCTTCTTAATAGAAGTTTCATATATTTATTTGCTTTCATCAAGTTCTTGTTCTTGACAGATTGACAAGAGTACACATACAATATGGGAGCTTTGTTTTTTCTTAATTAAGAGTGGATTATCCCTTTTTCTTGATAAGACATAAGCATATTAGAAGTTGTGGAGTATCCACTTCTAAATTGATATTGTGTCACGGACACAAAATATAGACTAGAAGTCTAAACAAGAAGTTCAATAAGAACTGGCAGGAACTGGATTAATCAAATGAGTACAAAAACAACACCAGAGAAGTGAGCTAGAGCTCCAAGAGATGTGTTGTCGAGACTGAAGAACTCTTCAGCCTCGACTCCAATATATATTCCTACCTAGGAAGCTTCTCAAGCAACTTCCACCAACTAGGAATCTTTTCAAGCAACTTCCACCAACTAATAAGCTTCTCAAGCAGCTTCCACCAACTAGAGAGCTTCTCAAACAACTTCTATCAATTAGAAAGATGTTAGAAGGGTCTAGAAGTTTCTAGAGATTTCTAAGAATCTTTTAGAATATTTTAGAAGGTTCAGATAAGTATGTCCTTGACATCACCTCCTCCTCTAACTTCGAGGTCTCCAAGAAGCCATTTGATATGTATACTCACAAACATAGGAAATCGAATATTTGTTGCATAATCTCTACAATATATTCCAGCTATCATTCACAAGGCAGATGATTCATGGGCCCTTGTAGCCACTCATAATGACTAACACCTTCTACTTGAAACCATGCCTGAACTTCTGTATCTTCATTGTGGAAACGACCTAAAAATATCGCTTCCCCACTACTTGCATGAGCTGGTTCAACTTCAAAGACAATTACAAGTGACTTGTTGCTTGGTATTCTTCGACGTCTTCTTGACTCTTCTAATTCTTCATCTTGAGGTCAACGCCATACGCTACTCCGTTGAGATGGTACCACTAGTACAGTATCTACATTCTCACTAGCCATATCTAAATACACCTTGATATTAGATATCTTGATACTACAAAATACAACAAGTTATGTTTTAATAAGACCTGGATCTTTTTTCTATTCATTTCTCTAAAAAAGGCTTTATCTTCACGCTTTATTAAAGGCCAGCTTTTGATTTATTAGGATATCGTTGATAGAATTCCTGTACCTTTTGCGACTCATTGGCGAGATTTTTGGCCGGTTTCCATATTTATTCATTAATATCGTAGCCGCTTCAATGCACAAAGTATTCTAATTTATTCCATCTTCACTGTGAATCTAATATCTTTTCCACCTTATATTCTTCGTTGTTTTTAATTTCTATACTAGGTGGCGGACATTGCATTCTTCTAAGAAAAGATGATTCTTGATAAGGCTCTAACAGAGAAACATGAAAGATACGGTGTATCTTCATAGCAGCTGATAACTCTAAGCGGTATGCCATAGGATTGATCTGCTTCTGGATAACAAATGGTCCCAATCTCTAGTAGTCCAACTTATCACATAGCCGCTTGGTCTTGATATTTCATCGAAGCAGCCATATTTTATTTCCAATCTTGAAATTAGGTGCCTGATTTCGAAATTTATCCGCGGATGCTTTGTAAGACTCTTGGGCAATTTGCAATTGAAGCTTCAATGTGATTTGAAGCTCTGATAGTTACTGCACCAATCCTTTAGCTACTGGGTTGTTATTCGCTAACGGACTCAATAAATCAAGCTTCGGATGGTATCCATAGTTGGAAAAGAATGGTGTTTGAGTCGACCCATGAAGGGTGTTGTTATATGCAAACTCGGCTAGCGATAGATATGCAGTCTAATCATCTTGCTGATAGTTGATGCTGCATCGTAAATACTGATTCAAAACTTGATTCACCCGTTTTGTTTGACCCTCCGTTTGAGGATGGAATGCCGAAGAAAGCTTGATGTCCACCTTCAATATTTTAAAAAAAGATCTCCAAAACTTTGATATAAATTCGATTCCTCGATCCGACACGATATCATTTGATAGACCATGGTATCGATACACATTATCAAGGAAGAGCCTTGGTGTATCTTCACTTGACGATGTCTTCTTACAAGGGATAAAATGTGCCATCTTCGTAAGTCGATCCACCACAACAAAGATGCTGTCAAATGAATCTGATGGCGGCAGATTTGTAATAAAGTCCATGGAAACTGAAGACCATGGACGACTCGGAATAGGCAATGGCTGTAGAAGTCTATAAGGGCGATGCCGAGGGTTCTTGGATCTTGAATAAATGTCACAAGAGAGGACAAAATCTTTCACATCCTTTCACATTTGTGGCCACCAAACATCTTGAGAAATGAGTTCCAAGGTCTTGTTGAATCTGAAATGTCCCGCAGTTGGAAAGTCATGACGAGATTGAAGGACTCGAAGTCGTGCTAGTCCTTTCGGGATATACAGCCGCTCTTCAAAATATAAGAGATCTCCTTCAACCTTGAACTTGTCATCATTGATACGTTGCTTGATATCAAGGGCTATTGAATCTTTAATGATTGCAACACGTACCTAGTTGAGGAAGTTGGCATCAATTGGCACAACAGCAATATAAATCTTGAATTGCTCTGGCTTTAACAATGTCATACATTGTTGATCAAGCACTGCTTCTCCAACCTTCGGCGTAAGATATGATCTTCTTGATAAGGCATCAAATAATCTTTGCTACTTTCCAGGCCGATAAGTAATAACAAAGTCAAATCTAGATAGCGACATATTCCATCGAGCTTGACAACGGTTTAGAACTCGAGCCAACATGAAGTATTCTAGATTCTTGTGATTCATATATACGGTCACGGGATGCGCAGCTCCTTTGAAGAAGTGACGCCACTCTTGGAAAGAATCCACTATAGCAAGGAGTTCCTTATCATGAATCTCGTAATTCACTTGGCGTAGAGTCTTCACTCACGTAGTTTTTCGAGTACCAAACAAACATGCTTCTTATGCTCTTCTTCATTCTCAAAAAATATCAAGATATCATCCAGATAGATGATAACAAAGTCGTCTAGATATTCTCAAAAAATATCATTCATCATGTGTTGAAAGACCCTTGGAGCATTGATAAGATCAAATGGCATAACATTATATTCAGAATGATCATATCTTATATGAAAAGATGTCTTCCATTCATCTTGTTCTTTGATTCGCACATGGTTGTAAGCTCTCCTTAGATCCATCTTTATAAGAATCTTTGCATGTCCAAATTATTCCAGAAGACTAGAGATCAAAGGTAATGGATAGCGATTCTTCTTTGTCAGCTTGTTGAGACCTCGATAGTCCATGCACATCCGTAGTGAGCCATCCTTCTTCTTCACAAATAAGATTGGTGCCTCAACTAGCGACTTTGAATGACAAATGAAGTTCTTGGCTAGGTTCTTGTCAATATATTTCCGCAACTCAGCCAACTCCGTCTGCAATAGATTGTAGATTAAGCCAAAAAGCAGCTGTGCTCCTTCTTGTAATTCTATGGCACAATCATATGGTCGATGTTCTGGTAGCATGTCAGCATTCTTCTTTTGGAACACGTCTTAAAAATCCTTATATTATTCTAGTATACCTGCTGTTGAAATCTGCTCTCTACTAGTTGAAGTCGCATAAATGACCAATGGTGTGCCTTTCTTGCACGATCTTACAAACATTCTTGCTCCAATGAACAAGGATTTTTTGGTTTGGTGTCTTCTTCAAGGCTTGTTGTTAGGTTGTTCTATGGGAAATGTTATCCTCCGCAACCTCTAATCTATGGATGGATTATATTTTTCCAATCAAGAAAAACCAAGAATAACAGGATTTGATGGAGTGCTAATAATGTTGAAAATAATATAACTACTATGGTCTTTAAACATCACTTCTATAGGTTCTGATTCATAGGTGACATTACCAGATAATAAAGGTCGTCCATCTATTACTTCTACGTGAAATGGTTTGGATTTCTGTACTAGGAGAATTTTGTAACGCTTAGCAAATTCTTGGTCTAAGAAACAAGCAAATCCTGCTGAATCTAATAAAGCTAAGGTTTTTAGTTTTTCAGGACCAAAAGACAAAGGAATTGTAAAACAATGGGCAGGTTGAGTAGAAAGAACCTGATTTTGATTTGTCCAACCGCATGGTTCCTATTGTGGCTGGGCATCCTCGTTTTCCTGAACAAATGCACTTCTATTCTTGATGTTGCGTCCATTTTGCTTCTTACAATAGTTTCCAGCTCTATGGCCTTCTCCATCGCAATAAAAGCACAAACCTTTCTCCATACGCTACTTCTTTTCTTCCGAAATAAGAGATTTGACACGTATCGTATCAATCTGTATGTCCTTTATCTCCGATTGTGAATTTAGGCTACTTGCCGATATAATTGCGCCGTGACAACTTGTATATTGTCTAGGACATTAGTCTTGGCGACGTTGAAATAGACGGTTATTACACTTCACAGCTTGGCTAATGGCTTCGTTGAGCGTTTGTGGATCATGAAGAGATAACAACAAATCCTTCACATTGTCCCTTAGACCCCAATAGAATTGACTCATCAATGCTTCTTCATCCCAGTTGATGTCACATGCTAATTGCTTGAAATCCGATGCATAAACTGATGCAAAGCGAGTCCCTTGTCGTAACGATTGAATTTTTGTTGTAGCCTATCGAGCCTTGTCATATTCGCCAAATGCTTCTGCAAATGGTTCCAAAAAAGTCTCAAAGTTGTTCAAAATTGGTGATCCTTTTTCAAATAGAGGAGCAAACCAAGATAGAACATGTCTTGTAAGTAAAGTTCCCACCAATCCAACGCGTGATTCCTCCGTCGGATAACGTTCGGGTTGTAGAGCTGTTATTAATTTAATTTGATTGACAAAACCTTGACACTTGGAGCATTGTCGTGTAGAGAGAAATCGCCTTGAAAAAACGCCAAGTTCCTAGCTGCTACTAGAACTAGCAAGGAACATGAGAGGAAGCCGTGCAAGTATCCTCTATACTTGCACAATATTTGTTCAAGTTTTTAAATTATACTTGTATTATATTTGTACAAGACTTGTATAAATATAAAGTATAAATCCTTGAATAATACTTGTATAAATACTTATATAAATACTTATATAATCCTTGGTATAATATTTATATAAATACTTATATAAAATAGTATATAATCCTTGGTATAATACTTGTACAAATACTTATACAAATATTATGTATAATACTTATAAAATACTTATATAAATACTTGATATAAATATAAGTATATATACTTGTATAAAAGGTATAAGCAAAGTGTGTATGTATTCAAGTATACCTCAAAATACAACCGCATATGAGGAATACAAGTTATACAACAAGCTAAAATTAAATATATCACTAAAAATTCATCCAAAGGTCGAATCAAGCGTGCTTATAGCCTATGGAAAGCCAATAATCCATTGTAAAATATATCAAAATTTCACAAATAGATGATTTACCGTTTAAAAGTTATGGCTAAAAGAAATAGGCACTAAAATTTCTAAGCAAATGCAAAGGCAGCAAAGCTCCTCTTCACTTCAGCCTTTGTTGTGATCACTTCCCTTCTCCAAATTGGACATGCAATAGCTTTTTAGAAAGCTCACTCCATCATCTAACTTATTCTAAAATTTTGCATACATGCCTCTCAAACTCCAGATTTTGTAGCTAGTTGATTCTACTCTTCAAACCCTAATAACAATTTGCCCTCTTTGATACTTCACGGCTCATAAACTTTCATCAAAGCTCCAAATGTATTGATTTTTGTTTTTGTGGAAAGCTTACACATGCTACTATAAGCACCTAAATTATCAAAAAGATTGAAGAGACTATCCGACTTGGGTGGTTGAACAAAGTCTCTACCCCTCTTCATTAGATGGTAGCAAACCCTTTCCTACTCTCAAGCTCACAAATTTTGCTCTCCAATTCCAAATGCTACAAGAGATGTCTTGATAGAAAGTTAGCACAATTTTCCACACTCTTTGTAAATTTCACTAAGAAAGAGTCGAAATCAAACTTTTAGTGGTAGCTCGAAGTTTCTGCCCTTCTTCATCAGGTGGCAATAAATCCTACTCTACTAAAATAAGCATAATGTTTTGCTCACAACTCTAAAACAAGCAAGTGAATAGGTTCTAAAATCCTTGCAATTTGAAGAACACACCCACTAATTTTTACTACAAACGCTTCTATCTCCTTGGAGCTATCTCTCTCCAAAGTTTACCACTCAAAATTCTCTCTAACCCTCGGTCTAGCAAGAGGAGTATATCTCCCTTTCTTTCCATATTAGACTATGAGACGCCCACATGGACAACCAAATCCTGTTGGACAGGCCCTATTCATCCCATACTCTTCTTTCTTATCCCTCACAAGGTCCATTCTATCTCAAAAGTCAACAAGAAAGATAAAAACAACCTTAATTTTTCTTCTAATTAGAAAAGAGTCTATTCTAGGATATAAATAAAGTAGGAACAAAACAAATAGCCATCTTAATTCACTAACTAAGTGGCTATAATAAATCCTCTCTTTATAATATCTTCTAAAATAATCTCTAGCACTCACACATATATTAACAATAGATATAAGATATTTAATATTTTTATACACTGCACGTAAATGCAGTATGACATGCTCGCCTTCTAAACCTGCACATCCTCCAGTATGTGCCAAGTTTAATCCTCTTCATTTTCCTTTTCAATCTCTTCATCACCTTTTGGTATTTCTTTGTTTTCTGATGGAGTTAAGAATTCTTCAAGATCATTGGTGTGAAACTTTCCATCCCTTCTTCTAAATGTTTTAATTCTTTTGCCTGCTATTGGGATCTTCAATAAAGTTCCATCCAACTCTCGCAGCGAATAAGTGGCATTGGTATGCACTTTAACCACCACATATGGTCCAAACCATCTTCGTTCAAACTTCCTCATTATGCTATGCTGATGTTCTAATGAACTGTCAAACACCAACACCCAATCACCTTCTTCAATTTTCTTAGACCTCATTCTATGGATTTTGTCAAATCTCTCTTTATTGCTCAATCTAGGAGCCTTAAGCCTTTTTAATGCTATTTGCATATCTTTAGGCAATCTTCTAAGCTGCTGAATGCGAAGTTCTTACAGCCTTTCTCTTGTAATATCATCTTCCCAAGACAAAAATATCCAAGTTGGAATTGATTCTTCTCCAGGCATAATAGGCTTATGTCCATGTATAAGTTCTACTAGCATATATCCAATGACAGTGCTATGGGTGGTTCTATCAGCCCACAATGCAAATGGCAATTGCCTAGGCCAAAGATTAGGCTTTTCTTCACAAGCCTTAACTAAGGCATGAATGATAGGAAGGTGCCCCCTCTCTATTTTTCTATTAGCTTCAAGATTGTAAGTAGTTGTTAACCTTAGCTGTACACCATATCTTTGGAAAAACAATCTTACTTCAACTGCATCTAATTCACCTCTATCAACTCTCATTCTTTCAATACTTCCATATCTGCTAAAAATATCTTCAAGAATAAATCTGCAAATTCCTTCCGTAGTCTTGGTTTGAAGAGCTCTTCCTTCAACAAAGTTTGAGAGCTCTTCCTTTGCCAAAACAAGATACTTTATTTTCCAAATTCCACGTGGCATTGCAACTAAGTCAATCATCTATTGGAAATGAATTGAATGAGGATAAGTGGGATGTAGTTCATCCCTATATCCGGCCTTAGATTGAAGTTGACATACAACACATGAAGCTACAAATTCTTCAACATCCTTATATAAACCCTTCTACGAATATCGTTCCTTAAACTTTGTATAAGTGGCCCAAACTCCTCTATGACCAGCCCAAAGGACATCATGAAATTCTCTAAGCAAGTGGATTTTGGTTTCAAGATCATCCACTACTCTCAAAGGTAATTCATCAACTCTTTTTATCCTCTTCTAAAGAAGTCCATCTCTCAACAGATATCCGTATGATTGATGTCTAATATCTTTAAAAGTCTTATTCATCTATCTTTCTTGCGTCTTCGAAGTGCTCAAATAGAGTCCAATATATTGTAGTCTCCCCTTATATAATTCTACTTTGAATGGCAAGATGTCATTGGTTGAATTTTCTCTATCAACAGCCAATACATACCTTTTTTCTAAAAAGTCTTCATTCTCCTCATGAGCAATCATTTCTTCTTCATGAAAATACTTGGCCCTTGTTAACATATCCGCCACAGGATTCATTTTTCCAGCAATGTGCACCAAAACTGGATTCAATGACTTGATATATGCTATCCATCAAAGCATGGCAATGTTTGGTGAAGAACAATTGGCAATCATACCAAGAAGAGGTAAGCAATCAGTTTCCAACACAACATTTGCTCCAATCAAGTAATTTCTTTCAATTGTTAGAGCAGTAAGTGCACATCAAAGCTCTCTCTTCACTTGAGGATATGCTCTTTGGTGTTCTGTAAGAATCCTTGCTCCAAAACGAATAGCAAATCTATCTCCCTTTATATCATCTTGGCCAACAGCCCACCCTATGGCTATTGGACTTGTGTCTACTGTAACAATCATCGGTCTTCCGCTCTCATCTTCAACTTTTTTTAAAATTGGAAGTGACTTTAAAATTCTTTTCAAGTCTTCCATCGCCAAATCTTGCTCTTGTTTTCAAAGAAATTTAATTTCCTTCCTTAATAATTTGTAAAGAGGCTCTGATATGTGAGCAAAATGAGGTATCTATATTTGATAGAAGACACATGCTCTTAGAAACCTTCTTATTTTAGTGATGTTACTGCAAGCCATCATTTTTACAATAGCATCAAGTTTCTCAAGATTAGGCCTTCTTCCATACCGTCCACAAAGATGTCCAACTACCAAAATTTCTCCAAAACCAAATTTATACTTCTCAATTGAAAGGGTCAAATTTGCTTCTTCAATCTTGCATAAAATCTTATCAACATCTTTAATGTGCGTTCTTACAAATGCTCTGCAACCATCATCATCCAAAGTAGAGTCTTTATATTCTTCTTTACATCCTTTGATAGGAATGTCATCCACAAAGGGTATAGTCTTTTCTGGTACAAACTTTCTCAAGATTTGATTCATTGCATTTTGCATATGTGCCACTGAGTTTGAAGCACCTTGAGGCAATGTGAACATTCAAACCAATCCTAATGGAGTCTTCATGGTTGTCAAGTCTCTACTTTTGATGGCCAATTGAAATTGATCATAACCAGAGTATAGATCTCTAATGGAATATATGGCATGTCCAGCAAATGCTTCTGTTACTTCATCCACAATTGGTCCTGATCCTTTGTTCTTAATGGTAACCTAATTAGCTGGTTGCATATCTTGGATGAATCGTAATGCTCCAGACTTCTTAGGAATAGTAAACCAATGATTAGAATATGGAGCCATTGAAGGCTCGAGTATTCCCATATGTATTTTCCCCTTCAATAAGTCAACTAATTTGAAAAATAATGCTCGTGAAACTGGTATTGGCTTCAAATCCCATGGCATATGTGGTACTGTAAAAATAACCATGGATGCTACTAAACCTGGTCGTACACATTCAATCTCATTTGGTGAAGAGGCAAAGGCTTTTGCATGTTTTGAGAGCATTTCTTGAAACATCTTTTCTTCTTGTTCTAACAAGAACTCTCTCCCTCCAATCTTCAAGTTTGCTAATGTTTCTTTAGTAAACTTGTGCCCAATCTTCCTAGCTTCTCTTAAACTTGGCTCCTTCTCTGCTTGTTTGACATGCTCATCAATATCCAATGGAAGTTGAGTTGCTATAGGCTTTATCTTTTTGGCCATTGTTTTATATTTTGTATTTATCATGGCCTCAAGATCCAACTTATAACTTTGGCTTAAATCCTTGCTTTCCATTGTATCTATTATTTCTTGATACAATACTCTCGAGTGAATTTCAATCATAATATCTGAACCATTACTTTCTTCTTTTTTAATCTGCAAGTTGCATAAAACTTGCAATATATCATCTCCAATGCCTTTTTCCTCATATATTCTAGAAATATACTCACCATTTAAAAGAACCTTTACATTTTTAAAATTTTTCTCCATCTTTTTAATGATCTTTTTATTTACAGGGTCCAGATCTTTCATATCTGTAAAACTCACAAACCCACACTTAGTGATTCTAATAAATCCACTTTTAATGCCATGTATATTAGGGAGCTCAAAAGTATTTGGTCCTTCTGCACCCGTGGATCTCCATTCTCCATGAGTGCAATTCAAATATCCAAAAAGTGTAAAAGAATTAGGCAGAGGCCCATCCTTAAGACAAACTCGATGCCTCTCATGTTCAAACTTCATTGTCAAGAATTGTACAGATTTTTTGCCATCACAACTTCAAATTTGTGCATAATGAGATCCATCATTCAACACCTTGGTTTCCATTCTTGATGCAATGATGTAAGGTTGTCTTAATATCATGGGATAAGCACCATCATTTTGAACAAAAAAATTTTGTTCTACTTTCACATCTCCAATCTTTGTCGTAATTGCTGGACAAGCTCCAAATAATTATATTTGTCCACAATTTGCAGCCCTCATAATCCATCCATGATTAGTATCAATTGGCCATTTATTTTTCTCATAAATATTTTGAGACATAATGTTTATCTCTGAGCCATGGTCCACAAGAGCCAAAACTAATTCATCTAATCCTCCAAGTTTGATCCTTGTCTCTGTGGTAGCTCTAGTCTAAAATGGTTGAATATAATCCATTACTTTCTTGTCTTCTCTATCAATCCCATGCACAATTGCACAATCAAAGGTCCTCACTTCTACCTCAGTATTTCTCCCATGTGCTGCCACAAATACTAATCCATCTACTACTTCTTCTTCCTCTTCTTGAATTTGTAAGGCCTGGACCTTTATGTCATAGCCTCTCACCCCCTCTTCGTTATTTTCCACCATCTTCTCACATTCCACAAAACTTTTATCTTTGGTTATATCACTCTTGTTGCTGACTATATAGATTTGTGCAAACATTTGTAAGATCATATCTTCCTCCTCATTAGTCAAATAGTCATTTTGTTCTTTAACCATTTGACGATTACTAGCTTTCTCTTCCATAGTTATTGGATCACACATCAAAGCAAATACTTGTCCAATTTCAAACTCCTCATCTTTGGTCATATGCGTGTCTAGAGCCTTCATCATGACTATTTCAACTGTCATCTGTCTCTTCCTCTTAATGACATTAATGATCAATTCATGAAAATCTTTTTTACCAATGCCAAGAGCCTCTCTCAATGAAAATTCAATCTTGGCATCAAAGATTCTTTCTTTCAACACTTCTTTCATGTCAATGGAAGATTCAATGTCAGATTGAAGCTTATAGGCAGGTCCCTTACCTTTTCTTTTAGAATCACCTTCCTTTTCCTCTTCCTTGGCATTGTTTGTCTTCTCCTCCTACTTTTCCTTTAGAAGTGGCCCTTTTCCTGGATGATCAAAGACAGAGGACCTCTCAGGTCTTTGCCGTGTTTGAGCAGCAGGACCTTATCTTTTCACCTTTTTTGAGCTCCTAGATTTTTCTCTTAGATACAAGCTCCTTTATATCATCATTCTCAAAAGTTTGCCTTCTCTTCTCTTCAACAAAGACATCATAGTCTTTAATTTTGTCTTGAATTTGATCTAAAAAAACTTTGATGCTAGCTGTTTCAACAGGGTCATCCCAACCAGTGACATTTCAAATGGCTTGAGCCCCTTTGCGCAAAATTTCAACAGATGGAGCTTCTAAAGTCTTAATTCTTTGTTGCTCCACTCCTATATGGAATGTCTCAGCACCTTGTCCATGTAAACAATTAGACCTTCCCATCTTCTCTTCCATAAGCTTTTTCATCCCTCTCTTATCAAAGTTGGTATTCAAAGGCAAGTTAGTAGATGCATCATGAATCTTACCATCTTTGAAGACAATAATGCCTGTTTTAATAGCTTCATCACATGATTTGTAACTTCAAAGATTGTGACTGTCCTCTCCATCACAATAAACGCATCTCCTCATAAATGATCTTGCACCTTCAGATGATTGAGGGTCTCGGGACTTTTTCAATTCACTCATTTCCACCTTCAAATCCCTAATATCCTTTATAAGCTCATCTAAAGTTTTTTCTTCAACTGTCTTGACCATCTTAGGAGATGTTGTTGAAGAGGTTGGAGCAAATGATACCTTGGAAGCTTTTGTAGCAGGCTTTGATACTACATCCATCTGAGTTGTCACACTTCTGGATTTCATTCTCCGTTGCTTTGCCACAAGAGCGACTGCTTCCTCCACTCTCCTCCAATCATTTGTAAAACCTCCTTCGGTGGTTCGATCACCTAAAAGCAAAAAGAGTCTATCTTCCAAAGCATCATCTGTTGCTTGCAAGAACAACTCAGCCTTCCTAGTATCAAAAAGACGCCTTTCTGCTAAAGACAATTGGTTGTATTTCTTTTCAAAATCTCGCAGCAATTCATTTGGACCCATAGTATTTCCAGGCCGCTGTTCAATCTAATCAATAAAAGACCTCTTGGTCATCCTCTCTGAGTCTTCTTCAAAATACTCATCACGCAATCTCTCTTCAAATGTCATCCAAGTAGAAACATTGGCATCCCTTCGAATTTCTTCTACTTTTTCACAAATCTCAAGCACAACAGCTAATGTGAAAGTTTGTATCATTCGAGCCTCAGGTACCTGTTGCACCTCCATCTCACAAACATAAACCTTCAAAAACTTGGTGATGTCTTTCCCGTCAAATCTTCCAATCTTGTCAACAACACCCTTCAAAGCCTTGGTAGCTCCATTACCTCTAGCTTGAGTTTTATATTGATCCATAAATATTGCCAAAGCTCCTAAAATGGTGTCCATGTTTGATTGGGCTCCAGAGGAAGCCCCTCCAGTATCCTCCATATTACCTTAGCTAAAACTAGTAGCCCCAAAGCATCTCTTAGTGGAAGTACCAAAAATATGTCGGGTAGAGAGAAATCGCCTTAGAAAAACGCCGAGTTCCTAGCTGCTACTAGAACTAGCAAGGAACATGAGAAGAAGCCGTGCAAGTATCTTCTATACTTGCACAATATTTGTTCAAGTTTTCAAATTATACTTGTATTATATTTGTACAAGACTTGTATAAATATAAAGTATAAATCCTTGAATAATACTTGTATAAATACTTATATAAATACTTATATAATCCTTGGTATATTATATTTATATAAATACTTATATAAAATAGTATATAATCCTTGATATAATACTTGTACAAATACTTATACAAATATTATGTATAATACTTGTAAAATACTTATATAAATACTTGATATAAATATAAGTATATATACTTGTATAAAAGGTATAAGCAAAGTGTGTATGTATTCAAGTATACCTCAAAATACAACCGCATATGAGGAATACAAGTTATACAACAAGCTAAAATTAAATATATCACTAAAAATTCATCCAAAGGTCGAATCAAGCGTGCTTATAGCCTATGGAAAGCCAATAATCCATTGTAAAATATATCAAAATTTCACAAATAGATGATTTACCGTTTAAAAGTTATGGCTAAAAGAAGTAGGCGCTAAAATTTCCAAGCAAATGCAAAGGCAGCAAAGCTCTTCTCCACTTCAGCCTTTGTTGTGATCACTTCCCTTCTCCAAATTGGACATGCAATAGCTTTTTAGAAAGCTCACTCCATCATCTAACTTATTCTAAAATTTTGCATGCATGCCTCTCAAACTCCAGATTTTGTAGCTAGTTGATTCTACTCTTCAAACCCTAGCAACAATTTGCCCTCTTTGACACTTCACGGCTCATAAAACTTTCATCAAAGCTCCAAATGTATTGATTTTTGTTTCTATGAAAAGCTTACACAAGCTACTATAAGCACCTAAATTATCAAAAGGATTGAAGAGACTGTCCGACTCTACCCCTCTTCATCAGGTGGCAGCAAACACTTCCTACTCTCAAGCTCTGAAGACACCTTGATTCCAAATACTCTGAGAGATAATAGCGATAGAAAGTTAGCGCAATTTTCCCTGCTCTTTGTAAATTCGCTAGAAAAATTAATCCCAGCTTTTATTGATGGCTCGAAGTTTCTGCCCTTCTTTAATGGGTGACATGTTCTACTCACACTAAAATAAGCATAATGTTTTGCTCTGGCTCTAAAACAAGCAAGTAAATAGGTTCTAAAATCCTCACAACTTGAAGAACACACTCACTAATTTTCATTACAAATTCTTCTAACTCCTTAGAGCTATCTCTCTCCAAAGTTCACCATTCAAAATTGCCTCCAACCCTCGGTCTAGCAAAAGGAATATATCTCCCTTTCTTTCCATATTAGACTATGACACGCCCATGGACAACCAAATCGCATTGGGCCGGGCCTATTCATCCTCTTCTTCTTTCTTACCCCTCATAAGGTCCATTCTACCTCAAAAGTCAACAAGAAAGGTAAACAACCTTTACCTTTCTTCTAATTACAAAAGAGTCTATTCTAGAATATAAATAAGGTAGGAACAAAACAAATAGCCATCTTAATTCACTAACTAAGTGGCTATAATAAATCCTCTCTTTATAATATCTTCTAAAATAATCTCTAGCACTCACATATATATTAACAATAGATACAAGATATTTAATATTTTTATACACTGCACGTAAATGCAGTATGACAACGTGTGCCATCAAACTTGTCTGGAAGGCTAATTTGAGGCTCTTTTCATTGTGGAAGCAATGCTTCTCGTTGAACCACAGATAAAGCTGCTTCTTCTAAAGCAGAAGTTCGAGGCTGATGAAGCCTAGATTTTGCTATTTCGGATATTCCATCATTATGAAGTCTTACAAAGACTCCTTCCATCACCGTAGTTCTCTATGATAACGTAGCAAGAGCATTCATAATGGCATCCATCTTAGACTCCAAACTTTCATTCATATTAATGTCTTGACCTCCAACCATTGTAGAGAAAAGAAATAATATTTTGTGTCCGTGACAGTTTGTAGAGCTCCAAGAGATGTGTTGTCAAGACTGAAGAACTCTTCAGCCTCGACTTCAATGTATACTCCTACCTAGGAAGCTTCTCAAGCAGCTTCCACCAACTAGGGACCTTTTCAAGCAACTTCCACCAACTAGGAAGCTTCTCAAGCAGCTTCCACCAACTAAAGAACTTCTCAAGCAACTTCTACTAAGTAAGAAGCTTCTCAAGCAACTTCCATCAACTAGAAAGATATTAGAAGGCTCTGAAAGATTCTAGAGAGTTTTAAGAATCTTCTAGAATATTCTAAAAGATTTTGATAAGTATATCCTTGACATATTGTTTCTAGAATTTTTTCTTTAGAATGTGTTATTCTGTATTTCTTGAAGTGAAAGTAGACGCCTTCCTTCCTATTGTATGATTATGGCAGAGCTTATAGAAATGAAGACTTCAATGGCACAAATGCAAGAACAAATGAGAGAGCTAATGCTTGCAATACATCAACTCAGTTTACCACCACAAAGAGCAACAAGATTAGCAAGAAGTAAAGATATAGAGATGGTTGGAACTGTATGAATATCTACATCAAATCATACTATTTCACCTATAATGGAACACTGTTCAAATATTAGAGAAACAAAAATTAGTTTTCTTGAGAAGTTTGATGGCTTAAGATCTAAGTTTCGAAGATTCGTCAATCAGGTACAATTGGTGATTGAACTTCAACCTCAAAGTTATCCTACGCAAGGATTTCAAGTTAGGTTTATTAGAACGTTACTTTTGGATTCTGTTTTATTATGGTTTTCATCTTTTTTTGAATGACGTGATCCAATATTGGATAATTTGGAGGCATTTTTAGCAGAAATTTGATCTATGTATGAAAAACATGATACAATCCGTGTTGCAACCAACAAGATTTACATCCTATGACAAGACAATCGATTAGTGTTGTTATATGCTTTATAATTTTGACAACTAGCAACTAATATCAAGTGGGATGATGCTGCACTCATCAGCCAATTTTTCTACAGATTATAATATGAGGTAAAAAAATTAATGTTCAACTTATCCAATCCTCAAACATTGAATCAAGCAATTGATTTTGTTGTGAAGTCTGACAATTGACTTTTTGAATTTTGATTTGAGAGTCGTACAAGAAAGTCTAAACATTATTATTCAATGGCAACATCAACGTCCTCACAAAATGTACATTCAGAAGTAGAAGACATGCAAATTGATGCAGTACGTTTTAAACCTCTTACTGAACAAAAAAAGATTCGGCGTCGTCAAGGAAGATTATGTTTATATTGTGGAGAACCTAAGCACACTGCTCAATATTATCCAAAGAAACAATACAACTACAAAATGAGGAATACGGTTGTTAAAGAAGACAATATGTCGGAAAACAAATTTGTCCAGCTACAATAGAGAGCGTGCAGTTGAAACCTTGTACAATTCCTAATAAAGGTCCTATTCTCTCCTCAAAATCCTCTTCTTGTTTTATAATAGATGTATATTTAGGACCAAAAAATTACAAAGCCTTTATCTTATTAGATTCAAGAGCCTCAATATGCTTTCTAGATGAACAATTTATTAAGAATCGTAAAATACTGGCGCATGGTCATAGCAATTGTGCCGTCTTTAATATAATTAAATCTTCGTCTAATCTAATTATTTTAGATTTATCATGGCTAGAAAAACATAACCCTCAAATAGAATGAAATTCTCATAGATTTGATTTTTTTTAGAACATTATTAAACATCATGCCAACCAAGTGAAAAGCTATAAGTCCAGTATAGTAAAATCCATACTTATAGGTGCAAAAGTTTTTATATACACAGTAAAAGAAGGATCAACTTTTGTTATTTATGCCACATCCGTTTCTGATGGTGGAAAGACTTTAAGTGGCATTCTAAGCCAATATCTGGATTATCAAGATGTTTTTGAGAAAAAAATTACAGATATTCTTTTAAAGTATTGTCCATATAATTGTTCAATTGACCTCAAGGAAAGAACTTAGCCACCATTTGGACTAATCTACAGTTTATCACAAGATGAGTTGGCTGAACTCAAGGCATATATTGATGAGAATTTGGCCAAGAATTTCATACGCCATTCTAAATCTCCAGTAGGAACCCCAATTTTATTTGTGAAGAAAAAAGATGGATCATTGTGAATGTGTGTTGACTATCGAGGACTCAACAAGATCTGTCGAAACCATAAATTCCAATCTAATACTCCGTCAGCTTTGATTATCTGAGGCCGTAGATACATACAAAATAGATGTAAGAGGAAGCTGTCTGATCAATGTAAAATAAAAGAAACGTCATGGCAAAATTGTTGAACTGATGCAGTGCTTGGGTGTGCCTGTTTGTCTTTTGGACTTACAAATACATCAGCTACTTTTCAACATCTCATAAATGATATTTTTTGTGAGTTCCTAGATAATTTTGTCATCTACTACATAGACAATACTTTGATCTATTCTAAGAACGTAGAAGAACATGAAGTACATATTTATCAAGTATTACAAAAACTTAGAGATGCAAGATTGTACACCAAGATAGAAAAGTGTGTATTTCACACTACTCAAGTTGATTTCTTAGAATACATTATTTCAAATGATGGTCTCATGATGGATTCTAAAAAAGTCCAGACAATCATGAATTGGAAGATTTCAAAGGCGATAAAAGATGTCTAATACTTTTTGAGATTTGTCAATTATTATCAGATCTTCATCAAAGATTTTTTTCAAGTTGCAGCTCCACTTACACATTTGACTTCTAAAGGCAAACTCCAATGGAATCAAGAAGCGGAAGCAGCATTTGAAGCTCTGAAGACATTATTTGTTTGTGCATCAATCGTGTATCATGTTGAATTTTCCAAGGTATTTTTTATGGAAACAGACGCATCAAACTTTGTCTTAGGTGGGATTTTGTCACAAATAGGAACAAATGACAAACTTCATCTAATAGTTTTTCATTCAGGAAAATTCTCAGCCGAGATCAATTATGAGATCCATGACAAAGAATTTCTTACAATCGTACATTCCTTTCAAGAATGGTATCATTATTTAGAAGGCGCTTCCAATCCAATCACTATATATATAAATCACAAGAACCTCGACTATTTCATATTGGCTCGCGTATTGAATCGTCATCAAGCTCGTTAGAATATGTCTTTGTCAAGATTCAAGTTCATTATTACTTCTCGGCTAAGAAAACAACAAGGTTTGTCTGATGCCCTTTGTAGACGTTGTCGTGGTAGAGAGAATTTGCCTCAAAAAAGCGCTAGGCTTTTGGCTACAACTAAATACTCAACTAAGATCCAAAATAATAAAACCCTCAAATTTATTAAAAGGTCTTTATTTTAGGACTTTTACACCTAATACATAAGTTTTATTTTACAAAAACACTCAAACTATAACAAAATACTCTAAATTCTAATTCATCCATAAGAAGGGAATTTTTTCCAAACTTCATCAACCTATAACTCTTAATCTAACTATTTAAATGTACTAAAATTTTACATAAAATACTAATGTGCTCTTAACAACTAGCACAATAAGTTTTAACCATCAATTGTTTATCGATCTTTAGATATCATAAAAATCCTAACAATAATTTGAAACCCTTATTTACAAACACTCGTGTTTTAAATTCTTCATATCTCACAAATCCAATGTTTAAATGCTATGAAACTTCAATATATAGCTTTTCAGCACAAAGATTTATCTTCTTGGAAATTTTTAGACAAAAATTCATCCAAAAACTCAAGATATGGCAAAACCCATCACTATCAACAAAACGGCCTACTTACTGACTTGGAATTCAATCTGATGTCTTTGACTCCCAATAACTCCTTCTTCAAAACTCCAAATGTAGTAATTCTTCCTCATTAAATATAGATCTTGAAATCTCCTCTCTAACTACACCTCTTGATTTCCAAAAGCTTCCATACAACTCCTCCAATCCTCAAAAGCGTGACTATAGGTACAAATTGCATACCTTAATTTCAAGTGCCTACTTCTCCCTCATAAAAATTTAAAATCTCTCAATTTTTACACCAAAGTTGTAGTCCAAAAAACAAACTTTCTAACCCTAATCTTTGATTTTCAAATGGCATCTTTAAAATTGCTGAAACCCTTATTCTTGTTGCACGCAACCTCCTCAAAGCCTATTAGGTATGACCATTGACTAATAGGAATGAAGAACTTCACCCCTTCTCTTCATTCATCCTCACTTTATCTTCATCCTTCCAAATAGGCCTCTTAGTAGTTTAATTCTTCTTCTTTGGACTCCAATTTCCTCTCAAGGCTTTATACTAAATATTTAGGTTCTATATAATTTAAAAGCTGTAACCAAACTAAGTAAAATCTAAAATAAATTTTCTTATACCAATCCCTTTTAATTTACTTTACTAATCAATCTAACACATATTTAAACCTATAAACATATTATATATTTTGAGTGGATTTTACATACTATAAGCAATTACAATATGACAATGTTCTTATTTTGTACCAAAAGAAGGAGATGCAGCTTTTGAGCAACAAAGAACGGCCCTCCTGAAATCGAAGCAATTTCATCTTCAAGCAATGAAATCAACATTGACTATTGATTCAACTTTTTTCAAGCAAATTTAATCAAGTATGTCCTTAGACCCACTTGTTCATGATATCAAGAATAATTCTTCCAAGGCTCATGATTCTTCTAAATTCAAATTCAAGAATAACCTACTATATTTCAAAGGATGCCTATCTGTTCTAGAAGGAGAAACATATTTACGTGTTTTTCAAGCGTGTCATGATTTTTCAACGGTAGGATATTTTGGATACAATAAGACTTTGGAACTTATATCAAAAGAATTTTGGTGGCCTCAAATGTAGAAGGCAGTCAAAGATTTTGTACAATCATGTGATATCTGCTCAAGATCAAAGATTCGTCGTCATCGACCTTTTGGACTTCTTCAGCCATTACCTATTCTAGAACAACTATGGCCTTCTATTTCTATGGATTGCATCACAGATCTTCCAAGCTCAAGATCTTATGACTCTATATTTGTGATAGAAGATTGGTTCACCAAGATGGTACATTTTGTATCATGTATAAAATCTATCACAGGTGAAGAAACAACTAAGTTTTTTATTTATAATATCTATCACTATCATGGATTATCTAAGGATATTATATCAAATAAGAAAATTCAATTTGTGTCAAGATTTTGGAGAACTTTTTTCAAGATCTTAAAAGTGGACATAAAGTTATCTTCAACTTTTTATCCTCAAACTGACAGACAAAAAGAGTGCATGAACCAAGTCTTGGAGCAATATTTAAGGTGTACTATCAACTACCAATAAGATGATTGGATAGCTCTTCTGCCATTGGCAGAGTTTGCTTATAATAATATGATATATTCTTCTACGCAACAAACACCTTTTTTTGCCAATTATGGTTACCACCCAATCTTGATGCTTTTGACTTTTCAAAAATTGATAATCTAGCGATAAAAGATTTGGCAAATTGTTTGTCAAAGCTACATACAATAATGAAGGTGCAATTAAAAGAAGCTCAAGAACGATAAAAAATAAATGCAGATGTGTATCGCAAGGAACAACCATAATTCAACGTCGAGGACAAGATATGATTATTTTGTCGCAATATTAAGACTACTCGTCTTTGTGATAAGTTGGACTATTGTAGGCTTAGATCTTTTTCTATTTTTGAATAAATCAATCCAATTGCATATCAATTATACCTAACGGAATCCATGAAGATCTGTCTTGTATTCCACGTTCTTGTGGTAGAGAGAATTTGTCTCAAGAAAGTACTGGGCTTCTAGCTGCCACTAATTACTCAACTAAGATCCAAGTATAACAAAACCCCCAAATTTATATAAAATATTTCTTCATAGGGCTATTACATCCAATACATAAGCCTTATTTCATCAAACCATTCAAAACATAATAAAATACTCTAAATCCTCATTTTTGCGTAGGAAGGGAATTTTTTCCAAACTTCAACAATCTATAACTTTTAATCCAATCATCCAAATTTACTCCAATTTTACATGAAGTACTGATGTATTCTTCACAACTACCATCACAAATATCAACCATCGATTCATTACCGATCTTTAGATATTGCCAAAATCCTAGTAATAGCTTCAAACCCTTATTTATAAACATCCGTGTACTAAATTCTTCATATCTCACAATTTAAAAGTCTAAATGCTATGAAACTTTGATATATAGCTTTTTAGCATAATAATACACCATTTTGCAAAGTTTGAAACAAAAATTCGTCCAAAAACTCAAGATATAGCAAACCCCATTACTATCAATAAAATGGCCTACTTACTGCCTTAGAATTCGATTTGTTGTCTTTGACTCCCAATATTTCCTTCTTCAGAAATCTAAGTGTAGTAATTCTACAATATTAGGTGTATATCTTAAAATCACCTCTCTAGCCGCACCTCTCAATCTCCAAAAGCTTTCATACAACTCTTCCATTCCTCAAAAGAGTGACAGTAGGTACAATTTGTACATCTTAAATTCAAGCACCTACTCCTCTCTCATAAAAACTCCAAATCTCTTGATTTTTATGCCAAAATTGTAGTCCAAAAAATAAGCTATCTAAAAATAGTCTTTGATTTTCAAATTGCCTCCTTGAAGTTGCCGAAACCCTTGTTAAGGTTGCAGGCAGCCTCCTCAAAGCCCATTAGACATGGTATTCGACTAATAGGAATGAAGTTCTCCATTCCTTGCCTTCATCCAACCATGCCTTGATTTCATCCCTCTCAATTAGCCTCCTACTAGCTTAAATTTTCATCCTTAGGCTCTCACCTTCTCTCAAGGCTTCATATTAAACATTTAGGTTCTATAGAATTTAAATCCCATAATCAAATTAAATAAAAATTAAAATAAAGTTTCTTATACTAACTCCCTTTAATTTACTTTACTAACCATTCTAACACATATCTAAATTCATAAATATATTATACATCTTGAGTGGCTTTTACATACTGTAAGCAGTTACAGTACAACAACAGGTTCCACGAGGAGCGGTGATTATATATTGAGGAAGTCCAAGATATGTCGAATTATGCTTGCCACATACTCTGATCTTTATTCTCTTTGAAGGTAGTTGAAAGGTCCTTTCAGCCATCAATAATGTTTCATATTAGGGCAAGAAGACCGCCCTGTTATTTGATCATTATTGAGGCCTTCATAACTCCCTTCAAAGAAAAAAAATAAGGAACACCATCAAGAGTAGTTTCTACCTCTAAAAGTATCACCAAACATCGGGAGTCTCTTCTAAGGCCGTGATACCTAACACGTTGTATTTCGCCATCAATTCGAGGAAGGACATGTCATCCTTGAGGGTCTTCATCTCTATTCCGTTATCTTGAAGGTTATGATACTCGTAATGTCTCATCTGGTAAATCAGCAAATGATGGCTCTTAAGCTGAATTCACTACTTCTTGATCTTCCATCTCTTTAGCACAAATAAATCTAAGGAAATAACAAACAATGATACAAGGTAGGATGAAACCTCTATAGAACCTGTTTTGATTTATAACAAAGATTTTCTTGATTTTTTTATCTTAATTTTGACAGATGTCGTTGATGAAATGTGTCAAGGACATACTTATCAGAATCTTTTAGAATATTCTAGAAGGTTCCTAGTATCAAGGACATACTTATCATAACCTTCTAAAATATTCTAGAAGATTTCTAGAACTCTCTAGAACCTTCTAGAACCTTCTAGCATCTTCCTAGTTAATAGAAGTTGCTTGAGAAGCTCCCTAGTTGGTGGAAGTTGCTTGAGAAGCTCCCTAGTTGGTGGAAGTTGCTTGAGAAGCTTCTTAGATAGGAATATATATTGGAGTCAAGGCTGAAGAGTTCTTTAGTCTTGACAACACATCTCTTGGAGCTCTAGCTCACATCTTTGGTGTAGTTTCTTATACTCATCTGATTAATTTAGTTCTTGCCAGTTCTTCTTGAACTTCTTGTTTAGACTTCCAGTCTATATTCTGCATCCGTGACACTTTGTCAAGACTCCCCTTTTATCAATATCGGAGCTTAGTTCTTTGAGGCAGAGAGTAAACTACCCCTCTCCTTTGAGATATTTGAGCATTCTTAAGGTTGCAAATTATCCTCCCTTAGACCAACATTGATTCCTTCTTGTTTATTTAATATGGCTAGTAGAAAAGACGTTTACATGGTAGAATCTTTGGAGTCAAAGTTAGATGTGATCATCAATACCCTTAATGCTCTAGCAATTACAACTACTGAAATTGAAGGAAATTTTGCTAAGCTCCCTGAAGCTATAAGAGTGGGAGTGGCTCAGACTACAATACAACCACCTCTAGCTAGTGAAGTACTGCCATCTACATTTCAACGTGAGAATTTGATTACACCGCAGTACAAAGAGCCTCGAGTTAGTCTCTCAGAGAAGTTTGATAGTACCCGATCAAAATTTCATGTAATAAGGCTCAGCGGGCAACCACTAAGATTTATTTTCTGCATCAAGGATCACATTCTACATCCGTTTACACATCGGACTTCAGACAACTTGCTTGTGATATCAATTAGAGAGAAGAAATGCTAGTGAGTCAATTTTATTGGGGACTCAGAGATGACATTATCGTAGTAGAGAGAATTTGCGTCAAGAAAGCGTTGGACTTCTAGCTACCACTAATTACTCAAGCAAGATCCAAGTATAATAAAAAATCCCAAATTTATATAAAGTCTCTTTTGTAGGGCTATTACATCTAATACACAAGTCTTATTTCATCAAACCACTCAAAACATAATAAAATACTCTAAACCCTCATTCCTTTATAGGAAGGGAATTTTTTCCAAACTTCAATAATCCATAACTTTTAATCCTACTGTCTAAATCTATTCCAAATCTACATGAAGTACTGATGTAGTCTTCACAACTACCATCACAAATTTCAACTGTCAATTCATTTCCAATCTTTAGATATCGCCAAAATCCTAGCAGTAGCTTCAAACCCTTGTTTACAAATACCTATGTATTAAATTCTTCATATCTTACAATCTAAAAGTCCAAACGCTATGAAATTTTAATATATAGCTTTTTAGCATAATAATACACCTTCTTATATACTTTGAAACTAAAATTCGTCCAAAAACTTAAGATATGGCAAATCCCATCACTATCAACAAAATAGCCTACTTACTGCCTTGAAATTCAATCTACTATCTTTGACTCCCAATATCTTCTACTTTAGAACTCTAAATATAATAATTCTTCCTTATTAAGTGTAGATCTTAAAATCACCTCTCTAGCCGCACCTTCCGATCTCTAGAAGCTTTTATATAACTCCTTCAATATTCAAAAGAGTGATAGTAGGTACAATTTGTACACCCTAAATTCAAGTGCCTACTCCTCCCTCATAAAAACTCATAATCCCTCAATTTTTATGCCAAAATTGTAGCCCAAAAAACAAGCTTTCTAACAATAGTCTTTGATTTTCAAATTGCCTCCTTGAATTTGCCGAAACCCTTGTTAAGATCGCAAGTAGCCTCCTCAAAGCCCATTAGACATGGTATTCAATCAATAGGGATGAAGTTCTCCATTCCTTGCCTTCATACGACCATGCCTTGATTTCATCCCTCTCAATTAGCCTCCTACTAGCTTAAATTTTTATCCTTAGGCTCCCACCTTCTCTCAAGGCTTCATACTAAACATTTAGGTTCTATAGAATTTAAATCCCATAACCAAATTAAATAAAAATCTAAAATAAATTTTCTTACATCAACTCCCTTTAATTTATTTTACTAACCATTCTAATACATATCTAAATTCATAAACATATTATGTATTTTGAGTGGATTTTACATATTATAAGCAATTATAATACGACAATGTCAAGGAATTATTGCTATCTCTACCCGACCCTCAAACACTCAACAAAGCAATGAGCCAAGCGGTGAAGTATGACAATCGACTTTTTCAACAACGTCAAGTCCATTATTCTAGAGCTACACGATATCCACAAGAAAACCAATTCTATTTGGCTGTTCCTATCAAGTGTGTGGAAGCTCAATCTGAAACAAAAGACATGCAAATCAATACGGTACGTTGTCGTATGTCGTGAAGTCTTGCTTGAGAATGCTCCGGGCACCTGGCTGTGGAAGATAAAAAAGAAATATGCAACAAAACTAGTCCTAACCTCTCTAATCAATTTTTAAATAATCTTTAATTAAACCTTAATTAAACCCTAAAATAAACCCTAATTAAACCCTAGTCAATCCTGGTCAAATCCTAAAACAAACCCTAATTAAATCCTAGTCGAATCTTAACCAAACCCTAAGAAAATCCTAAGGTAGTTTTAGAATCTCAATAACTACCAAATAAATCATTGATCTTGATTGAAATTTTTCACACACCTTACTAATTAAGTTGAAAACAAGCACATTAAATTTGAAGAAGATCTAACTTCACAAAAAGAAGAAAAATCCATAAATTTGCATGGGTGACAGCCGGCCTCCTTCTCCAATCTTAATGCTAATATTCCAGTACCTAAATCTTCCTTTCACACCGTTCAATTGCTCTCAAATTTTTTATGTGCATAGGAAAACAAGTCTACTACCCACACACACAAATTTCACTCCAATCCAACTAGCAGATTGCTCAAGATCTCAAAAACTCCACCTGATCTTTAAAGCTTAATTCCCAAGACCTTGACCTACTTAAACCTCAATTACATACAATTAAATCATTAGATTGAGCTCAAATTTATAGCACACATTAGCAACAATAATACTCAAAAACCCACAAAAATTTAGCTATAGATCGTCTATAAAACTTTTGTAGTTGCCCAAATCATAAACCCTCTTTTATTTCACAAAAACCAAAGTTGCCCAAAACAACCCTGACTTTGCAAAGCTCTTACAAAGTCATTTCTAATCCAAATCACTCCCAACCAAATCCTATGCAAAATCTCTTAAGTCTTCTTTCTAACCCCATCTTTTGATCTGCCAAAAGACTCTTGATTTGCCCTAGGCAGCCGTTTTAGTAGCCAAAGGTCTGATTTTGACCCTGTCCTACAAACGGCCAACCCTTGGGTATCCATCTAACCTATCTTAGGGATTTTATAGCCCGACCCTACCCTCAACTTAATCCTAATGTCAATCATGCGAGTGATTTATCCTTTTTACTGTATTTTTACTATTTTATGGCCTTTCTAAGACAATAAAAGAATTACTACAACCTAGAAGGTAAAATTGCTAACTAATTCTTATCTACTAGCTATTAAGTGAAGAAAATAAACTAAGAGACTCTCATAAAAACCTTATTAAAATATGTTGAATTTTTGTTGAACTAAGATAATAGAGTATTAATTGAAAAATCATTTTTAGTCATAATTTCACCATATAATCGTGTCACAATACGACAACGTTTCAAGCCCCTTACAACTGAAGAAAAGAAGTGACAATTTGAGCAAAACTTGTACTTATAATGTGGAGAGATAGGCCATAAAGCCGGAAATTGTCCTAGAAAATAAACGCCTCAAACAACAAGACTCAGAAACATAAGCATGCAAAAAAACAAGGATGCCTAGCTACAATAGGGACTGTGCGGCTGGACATCTCAATATCTCAAATTAATCAAGGTTCCTTTCTCTCTGCTCAACCTTCTCATTGCTTTACGGTACGTTTATTTCTTATTATTCAAAAACTACAAACCGATGCTCTACTAGACTTAAGAGCATCTGCTTGCTTTTTAGATGAAGAATTTGTCAAGCTTCACAAATTTCTTCTTGTAAAGAAATCAAAGCTTGTCCATATAGAAGTCATAGACGGCCGACCTTTGTCTTCTGGCGATGTTACTCATGAAACTAAACCGTTGAAGGTACGTCTTGAAAATCATGAAAGTAGCATTGTGTTTAATATTATCAAGACCCTTTTATGTTCAATCATTTTGGGACTATCTTGGCTTGATAAATATAACCTATTAATAGATTGGAGGTTGCAAAAAGTGACATTTCCAATAAAACCCTTAATGGTGGAACCTGCCAAAATAATATCTAGAAACAAACCTTTATTCATAGATGCGAGGGCCTTCATGAAGGAAGCCAAGCATAATACATCTCTTATCATCTTCGCAACCCCAGCTTGAGAAGATGTAACTCCGACTTTGGTTATTTTAGAATAGTATGAAGAATTCAAGGATGTCTTTGAGAAAAAAAATGCTCACATGCTACCAAAGCATCGACCGTACGATTGTGCTATAGATCTCCAAGATGGAGGACAACCACCATTTGGCCCAATCTACAATTTATCACAAGATAAATTCTCAGCATTGAAGGATTTTATTGAAAAGAATCTTACAAAGAATTTCATTTGGCATTCTAAATCTCCAACAGGTGCACCTATCTTCTTTGTAAAAAAGAAAGATGGCTCATTACGAATGTGCGTGGATTATCAAGGCTTGAACAAGATCACCGTGAAGAATCAATATCCATTGCCACTAATATCCGAACTCTTGGAGTAACTTGGTAAAGCCAAAATATACACCAAGATAAATCATCATGGAGCTTACAATCTTGTACGAGTAAAAGCGGGAGATGAATGGAAGACAACGTTTTGAACAAGATATGGATATTTTGAATATAATGTCATACCTTTTGGATTGACCAATACACCAGTTATATTTCAACATTTAATGAATGATATTTTTCGAGAGTATTTGGACAAATTTGTTGTTTGTTACCTCAAGGATATTTTGATCTATTCTAAGAATATTTAAGAATATGAGGGTCATGTGAAGTTGGTGTTACAAAAACTTTGGGATGCAGGGTTATACGCCAAGTTAGAGAAATACGTGTTCCATCAACCCAAGGTGGAATTTCTTAGTTATATCATTTTGAACAAAGGATTGTTGATGGATCAGAAGAAGGTTCAAGTAGTAACAGATTGAGCAGTACCAAAGACGGTATAGGATGTGCAATATTTTCTTAGATTTGTCAACTTCTATCGCATTTTCATCAAGAACTACTCACAAATTGCAGTCCAATTAACACAATTAATATCAAAGGATAAGCTCGAGTGGAGTACCCGAGCACAAGAGGTTTTTCAAGAGTTAAAGTTGGCATTTATGACAGCTCTTATTTTAGTACATTCTGACTTTACAAAGACCTTCTATTTGGAAATAGATGCTTCTGATTTTACACTAGGAGCTGTATTATTATAAATGGAAAAGGATAATAAATTTCACCCAGTTGCATTCTACTCAAGGAAATTTTTGGCAGCAAAAATCAATTATAAAATTCACAATAAGGAGCTACTTGCAATAATTAATTCTTTTCAAGAGTGGCGTCATTTTTAAGAGGGTGCTCCACATCTAGTGACTATATATACAGATCACAAAAATTTGGAATATTTCACAAGAGCTCAAATTTTGAATCGGCGCCAAGTTCGGTGGAACATGTCATTATTCCGATTCAACTTCATCATCACATATCGGCCAAGAAGGCAGCAAGGATTAATAAATGCATTATCGAGGAGATCATATCTAGCATCCAAGGCTGAAAAAGCAGCATTTGATCAGCAGTGTACAACTTTTCTACAACCAGAACGATTTTGCCTCCGCACCACCTCTATGATTATACCAATTGATGGTGATTTTTTAAAACAAGTCTATGGAGCATTAACTATGGACTCATTAATCTTGGATGTAAAGCAGCACTTTGACAAAGACAAGTTCAAGATTGAGGATGGTATCGTTGTCGTACTGCATTTACGTGCAGTGTATAAAAATATGAAAAATCTTGTATCTATTGTTAATATATGTGTGAGTGCTAGAGGTTATTTTAGAAGATATTATAAGGAGAGGATTTATTATAGCCACTTAATTAGTGAATTAAGATGGCTATTTGTTTTGTTCTTACCTTATTTATATCCTAGAATAGACTCTTTTGTAATTAGAAGAAAGGTAAAGGTTGTTTTACCTTTCTTGTTGACTTTTGAGGTAGAATGGACCTTATGAAGGGTAAGAAAGAAGAGCATGGGGTGAATAAGGCCCATCCAATAGGATTTGGCTGCCCATGTGGGCGTCTCATAGTCTAATATAGAAAGAAAGGGAGATATACTCCTCTTGTTAGACCGAGAGGGGAGGCAGTTTTGAATAGTGAACTTTGGAGAGAGATAGCTCCGAGGAGATAGAAGTGTTTGTAGTGAAAATTAGTGGGTGTGTTCTTCAAGTTGTGAGGATTTTAGAACCTACTCACTTGCTTGTATTGGAGTTGTGAACAAAAAGTTATGCTTGTTTTAGTAGAGTGAGGTTTGCTGCCACCCGACGAAGAGGGGCAGAAACTTCGAGCTGCCACTGCAAGTTTGATTTCAACTCTTTCTTAGTGAAATTTATAGAGAGTGTGGAAGATTGTGCTAGCTATCTATCAAGACATTTCTTGTAGCATTTGGAGTTGGAGAGCAAAAGTTGTGAGCTTGAGAGTGGGAAAGGGTTTGCTGCCACCTGACGAAGAGGGGCAGAGACTTTGTTCAACCACCCAAGTCAGACAGTCTCTTCAATATTTTTGATATTTTAAGTGCTTGTAGTAGCTTGTGTAAGCTTTCCACAAAAACAAAAATCAATACATTTGGAGCTTTGATGAAAGTTTTATGAGCCGTGAAGTGTCAAAGAGGGAAAATTGTTGCTAGGGTTTGAAGAGTAGAATCGACTAGCTACAAAATCTGGAGTTTGAGAGGCATGCATGCGAAATTTTAGAACAAGTTAGGTGATGGAGTGAGCTTTCTAAAAAGCTATTGCATGTCCAATTTGGAGAAGGGAAGTGATCACAACAAAGGCTGAAGTGAAGAGGAGCTTTGCTGCCTTTGCATTTGCTTGGAAATTTTAGCGCCTACTTCTTTTAGCCATAACTTTTAAATGGTAAGTCATATATTTGTGAAATTTTGATATGTTTTACAATGGATTATTGGCTTTCCATAGGCTGTAAGCACGCTTGATTCGACCTTTGGATGAATTTTTAGTGATTTATTTAGTTTCAGTTTGTTGTATAACTTGTATTCCTCATATGCGGTTGTATTTTGAGGTATACTTGAATACATACATACTTTGCTTATACTTTTATACAAGTATATATACTTGTATTTATACAAGTATTCTATAAGTATTCTACAAGTATTATACATAATATTTGTACAAGTATTTGTACAAGTATTATACCAAGGATTTATACAAGTATTTGTATAAATGTTATACCAAGGATTTATATAAGTATTTATACAAGTATTTGTATAAGTATTATTTAAGTATTTATACTTTATATTTGTATAAGACTTGTACAAGTATAATACAAGTATAACTTGAAAGCTTGAAGAAATATTGTGCAAGTATAGAACATACTTGCACGGCTTCCTCTCATGTTCCCTGCTAGTTCTAGTAGCAGCTAGGAACCCGGCGTTTTCCCAAGGCGAATTCTCTCTACCCGACATCGTGTTATGACACGATTATATAGTGAAACTATGACTAAAAATGATTTTTCAATTAATACTCTATTATCTTAGTTCAACAAGAATTCAACATATTTTAACAAGGTTTTTATGAAAGCCTCTTAGTTTATTTTCTTCACTTAATAGCTAGTAGATAAGAATTAGTTAGTAATTTTACCTTCTAGGTTGTAGTAATTCTTTTACTGCCTTAGAAAGGCCATAAAATAATAAAAATATATTAATAAGGATAAATCACTAGCATGATTGATATTAGGGTTAAGTTGAGGGTAGGATTGAGCTATAAAATCCCTAGGATAGGTTAGATTGAAACCCAAGGGTTGGCCGTTTGTAGGACATGGTTGAAATCAGACCTTTGGCTACTAAAACGGCCGCCTAGGTCAAATCAAGAGCCTTTTGGCAAATCAAAAGATAAGATTAGAAAGAAGACTTAAGAGGTTTTGTATAGGAGTTAATTGGAAGTGATTTGAATAAGAAATGACTTTGTAATAGCTTTGCAAAGTCAAGGTTGATTTTGGCAACTTGGAATTTTGTGAAATAAAATAGGATTGATATTTTAAGCAATTTCAAAATTTTTGCAATAGATCCATGGCTGAAAATTTGTGGATTTTTGAATATTTTTGCTGTTAATATATGCTATAAATTTGAGCAAAATCTAACAATTTAGTTGTACGTAATTGAGGTTTAAGTGGGTCAAGGTCTCAAAAATTAAGTTTTGAGGGTCAGTTAGGGTTTTTGAGATCTTGAGCAATCTGTCAATTGGATTGGAGTGAAATTTGTATATGTGCGTAGTAGACTTGTTTTTCTACGCATAAACAAAATTTGAGAGCAATTGAACGGTGTAAACAGGAGATTTTGATATTGGAATATTGGCATCAAGATTGGAAAAGGAGGCCGGCCGTCACCTATACAAATTTATGAGTTTTTCTTCTTTTTGTAAAGTTAGATCTTCTTCAAACTTAATATGCTTGTTTTCAACTTAATTAATAAGATGTGTGAAAAATTTCAATCAAAATCAATGATTTATTTGGTAGTTGTTGAAGTTCTAAAATTGCCTTAGGATTTCGTTAGGGTTTGGTTAGGATTCGACTAAGGTTAGTTAGGATTTGTTTTAGGATTTGTTAGGATTGATTAGAATTTAGTGGAGTTTGTTTTAGGGTTTTTTTGAATTTGATCAAGATTGACTAGGATTTAATTAAAATATGATTAAAGATTATTTAGAGATTGATTAGAGAAATTAGGACTAGTTATTGTTGCGTATTTTCCTTTTATCTTCCACAGCCAGGTGCCTGGAGCATTCTCAAGCAAGACTTCACGATATATGACAATGGATTATTATATTTTGAAGATCGACTATACATTCCAGAAGGACCAATTTGACTTCATATTCTTCAATCTTGACATGACTTCCTAGCCGCAGGTCAGTTCGGATTCAACAAAACAATAGAGCTTATTTCCTGAGACTTTTGGTGGCTTCAAATGAAGAAGGTAGTGATAAACTTTGTACTATTATGTGACCTTTGTTCAAGATCAAAGAATCCTTGACATTACCCTTATGGGCTTTTACAACCTCTGCCAATTCCAAAGCAACCGTGGTCTTCAATATCTATGGACTTCATCACAGATTTGCCACCTTCTATAATATTTGATGCTATCTACGTGGTGGTAGATCGATTTATAAAGATAATACATCTTATTCTATGCAAAAAGATAACTTCTGGTGAAGAAATAAGAAGATTGTTTATTGATAATATATATCGATATCATGGTTTACCAGATGATATTATTTCAAATTGAGGTCCTCAATTTATATTGAAGTTTTGGAGGTCGCTTTTTGACATATTGACGGTAGATATCAAACTCTCTTCTGCTTTCCACCTTCAAACTGATGGTCAAATAGAGCGAGTCAACCAAGTCTTGGAATAATATCTACAATGTGCAATCAACTATCAACAAGACGATTGGACTACATATCTACCATTGGCAGAGTTTGCATACAATAATTTGGTCTATGCATCAACCCAACAAACACCTTTCTTTGTAAATTATGGATATCATCCAAAACTCGATTTGTTGGGTAAATCTAAAAATAAAAATCCAGTAGCTAAAGATCTTGCAAAGCATTTAATGGAGATCAAAGTCAACAACAACTTTAAGTTGTTGACTTGGACTTTGAAGACCTTAGCTATGACTTCTTTGACGAGCTCGAAAGAGAAGAAGATGGAATTTTTTGGCAAATCCAAAGAAGCATTCAAAGAGAACTTCTTCTTGGCATGAGTTTAGGTGGTAGAAACATATGATTCAGAGCTTAGATGAGAGAGTTATGGTTGTTTGAACTTAGGCTACTAATATGATACCTACTATCACTTTTCTAGGTATATTAGGAGTTTTAAGATACTAGCAAGAAATCAAGAAGTTGGGTTAGAAACAAGACTTCAAGTTATATATTTTATATTGAAGAATTGATAGAAATGAGTCCAGAATGAGTGAGATATGGCTAGTTAAAACAAACAAAATAAACTGGGATTTTGAAGATGTTAGATAAATAGAAGGATTTGCTTTAAGCTAGAACTTGAGTTTCAAGATGAATTTGAAGCTCATTTTTTGTGTACATATCACTTATACTATAAAAAATCTATTTCTAAAATTTCATATCAATTGAGACTTTGATTAGCGAGTAATGGCAAATTTTGTTCTCAGGTATCTAGGATTTTGACTTTTAAAAGTATGTGATAAGGATTTGGTGATACCAGTCATTTGACAACGAATTTAATGTGAAAATTTTGTATGACAATGATCAAAGTTGTAAGTTTTATGCTTCCAAATTTTGAGCTTATTTGAACAACTGAATCTCAAAATATGAATTTTCAAGTTTCTAGTTGAGATTTAACTTTCAAAAGTATATACCAAGGATTTGGTGATATCTAACGATCGGCAATGAATTCACAACTCAAAAATTATGTGACAAAGATCGAAGGTATGAATTATGTTTTCTTAAATTTTACGCATATTTGAACGACTAGATCTCAAATTATGAATTTTTAAGTTTCTATTTTAGTTTTTACTTATAAAATTACTTGCTAATATTTTGACGATATCTAATGATTGGTAACGAATTCACAGTTGATAATTTTTGTGAAGATGACTAAAGAAGTGAATTTTATGCTTCCAAAGTTTAAACTTATTTAAATGGCTGGATTTTGATTTATAAATTTTTAAGCTTCTGGTTTGTTGATTTATTACACACATGATTTTGTGACTATAAAAGAGAAATTTAAGAAAATTTGTGCATATTGGATCCAACGTGATTGTAAAGAAGGACCTTGCGTCTATCCAAAGCGGACTTTTGCCACGACAATGGATACAACTACCACTACCTTGTATTGAAATCAAAGACCACGTGGAATATGAAGTGGAACAAGTCCTTGATTTGCAACGGAGACAAGGAAAGTTGGAGTATTTAATTCACTGGCGTGGCTATGGTGTAAATGAGCGGACTTGAAAATCAATAGAAAATGTAATAAATGCACTGCAAAAGGTATAAAAATTTCATCAATGATATCCTGATAAACCAAAAGTTGGCCACTAATGAAACGTGAAGATGAAGCCTTCTCCAAAAGAACGTATATAAGTAGGATCTAGGTCTTATTGAAATATAATTTGTTGCATTTTGCTTTCTTGTAGTATCAAGATATCTAATTTCATGGTGTATTTAGATATGGCTAGTAAGAATGTGGATACTGTATTAGTGGTGCCATCTCAACCAAGTAGCTTACGGCATCGACCTCGAGATGAAGAATTAGAAGAGCCAAGAAGACGTTAAAGAATACCAAGTAGCAAATCACTTGTGATTGTCTTTGAAGTTGAACCAACTCATGCAGGTAGTAGCGAAGCAATATTTTTAGGCTGTTTTCACAATGAAGACACAAAAGTTCAAGCATGGTCTCAAGTGGAAGGTGTTGGTCATTACCGATGGTTACAGAGACCTATGCATCATCTGCCTCATGAACAACAACTAGAATATATTACAGAGACTATGTGTCAAATCTTTGATTTCGTATGTTTATGAACATACATATCAAATGGCTTCTCGGAGACCTTAAAGCTAAAGGAGAAGTTGATGTCAAAGACATACTTATCAAAATCTTCTAGAATATTCTAAAAGATTCTTAAAACTCTCTAGAACCTTCCAGAGCCTTCTAGCATCTTTCTAGTTGGTAGAAGTTGCTTGAGAAGCTCCCTAGTTGGTGGAAGCTACTTGAGAAGCTTCTTAGATAGGAGTATATATTGGAATCGAGGTTGAAGAGTTCTTCAGTCTCAACAATACATCTCTAGGAGCTCTAACTTACCTCTTTGGTATAGTTTCTTATACTCATTTGATTAATCTAGTTCTTGCCAGTTCTTCTTCAACTTCTTGTTTAGACTTCTAGTTTATATTCTGCGTCTGTGACAAAATGTATTGACTTTTATTGATACATTTGGTAGATTCTTGGATGGCACTCATGTGCGTTCACTAATATTATATGCGCACCAATGCACAAGATATTCTAGTTGATTTTGACGTCGCTTTGAATCTAAAATCTCTTCAACCTTGAATCCTTCATCGTTGTCCACTTTTATATGAGGCAATAGTATTTATCTTCCTCCTTGTATATCCATTGTTTTGTATGGCTCAAACAGCAACACATAAAATACAAGATGGATCTTCATGGACTCTAATAGGTGTAATCGATATGCAACTGGATAGATTTATTCAAAAATAGAAAAAAATCCAAGCCTACGATAGTCCAACTTATAACAAAGACAAGTAGTCTTGATATTGCAACAAAGTAATCATATTTTGTCTCTTGCGTTGAATTGTGATAATTCCTTGCAATACACATCTGAATTTATTTTTTGTCGTTCTTGAGCTTCTTTTAATTGCACCTTCATTATTGCATGTAGTTCTAACAAATGATTTGCCAAATCTTCTACTAATAGATTATCAATTTTAAAAAAGTCAAAAGCATCAAGTCGTGGGTGATAACCATAATTGGCAAAAAATGGTTTTGTTGCATAAAAGAATGTATCATATTATTATAAGCAAACTCTATCAATGGCAGAAGAGCTGTCCAATCATCTTATTGGTAGTTGATGGTATACCTTAAGTATTGCTCCAAGACTTAGTTCACAAGCTTTGTTTGTCCGTCAGTTTGAGGATGAAAAGCTGAAGATAATTTTATGTCCACTTTTAAGATCTTGAAAAGAGTTCTCTAAAATCTTGACACAAATTGAGTTTCCCTATCCAATATAATATCCTTAGATAATCCATGATAGCTATAGATATTATCAATGAAAAGCTTAGTTGTTTCTTCACCTATGATAGATTTTGTCTATCGCACAAAATATACCATCTTGGTGAACCGATCTACTATCACAAATATAGAGACATAAGATCTTGAGCTTAGAAGATCTGTGAAAAAATCCATAGAAACAAAAGACCATGGTTGTTCTGGAATAGGTAATGGCTGAAGAAGTCTAAAAGATTGATGAAAAGGATTCTTTGATCTTGAGCAGATATCACATGATTGTACAAAATCTTTGACTGCCTTCTACATTTGAGGCCACCAAAAATCTCTTGATATAAGTTCTAAAGTCTTATTGTATCCAAAATGTCCTACCGCTGCAAAATCATGACGTTTTCATGGTGAGAGTCTTAGCCCTAAGAAACACTGGATCTTTTGTGCCTCTCATTTCTTAAGTGCAAGATGAGATTCATAAAGTTCATAAAATTGAAGAATTTACATAAAAACATACTTTATTAACCCTAACATATTCTACCTTTAGAAACCCGCCCTCAAATTTGTCCATAAATCCTAGGATATCACATCAGTTGAAGCAAAATTTGGACACAAAGTACTTAAGTAAGTAAGGAAGCAAATCCCATAATCCTTTTGATTATAGCTCATGTGGTTAGAGAGAACCATGTTGTCAAAGAAACTCCTCCATGCTGCCTTTGATTTTGGACCCCCTTTGCTTCACACCTTCATTGCTCCTCATTATCAAAACCCCAAGTATTGAAATTTGGTAGGCTTGTTGCTTGCTTTATGTTGTAAACATCCTCCAATTTTTGCTCCAAAATTCCTCTTTGAAATAGAGTTATAGACTCTACCCTTCTCCTTTAATTCTGTCTTCTACCAACTCTAGATCCGACTACAAATTTCCTCATAATTCTTTAAACATAACTTCAATAGCAATCAGTTTTCTACACAACTTAAAAGACTTATATATCTAAAAACCCCAATAAATTTTACTCAAAATTCTACTTTGATCACAAAGATATGCTCCCCCAAACTTCACTGACTTAGAGATAGACCCCTATCACTTTGAAAGAACGTAACATTTTTTTCATAAGATAAATGAGTATCAAACTTACTCTCATCTCTTTTTTAACTTGCTTAGATCATTTCTATCAAATTTCACACTCAAATTCATCCCCTAATTCCATTCATACCCAAAAAACCCACACACACACTCTGCCCATATAAACCCCAATTGTGCTTTCACTCTATTTCTCTTTTCACCTACATCCGGTTACAATTTCACTCATAACTCTTTGCTCAAAGATCATATTGACTTAAGATTTTGATTCAAAGTAGTAAACTCTATAAGGAACAAAACCCCAACAAAATTTGCCTCTAAAGTCCAAATGGTTTAAATGGTTTTCAAGAGCCGAGGCCCGAAATTTAATAAACCTCACTGCCCTAGTCTTAAACACCTGCAACTTTGACGACTCATATCTCCCTTGATACTTAACCAAAAGACATGAAAATTATTTCTATATATTTCTTATCTTGTCTACTACAAATTCACAAAAAAAATTCACTTAAAATCCTATCTAAGCTTCTTCTACATACAAAAACGTATACTGCCTATCAAAAAGAAACCTTATCTCTCCAAAAGAATCCCCTCTCTTCTTCTTCACGACCCCTTCTTGTCCTCCCGGCCTGGTCTTCCTTCTTCCCTTGGTCAAAGAGACACCTCAGCCATGTCTTTCCACCTCTTCAATCCTTTCTTTTGGATTAATTTGAAGGAATCTCATTTTTTGAGGTAAATTTCTATTCTATCTTCTTACTACCATTTTTCTACCAACTTCTCTTCTAATTTCAGCCCACAACATTTAAGTTTAGATCTTAAATAGAAGAGAATAAAGGTAAAGTAGATCTAAGATAAAATAAAAAAAAATCTAATAAGTAGAAAGAAATAATTAAGATTAGATTAGAGATAAAAAAGAAAGAACTACATCCTACGCTGCCAAGTCAAAGAAGCTTGTGTGGTTAAGTTCTTAGCTACTTTGGAGTTGACGTGGGTTTGAATCCACTTGACTTCATTGTAGAAATCCTTGGGTTCATGACTTGGTACTGCTAGTGGAAATTTCAGCAGGAAATTAGTAGTTTGGCCTACCTATCATCCCTGAGCTTGTGATAAACATTATAACCTCCAAGATAATGTGGTTATAACCACAATCCCTTCTCTTTTTCATCCTCTCTTCTTCTAATCTTAATCTTTTTATTTTAACATATTCCTTTATATCTTTCACACTATGTTTTAATTTACAACGTGACAACGTGCTTGAAGAACACGTAAATATGCTTCTCCTTTTGGAACAAATAGACGTCCTTTGAAATATAGTAGGTTATTCTTGAATTCGAATTTAGAAGAATCATGAGTCATAGTTATTCTTGATATCATGAATAAGAAGATCTAAGGACAAACTTGACTAAATTTGCTTGAGAAAAGTTGAATCAACAATCAATATTGATTTCATTGCTTGAAGATGAAATTGCTCTGGTTTCAAGAGGACCGTTCTTTGTTGCTCAAAAGTTGTATCTCTTTCTGTTGGTGCAAAATAAGAATGTCTAGAAAGAACATTGGACAAACCTTATTGTTTTCTTGGCCGATAAGTGATAATGAACTTGAATCTTGACAAAGACATACTCTAACGAGCTTAACGACGATTCAATACGCGAGCCAATATGAAATAGTCGAGGTTCTTGTAATTTGTACATACAGTGATTGGATTGGAAGTGCCTTCTAGATAATGATACCATTCTTGAAAGGAATCCACAATTGCAAGAAGTTCTTTGTCATGGATCTCATAATTAATCTCGGCTATTGAGAATTTTTTTGAATGAAAAACTATTAGATGAAGTTTGTCATCTATTCTTATTTGTGACAAAATCCCACCTAAGACAAAGTTTGATGCATCTATTTCCATAAAAAATGCCTTGGAAAAGTCAACACAATATAAGATTGGTGCACAAATGAACAATTTCTTTAGAGCTTCAAATGCTACTTCCGCTTCTTGATTCCATTGGAATTTGTCTTTACAGGTCAAACGTATAGGTAGAGCTGTAACTTGAAAGAAATCTTTGATGAAGATCCGATAATAATTGGCAAATCTCAAAAAGCATTGGATATCTTTTATCATCTTTGAAATCTTTCAATTCATAATTGTCTGGACTTTTTTAGAATCCATCATGAGACAATCATTTGAAATAATATATTCTAAGAAATTAACTTGAGTAGTGTGAAATACACACTTTTCCATCTTGGTGTACAATCTTGCATCTCTAAGTTTTTGTAATACTTAACAAACATGTACTTCATATTCTTCTACGTTCTTAGAATAGATCAAAGTATTGTCTATGTAGTAGATGACAAAATTATCTAGGAACTCACAAAAAATATCATTTATGAGATGTTGAAAAATAGCTGATGTATTTGTAAGTCCAAAAGACATGACATTATATTCAAAATGTCTGTACCTAGTTCAAAATGTAATTTTCCATTCATCTCTTTCTTTGATGCATACTAGATTGTATGCTCCTCTTAAATCTATTTTTGTGTAGATCTTAGCTTGATTTAATTGGTCAATGAGTCCTAATATCAAAGATAATGGATTTATGTTCTTGATTGTGATCTTATTGAGTCCTCGATAGTGAACATACATCCACAATGATCCATCTTTTTTCTTCACAAATAGAATTGGAGCTTTTGTTGGAGATTTAGAATGGCATATGATATTCTTGGCCAAATTCTCATCAATATATGCCTTGAGTTCAGCCAACTCATCTTGTGATAAACTGTAGATTAGTCCAAATGGTGGCTAAGTTCTTTCCTTGAGGTCAATTGAACAATTATATGGATAATACTCTAGAAGAATATCTGCAATTTTTTTCTCAAAAATATCTTGATAATCCAGATATTGGCTTAGAATGCCACTTAAAGTCTTTCCACCATCAGAAACGGATGTGGCATAAATAACAAAAGTTGATCCTTCTTTTACTGTGTGTATAAAAGCTTTTGCACCTATAAGTATGGATTTTACTATACTAGACTTATAGCTTTTCACTTGGTTGGCACGATGTTTAATAATGTTCTAAAAAAAGTCAAATCTATGAGAATTTCATTCTATTTGAGGGTTATATTTTTCTAGCCATGATAAATCTAAAATAATTGGATTAGACGGAGATTTAATTATATTAAAGATTATGTAGCTATTATGACCATCTATTGTTACTTTTATAAGACGGGTTTTATAAGTGACATCTCCAAAAGACAATGGATGACCATCTATGACTTCTATATGTATGGATTTAATTTTCTGTACTAAAGGTATTTTACGATTCTTAATAAATTGTTCATCTAGAAAGCATATTGAGGCTCTTGAATCTAATAAGACAAAAGCTTTGTAGTTTTTTGGTCCTAAATATACATCTATTATAAAACAAGAAGAGGATTTTAAGGAGAGAATAGGACCTTTATTAAGAATTGTACAAGATTTTAGCTGTACGGTGTCGTAATACGTGCAATTTTGCTCGAGAATGCTCTGGGTATGTGGTTGTGGAAGACAAAAAGGAAATACACAATAACAAGATCCTAACAACTCTAATAGAATCCTAAACAACTTCTATTAAATCTTAACAATACTAATCAAATTTTGATCCAATCTTTAAGCAATTATAAAAGAAGAGTAAATGAATCATACATTAATCATAATAAAAAATAACATATAAAATATTAAATTTTAAAAATACTAAAAATAGAATCTTAAAATCCTAAGTCATATCTTATTCAAACCCTAGGTCAAACCTTAGTCAAAACCTAAATCAAACCCTAAGTCAAACTGTGGTCAAATCTTGATCAATCCCTAGTCAAATCCTAAGTCAAATCCTAAGTCAATCCCTGGTCAAAACCTAAATCAAACCCTAAGTCAAATCCTAAGTCAAACCTTTGCCAAATCCTAGTCAAACCCTAAGTCAAACCCTAAGTCAAACCCTAAATCCTAAGTCAAATCTTAGCCAAACCCTAGTCAAATCCTAAGTCAAACCCTAAATCCTAAACTCTAAACCAAACCCTAAGCAAATCCTAAATCCTAAATCAAACCCTAATCAAATCTTAAACCAAATTCTAACCAATTCAAATCAACCCTAGGAAAAATTAGAACCTCAATATCTGCTGATTAGACCATTGATCTTACTTAAACTTTGTATACCTTTCAATCTCTTAGTCAACAACAAGCACAACAAATTTGAAGGAAATCAAACTTACCAAATTGAAAAAAAATCCCAAAAACTTCTCGGGTGTTGGTTGGCCTCCTTCTCCAACCTTGATGCTGATCTTCTAGTGCTGATTTCTTTCTTTCTCACCGTTCAATCATTCTTAAATCACTCATGTATATAGAAAAACAAGTCTATTATCCACACAAATAAAATTTTCTCCAATCCAATGGCAAATTGCTCAAGATCTCAAAAATCCTAACTGACCCTCAAAACTTAATTTCTGAGACCTTGACCCACTTAAACCTCAATTACGTACAATTAAGTCATTAGATTCAGCTCAAATTCATAGCACACATTAACAACAATAATACCCAAAAACCTACAAATTTCCAGCCATAGATCTACTACAAAACTTCTAAAATTGCCTAAAACATCAATCCTGTTTTATTTTACAAAATTCCAAGTTGCCAAAAACAAGCTTGACTTTGCAAAGCTATTTCAAAGTCAATTTTTCTCCAAATCATTCAAAATTAACTTCTATACAAAATCCTTCAAGTGCACTCCCTAATCCTGATCTCCGATTTACAAAAGCCCCCCGGATCCGCCGTAGGCACGTGGTTTTGTGCCTTGGGGTCTGATTTCAACCCCAGCTCATAACCAGTCCTTTCCGGGTATCTATTTCAAGATTTTTGTAGTAAATTTTTCTGAAACCTCTTCTTAACTCCTTCTTGTATATGCCTATATCATTTTATTTCCCAATCTACTTTGTTTTGCCTTACTTATGGCCCTACAAAGTAAATAGAAGCTCATTTGTAAAAAAGGCAGCATTAACACTCATTAGTTTTACTCCCTTTTTACTATTATCTATTTTTCTAAGATAATTTGTTACAATATTTTGAACTAAGATCTTCTATAATATACTATTTTCACACTCTTTCACCTAATAGTCGCGTTACATCACGACAACGGTCCCTATTGTAGCTGGACAAATTTGTTTTCCGACATATTGTCTTCTTTGACAACCGTATTCCTCATTTTGTAGTTGTATTGTTTCTTTGGATAATATTAAGTAGTGTGCTTAGGTTCTCCACAATATAAACATAATCTTCCTTGACAACGCCGAATCTTTTTTTGTTCAGTAAGAGGTTTAAAATGTATTGCATCAATTTGCATGTCTTCTACTTCTGAATGTACATTTTGTAAGAACGTTGATATTGCTATTGAATAATAACGTTTAGGCTTTCTTGTACGACTCTCAAATCAAAATTTAAAAAGTCAATTGTCAGACTTCAGAGCAAAATCAATTGCTTGACTCAATGTTTGAGGATTGGATAAATTGAACATTAATTTTTTTATCTCATATTATAATCGATAGAAAAATTGGCTGATGAGTGCAGCATCATCCCACTTGATATCAGTCGCTAGTTGTCAAAATTGTGAAGCGTATAATGACACTAATCGATTGTCTTGTCATAGGATGCAAATCTTGTTGATTGGAACATGGATTGTATCATGTTCTCCATACATAGATCAAATTTCTGCTAAAAATGCCTCCAAATTATCCAATATTGGATCATGTCGTTCAAAAAAAGATGAAAACCATAATAAAGCAGAATCCAAAAGTAACGTTCTAATAAACCTAACTTGAGATCCTTGCGTAGGATAACTTTGAGGTTGAAGTTCAATCACCAATTGTACCTGATTGACAAATCCTCGAAACTTAAATCTTAAGCCATCAAACTTCTCAAGCAAACTAATTTTTGATTCTCTAATGTTTGAACGGTGCTCCATCATAGGTGAAATAGTATGGTTTGATGTAGATATTCATGCAGTTCCAACCATCTCTATATCTTTACTTCTTATTAATCTTGTTGCTCCTTGTGGTGGTAAACTGAATTGATGCATTGCAAGCATTAGCTTTTTTATTTGTTCTTGTATTTGTGCCATTGCACTTTTCATTTCCACAAGCTCTGCCATGATAATACAATAAGAAGGAAGGTGTCTACTCTCACTTCAAGAAATATAGAATAACACACTCAAAAGAAAAAAATTTAGAAACAATATCAATTTAAAAGTGGATATTCCACAACTTCTAATATGCTTATGTCTTATCAAGAGAAAGGGATAATCCACTCTTAATCAAGAAAAAATAAAGTTCCAATATTATATGTATACTCTTGTCAATCTATCAAAAATAAGAACTTGATGAAAGGAAATAAACATATAAAACTTCTATTAAGAAGAATAAGAAAGTAGAAGTAAGGAAGTATGTATATTAAAAGAAACTAAATTGGCTATTTCCACAAGACAAGAAAACTATAGACTCTTGAATCTAGACCAGAAGCAAAAAAGGAGTTGACAAGAGTGAAGAAGGCTTCATTCTTGCCTCTATAAATATTATCTAATTAAGAACTATGTGGCGATATTCTATGGGACTTCATACACATGTCTAATTTGCAAGACATGTGTCAAACTTGTACGACAAGTTTTCCACATGTGCACCACGTACTTGGCTTGTTTCGCAAGCTACCAACATGTGTGACACATGGCTAGCTTGTTCCACAAGCTACCAACATGTGCGCCATGTGGCTAGCTTGTTGACCAAGTTTCTAACCTATCAATCACCTAAAGACATGTATAAAGGTGATTCCGTATCTATAAAGCTTCTAAGAAGCTTTTCTATTTGATATTATCAAATCAATTTATTTTACCTACTTCAATTGGTTTACATTAATTAGGTAATTACTAAAATAAATCTTATGTCCGTGATAATTTGATTAAGGTTTGTTTAGAGTTTGACTAGGGTTGTTAGGATTCAACTAAGATTTGACTATGGTTTCATTAGGATTAGACTAGGGTTTGTTTACAATTTGAAGAGGGTTTGACTATGATTTGTTTAGGATTTGAATAGGATTCTATTAGAATTTGTTTAGGATTTGGTTAAGATTTAATTAAGATTTGATCAAAATTTGATTAGAATTTGGTTAGGATTTTACTAAGATTTATTTAGAGTTTGACTAGGATTATTAGGATTCAATCAAAGTTTGACTTGGATTTTATCAAGATTTATTTAAGATTTGGTTAGAATTTAGTAAAGATTTTATTAGGATCTAAATATGGTTTGATTAAGATTTATTTAAGATTTGATTAGAATTATTAGGATTCAATTAAGGATTGATTAGGATTTGATTAGGATTTGATTAGGATTTGAATAGAGTTGTTAGGATTCAAGTAAGATTTGATTAGGATTTGAGCAGATTTTCACTAGGATTTGATTAGGTTTTACCTAGAAATCTTTAGAATTTTTGATATATTCTTCTATAATTAATTAAAAAATCTAATTAAGCTTTTTAATAATTAAAGAATATTTCTTAGTTTTAATTATAAATTTACATAATTCTATTAGAGGTGTTAAGACTTCTTATTATTATTTTTTTTTTATCTTCTACAATTAGGTGCCCAACGCATTCTTAAACAAGACTTCACAACTTACGACACTGTACTCGTCTAAAATACAATAGTATTTTCAAGAAGAGAGGTAATCCACTCTCTATGAAGAGAACAAAGCTCTGATATGATTACTTAGACAATCTTATCAAACTATTAGGGATGCAAGATAGCAAGTTAGCAAAAAGATAAGGAAAAGTTTACAGAACTACAATGATTTTAAGAACAAAAAACTAGATTGATAAGAACAAAGAACTAAATTAATATCAAAAAATAAGGCAACAATTTAGATTGCTCTAAGACTTGTGTTGGCAAGATTGAAGTATACCTTGGTCTTGCGTCTTATTTATATTACAAGGCTTATGTCCTATTGAATCTTTTAAAAAAATCTTAAAAGATTTTAAAAGACTAAAGAAGATTTTAGAAGATTAAGGTAAGTTTGAGAAATTTAAAGAAGATTTTAGAAGATTTTAGAAAGCTATCTGAGGTTCTAAAAGATTGAGGCAAATTTGAAAAGACTAATAAAGATTTTAAGAGATTCTAGAAGGCTACGGGAGGTTCTAGAAGATTGAAGAAGATTCTAGATAAATCTTGAAGACTATAAAAGATTTTAAAGAAGATTTTAGAAGATTCTAGAAGTTTTTAAAAAACTATGAAAGATTCTAGAATATAGTGACTTGAAGTATGTCTATAACAGAAAGAAAAGAACCTAAATAGTTTTTTGATATTGAGTTGTTTAACTATATGGTCCATATTGTAACTGAACATCTTTGTTTTTCTAAATAATTACACTCTTGATTTTGGTGATGTACTGATTTTGTTTCTTTGGACAATTGTCAACTTTATAGCCTTCTTTGCCACAATACAAGTATAGACCTTCTTCCATCCAATGCTTCTTTTCTTGTGGACTAAAAGATTTAAAATATACGTCATGAAGCTACATATCTTCTATTTTTTAATGTGAATTCAAATTGCTTGTTGATATCATAAGAATATGTCAGATTACGTGTTGTCTTATAAAGTCCATAATCATTGATCTTGACAATATTGGAATAATCAATTATTATATTTTATAATTTAGCTAATGGCTTTATTAAGAAATTATAGATCTAAAAGTAATAATAACAAATCTTTTATATTGTCTATTAATTTCCAATAGAATTGATTCATTAAGGCTTCTTTATTCCAATTGATATTGCATGCTAATTGTCTAAAATTGGATGCATAAACTGATGTAAAGCATGTATTTTGTCATAATGCTTGGATCTTAGCTATTGCCCAATGAGCCTTATCATGTTCTCTAAATGCTTCTACAAATGCTTCTATAAAAATTTCAAAATTGCTTAAAATTGGTGATCTCTTTTCAAACAAAAGAACAAATCATAATAACACTTATCCCGTAAACAAGATGCCAATCAATCCAACTTGTGATTCTTTTGTCAGATAATTATTAGATTGTAGAACTATTATCAATCAAATTTGGTTAACAAATCCTGAGAACTTTGAACGCATACCATCATATTTCTTTAGAAGAATAATTTGAAGTTTCTTATATTATTAAATAGATGAAATTTTTTGGTGTAGCATATGTATTATTACATCTTCAAGCACAAAAGTTAGAAGTAGATGCACTCTAAATTGTGGTACTCCAAATACTGTGTTATTATGAAGTTTTGCAACAATCCCTTCAATCTCTGCAATTCTACTAGATAAAATAATAAGAGCACTTATAATAGTATCTAACTTGCACTTGAAAGATTCAATCATACTAATGTCTTGACCTCCAATCATTTTAAGAAAAAAAAAAATGAATCTATAAAAAGACAATATCAATTTAGAAGAGGATAATTGATAACCTTTAAAATGCTTTAAAACCTTCAAAGAGAGGAGTGATCTATTCTTTCATAAGAAAGATAAATTTTTAATATTATAATGAAGATAATATCAATTTAGAGGAAGATAATCTACAACCTCTAAAGTATTGGTATACCTTCAAGAAGAGGGGTAATCCACTCTCTAATAAGAAGGATCTAACTTTGATATTGAAGATGAGAGGAATTTCGACAAACTATCAAGAATACAAGAATACAGAATAAGAGACTTGAATTGAAAATAGATTTCAAATAGAAACCAACAAGAACTTGAATTAACCAAATGAATATACAAACAATATCATAAAAGATGAATTAGAACTCCAAGAGATGTGTTATCAAGATTGAAGAACTCTTTAGCCTTGATTCTAATATATACTCCTCTTTAGGAAGCTTCTGAAGTTCTTTCTACCAATTTGGAAGCTTTTCAAAGTCTTTCTACCAACTTGAAAGCTTTTTGAGCTACTTCCACTAACTAAGAAGATTTTTAAGTAACTTCCATTAATTTGGAAGCTTTTAAAATATTTTAGAAGATTTTATGAACTTTCAAAGTGTATATTTCTAATACAAATTATTCTCTTTTAATTTAAATTATGAATTTATTAAATTATTTAAATAAAAGAAAAAATTATAAATATTATATTTAATAAAAGTGAAAATAGATTCACAACTATTATAGATTTTTAGAAGCTTGTTAATACTCTTAGGATAGAAATTTCATGCATCACTAATATCAACCATGAAAGTATTATTTTTATGTCTATGGAAGAAGTCTAAAGCTTATACCAAGAAGTTGTATAGTTGAGAGAAATAAGTAGATTGGCCTCACAATTAAATCTAGAAAATATTGCTTCTACAAGCACAAAAGAGGTAAAAATTAATATGCCTAAAAAGTTTGATAGAACAAGATCAAAATTTTGAAGATTTTTGCAATAAGTTAAGCTTTATCTAAGCTTGCATCCTTTTCAATATTCTAATGGATTTATTCAAGTTGAATTTATAGGTGCACTTCTATTTGGAAGTATTTTTTTTTAATTTATACCTTTGATGAAAAAAGATTCATGACTTTTTATGATTTGAATTCATTCCTCAAAGTATTTACGGCCACATTTGGAGAAAGTGATGAAGAAAGAATAATAGAGACTAAGCTCTTATTTTTCCAACAAGAATCACAATTAGCCACAATATATGTTATTGGATTCCAAAATCTTGCTTGTAATGTAGAGTGGAATGACAAAGCCTTTATTAATCAATTTTGTTATGGATTGAAGGATAATGTCAAAGATTTATTACTAACAATGTCAAAAACAAACTTCTTGGAATAATTTATTGCTTAAGCCGTTGCATGCAACAATCATTCATTTGAAAGGCATTAAGAACATAGATTTGGTTGAAAGAGAATAAGCCAATTAATAACAACAATTCTTAAGTTTTTAAAAACTTACTTAATTAAGCCAAAACCAATGCAAATTGATACAATATGTTTTAAAGTTTTTACCAAGCAAAAAAAGATTTGATATTGTTAAGAGAGTCCATGCTTCTATTATGGAGAAGTTAAGCATATAGCTCAACATTGTCTTAAGAAGCAATGCAATTACAAAATGAAAAATATGGTTGCTAAAGAAGACAATATATTAGAAAATAAATTTTTCCAATTATAATAGGAACCGTGTGGCTAGAATCATATACAATATCTAGTAAAGGTGCTATTTTTTTTTTGAATTCTTTGCCTTATTTTATAATAGATGTATCTTTAGGACCTAAAAATCACAAAGTCTTTACCTTATTAGATTCAAGAGCCTTAGCTTATTTCATAGATAAAGATTTTGTCAAAAAATAAGAAATATTTTTAATTAAAAAAACTAAATTTGTACACATAAAAATCATAGATAGCCATTTGTTGTCTTTTGGAGATATCACCTATAAAATTGTTCCTTAGATGTAGCAACTAAGAGACATAATAGTATAGTAATATTTAATGTGATTAAACTTTCTTCCAACATAATTATTTTAGGGTTATAATAGTTAAAAAAGTATAATCTTCAAATAGATTAGACTTCTTATAACTTTGATTTTTTTTCATAGTTTAATATAAAAAAAATTTAATTAAATAAAAATAATAAGTTTAATATATCCAAATCCTTATTAATAGGTACGAAAGCTTTTATACATACAGTAAAAGAAAGATCATCTTTTGTTATATACATCATATCTATTTTTAATGTTGAAAAGACTACAAGTGGTATTCCTAGCTAATATTAAGATTTTCAAGATATTTTTGAAAAAAAAATATAGATATTCTTTTAGAGCATTGACCTAGTGATTTGAAGATCTTGCATTCCATATATAATCTCTTTGACTCCCATATTTTTTTTCTTTGATGTAACCATTGGAGTTTGGACAATAGGCATTGTTGATTGTATAATAGGTACTTAAGTTTTAGATACTTATGCTACTTATTGAATACTATTTTTTTTTTTTTTTTTTTTTTTTTTTTCTTATTTTATAATAATCCCATAACATCTTCAATATCTCTCTTCTTTGTTATCAATCCTTCATCTTCCTCTTTATTTCTAGAAGAACCTTCAATTTTTCTAATAATATTCTATAAATAATTCAAAGAAATAATTCAACCTTTTCTGGCTCCAATATTAATTTTTCTATCTTTAATAAATAAGAATATTATCTTTTAAACTCTCTTAATAGCTTTGTAGCTTGCAAATTCTGGTTAGGCTACTCAACCCATTCTAAGAATAATTTCTTAGTAACCCAATTAGTGTCTTCTAAGAAATATTCATTCTTTGATGTATGTGAAAATATCTCCCATAAATTTCTAAAATGTTCTATAATTGACCTTATATGTTTCCTTATCTTTAGTATCCTTGCAAGTTCAAATAACTCAATCATTTTTTTTTTTTCAAAAACATGATTTAATTCTATTTTCTATACATAATATCTCAAATATTTTAATTATCTTTTCCATCAAACTAATCAACTTTATTAATTATTGCTTATAATGCTTTGGTTGGCAGAGCCTCCTTGTGATTATTATATTATTATTATTATTGCACAGATTATATAAATGCTTAAAACATACTTGCAATGTTTGAATTCATGTATGTACTTTGTCTTCTAGTAAAAAATCTACTAAAGATTTCACTTGAATAACTACCCAAAGCTCCTATTGAAGTTTTAAATTTAACCTTCTTATTTTTTTTCTATCAAATCTAAATAAGAATGAATAAAATTTAATACTTCTTATCTCAAACTTTTATGTCAAGTTCACTACTTATGTTTTATTATGTGTTATCTTGTTTAAGAATATACTAAATACTTGATTATAGAAGATAAAATTATATATTATAACTAATAAAGAATCTAATAATCCTAATAAAATCTCAAATAAAATATAATTGAATTCTTAACCATCCTAATAAAATCATAAAAGAATAATAAAGAAATTTTAAAGAAATTTGAATTAAACCATAAAGAAATTTTTTAAAAAATCCTAAAAATATATTTTAAAAGTCATAAAAAAATCTTAATGAAATCTTAGCCAATTCTAAAAAAATTCTAAAAAAATTCTAATTAAAATTTAATCAAATCTTAAATAAATCCTAATAAAATTTTAATCAAACTTTAATTAAATTTTAATCAAATCCTAATTAATTCTAATCAAATCCTAATTAATTCTAATCAAATCCTAATTAATTCTTATTAAATATTAATAAAATCTTAGTCAAATTTTAGCCAATTTTTAATAAAATTTAATATATTAAATAAATTTTAATTAAATTCTAATCAAATTCTAATTAAATTTTAAATCAAATCTTAATAAAATCCTAAAGATATCCTAAGTAAATCTTTATCAAATCCAATAGAAGATTTAAAACCTCAATTATTAAATTAATAATTGATTTTCATTCAAAATTTATACACTTTTTAAACTACTAATTAAAAATAAGCATACAAAATTTGAAGAGATTTGAACCTATAAATTGGAAGAAAAATTTCCTAATCCTCTCAAGTATCGATTATTTTCCTTCTCTAACCTTGATATTGATCTTTTAGCATCAATATCTCTTTTTTGTACCATTTATATATTTTAAAATATTATAAAAATACTAAAAACTAAGTTAACTACCAATTTAAAAAAGAATCATTCCAATCTAATGAACAGATTGCTTAATATTATAAAAACCCTTACTAATCTTTAAAATCTAATTTTCAAGTTTTTAACTCACTTAAATTTTAATAATCTTTGATCTAATTGTTAAATTAAGTTTAAATTTATAATACACATTCAATACAACTATATTCACAAATTCATAATTTTTCACTTATAGATCTACTATAAAACTCACAATATACTTCAAAATATAAAACCACTTTATTTCTCAATAATCAAAGTCACCCAAATAAAACCTTGACTTTACATAGCTCTCACAAAGTCATTACAAACTCAAAAACCTTAAAATCAATATTCATAGAAATCTTATCAAATTTACTCTCAAATCCTACTCTTCAATTAACAAAAAAAACTCCCTATCTGATATAGGTATATGATTTTGTGCCTTAGAATCTAGCTTCAACTTTGGTTTACAACTAGTCCTCCTCAAATATCAATCTAAGGTTTTTTGTAGGAAATTTTGTTAGAAACTATCCTTTATTTTGATCTTAAGATGTCTATAGTAGTATTTTTATTAATCTATCTTACTTTGTCTTTTTTATGGTCCTACAAAGTAAGTAAAAGCCTTTTTTATAAAAATATAATATTAACATTAAATATTTTTATTATCTCTTATGAGGATAAATTTTACCTTTCAATCCAAATTATTCTCAATTAAGAATTATTTGTAATTAGTGGTGTAAAATAAAAGAAGCAAATAATAAGAATAAAAAAATAGAACAAACACAAAACAAGTGAATTATATGCAATAAAGCAATTATACACCACAAAACTAGTCATAGTTTATTCATTGGATTTTTATCCAATAGAAAATTAAAATTAAAATTTTTAAATAGATAATTCTTTTATCTTTTTAATAATATAAAAAATATATAAATCTAAGTTATTATAAATAAGTTATGATAGTTTAAAGATAGAAAGTAAATAATAAAAAAAATTAAGTGAGTAATTTTTATCTCAAGAATAACTTGCTTAAGAAATCAAGAATTTGAACCTCATCAAGGCTCATAAATAGTATATAAAGGTGTCCTAGAGAGGCCTCGAGGCCTTAGTCTTATCCTCCTATCTACATTCAAAGTGCCACAACCCATATGAGACTTGTGCACCTCCTTTTCCTTCAAGGACTACACTAGCTACTTGTCCTCCTATTTTCTACTAGTAGAACTCATTTTTTTGTATTTTTGACTTTACCATGGTATTCAAAAATATCCAATTAGTCAAAGAACCTTGTATGGCCTTCAAATCTTGCTTCATTTCTTTATAATGGCTCCCAAGGTGGTAAAACTCATTTTTATCAATCTTCAAAATTGCTCTAAAAATTCCTAAAAAATTCTAAATAAATTCTAAATAAATTCTAAAAATCTCTATAATATTTTTAAAATGATAACATCAATTTAAAACTATTTTATAATATCTTAATGATTCGTTATAATGATAAAATTAATTTAAATCAATTAAAAAATCTATTTTTTATATAAGTAATTAAAAAAACATGAGATTTTTTCTTCATGCTTCTTCTACCTATTAAGTATTTATATATTTTAAATAATTAATATATATAGATAGAAGACTAATGTAGAAATTGGTCTTAATAACAAATATTAATTTCTACAATTAAAAAAAAATACTAAACCAACTAAGATAATTATTTCAAAAACTTACTAAGACTCCATTATTATGATTTTTTTTAATAAGATTCTTGCAACTTATAAACTCTTATAAATTATAATGGATACTTAAATAATCAAATAGAATCTCTAATCTTAATATTTTAGTATTTAAATAATTTAAAACTATGATTTTAATTAATCCACCAATTAAGATTCATTGATAGAACTCACATCTTTCTATTTTTTTAATCTATATTTTGTAAAGTAATTTTTTTATTTAGTCTTCAATTAAGATTTTTTATAATATGTCTCTTTTTGCTCTTTTATCCTATAGTTGTATTACAATATAATACTAGATATCAATCTAAAGTTTTCTTAAGCAAGTTTTGTTACAACTACGCTTTGCTTTGATCTAAAGATGCATATAATATTATTTTTACTAATCTACCTTATTTTATCTTGTTCATGGTCCTAAAAAATAAATAATAGTTATTTTTATAAAAAGACAAACATTAATATTAAATATTTTTATTAACTCTCTACTTTTTATTTATATTTTTTAAAATAATTTTATTACTAAATTTTTAATTAAGCTTCTGTATAATATATATCTCTTTTTGCTCTTTTATCCTATAGCTATATTATAACATATTATCAGACGATTAGATCAAAGGTTATTGGAATTCAAGTAGATTAAGATCTTAGAAATTGGATTTTGAGGATTAGTAGGGATTTTGTGATTTTGAGCAATTTTCCAATTAAATAAAAGAGCAAAAGGATTTTTTGGAGTTGATAATTGATTTAGTTTCCAATATTTACGCAAAGTTTTAGAGCAAGTGAATAATGCAAAAAGAAGCTATTGATGCTAGAAGATTAAAATCAAGGTTGGAAAAGGAGGAGGGCAAACATTTGAGTAGATTAGGAATTTTTTCTTCCAATTTGTAAGTTAAATTTTTTTTAGATTTTGTATACTTATTGTCAATTAGTAGATTGAAAAGCATGAAATATTTAATCAAGATTAATAATTAATTTAATAATTATTAAGATTTTAAATTTATTATAGGATTTTATTAGAATTAAATTAGAATTTATTAGAATTTGATTAAGATTATAGTAGGATTTCAGTAGGATTTGACTAAAATTTTATTAGAATTTTATTAGAACTTGATTAGAATTTATTTAAGATTTTATTAGAATTTTAATTAAAACTTTATTAGAATTTTTTAGAATTTTGTTAGAATTTTATTAAAATTTGACTAGGATTTCATTAGGATTTGTTACCATTTATTTAGGATTTGTTAAAATTTACTTAGGATTTGATTAAGATATATTAGAATTTGACTAAGATTTGATTAGGATTTTGTTAGAATTTGAATAGGATTTCATTAGAATTTGAGTAAGATTTAATTAGGATTTCACTAAGATTTCATTAGAATTTTATTGGGATTTCTTTAAAATTTCTTTAAGATTGATTAAGATTTCATTAGGATTCAATTAAGATTATTAAAGATTATTTAAGGTTTATTTGGAATTAATTTAAAAATAATAAGATATATCTAAGATTTTTTTAAGATTGATAGAATGAACTTTGGACAATTAGAAGTTTACTTAAGTTATTCAAAATTTCCAAAAGGGTGTTTTTAAACTCATGTATTATTTTGGGTTGTAAATCCAATTTCAAGTTAAGACCAAATCCTTCCACAACCAAATGCCTAATGCATTTCTAAACTAATTTTCACATAACATAACAACGGATAGTAAGAGAGGTGCATGCATGTAAGATAATTTGATTAATCATTTCAATCTCACCTATTGAGTATTCTTCTTTCACATTACATCCTTCTATTTGTCTTCTCCTCTTTTTGTTAATGGATGAACTCTTTGTCAAATGATATGCAATTGAACTAGTATATTTTTTGTAGATGAATGTGACAAATTCCAACAATACTTTCAATTTGTGTCAAAATGAATATGTTAATGTAGGATGCTCTTTTATCGAGTTAAAAGCTTTTACAAATGAGACGTTGTTGCTTTCTGATGACTAATCCAAATATATTTGTGTTGGAATCATTCTTGTCTGCTTCCTGGGCTTTTGGTGCAGGGATATCTCAAGTTAAGGAAAACCTGAGGTTCCTGTCTAGAGTTTAGTAATAATCACATGCTGCTGCTGGCAGGTTATGTGTAAGGAAGATAAGGCAACTCTTGATTTGTATAAGACTATGTGCTGTCATGGCGAGTGGCCACCCTTAATGGTTACACACAATTCTTGACAAGGGTAAGTCATCAGAAATGGGTGAATTTCGTAATCTTGATTAGTTACAGTATTTTAATAAAATTATAACCTAGTTGCTAATTTTGAGCACTTTGATTCAGCCTGTACCTCAATCATCCATCGAAACTCTTAGGTTCTTTGTAATGGCCGAGCCAATGATGTTTTATGAATAATTGATAGACGATTTGGCATCCAACATTCAAATTATTTTTGTGTGTCACAGGTTTGTTGTTGAGGCTGATAGGAACACCAAAGACATGACAATAATTGCTGAATATACTAGAGAAGTTGACTACATGTATTGTTGCCAATACAACTCTGAAAACAATATCATGGGTCTTTGCTTCAGCAACGACACTCTTAAGGAGCTTGTTATCTGCCCAGATAGGCGTGGCAATACAGCTCAATTGTCTCTGGCATCAATAATCACTTACCGTAAGCACATAAGTCACTCTTATCCTCCGTAGATTAGAGGTTTAAACCGGACTTTGGCCCTGCATTGTTGAGTAGTAAATTTATGGCCTCAATCCTCTAGTTCCTTCCGTCCATTACTATTCACTTCTTTAGGTTGCTCCTTGTGGTTTATGTCTTCAGCGTGGTCACTGCTAATCTCTTTAAGAGTCTTTTGTAGGGGAGGGAGGAAGAAACAAAATGTAAGATGCGTCCGATACAATATTAACAGAGAGGCACGAGCAATCCTTATTGCGATTCGGGACATTCCGAAAGGTGAACGCTTGTACTATAATTATAATGTCTACCAAAAAGAGTATCCCACCTAGCATTTTGTTTAGATGTTGGACTCTATCACTGATGTAGCAAATTGCATCTAGGAAAGCAGCACAATTCCTGGATTTTCAAACCTTTGCGGAGAGGTCTTTTCATGGCCACATCCAGAAAGAAACCATTTTTTATCCTTTTGCCCCTATTTATTGGCTGTTTTTATAGCACCATTCCTGAATAATAAGCCCCCCAACAGCACTGCACAAACCGCATCTCTTACAGTGTGTAGTACCTCCAGTTGTTAGTAGAGTGCCAATTGCTGTGTATTTTATCAGCTGATATGAAGACTTAATTGAGATTGATAATTCACTGGTTTCACTTAGTCTAACGTTGTTCAAGGATCCAAGGTTTGTGAAGCATACTAATTTTATATCAGTGTTCACATCTTTGGCTGCCCCTCTTGTGCATTCTATGTGCTTTCGGGTGGGTAATGCACACAAGGAAACTTTGTAAGCTGGAGCCAAATTGTGGAGTCTTAAAATCATCCACGTTTTTTTAAGAAGAGGCTATTTTTGCTACTTTGGGTTTGCCTACTAGATCTGTAGTCTTTTAAATAGATTCCATCACCAACACCGAACTTGGTTTGGTATTTTGACAATTGTTGGTCTTTGAGCAAGGTTGACAAAATCCACCTGCTTGTCCTATAAATTAATCCCGCATGTTGAGTTTTAGTTGAATACTTATAACTCCACAAAACGTATATCTTAAATAAGACTCCTAAGACATTAAAGCGCATAGATCACCGACTGTATTACTCTACTCTTGACAAAAGTCACATTTTTACATGAATAGTGCAATTTTCATTGAAAGTTGGTTGTAGAAAGTTGCATGAAAACACAGGTTACATTATTCGCCACAACTAAGTTTCAATTGGGGTGCAAAATCTCTGGACCCACTACAAAGGTTGTGGAAGACCACACTTCATAATCGCACTCATATTCCCGCTCCTTCAACATGGAACCGAAGGTTTCCGTCCAGCGGTAGGAGGTAACGGAATCATGCCAAACCCTTACTAACCGTCAGTAGGATACACCCACACGCATACCAACAGAAGCAACTGACAAGGAATCACGTGCGACCATTAGACACTAAGTTTCAAGCTCCACGAGCGCCAAGGGTCTCATCGCATGGAGCGGCGAAGGTGCGTGGAGGAACTTGCCTTAAAATGGCCGAAATCCTTCGAATGCGGTCGGGGGGACGGATCCCATATCCTCTAGTTCTAGTAGTAGTTCCTCGTTTTGTGTTGCATTTGGATTATCGTTGTCCACGTGATGCATTCTGCTGCGGTGTGTGCCCACCCATCAGTGTACCCCTGAATCGTTCTCTCATTCTGCTCGAAGTGCAGGATTGTCAGCCCGTTGGGTCAAGACATTGAATAGTCCATGTGGGCCATTCGAATAGGACCAGGTGGTTTGCGATTAGACTCGTCGCGGCGCCGCTCTTGGAGCCTGGAGACATTGCGGGGCTGTGGAGTGAGCATTGGAAGTCCTCGAAGTGACGCCCTTTCAAACGCCTCTGTTTGAACTAGGTTGGTTGAATTCTATCTGTTTCTGTATTACCATACGTGGATGTTGTGGTGTTGATTTGTATCGAGGTGCTTCCCATTGATATAAGCTGTGAGAATGTCCTTTCTTTTAGTATTCCTTAGTAATAGGGTTGCAGGTAGAACTGTACACGACATTGTTCCGTATGCTCAGTCCAGCGTTTTCTTTTGTCTGCATAGACTTATAAATCGGGCCTAAATATATTATTGCTAATTCGTATTTGCAGCAGTGTGCTTCGTCTTTCGTCCACTACCCCAAATTCATGGTGCATCGACATCCTAGGAATGGTTATACCAGGGGTGGGGAATCTTCATGCTGAACGGTTCATGACAGGCGTGCTCGAGGTGTTGTCATAGCCCGGCCCTTCAATACGCATGTCGCCCTAAAAAATTGAGTTAAGTTTGCTGAGTTTCGTGGCGTAACCAATGGAGAGATCACCATATGGCAAAGAACGAAGGGTAAAGAGAGTTCGCATTAGCTCTACTTTTACCTCTCTCAGTTCTCAAGCTGTTGAGGATCTGGGCAGTGACCCCCCTCATCTACGCCAATGCAAAGCCACAGTAGATTTCTCGGAGGTTTTGACTACTACGGTTGCACAATCCCTCGGGGTTGCAAAACGCAAAAAACGCTTGAAGAGTCTGAAGGAAATTGTGAGAGATGAGCAAGTGGAATCTACAAAGGTTGTCGGGACGGAAATTGTTGTCTGGACTAACGGTCCTGCCTCAGCTTACTCTCACACTCTCTGTGAGGAATGTAAACGGGGTGACTCAGCAGAGCAGATGTTACTTTGTGATCAATGCGACCGAGGATTCCATATGTTTTGTTTGTCCCCAATCCTTGTATCTATACCACCTGGTGACTGGATCTGCCCACATTGTTCTCAATCTACTATTGCTTACGGTAAGTTCTAGTTGCTTGCGCATGCTGCTTGCTTTATTGAAATTCCTGATGTTTTACTCAATTTCTACCATGTAAGATAGATGCCAGTTATGAACCTTGATTCTGGGTTGATATTTGCCACCTTTAGGAGAAGTTGTTAAATTATAGCATGTTGAGCTGAGCTATCACTACGAAAACATCGCTACTACGCGCTTTAATTCTGATTTTTTTGTTGCATTCAGCAAGTCCCCGGCTATTGTTATGTCTGAACGTGTCACTGATGGAACTTGCTGGCGGTACTGGTTGATGTGTCGATCTACCGTGCTAAGTCACATTACAATAATGAAGCTGGTTGCTGTACTGGTTTACGAATGATCGATTCAGTACCTAGATTTGTTGAATTTTGTATTGCAAGATTTTCTGTAAGCCCTATTTCTGCACATATAGATGAAATCAGTGAGTCCAACGTTCTCCAAATTACCAATCGTGCTATTCAACCCGTGCTGTGTCACGAAGGTAGTGATATTGCCGAGCCAATAGTAGTATATGCACTACCTAGCAGTTGAGAGATATAATCGAGGCTGCCATGATTGACATTCTTGTGTGGGATGTAGAATTTCAAATGGTGCAGAAAAAAATAGTGGACTATTTTCGCATCCAGAATTTATTGCCTTCCAAATCAGGTGTTCATCTAGCCCTTCCTTTTATCTTAGTACTCTCGCTCGGTCATGTCAGATTTTTCCTTGCATCACTACCTTTCTCAGTATTTATGATTGTACTGCAATTGTCTCGTCATTTTTGCAGTCTTCTTTTTCCTGCTGCTTACTACTACACAAATTCACTGCAGTCACGGAGGCTATTGAGAGGAAAAAACGGAAGAAGCAGAGTGCTTTTAGTTTTTGTCCACCAAAGAGGGGCAGAAGATTGTTGCCCTATGTTCCGACCATTGATCCACAACGAAGGCTAAAACAAATGGCCTCCTTGGCTACTGCCCTCACTAGCATTGGTGTAGAGTTTTCTGATTCGTTGAGTTACAGATATGCCCCACGTACCGCCAATCGTGCTGCTCATGAGAAAGGTGGCATGCGGGTACTATGCATCCTTTTACTTTTTACACATACATTATGTCCACAGCCATCTTGTCCCACTAATATTTGCAGTATGATTTATTGCATGCTGCCTTTGATGCAGCGCCTACTCTTGTGGTGATATTGAACCTTTCACTCCTTCCAGTGGTGATGGCTGCCTCGCAACGACTCTGCGCAGTCCTTCATGCGTAACCTCGCTAACAATTTCAGTTTTGTTCATGCTTCCTAAAGAATTGCAGCGCTTTTACCTTCTTAAACTTAAAAATAGTATATCTCTGAGTGTACTTGTGGGCTTTTTCTGGTATGTCGTGCGATTTAGCACTTTGGAATATATTAGAAACGTGGATTTTTGATGGAATGTACATGTTTTGATGACAGGAGATGCCAAGGGATGACAAGGAGGCTTTTGACAAATGTAAGGCTATGTGTAAGAGTGGGCTGTGGCAACCATTGACGGTTACTTATGATATGCGACAGGGGTACTACTCTGAATCCTCTTTGGTAAAAAGTGATTGAACCAAAAGAGCGTAAGGTCTTATGGCAGGTCGAGATGTCAGTTATATAAATATTTAGCTCCTGGTATGAACTTTAGCAGCCTCTGGCTGCGTTGTGCATATCTAATGGAATACTTCGGCAAGAAGGCTTTGTGCATGCCTTATATGATGATTTGTATTGTTTCTTTTGAATAAGACTTAATGTGTGATGGCTGTAGGTTTGTGGTAGAGGCAGATGAGGACATAAAGGATATGACATTCATTGCCGAATATACGGGTGAGGTTGACTATATGTGTTGCCGCCATTACGATTCTGGGAACAGCATCATGGGTCTTCTTTTCAGTGATGACCCTATTAAGGAGCTTGTTATTTGCCCAGATAAGCGTAGCAATATAGCTCGGTTTCTCTCAGGCATCAACAATCATACAGAGTAAGTTTTGAATGAATGAATTCATGTGGAATATGCTCCCAAGCATTTCTTGCTCTTGTATACCCAAAAATATTTTCATATTAGGTGTGGACTTGAGATCGTCTCCTGAAGTTCTGATTCATTCTTTTAGAACAAGGTGTTCCAGACCCTATTGGTAGTATGTCATCAAGATGTGCAGAATCAGGGTTTTTAATTAGCATCCACAGAGATTTTCTGTATTATTTGGCTTTTTGAGCCCATGTAGTCGAGGCTTCCAACGTTGGAAATTGATAACCTACGACAGCATTAGCGTCCACCTCAGGGAATCTTATGAATTCTGTTTTTTCCACCATTTTACCATTTTTCCATTTTGGTGCAGCTTTGAATCGAGGCTAATGTTGAAACTTATCCACTAGTAGCGATTTCAGAGCTTGGGTCTCCAAGGCTGGGCATCTTTCAATCTTGGAGATCCAACTGCTGAAAGTGTTCCTGGAGGTGTATGATGAGTTTCAGTCGTTGAATATTTGAAGTTCATAGCTATTTAATGTTGGAAATTCATGCTCCAAAACCATAGTTCTAGTTTAATGAGGTCGTTAACCTTCCAATGTGATTCATTAGGATATCCGATGTGTCACAAGGCAAAAATGCGTATATCCTGTATGCAGCTTGTAGGTTTTCATCCTCTCAATCTCTGTTGGAAATTTGTGATGCAGCGAAGGTAGGAAGAAACAAAACGTTCGATGTGTCCGCTACAGCATTAACGGGGAAGCGCGAGTGATCCTGATTGCTATGCGGGACATCCTCAAAGGGGAGCGTTTGTATTACGATTACAATGCCTATTATACTGAGTATCCAACTCAACACTTCGTTTAAAGACGAATGGGGTATTTGATGTTGGCTAGAAACCGTCTACTTCCAACTTCAGCAATTTCTTCGGTCAAGGCTGTTGCTTTATGAATTATTGTCAGGAAAGCTTCGATACAGTAAATAAATAAATAAATAAATTCTTCACAAAGTGAGAAATACGAATGCACTGTTTTAAGTGAGCTGACTCCTGACACTGGTGATCAGGAGGGTCTTGCTAGCTTTGAATTCTCATGAATGTAACCTTTTTCTTTCAAGCTTCATTAGATGGGCCAGATTCAAGTCTTATTGTTGGAAGCTCGCAACTGATTTAAGGTAGCTTAGATAAGATCGTAAGCCTCAGTTTAGGTCCACTTATATTTGTGCTTTCCGTGAAATTCCTAGCTGCAACGCCCTACCATTGTGAGGTAGATTTCTGCATCAGAGATGGAGATTGTGTGCTGACTGCGAGAATCAACAGAGCTTACTACTATCTAGAAATAAGTTGCAGTTCATGTCACTCTACTTACCAGACTAGCTGTTGTGCAAGAGTAGCTTCAGTAGAGTCGATATTGCAGGGTTGATTGCCTGTCAATTTTGGCATGAAGAATACCCGCTCATCATCAAAGCCTCGTTGAAGAAAGGGAGAGCGCCAGCTTTGAAGCTTCAGAAATTTCATGCACATTCCTTGTTGGGACCACCATTCTTATGATGAGTCCAATCAAGTGAATCAATGATAGGACGCTAAAATAGATTGGAATCTGGCTTTTTAAGATAGTGCCAATCAGTGACTGCAGGCAAAACATATGCACAACTGCTTTTATCAATGTATACATTACACCCAACTTATGATGAGAGTTTATCTTGGCAGTCTGACACGGTGCAATTTTGCCACTGGGACCCCAGAAGGTGATGCAAGGCTCCTATGGACTGACGCCTGCTTGGCCAGCTTGTGTTGAATGCTAGAAGTGATCACGTAGTCGCAAGATTTCTTGCAGTCGACAATCACTGTGACTATCATCGCCATTATTTTCCTGTACACAGCCCTTACGGTGAAGCTAGAACCTAGAACCTAGAAAAGTTGCCCCTATTGTGTGTAAGAGTTGAAAAAGAATAATATCAATGACAGATTTGCAAATACTACAATTTCAACATTGCCAAACCTTCATCATATGAACTTGATTTGCTCTTATCGTTAAGATCTGATGAGTTAATTGTTTGTATTTTTGTTTTCTTTTTTCCCTCCCCCCCCCCCCCCCCCCCGCGTGATTATGTTGAATTGAAGGTATTGGAGTTTGAATAGGAGATGGACGTAGATCTATCAAGAAGTTGCTCCAGGAAAATATGTTTATATGGCCATAACAAAGATGGAATCCATGACTTATGGGATTTAAAAATAAAAGTGTTAATGCTAATAGAATTTTCAAAATCAAATTGATGTTTACAGATAAATTGAAAAATGAGATAGTAATTATCATTAAATATATATATATATATATATATATATATATATATCATTAAAAAAATTTAAAAATCAACATAGGCTTTGAAAGAAATAAAACTAATCAATGTACATAAAAGTTGAAATAGTGATAGTAAGTCATGAAATTTAATGCAAGGAAATTGAGAGAAAACCACTGCAAATATATTAATTACAGTATTACTTTTATTTTTAAAACATGTCAAGTTCTTACAAAAATAAATATACTTGATAGATTCACTTTTTTATGTGACCTTTTAATGATAATATTACCTTTAAAGACATAAATTTTCATTGACTTTGAAATTGATATCAAAAAATAAATAAATAAATAAATAAGTAATTTAAAATCATGTAGGTGATGATTTTTTAGCCAAATAGGTGGCCATAGATAAGAAATTAAGATACTACATATATAATAATAACAATAATGATAAAATGTTATAAATCGTTTTTATTTGCATAAAAAAATATGCAATATATGCATTTTTGATAACTTAAACTTGAGCTATATCAAAAACTTGATTTTGAGACGGAAAATTATATATATTAAGAATGATTACGTTCTTGCTTAAAATCTTGACTGCAGGCTTATGAATGTAGAAATTATTTATTATCACAGATTAATATGTTTATGAATGATAAAAATAAACTAAAGTTTCTAGATTCAAATATAGTTTTTATATTTTAAAAAATCATAAACACATATCAATGTTTGTTCAAAATGCATGATGATTGTAGGTTAAATTATTAACAATTCATTGTTACAGGTGTAGCTTAGCACTGAGATTCATCCACCAGCATAATATTTGTGTCATTAATTTATTAGTAATTCACTAGCTTATATTTTATATACTAATAATTTTGGATTATTATGTAAATAAATTATAATTAACAAAATAATATAACTAAAAAAATTACATGACTTACATATCAAATAAAAGATACAATTACACGTTTCTTTTACAAAATTTTACATTTCATATATAAATCAAATTATTTGAATTGAATTATTCTATAAATATCATAATTTTTCAAAAATTACCGTGTTGAATTAAAATTTTGTATGACTTTTAGTTTTTGAAGCAAAAAGTCACTTGAATATGTTCCCATGTGAACATAACTTCCATATTAGAAGTGAACCATGTATATTGAGAGAATGTGTGGAATCAATTGACTCCAAAATTTAATGTAATTTTTCATTCAATCCATGTTGAAACTCAAAAATAATTCATTTAAATTTAGAATATTAAAAAAAAAAAAAAAAACAACAACAACAACAACAACAACAACTAGAGCAATTAATCTCGTCTAATGATTTAAATTTTTGTATTAAAAATTGTTTTAGAAAAACTGAATAGTTGATGGATCTAAAAAATTGGTTATTTATTTTCAGTTTTTTAGAATAGTTATGTTTTTTAAATTAAAAATTACAAATAAAACCTTCTGCTCTAAAAATTTCCAAAAAACAAATTGTAGAATATTTAAGAAGTGGCAATAGCATTGCTAGTAGAATTAGAACTAAGATATTTTAAAGAAATTTTAATTATTTAATATAAATTATTTTTATTTGTATTTTAAAAAAATTATAAAAAAATACAAGTAATAGACATAAAAAAGAATCAAACCTATTTTGTGGTATGTTTGTATGAAAAAAGAAATAATGTGGATTGGTAAAATCTCCATAAGAGTTGAAGAAAAAATAAACCTTGTTTAATTACATATATGAAAAACTAAATTAATTTTTTTATAATAATATATAATAGTAAAAATATCATTATTCGGGAATAGTTGTAGAGTAATATAATTCAAAGCTCAACTAAGAGAATCATAAGAATAAGATTATATTAAAAAAAACAAATTATTGTACTTAACTTTGATATATTATTAAGACAAATGGATTGTGTGTGTCTATATATATATATATATATATATATATTTATTCAAGACTTAAAATAAATACATATATATTTTTTAAATCAATATTTTTTGATAAATTTTGATACATATGCATAAAGAGTTTTAGATAAAGTAATATAAATTTAATTATTACTATAATTATGGCAAGAAACTTTGAGATTCTCAAGAAATTAGGACAAATTTTAATCCACTATTTTAGATTAATTTTTCAAGACTACTTTTTATTATAAGAAAGATATTTATTAACTAATACTTTTATTAAGCTCAAACAGTTTAAAGTTTCATGTCACATTATTAAGATTTTAAATTAATAAAAACATATCAACATTAAAAATTATAAAATCAAAGATAATTAAAAATTTATAAAATAATTCATTTAGATTTAAAATATAAAACAATTTAGATATAAATTCCTCACTACTACAAATATATATATATATATATATATAGAAATAAAGAGAAAGAAAGAAAAAAGTTAAAAATATCATTAAAAGAAATATTACATAAAAGTACAATTGTTATGTATATATATATATATATATATATATATATATTATAAAATATTACATAAAAGTATTTTTTTAAAATAAAATAATTATAAGATAATTGATATAATTAGTAGAATATTATTTTATAAGATAAAAATATTATTATTATTATTTTATATTAATGATATAATATAGATTTTTTATTTTTTTTTAAATATATAAATATATTTACTCCAAAATATGAAATTATTTTTTTGTAACATTAAAATGTTCAATAATTTAGAAGATCAAATCTTCTATATTATAAAAACTTATAAATAGAAATCTTGAATACTAAAAAATATTTTAAAAGTGTCATATATTTTAAAATATATAACTTGTAGTATTTATTGGTCACGTAATAAATTCATTCTTCTTTTTTACATGTCTAAAAATATTTTAAAAACTATAGAACAATGCAAATTGTAATGGATACTTTCTTCTTGTGTGTATGTTTGTTTGTTTGTTTGTTTTGCTAAAATATAAGTATGATGTTTTTATTTTTATAAAATATTTAGATTAGATGTAAAAGTTGTCTAAGAGTTAATACTACCATCTTGAAGATCACTTGGATATCATAAAAATCTAAATTATATTTTATTTTAAAATTTATTCATTCTTTTCTAAGTCAGTTAAAAATATATTGAATTCTATTAGGTTATTAGTTGGAAATAACTATGAATGTAATATGAATGTTATTTCATTATTACATTCATATTACATTCATAGTAATAGATTAAAATAACTATTTTTTTAATTAAATGTTTTAATCTATTTATTTACCCTAAACCTGGAAATAACTATGAATGTAATATGAATGTAATAGATTAAAATAACTATTTTTTTAATTAAATAGTCTTATAATATTTTTTATATTAAAAATACTTAATTATAAAAATATAAAATGATGATTATAGTTATTTTAATCTATTTTTAATTAAATGTTTTTAATCTTAAAAAACAAAATATTTTCTAATAATCATTATTTATTGGATAATTTAAATTTTTAGTATTAAAGCTATATAGTTTTTATGTATATATATATATATATATATATACGAATAAAAAATTAGTCAAATATTAAATTTATAAACTTATATTATTTAAGATAAATAACTATTAATAATATCTAATAAATTTGATATATTTCTAGTTATATTAAATTATTTTTTAAATAAAAATAAAAAAAACTACAAATATTTAATTATTTATGATTATATTTAGTATTTTTAAAATAAAAATAAAAAAAACTACAAATATTTAATTATTTATAATTACATTTAGTATTTTTTAAATATTTATCTATTTATTTATAGAAGAGAAATATTAGACATCTTAAATTTATTTAGAGTTTATAAACTTTTAAAAATAATGCTAAGAATATTTGATCTAATTTACTTACTCAAATTTTTTGTTTTATATTATATTTGAGTTTAAAATTGAATATATTTATTTTAGTTTCTAAATTTTCAATTTAAGAGAAAAATTAATTATATAATATTTAAAAAAAAATTAATGAATAAAAAATTAATAAGTTTTTAATATGAATTTAGTATATATATATATATATATATATATATATTGTAATTAATATTGTACTAATAAAACTAAAAATTTATAAAATCCATTGCTATGGATTTAAATTTAGAACAATATAAATTAACTATGAAGTCAAAATCATATTATAAATATTTCATATAATTAGCTTGTATTATCATTGTTTAAAAAAAATTAAGAAATTGTTTTTTATTTATTGTTATAATTAAGATATTTAGACTTCTAGGTGTAAAGACCCTCTAAATAATCTAGTCAAAAATCATGGCAAACAAGTGGTTACAAACAATGGTTATCTAATACTCATCACATCTTAAATACTAAATATTGTGGTTCTTTGTCTTGGGTTTCAAAATTCTCAAAATCCACAATCTTTTCTCAAAGCAAATGTAAGTATACAATCTACAGAGTTGCCATCAACATAAACAAAAATCAATATTTTTAGAATTAAAACTCATATTTTATGTAACCAAATCTCATGTTTAATAAGTTTTAAAGCCAAAAATTAATTAATCAATGTGATTAAATCCCACCAGGTGAATATGTTGTGTTTATTTTATGTTTCAAAGGTGAAATTTATGTACCACTTGAGATACAATATTATGTGAAGAAGAGGATACAAAAAAAGACGAAATATTATAACAACTTAGAAAAAATCAATTAATTTAAAAATTTTAAAACGTAAATTTTCTTAGTATTCAGATAAATTATTTATCAAGTTATCATAAGAAATAAGAAATTCGAGAGTCATTTACAAAAAGAAAAACCTTTGGAATTTCCAAAATATCATTTACAGACAGAATAGCAAAAATAAAAAAATAAAAATAAAAAAATAAAAAACCATGTACCCAAGTTAAAATAACAGATTAATTCTCAATAAGTGACAACAAAAAACTATATATATATATATATATATATAAACAATGTGATTTTGATTTCTCTTGCAAGAATGAATAGGGTACTATTCCATATTTTGTCATTCTCATAACTTAAAACACCTCCTTACTAATTTTACATGGATTTAGTGGAAAAGCTAATTGCCATGTCATCATGCTAGTCCAAGTTTTTTGAGCTTGGTGCAAGCCCAACATTCAAGGGATATAGATGACCTTACACCCAACGGGCTATACACTTTGATAAGGTCCACACAAATCCAAAGAGTGACTGAATAGACTTGGTGAAGACAATTCTGGCATGGAAATCCAACAAAATCTCAGGTCATAAAGGATATCAATGGGGCAGCCAGACAAATGGGAAAAAGAAAAAAGTATATATTCCTCTTTACTGTAGAAGAGGTCACACAATCTGCTAGCCTCATTAATCTTGAATACAGGGGCATCAGTTTCTGGGCAGCGCCATCTGCCCTTATAGATATTTTGCAGATGGCCGCCCAGCTCATACCCTGGGCTTTTATCCTGCATGTCAGGCCACTTGTCCCACGCTCATTGGGTCCTGTCACCTTTCTTTTCTTTTTTTCGCCTTGTACACGTGGCATTTTTTATTAGTCCATGGCAAGTTCAGGATAGATTTGCTCCTGAAACTGTTCAGGTCCCTCACTCAATACAAGCTATGGTCCCTTTCTTCTTAAGTATGTGTAGAGTTATTTATCAAAGATGACGTGATACAAACAAAATCAAGGGAGTTAGAGTCTTTTTTTCTTTTCTTTTTTTCTTTTTTTTTTCTTTTTGAAATATAAGAGTTAACCTCACTGCTGATGTTTAAAGAAAGACACTAAATATTTAAAGGTTATGTTTAGAGATCCTATGCTGGGTGAGTTATATGTATCTTGTGCGGTGTAGTATAGTTTAATGCTATATCCTTCTCTAAATCTCTAATGCATAATTTACAATCTCTAATCTAGATGCATTTGATTTTATTGAGGTATTCTAATTCATTTGGGGGTTTTTGCACAACTATGGAGAAATGTTTCATTCTAACATATTCTATCATAATCTATTATTCTATGCCAAATAACTAATTATTTCTTTCCTTTGGTCTAAATTTCTTGTCAAAAGATTAAGTCATTTTTTTGGTCCCATGTAGTCTAGAAGCATGTATGTACAATGAGAAGCAAGGACTTTCACATCAATTGTATTATCAAGATTTGCTCCAAATATTATCTTTTGCAAGTTTAGAAATGGAAGAGTAAGAGTTTTGAAGTTAAGAAAAACATATGAGGCTTGTAAGACATCTTTTTATATGCTTTAAATATTTTAAAAATTTGTTTGGAATTTTTTTTAGATTTTAGAAGTTACTCGGTTGTAAGAAAATATATTCTAAATGAAGTTTGACATTATCAATCACATTCCTCATTATGTATTTATTTTGCATTGTAGAGGTCATTTGTAATATTGTTACATGTTGAATAACTTTTGCCTCACATTGTGCTAAGTTATGTATTTGTTAGCATTACTATATGTGTAATTATTCATGTATTTACTCTCTTGTCAAAGATCATGTATTTATTTATTTATATTATTTAAAAAATCAATTTTAAGTATTAAAAATTAATGAGATTTAAATTTTGATATACTGTTCCATCAGATCAAATAATATGCACATTATATTAAAATAAATCTTTATTGGCTTTAATATGCAAAAGATTTTGATTAATAGAATATTGGTATAATGTATTCATAATAAACTATAAATAGAATAGATCTTTAAATTAAAACACCTTCTTTATTAAGTTGTTAAATATTCAATTTATATAATGAAAATTGATTATTTAATATTTAAATTATTTAATTTTATGATATATGTTTTTAAAAACTAGTATTAGATTTAAGATTTTCTTTAAAAAATATATAATATTTTAAAAATCAATTATTTATTAATATTATTTATAAAAAAATCATGAACGTGAAAATATATTCTTAGATAATCTTTCATAATATTTTTAAACAACCAAAACTTAAAAAACAAAACATTAAAATATTTTAGTAAATTACCAATTTGTGAGTGTAGAAACTAAATCAAAATATAATATTATATATTTTAGAAGGATATATATAATATAATCTAAAAAAATAATTAAAAAAATAATAATAATAGTTTGTAAAGATGAATATATAAAGGTTTTAAAAAAAACACTTGGTGTTAAAAAAATTCAAGTTAAAACCAACTTTCACAAAATTTCACAAACATATTTAAACAATAGAGACTTATTTTATACTAAAATTTAAAATAATTTATATTTAATATATAATAGGAATAAAGTGGTTTTACTAAAATTAATTCATATTTTTTATTTAGTTTTTATTTATTTATATCAACTTTTATTTTAAACTTTTTTTATTAATATTACATAATTTATGATTTTTTAGATTTAAAGCATTTTTTTCATAGTTAATATCTGAACTTGAATTTAAATTCTGAATTAAAGATTATCTTATTTGTAATTTTTAATGTTAATATTTAAAAGAATATATTTATTTCATAACTTTATTTAAGTCTTCAAATTTTATCAAAGGATGATTTAATATATTACTAATTTAAAATTATAACCAATAAAATTAAGAATCAAATTTAGTATGTAACTACAATTAGTTGTAGTTACATAAAATATATATATATATATATATATATATATATATATATTTGTGGTATAACTATATAATTTATTTTTATGTATTAGACAAAAAAATGATTAAGTAAAATTAAAATAATTCTAATAATATTTATAAAAATTCATAGAAAATATTTACTCTATGAATATTTCTAAAAAACCAAGAGAATATTGCTTAGATTTCGACCTCATCTAATACATTTTGCTAATATGTTTTAAAAAAATTTCAAGCACATGTATACAGAATTAGAAGAATAAAGTATAATAATAGTAGTAATTTCTACACTTACTATCTTTGGCACATCTTGGTTGTTAAAACTTGGATTTCCATCATGTTATCTTTGTGATATTTACAAATTAATAAAATATACCGTACATATATATATATATATATATATATAATAACCAAAGTCCACATATTTTTAAGTTAATTTTTTTCAATAAAAATTGAAACCAATTAAAATGATAATATATAATATTTTAAGATAAAAAATAAAAAATAAAAAATAAAAAAAATTACACAAGTCACTTGTAAAAAATAAAAAATACATATTATTGGAGAATATAAAATAATAAATATATATTATTGGAGAATATAATCTTGCTTATTTTAAATCTTTAAAATCAATTTTTAGTTTTAAAAATAGAAACTAACTTGGTTGATTAATAAATAGAAAGAACCAAAGATATTTACATCCAAATCCATGTCATTTCTTTAATAAAATATTTAGAATAATCTAAAAAAAGAATGTAACTAAAAGCTGAAATAATATGTTAATAAGACCATACTTGATAAGTATCATTATCCTCAACAATTGTGCAAACAATGAAATTTGTATTAAAATCATTGTAATTATTTAAATTATTTAAACTAATTAAAAAAATATTATCACTAAATTAAAGAATAAGCTTGTATTAAAATACAAATAAAAACTTCACAAGCAAGGAAGTTGCAATCTTGTTTTATGAAGATGTCACCTATCTTGTCAAAAGCCTATATCCATCTCTAATTCTTATTTTTATATCATTTGTTGTCAAAAAAATTACTACTTGTACAATATAATTTTTATTATGAATAATATTAGTCAATACAAAAATTATGCTAAAAAATCTAAAATATATCTATATATATATATATATATATATAATCTATTTTTCATACCTAAATACTTTCTCAAACTGCAAATCATATATAGCCAAAATAATAAGAATTAGACATTCTACTTCAAGTAAGATTTAAAAAAAAAAAAAAAAAGCAAAAAAAAAAGAATCTATAAATAAGTTTAATTATAGTTCTAAAAATATAAAAATATATGCAATTATAGTAATATTTTTAATTCTGATATTACTATAAAAAAATCCTAATTCTTTTTTAATTTTTAAAATTATTTTTAACAAAGTTTTATAATATAAAATGTACTTATTTTACAATGAGTTTTTCAAAATGTTGCCTTTATATCACAAACCATTATCTAATAAGAAATAAAATATTTATTACCAAATAAGATATCTTTATAAAAAAATTTATAAGTTTTTTAGAATAATTAAATATTCAATCTACTTATTAACTTGATATAAATTAAGTATTTAAAATTTATTATTAAAAAATCATAAAATTTTAAATCAAATATATATATATATATATATTAAAAATAAAATTTTAATTGTTGCAACTTCTAAAATATGTATCAAACCTCCATGTGAAAAATTAAATTTTCATGACACCTCTTAGATGAATTCTAAGCTAATTTGTTTCTAAGAAATAAAAACGAATAAAAATAAAAATATATTAAAGTATTATTAAACATGCTAGCTTTTAAAGATGTTAAAGAAATAAAATTCTTTACTAAAATATCCTAATTTAATAAGTATTATATCTACCACTATAGAATAATAATAACACCTATTATGTGTGTATAAATATATATATATATATATATATATATATATATTTTTGTTGATTATAAATTTATAAATATTTTAAAAATAATATAATGAAATATTTAGATTTCTATATATATATATATATATATATATATATATATATATAAAGATAGATTATATTAATATAGATTTTATTATTTTATTATTTTATTATTTAAATTCAATTTTATTAAGATACATAAAAAAAAGTTTGTTAATTCACATAATATTAATAATAAACTTATTAAATTTCTAATATACAAAATTATATTATATATAATATTAGGTTATTTAAACTATAATAGTATCATCCATGATTAATTTTATTTTATTTTAAAATCCACAATATTTTTAATTATTTTTTTTTCAAATAAGTTATAATTTTTTTCTATTTATAAGAAAAAATTCATCATAAAATTAAAATTAAAAGTATTTTTTTTGTAGAGCATATCTTATAACTTTCTATTGAACTTTATACTTATATCTATATGGTAGATAATTTTATTTAGAAATTATATTGGATAAGATATTTAATATTAGATGTTAGTTTAAACTATATAAAGATATTCATATATTTTATGATTATATTGCTCTTCTTAATTAAAAAAGAATCTTTTTAAAGGTAATAAAAATAATCTTCTTTATTTTTCTTCTAAAAATGCATTTATAAAAAAAATTGAGACTAAACTTTATTAGAACACTTTTTAAAACTCATTGCATAAGATTTAGATGCACCTTAGTGGTAATAAAATTTTCTACTGAAAAGATCAAGAAAAATCTCGTTTGAAATATACAACATGTAACTCAATTTTTTTTCTTATACAACTATATTCTAATCAAATGTGGTTGCCTATTCTACATTATTAATTACAAAGAAAATTATTTTTTTTAATGTAATAATTTAAGCTATAGAACATTTAATATATATATATATATATATATATATATATATATATCGTAATATCTATTAAAAAAATATTATTGATAGTCTACTAGCAAGAATCTAATTCCATTGTGCAAAATATATCCATAAGAAAGCCAAAATATTAAGGTTAGAACTTGGAACATTATTTGCTTATGATACAACTATCTAAATATTGATAAATTTTTAAAAAAAGAACAATTAGTTCTTTATTCATTACCTCTTATATTAATAATATTTTTTAGTAATAACTAAATCAACCAAATCTTGCAAAAAAAATTTATATAATATATGTGTAGTTAAAGTATTTTAATGATATTTATTTTAGCATCAAATAATATTTGGAAAGTCATATTAATACAATTATCCTACATACTCTCTCTTTCTCTCATATATATATAATTATTATATTAAATCAAATAAAGTTCTATTATAAAATATTATATAAAATATAATAATTATATATATATATATATATATATATATATAATGAATTAAAATATTTATTTTTTTTAAAATTAAATTCTATTTGGTGATTTGTTTTAAACAAATATTTTTATACTTTATCAACATTTTAAGAATTTTGTTTTTTTATTAAAATTAAAATTTTTATTATATTTTTTCATATGTTAAAATAACCATAATAGCTTTAGAATTTATCTTAAAGTTGTATACAATGATAGTCATTTGTTGTTAAGATTAATAATCCTACTTATATTAATTAGATATGAATGTAGTTCTTTATGCAATTGTACATCAATATGTAAAATAAATTAAATTAGTCTTTTAAAGTACTTAGATGATTTTTAATTGAATAGAATGGTATTGATTTTAAACCATTAGATATAAATTAGTAAAAAAAAGGCATTAATATGGTATTGTGTTTTTATTTTTTTGTTTTGATTTTTTTTATCCTAATTTTATTCTTTTATTGACACCATTTTTTTAGAAAATCAAATCTACTTTTCAAAGTTGGCATCACTTTGTATCATTTCTACTTTTGGCCAAGATTTATAAAATTTTAATTAAATTTTTTAATCTATTATAGTAAAAGAAGTAACTATACTTTTTTTAATAGTTAATTTGCTAATTTTACTTATAAATATTTGAATGATTGAAATTATAAAAAATATATATTATTTTTTATTAAGTTTTTATCAAAGTGATATTTTTTCTATATATATATACATACATATATATATTATTTTATTTTATTTTATTTAACTAAATATACTATTATATTTCTTATTATTTTTAATTTTTAATATTATATGTAATTTTTAATAGATAAAATAATAATTTCTATGTACTTAAATAAGCCTATGATTGTTAATAACTTGCATCATTATTTGTGTTTTACACTCTTTATACAGTCCACAAACATCTAGTTACAAATACAATAATAGTAAAGAAAGCTTTAGATCCTTTAATACATATTTTATTTATATTTATATTTTTCTTAAATCACAAGTAATTATCTTTAGAAGAATATGAAGTTTTTTGTTCTATTAATATAGAACTTTAGATGTTTGATTTCCACATAAAAATACAATTTTTAATTTTTAAGCTTTGAAAAAATCTTTACATCTCTATATACATGCATTTAACTAGTTTTAAAGCACAAATAAAGAATAAAATATATATTTAATTATATTTAAAATAGAATAAAATATATATTAAGATATTTATAGAATTTTTAAATTTTTAAACAAATTTAAGAATTTTTTGATCTTTTTAAATCAATAATATTTGGATGTTGTTAGAATTTTAAAATATTTTTGGAGATTTTGATTTTTTTTGTTTTTTTGTTTTTGTATTTTTGTAGACTTTATTGTTTGGTTTTTATACATTTCTTAAAGATTCTTTTAAAACTTATTACAAATGTTTTAAGTTTTCCAAAAATTTTAAAATCAACAATAGTATATGCCAAGCAAAGATGGTACAAGTTAAAAAAGGTTCTAGAAATCTTACTTAGATAAATCCACCTAGATAGATTTAACGATAAAATAATAAACAAAATCACTAATTTCTTTTTTTTTTAATTCTATAGATCTCATTGGTCTTGAGTTTATTTGTTTACCAGTTGTTTTTATTTTATAGAAAGAATATTCTGATAAAATTTGAAGTACATAAAAATAAACAATGATAATAATAATAAAAAGTTTAATTAGAAATATCCCTTCAGAACAAGGTTAAGTACTTCTTCTTAAAGACTTTGATATTATTTTAAGAAATTAAAAAAACATATAATAATGTTTTTTTCAGAATAAGTAATCCGCAATCCTAAAGTCTAAAAGGTGTTTATTTGAAAGACAAGTAATCTACTCTTTTTATTAAAAAAAAAAAAAAAAAAAAAAAAAAAACTATAAAATTTTATTAGCTTAAAAATGCATAATTTACAACCTTTATGATAAACTAGTATTTTTTTAAGAAGCAAGATAATTTATTTATTTCAAGAAAATACATAAAAATTACTTATATATATATATATATATATATATATATATACATACATACATACATATTGATTTTTAAAGAAAACCTAAATTTTTAGAAATATAAGAATATATAAATTATAAATAAGAATATAATTTAGATTATTTTTTTGAAAATATTTATAGTAGAAGTTTGTTTTTATATTAAATCTATGATCTTATTTGACATTTGACACATAACTACTTAAACTTCTTTGCAATTTTATGTAATAATTTTTATCAATAATTTTTTATCTTGAAATTAATTTTTATGCAACAATATCTAAGTTCATTGATTTAACATGTGATTGCAACTACTTTTGAGTTGTCTTGTAATTTTTTTGGTTTTTTTTTTGAAAAAAAAAATATATATTAATTGAAGTGATAGAAATTTGTCTTATCTATCTAAATGCTAGAAACAATCCAATTTTTTTATTATTTTGATTTTTATTACTTTTACAAAAGATTGCATTTATTGACATCTAAATGAAGCTATTGGTGCTAAAACAAATATTTGACAACATAAGATTATAAAGTGTATTGCATTCCTCTTAGAATTCTTTTTTTTTGACATCTTTTAAGTCTCATAAGAATTTTTTTTAATAATAAAATAGTATAAAATTACTATAACTTTTTTTAAGACACAAAAGAAAAAAAGTTAAAAACCATCATCTTTGCTTGAAAATTCAAATTCTAAAAATTCAATTACAAACATAAGTTTTTTTTACATACATTTTTAATCTTAGAAACTTACAAAAATAGATTTAGATTGCTTAATATTATTTAGGAAGTAAGAAATATTACATTAATAACTATTACTCCATATTAATAAAGTCCAATTTGAATCAGCTATTTTAATAGTTAATAAATTATTTTAATGAAAATCCAAAAGAGATTTTTGAAGCTCTTAAGAATCAGACTCTCAATTTGGTTTTCTTAATACATTTGTTGTTATTGTTGTTTTTATTATAATTATTGTTATTATTTATATAAACATTCATAGATTCATAACTATGTGTTACCAATATGTATAAAAAATATTATGTTTAAAAAAAAAAGCAAGAAGCAGACTTGGTTTTGCAAAGAAAGATTAAATTAATATTTTGTATTAATGAAATCTAAAAATCCTAGCTAAGACTTTAAGATAAATTATGTATTGGCATTAGCTACTTCTACAAAACTACTTAGAATGGATTGTCTCAATTCTTGTTGCAAATAGATCTTGCTTTAAGAACCAATGGTATAAAAGTGAAATTTTTGTATAATCTTTTTTTATTCAATTTTTGTGCTTTCAATAAAAAATCTAAGAGTAAATCCAATGTGACTTAAGATGGGTATGTTTTAGCTAAGCTCATAGCCACATATATCTACTTTGCAAATATTAAAGATCTAATATTCTAAATGTTTATGTGGCATTGCAATAATGAAATTAAACAAAGAATAAGGTTCCTTGCAGTACATGTAAAAAAAAGAAGTTAAGAGTTGCAATAAATTTTAACAATACTTTCTTTCTCATAAGCCATTTTCCATCTACTTAAGTCACATATATGACAAGTAATACAATACACAAAAATAAAAGCAAATTTTTTTATAATAAAATTATGTATGCTAACAAATTCTTTTCTAATTATCATAAAATTAATTTTTATATTAAAAACATTGATATATGAGAATTTTTTATTAACAATAATTTTTAAAAAATAAAAATAAAATAATCTAAAGATTATATATATATATATATATATATATATATATATATATAGAAAGAGAAAAAAAGAAGAAGAAGTAGTAATTTCTATAAAAATTAAAAATTAAAGATTAAATTTAAATAATAGATTGAATTCTAGATTCTACTTCTATAAATAATATGATTAAATAAAATTATAGGGATTTATGTTGCATGAACATTAAGTTATAGTAAAAATTCAATTTTTAAGATATTTATTAATTTGATTGTTATTTAATAATGATATGTGACATTAAATATAAAATAAAATAATAAAATATCTATAGACTTATAACATTGATAATCTTTAATTTTTCTATCATTTAGAGATTAAAAAATAATAGAAAAATTATTGACCATATAATATTTTATTTGTATTAGATTATTAAAAAAATTTAATATTACCAATATGAATACTTAATATGTTATAATTTTTTAATATTTATTGTAAGGATAATAATTCTTTAGTATATATTTTATATATTTTATATTAGACTTTCTTAAACATTTATTATATCTTTAAAAGATATTAAAATATCTTCCTATTTTTTATTCTCTCTATATAAATTTTATATTTAAAAAGAAGCACATGTTCAACTCTTCTACATAAAAATAAAGTATTAAAAACATGAATTCGATTTTGATTTTTTATGTCTAAATTTCTTGTTAATTTTTTTCTTAGGTAAATTTTTTAATAGATAATATGTCAAAATTTTAATTTTAACTATAAAGTATAGCTTTTTATTATAATATATAATAAAATAAGTAAATTTTTTATTATATTTAATATTATTTTATTCTTAAATCAATAATAATAGGAATATATATATATATATATATATATATATATATATATATATCAATTATATATTTTTTTCTACCTTAATAAATTTTATTATCTTTTAAAACTCTCTTTTGATTTGTAAGTATCTTATTTATTTTCTTAAAATAATCCTTGTTCCATCACTAATGGTATTTTTTTCTTTATATTTTATTTTATATGATTTTTCCTGAATATTTATTTAATTATAATTGGACTTATATCTATTTTCAATACTAAATATGTACTATAATATTAATATATAAAATATAATACTATATATATATATATATATATATATATATCAAATATAATAATTTTGATTTTTTAAAATTCTCTATTAAGGTTTTTTATTTTTTATTCTCAAATTTTATCTTTAATTTGATCTTTCAATCTAAAAAGGGATTCTAATCTTATATGAAAATGACTTTGCATGTACATAATCTAACATCTTTTTTCGTATAAGGATTAATTTTTTGTCTATTAATAGTTTAATCATGTTTTTTTAACATAATGATTAATCTCATTTAACTATTGATTCATATTGCCAAAGCTTTTATAGTATACCATATTGTATATAACAATAAATCTATGTACTCTTTAGTAGCGGCTACTTGTGATGGTCAAAAATTCCTTTTGGTCAATAATATTCCGAATTTGTAATTTAATTATCTTCTTGTAAAACTCTATTATCTATACTTTATAGTTGATACTAATTATAATAATGTAGCTTTTTAAGTATGAGTTTTTTTTTAATCAAAGAAGAATTAGTTTTATATTTATCAAAAAATTTAATTGCAAAAAGCTTTAAAAAGAAGACACTTGTGGAATTTATTGAGAATTTTAGATCTTCCTTCTTGCTATTTTGTCTTACATTGAATAATTGAAAATTTAAAGCAATTGCACTTGGAACTAAAATAAATAAATTCTTAATTATTTTAATTACTTCAAAACTTTATTCATAAAATGTTGTTTTGTATCACCATTGTATTCTATTGAAACTTTTAACAAATAGACAATTGATTTTTATCTGATTTAGACTTGTTATTTAGCTTCTAATAAAAACTTGCATTTTTTTTTTTTTTTATTTAGATCATAAAAGTAGATACTAGCTTGATTACAAAAACTTCTTTATTATTTTTATTATTGGCAATTATTTATTAAATATTTTTAAGAAAATATTTTTATTAATTTTTAATTTTTATTAAATTTTTATTATATCTTTTTAAAGTTTTATAACAACTGATCTACTTCTAGAATTATTTTAATAGACTAGAAATTCTAATCACATCTTTAGTTGTGGTAACAAAGTTGCTCTCCAAAATGTCATTCTTTGTTATAAAATTTACATTGTTATTTTAATAAAATACTTTGATTGATTCTATATTTTTAAAAATAGGTTAAATAGAAGTTTTTAATTTTTTATGTTGATCAATATCTTATATTATATCTTCAAAAGCAAAGTTGATAAATTTTTGTAGACTGGTCATGGTTGGTGGATGTGAAGTAGCAACTACTACTTTTGAATTATAGAAGATAGAAGTGCACGCAATAACTGCAAATCTTGGCTCTTCTTCTTCATTCAATTGCATGCTTTCTATAAATTTATTATTTTCTATCTTTTTTTTAATAAGATAAAATCTTTTTCAACTTGAATTAGATGTTATTAATCTTATAGCCATGCAAACTTCTTTTCTAATATTCTAATTTTATCTTCAAGTTATTCTTTATTTTTTCTAACTTTTATTTTTATTTTTTAAAATCTACTTCATATAATTTCTCTTTAATATGCACACTAAGCCATATTTTATTGATTATTTGTTCTAATTTAATATTTTTATTATTATTATTATTAGCTTAATTCTTTTTCTTAACCTAACATAGCTTTTATATATTTTTATTATATGTTGAGTCCTTTAACTTTTTTAATACCAAATTTGACTCTTTTTTATCACAATTATTTTTATTTCTAAAAAATATTATAGTAACTAGCTATTTAATAACTTATTTTATATAAATCTTTATATTTCTAGGCTTAAAAAATATTGTAATTTTTTTTTAAAAAAATTGGATAATTTCTTTTATCTTTTTCTAAATCAAAAATTTGCCAATTGTAACACTATTTATAATGCAATTAATTTGTACCTCTTACAAAAAATACACAAGCTACTCTTCTAAGGTTTTATAGGCACCATATATTATTATTTATTTTTATATATATTTTTTGATCAACCTAATCTTTGATTCTATTGATTTTTTTAATTTGAATTTTACGTCTATTTATTAATTTTTCTAGTACTTCTAAACTATAACTACACTACATAATTTCTTAAATATTTTTTTTTTATGATTTTATTTTTTTATTTTTTTTAATAAAATATTATTTATCTTTGAGTTCTCCTTAGAGTTTTAAAAAATAGCCACTTCTTTTTGTTATTAACATTAAAAAAAACACTTCTACAACTTTTGCTATGCTACTAAAAGCCTATAATTAATAATTAATTCTATAAACACATTATTACAATTGTGCATATATAGGTAGTTGTAAGTTGCTACCTTAAAAATTACTAGTATTGTAGTTATGTGTATTAAAAATTTAAGATTTTAAAGAAGATTTATCTCTAAAAATCCTCACAATTTATATATTTTTAACTACCCATAAGAAATTATTTAATACTTTGGCAATGTCTACCTTCTAATAACCATCTTTTATATTTTCTACTGATACAAGTCTATACTATTATAACAAAAAAAAAAAAAAAAAAAAAAAAAAAATCTCTAGATTGACATAATTATGTATTATTTTAATCACTAATATAACTTTTAACCTCCTAATTAATCATTTTGATTCTTAGATATATATTTTAAAATCTAAATTATTAATATATATATATATATATATATATATAATTACCAATAAATATTTTTTATTTTTATTTATTATAAGACCATTTAATCATTGTACTATTATATTTTAAAATCTTTAATTACCTTATAATAGTACTTTGATCACCAAGACAAATAAAACTATACTTTGATCATTAATCCAAACATATCAACACCTTAGAGTAATACTTGAATCATCAAGAGAGATATTACAGTATTTTATTTATTTTACAATTATAATTTAATTACCTTGATCACCTTGCAAAAATCTATAATTTCCTTACAACAACTTAATTATGAAGATAAATATGACATTATCCTGCAATGTTACTCTAATCACTTGTTTACAAAAATCAAACTCCTCTTTGTTGCCAAGGGTAGTTACAAGGCCTATATTCCTAAACATCTTTTTCTTTTTCTTTTTTGCCACCCAGCAATGCTGCTTGGTACCAAGATCAAAAAATCTTAACAACTTGTTAAAACTAGCCAATATTGCCCTATAAAAATATTACTTTTTTTGATGTAGGTAATATTTTTTTTACCCTGGTTCTTACTTTGCATATTACTTATTTAAAATAATTTTTATGTTTTTTTTATAAACTTCAAAATAAAAAATATTTCATATAAAAATTTAAAAAATTTATATTTAATATGAAATATGATTTCATTTAAAATTTAAGTGCTTATTTTTCTAATATAATCTGGAGCCACTTTATTTTTAGACAAAATATAAATATTTATCATACTGAAATAAATCATATTGTAGCATATTACATAGAGTTGTTAAGATTCATAAAGATATGCTCAAATTTCTAATTATTTTAAAAATCCTTCAAATAATCTAGGTACTAAAAAATAATTTTTAAAATGAAAAAACTGTTTGCTACTGTATTCTGTTATAAGTTTGAAATCACAGAATAACTTTTTTCATATAACATTGATTCAAAACTGGTAGTAATCCATTTTAAATCTTTTCTTGAAAATTAATATTTAGCAAGATGAAAATCTTGATATATTAGAATAGCAATTCAATGATTTGTTGGAAAAAATTTTAAAGAGGAGAAAAAAAACAACCATGAGAATGCCAAAGTAACAATCAAGATATGCAGGATATCTCATTTACAAAACATTACAATAATTCAGTCAAATTATGGCAATTCACAATATCAAAAAATAAAACTATGACTGTAGCAGTTAATATAGTGTCCCCATTTTAAAAACAATGCTTCAAGCTAGAAAGAGTTAAGAAATATTTATTTTTTAATCTTTATATTTTTTAAAACTACAATAAACAAATAGATCGATGTTCCCCTTTTTTGAGATTCCCAACTATTATTAATTTTCATCTGTTTACATGCACTACCTAATTGTAATTGAAGCTGAATTACTATCAAAATGCATGGTGGTTTGAACCATAATAATTTATAACTTGAGCACAGAATTGAATCTTTGATTTGAAATTCTATGATTATTATTATTATTATAACAAACAAATAAGGAAAGAAAGAGAACCAAAGCTGCTGTAGCACAAATGAGCACATCCTACTCCAATTATTGAGACTTTTTGTGTCACTCTTGATTAGAGCTGTTCATATCATGTCATCTGTTTCCAAAATGTAGAATGGGGTACCAAATATTGCCCAACAAACAAATAAGTTATTGTACCTTCTTCCCAAGCCAAACTGAACCAAAGCAAGCTTACACATCAGTACATGATGCAAGGGTGATCTCATATCTCATATCCCCATCACATAGCTCACTCCCCAAAAACTAGTTCACGTGTAGCTTGAGCTTGTAGACCCATATCAACCCTCCTTTTTCCACACAGGGCTTCAATGGTCCTCTGCCCCACTTCAAAACTTCAAAACTCACCCAGACCCAATGTTTCCAAAACCTGTTGAAAAGTGAGGGTCTCACTCTCAGTAAAGAATGTGCAAAAAATGAAAACTAGAATGAAGCATCAGAGGGAGGTGTTTGTGCAATGTGAAAAGGGTTTTGGGTTTTGGCCAGTCTGGCCATGCTGGAGTTAGGGAAATTAGGTCAACAGCCATTAAAAGATTTAGTGGAGGCAGCAGCAGCAGGAGGAGCAGCAGTAGCAGACGCAGCAGCATTGGCATTTCAGTGAGCAAGAGCATTGCGGGTCTGATCCCCTTCTGCCTGGCTTGTGGCCATGTTCCCCTGCAGGAAACGCCTGCTGGTTACACAAATGGACAAGAGAACATAAATTTCCATGTGCTGTAAATGAGTGAGGAGAACACATGTTTAGATCTCAGACTGTGCCCAAGTTTTTATTTTTATTTTTTTTGTTTATTTTGTTTTATTTTAAATATATTGGAGACAACCACAGTTTTTATTCCTGCAGCCAAATACTGTACGTGTACAAGCCTTACACACACTCAGTGGCCATGACTGCTGCAAATGTGTGTGTGGGGCTACTTCCCATGTTTCTCTATAACACCAAAACCCCAAACCCCATGGATTTTTTCTCTTCAGTGATGAAAGTTGAACTAACAGTTTCATTATTTAATTGAATTGACATATTTTTTGTGCAAATCTGTTCCTGCAATCTGTTATCCATCACAAATAAACTAAGATTACAATCTTGTCATAAATACTAATTTTCACAAATTTTAATATTAAATACTTTTTTTCATGAATGGTAATAAATATGCTAAATCCATCAGATTTTTATTATTCTATACAAATTTTGATAATTTTTTGTCTGGAGGCAATAAATGAAAAAAGAATGAGTCAGGTAAACAAACTTTCAAGAATTTAAGTAGCTAGACATGATGCAAGTGATTCTATTCCACCATTAGTACTTCTAAAGAATGTAGAGAAGCCATTTCAGAAAATAAGGTAAAATCCATCTAATTATTTTTCTTCTACTGTATTTATTTAATTATTTAGTTATTTATTTTTCTCATTTCACCTCCATGTTCCATAACACACAGGCATGGACAATGGCCACATCAAACTCTTAGTGATGGTGATCCATTCCATGGCACAATGAACTTCTCCTCCCCTAAACTAGTTACATTCTTTAGAGAACAAACAAAAATTGACATACTCTCCATCTTTCCTGGATTATTAAAAAAACTAATTCATCAACCCAATGTAGTTGGTGGTTATTGATAGGTTCTAGATTTGAAGTGGGCAATGTTGCCAACTCATAATCCATCCCCACACACAAAGCTAGCAGGGGAAAGACTCAGTTCCCAAGATGGTTGACTGTCTGCCCCTGAGGGTTCAGGAAATCAGGCGAAGGCTTTGAGGAGTTCTTCTCCCCCTGGGACCATGCAAGTGAGGATGAGGCAAAGCAGCAATAGAATATATGTGGGCCTGCAGCGTGTCCATGGGTGCCTGGGGGGAATCAGATTTTCTGCACTGGAGGACAACTGAGGCTCTGGCAACAGAATCACGTACACAAGTGTGCCCATCATGCTGGCTTTTCTGTGAGCTTGATCTTCAGCTTGTGAAGGGACAGGGCACTTCACTTGAGTTGGGGCTCCTTTAAACCCCTGCACCAAGAAGGCATGGCCTAGTCTGCAGCTGGACTAGTCTAGTCTAAACTGCAGCCTCCATGGCTTGCCAGACCATCCAGAAGTTACTACTCTGTGTGGAAAATCTTGGCTCCTGCCACCATCCCCCTGGCCTTCTCTGCTCTATTGTGGTCTCCCTTTGTTCACATCCAAAACTAGAGCACAGCTGAGGCGGTTAATGCATGCAAAAGGGTGACTTAGCAGAGAAATGATGTGGGCTACTGGCATGTGGTGGTGGTAAATCTTAGAGAGATTAACTTCATTAAAACTCAAAGGTTGTGAATAATATTTTGTACATATTTAAACCTTCAATTGAAGACCAAACCATGCATAAAAAATATATATATATATATATATATATAGTATTAGATATATTTATATAAACTATCAAGAATTTAACACTAATGTAAGTATTTCAACATCAGGTTTCATATTTTTATTGTATTTGAATTATAATTTATAATATTTCAACATATATGTATTTTGTATAGAATCATAATAAATTTCAGTGACTTCCAAATTTTGATTGATGTATAAATTAATCTACAATATATTTAGATTTAATATCTAATGAGATTTGTAACTTTAAAAATAAGTTCTAATGGTATATTCAATATTCAAAGTAAGAATTTAGTTACGGATATCAATGTGACTATTTCCATATTTATATTTATAAGTAATTAATAAAATAATTAAGCACTATAAAATAAAAATATTCTTGTTTAGGTTTTAAAATAAAAATAAGAATAAAATTTATATCATTAATTGATATTTGAATAACATCCACATATGTGTATGTATGCATATATATATATATATATATATATTCAATTAGTATTTACAAAATAAACTCAAGTTGATTTGAAGCATGAATCCTTTAAAATTCAATAGTTTTATTGTCATGTTTTAGATGAAATTGCTTCGGTAAAACTTTGATTCCTATTTTAGACAAATGGATATGATTAAGAAACATGTAATTGATAATTTAATAACTAAATGAAAGAAAAAGAAAAAGAAAAATCTGAAGTTTAAAAGTTTGCAAAAATGTAATGCATATTTTTTACAACATTTATAATTTTAAATTATATATATACATATATATATATATATACATACACACACTGTGTTATTTGTGTAAAAAGTTCTTTGGATGTGTAGTTAATAATTTTTATCTGGGGAAAGAAAGTGTTTTTGTGTTCCATTTAAGCTCAAGTTTTGAATATTGACCATAGCTTGTGCAAGGGATTTTTTTATATCTTGAAGCTTCTCATGATTTTTTGAGCATTCAGTGGTACTTCGTACTGACAAATTTTTACAAATTTTAACTGTAAATGATTTGCAAAGACTTATTGCAATTGAGAATATTCTTGGCTGTTGTACGAACAACTTTTCAATACTGTTTTTGCTTGCTGCAGGCAATGTTTGAAGGTTGTTTCAATGATCCTATCATTATATGATTTATTCAAAATCACAGCTCTTTTATCCATCTACTTCACTGGTTGTATTTTAGCATTCATTCAGTTAGAAATTAAAAATAGATATCTTATTTGGAAGATTTGCAGGTAAAGGGGATTTGAAATTTATTGATAATATTAACTTGCAACCTTGGGTAATATTTCATTTTGACCCTCACACTTGCTATATTTCTTTTCTTTTCTTTTTTCATTTCTTTTCATTATCATTTTTTTGCATCTAAAGGCTTTTTCAATAATTCTTAGCTGTTGATGGAACAATTTCTTTTCTTTTCTTCTTTTTTTGTTAACAATGTGACAGTTGAAATTAAATAACTGATACTTGCAAAAGTATATATATTATGGGGTGTATTATGGCAAGGAGAATTCTGTGCCCACTTGGCACTATCATCCCACTTGAAGAATTCATTGATCTAATGTTAAGGTTCATGAATGTTTTTTTTTTTTTTTTTTTTTTTTTTTTTTTCATTAGGCCACATTTTGTATTGAAAACTTCACACTTCTTTGGCATGAGATTTTGAGATTGTTTTTGCATTTGTGTTTGAAAGTGGGTTCCTATTCTTGATTTTAGGAAGTTGTAAATACCTACTTTTGAATGAATTGCTAGTTGAATTTTACAACCATTGTTACTTGACAGAGCTTTAATTGCTTTTATGCTAAAAACACTAATAAGGGACTGGAATTTGGCAATAATAAATAATCTCAAATAAAAGAAGACATTTTTGACAATTCTTTTCTTATACCAACCAAATGGTTTCCTTTTACATGCATTCAGCCTCATGAATACACTCTAAACCATACCTTTTCAAAGAATAAATGAAAGTAGTTCCATATAAGTCAGTTTCAACATATAATCCACTGTTCTTATGCTGATGTGCTCCAATCTGTTATGTAACTTAATATTTTTAATGTTTTTTCTTTGATGTAATTTGTATGCATCACATTTAATATTTTGTGTAGAATTCATGTATTTATTATTATTACAGTGTCTTTGAATAGCCATAGAAAAACCCACTGTGTAAAAGATAAATTTTACACTTCTGCTGAGGTAAAATGCATGTCATTATTCTTAAGGGGGTCCAATCTGGAAATAGAATGAATCATTAAGATTTGAATCTAATTTTGTATATCACAAAAAAGAATATAAATTTTTATTAGTGATATAAATCAGATCATTGGATGGTTGCACTTGAACAATAAAAATTACATATTGGTGTATATTTTAGCTTTGTACAAAAAAATAAATCATTGCATAATACCATGAAAACAATTAATATATTTAATACATATCATTTAAAAGAAACTACCACTAGAATCTTATTTTTTCTAAGTAATTATGTCATTGTAGAATTGTAGCCTCCAATGATTGAACTCCTTGAGAATGACATTGGTAACATTATTAATCTACTTTTGAAATAAAAAATAATTAGTAACTTTAATAGATAAATTATAAAAAAATGTTATTTTTAAAAATCAGTTTGGATTGATAAATAAATTTTATTTTTAGAATTGATATAATTATTGTATATATATATATAAATATAAATTTGACATATTTATAGTCATTAAATAATTTTAAAATATTTTATTTATTTATTTTTACAACCATTATTGTGTTGTAACATGGCTATAGGATAAAAGAGCAAAAGAAAATATGTATTATAGAGGAACTTAATTGAAGACTTAGAAAAAAAATTAATTTATATAATATAGATAAAATATAGAGAGGTAGTAAAAATATTTAGTGCTAATGCTGCCTTTTTGTAAAAAGGGCTTCTATTTACTTTGTAGGGCCATAAACAAGACAAAATAAGATAGATTAACAAAAGTAATATTATAGATATGTTAAGATCAAAGAAAAGGGTAGTTTTTAATAAAATTTACTTTAGAAAATCTTAAATTGATACCCAAGGAAGGCCAGTTGTGTACCAAGGTCAAACCAAGATTCCAAGATATAAAACCATATATCTACAACAAATAGAGAATTCTTTTTTTGATCAGAAAGCAAGACTAAAAAGAAAACTTAATGAGAATTCTTTGAGCATTGATTTCAAGGTTTTTGAATTTGTAATGACTTTGCAAGAGTTTTGCAAAGACAAAGTTCTATTTGGGTGACTCTAATTATTGAGAATTATAGTAGATTCATATTTTGGAAAATTTTATAAATGTTGTAGTAGATCTATAAGTAAATTTTTTTGGATTTGTGAATATAGTTGTGTTGAATGTTTGTTGTGAATTTTAGCTTAATTAGATGGTTAGATTAAAGGTGATTAGAATTTAAGTAGGCTAGGATCTTGGAAATTAGATTTTGAGGGTTAATGAGAGTTTTGGTGATATTAAGCAATTTGCTAGTTAGATTGGATTGGTTCTTTTTAGAGCTAATAGTTAACTTAATTTTTAACATTTTTGTAAAATTTTAGAGTATGTGAATAGTGCAAAAGGAGCTATTGATACTAGAAGATTGACATCAAGATTGGAGAAGTAGAATGGCCGGCACCTAAGCAAATTAGGAGCTTTTTCTTTCAATTTGTGAATTCAAATCCCTTCAAATTTTGTATATTTGTTGTTAACTAGTAGATTAAAAAGTATAAAAAATTTATATGAAGATTAATGGTTAATTTTAAAATTATTGAAGTTTTAAATTTGCTATTGGATTTGATTTGGATTTTGTTAGGATTTACTTAGGATTTTTTTAGAATTTCATTAAGGTTGGTTAAAGTTTGATTAGGATTTAAGTAGAATATCTTTAGGATTTTATTAATGTTGTTAGGATTGTAATAGGATTTGATTAGGATTTGATTAGGATTTGATTAGGATTAAGATTTTATTAGGATTTATTTAGGATTTGATTAAAATTCAATTATGATTTGATTGAGATTTGATTAGGATTTAATTAAGATTTTGTTAAAATTTACTTATGATTTGATTAAAATTCAATTAGGATTTATTTATGATTTCTTTAGAATTGGCTAGGATTTGGTTATAATTTCTTTGGAGATTCTTTAGAATTCTTTATGATTTCTTTATGATTTCTTTAGGATTCTTTAAGATTTCTTTATGATTTCTTTAGGAATCTTTTAAGATTTCTTTAGGATTTTTTTATGACTCTTTTAGGATTTCTTAAAGATTACTTTAAGATTTGATTAGGATTATTAAGGTTTCAATTGAGATTTATTTAGGATTTTATTAGGGTTGTTAGGTTCTTGGTTAGTTGCAAAATACAAGTTTACCTTCCATAGCCAAGTGCCTAATGAATTCTCAAATAAGACAACACGTAATATGATATTGTGCATGTTTTTACAAATTTATCATGAAATCAATCAAAAATTAATATCATATATAGTAATTTTACACATAATTTATAAAAATTTTGAATTTTTTTAGTAACAAATATTTTTAATCAATATTAAGAATAGAATTATTAATTTATTTTTTATGTAAAAAATCACATCAATTATAGACCTAAAAATATTCAAAATTTTATAAAAAAATGGTTAATATAACTTCAATAAAAAATAAAAAATAAAAATACTTGGTTTTTATTTTTTTTAAAAGTATTTTTAGCTCATAAAGTACTAAGAAGGGTGCTAACAGCAAGGGTATTCTTTGATACTTTTTGATACACCAAGTTTCAGCATATAATTATAAATTTCTTAAATTCGTTAGAAAATACAATTTTTTAAAAAATCCGATAGAATCTTTTTAAAAAAATACTATTATTTAATCTAAAGTAAAATATTTATATGAATATTAGATTTAAAATAAATATAAGCTGCAAGAAACTTCAAAATATTTCAATAGTTTGTATTCTAACCTATATATATACATAAGAATAATTATAAATTATCATTACTTTATTGATAAAAATTTAAATTTTTTAAAAATATAGTACATTTGACTACTTATTTTGAAACATATTTAGATTTATAAATAATAAAACCTTTAATTGATTTTTAATTTTAATTTATAAATAAGATAATAAAAGAATTCAATGTTTAGAAATATAGATGATAAAATAATTATTACTAAAAATATTTGATAGCACATATATAGAAATTAAAGGTTAATATTAATAATAAAATATATATACCAAAAAAATTTAAGGTTCTTCTCTACTTTTAAGAATAAGAAATTATTTAAACATAATTTTGATACATATTAAGAATTAAATATCTATTTTTATTAATTTTAAGTATCATTTTAAAAATTATAATCTTTAAAATATCTAAGTTTTTATTAAATTTAAAAGAATGAAAAGAATGGAAATTAAAAATTTAATATATATATATATATATATACAGTGAAGGAAAATAATACTACAAAAATTAAATAAGATTGTCCTACATAAATCATAATTGTCTTGTATTAGGACTCACACAGACTGAGCTGCTCAAGTCCATTAAATATTTCTTATACATGTGCTTGCGTTATAATGAAGTTATTTCTAATGAAAACATTTAAAATATTATGTTAAGGCAATGATTTAAGTTTTTATTCATCATAGGTTTGTTCTTTTAAAAAAGTATAAGATTTTATAAATTTTTTGAATACAATCATCAATATATTTTATAACTTTTTTTACTTAAAACTTAAAGTTAAACTTTCAACTAGCATATATGTTTTTTTTATAATCCTTTGTTTTATTAGCATCTTATCACAACTTAATGTACATGTTTGGTTAAATGTTAAGTTAATTGACCTCCTTATTAAAGTTACTCAATTATATTAAAGCTAAGGTCTGAAGAAATTTCTTGTTATATTATAAACAATTTTGTTATTAAGAAAAAAATAATTGCAGCCTATCACCAATATCTCACAATTGTGTAAAATTTTGAGTTCTTTAATTTTGTACAAAGTTTTAGTCAATATTAATATTATGGATTTATTTTGATAGCTAAATATTATAATATAAAATTTAAAATTAACTACATAATTCCTATTATAGTATTTTTATAATTTTTTACAAGAGCTTTTATAATTTCTTATATCACAAAAGATGTATGTGAATATATATATATATATATATATATTTCTATTTCTATTATCCAAAATGTATGAAGACACTAAAAAAATTATCATGTATTTGATAAAAAAATAAAATTAGTTATTAAATCCATTGCATATCATTAATAAATTGTAATGACTTATTTCAATCAACTTAATGAAGAATTCGTTATCATATAATTTCTATATTATGTATGTTGTAGTATATCACACATGTTAATAATATTATTAACATGTGTGATATTGTATCTAATTTCTTAACAAATGGATCTTATTCTATGTTAAAACCAAGCTATGGATACATTTAGAAATTCATATTTAGAAAATATTAAGTCATTGAAATGATAAGGAGATTCTTTAAAATTGTCAAGTTTACAAACTTGGTAGTTTTGATTGAACTTGGCTTTACCATCCACAATATGTTTTTCTAATCTTAGTTTATGCATTAAAAATTTCAGAAAAGTATTGAAAATGATAATTAAAATTCATTTAATATTATATAAGTTATTAATGAATGAAAAAAAAAAAAAAAAAAAAAAAAAAAAAAACTTTGAAATGTCCCATCATAAATTAGTTGGCACTATATATTACCATAGTAAGTAAGTAAGTAATGCACATTTTGAACATTGACAAATTTTGAAGTGCATCACATTTGTGAGCCTTAAGTAGATTAATGTGATATTTATACAATTTTATCTTTTGAAAGTGGATGTGCTTAGTATTTTGATAGCTAGTAAATGCATTTAATGTATTTATAGAAGTAGTTTTATGTAGTTCTTTAAGGGATGAAAATATTATAAGATAATATGCAATAATTAATATTTAAGTCTTGAACCTCTGATTTTTTTGTAAAAGTAAAGTGGTGTGGCAGTAGCACAAGTACAAAATATAAAAAAAATATCTTATTTCAAATTATTTATGAATGCTTTACAAATCACCAAAATAGTGGTATTTTGTGACTTCAAGGTAATATGATTCTTTAAAAAATATAAAAAATATAAATATAAATACAAAAAAAATCAGATTACTTTTTAAATACTGTTGGGTTTTACATGCCAAATAGGTATTGATATATTAATATATTTATTTGACTTTTAGATTGAACAAGTAAGTTTATTTTTTGAAAAACTATTTAAGGAAAAAACACACACACACACACACACACACACATATATATATATATATAGAAATATTATTTATTTCCAAAGAATAATATTAAAATATGTAAATTTTTAATAATTAATAATGATTATCTAAATGAAGTTCTTAAATTAAATTACAGCCTTAATAAAGTTTAACCATACTATAGTTTGATGGATCAGCCAATATGATTTCTCAATTTGCAAATTGGTATGGAGAGAAAAATAATTTTGAACTTCATCAATAAATGTTTAAAACATCAATAGCATAACAGCATATTTCAAAGTCTTAAAATAGACTTATGGTATGATTGTTTGTAATGAGTTTAGAATTTTAAAAATAAAAGTTTCTCATAATTATGCAATGTTTTAGTCCTTGTATTTTGAAGATTGTTTCAAGAATATTGTAAAATTGTGAACTTACAATCCATTGGCTTATTTGTGTTTGATTCTTATTTTTAATTTGTAAAACATGTAAAATTTGAATTGTTGCATATATGATGATACTTAAAGTAACATTTCTGTATGAACACATCCATGATCTATACATTATAGTTCATTTCTTGTGATCAGAAAGAAAAAATTATAAGACAACTAATTTTAGTATATATATATAAATAAATGTAAACTTTTCAGATTCATGCATTGTTTGCTTCTGGCTTTCAACAAAATATTCATTGGGTTGTATAAGGTTATCATGATTGTGGTCATATATATATATATAAAAATTAAAGCTGCAAAATTTAAGCTACTGCATGTCAAAAATTTATCTCTCATAGGGCTTGTTAATGCAAGCACAAAAGACTTACATGCATATATCTGAAGAATATTTTATAAGTATTATTGATCAAAATTTCAAACTTTTAACTGACAATGACTTTTTGTTTGAAGTTTTTGTTGAGATTGGTTTTTAAAAATTTAACAAATTCAGAAAATAATTTATTTAAAAAATAAATAAAACTTATGTTCAATTCATTAAGAAATAATAATAATACTAATAACACCAATTAAAGATATTTCTAAATCTTTTCATGAAGTAAGGAAAAAAATGTACATACATACACCCTCTCTTGCACATAGTCCTGCCTTTCTTTTTGTATATAAATACATATATATATATATATATATATTTCAACATGGATGAAATAGCCTCTTTTGTTCCTTATGCAACATTGCTCCTACAAATGCTAAACCAAAATGAGATCCAACAAGTGTACAACACAGTGATCACCATGTTGGGAACCATGAGCAGAACAGCTCCAAAATGTGGCATCCTCAGTTTGCAAGCCTTGTGCAGAAGCCTGTGTGAGTTTGGGGGGATGCATCGCTGCAAAAGAGAGTGCCCCAGGAGTGTGAGTGAATACCATTTTTTGCAATAAACTTAGCAGCAGTGCAGGGGTGTTAGCATGGGTTTTCTGAGGCCGATGGAACATGCTTGTGGGTTCACAGACAGCAAGGGATCTCCTTCTTGTACCCTGACCTTCAACAGGCTCGCAGTGCCAGCCAGCCAGCAACCCCCCTGGGCCCTATTCCCTGTCCATCACAGGATCAGCATGAGAGCCTTACTTAAGGAAATCCAAAGCCTGTGACTCGAGGCTGATGCTAAGAACCTCACCCCCACACACACACAAACCCACGTACCCACTATTGCCTCTGACTCACATTCTCCAATCTTGTCACATCCTCTAGAAGACTTTTGTATAGTAAAAAGCCAACCCCCAATGGAATCTAAACACAGGAGTAGCAAGTGGGGTGCTTTTGTTCTCCACAACCCTTTTTTCAAGAATTTTTTTTTGGAGATCTTCTATTGCTTCCATCACACGAAAACTCAAGGTGCAGGTAATGTGTCATGCCCACTTTTCAAAAACTGCAAAAAGTGGGGTTTGTTGATAAAGGAAATTGCACGAAATTGTTGCTGGTTTTTCCTGTGTTTGTGGAGCATGATATGCATGCAGCTAAAAGGTTGGGAGATCTTGCTTTTTTGGGTGGGTTTTTTCCACATGAGGGACCACACCATGGTGATGTCTCTTTTCAACGCCTTGTGAATATAATTTGGTGTTTAGTAAGGGTGTAAACCATTGCAAAGATAACTTTTCATCATAGTTATTATTATTATTATTATTATTCTGTTGATTGTTTTGTTTGTTTTAGAGTTATGTAGGTGGAGGTAGTCAAGTGGTGGTGACAATAGTGTTGACTTTATTCTTGTCTGAGGTTTGTACAAGTTTGTTGACAATGAAAGCTCTTGTAGGCAACTTCATCATCAAATTGTTAACATAAGTTTGCCTTGCCTATTGCTCATGTACAAAGCTGTTTGAAAAGTCAACAAAACAAAAAAAATTAGCCTTCACAACTATTTGCTATTTTTTGTACACAAGGTTTGTCATATTGTTGCAAATACCAGTGTAATGCTTTGGAACCACCCATAAAATAATGCAGCAAATGCATGTATGTACAAATGTATGATTTTGCAAAAAGTATCAGTAATTGATTTACACATAAACAAAAATTTAAAATAAAATTTCAGATTAAAAATAATTTAAAATTAAACACTATTTGTAAATAGAACCACAAATTTTAAATTCACTATACATACTCAAATACAATTTATGAAGTGCATAGTAACAATATATAAGCATTAGAATATATATATATATATATATATATATATATACTTTAATATTTTAATGAATTAACTTATTCTAGAGATTTTAAAGCCAAACTAAATAATATTCTATTTATAAAAAACAGTTACAACCAAGAATGAGGATTGGTAACCAACTATGCCAATTTCTCATGCCAAAATAAACAAACCCTGCATCTAAAAAAAGAAAAAAAAGAAAAAAAAGAAAAAAAAGAAAAAAGAAAAAACCAAAAAATAGTAATGAGTTTGTTAAAACATTTGATAAATTTCTACAGTAAAAAACAAAGTCTTTCAACAAAAAATTCAAATTTCAAACTATTGAATTATTTAATAAATCCACTATTCAAACCCATCATACAGAATTCCATGTACCAGTCCAATACAAACCAAACTTGGTTAGTGTCTACATTACTTATCAATCATACATTGTTTGCCACAACATCACGCTGTGACTCCACAAACTTGGGGTGTAAACCAACTTTTAGTTGCAACTGCCTAGCTCAGTGCAGGCCAGCCATTCTGCCCCCCATGCTCTTATACACTCCTTGCAATGCTCTACATGACCTTCCATAACTCTAGTAAATAATCAATAAGAGAAGGGTCTTTCTTCATCCCTTCTTTTCACAGCTCAAAAAACCTCCTACAACTTTGGGTCCTGAGATGCATTAACCCTCACATCACATTCCACAAAGAGGATCCTCGGAGTACACACAGAAGTATTGAAAAACCACCAAATCAAATCATGCACTGAGGTCTATTGTACCCCCCACCCCCAATCAACAACAGAGCTGTATTGCTGGCACTGGGATTAATTCTCAGAGGCAAGGGATAACTTTGTGGCAATGCTACAGCTGTGCAAGACCAGGTGGAAATCCAGCAGGAAAAGTGACAAAAAGGAAACAAAAACAAAACACACACACGTAGAGGGTGCAGATCATCTGTGACTGTAAGCAGTCAAGAGTGGGGGAGCATGTAGTGAGGAATGAGCTCGTTAGAAGCACTAATTGAATGAGCTCCAGGTCCACGTCTTCCCTGGGGGGGGGGTGTGTGCACAGTGGGGGGTTGCATTGGAAGGGACGCCGACGGAGTGGGAAACTGAAAGTGACAGAGTGAGTGAGTAAGTGAGAGTGAGTTCCTTCGTTCGTTAGGCCAGTTGGAGTTGGGTTGGGAATGGGTAGGAGTTCAGTTCCAGTCCAGTTCTTCCTTCATTTCGTGCAGGAAGGGCAGCGCTGTGCGTGGCCGGGGCCTGCCAAGGCCCTGACCTGGCGCGGCCTTTCAGCAATGAAGAAGAATATAATTTACTGCTGGCTGCAAGTACAAGGTGATGCCGGAGGAGCAGAGATAAATGATCTCCTGGCTTCTCTCTCTCTCCCCCCCCACCCACCCTGAGCTGTTGTTCTCTCCCATTCCATACTGGATGAGCACCTTGTACTGACCCGCAAGTGGGATTGGTGCAGTGTTTCTGTGAGTGAAGCGGGCGAGTGGGCGGGCTGAAGCCTTCTCAAGCCTTTGAAAAGTATTTGAGAGCTTTTGGTTCGCTCTTCCTGTTTGTCGAGAAGTGTTCGGAAACTGGGTGGTCGTTTCGTTGTTTTTAGAGCAGGAAATGATCTTAAATTTTTTTTGTCACGTACTCAAGTACGGGGAGGGGTCTGCTTAACGATCTCCTACACCTGAGGTGTGGGACTAGTTGCGGATTAGTGAGCGGGTTAGTGTGTTTGTAGACATCCTTGCGAGGGGTGGAATTCACTTTGGAGCACTATTGCACCGTAGCTTTTTGAGTTAGGAGAGGAGCGGTGGGTAGGGTGCGGACAGATTGCGAGGGGGTGAGAGTGATGGCGATACGGAGGGGGATCTGCAGTGAAACATGCTGCATGAGGAGATAAGGGCTTGCTTTAATCTCCGGATCAAGTGATGCAGTGTGAGTATGTGTGAGGGAGAGAGACACATACACTCACACACACAAAGAGAGATTGAAAATGGTGATGCGGAGTGGCTTCTCGCAGAGCTAGAAACTGCAAGCTGCTGAGTGTGAAAGGAAATTGTACTACTCAAAAGCCGTGCCCAGATTTACTCGTATTCCTCATACACCAATGATGCCAATCGTCCGCCTTTCAAACTTGAATTTAGAACAAATCTGGGGATCTCCCTCAAATTCTGTCGTGTGGAAATTTTTAGGATTTGGGGGCTAACTCTTACGTGTGTGCGCTTCGGAACGTGCCGTGTGCTTCAAATCTCAGAGTGGTATAATATCCCCTTTACCGGTTTCTGAGTTGACTGCAGGGTGGTAGAGAACGGACTGCAATGCATTGTGCGATTAATTGCGAGCAGTTTCTGGAAGAAGGAGGATTAGAATTTGCGGCAGAGTACGGGCTCGGAGACGAGTGACTGAAGAAGAGAATCTGTGAGAGGTGTGCTTTGTCTACGGGGAGATCCGAAGGGAGATTAATACTGGCGTGTAGTGTTCTGCCTTCAGTCGTGGGGTTAACCCTTTCATTCGAGTCGTAGTGATGAGCGCAACAGAGTAACAACAGATTTCAGAACCAGAGTTATGACTAAGCGCATGCCTGAAGAGAGGTGGTTACAACTGCAATTCAATATTTGTCAAGGCCCTGAGTCATCATCATTACCATTACGATTCTGAAGGAACTGGAAACTGCCAGCGCCGCGACGCTGCAGCAGAAGCAGCAGTCCGGGCTGTTGGTCACTCCCTTGTACAATTACCAATTCAGAGACCTCATTTTTCACCCATCTCTTTTCGAGTGTTTTCCTGCCACAAGGTGATTGATTCCCTCCCGCCTTTGAGTAGTCGGATTGCAAGAATCATGCGGTATCAAGATCCCGCTGTGTCAGTCCCGAGATCAGGTTGACTTGGAAGGAAACTGACGTGATGATTGGTAATGTACTACAACTACACCCTGCAGCTTTTGCAGAGTTTATTATGGAATTTTCGTTCGCGAAGAGTGGAATTTAGGGTGACGGCGAGGGACAGCCTGGATTTAACATATTATTATTCCTATTCATCGTAGCTCATCACGCAGCTATCTCACTTCGCCCCTTCTCCTTTCATTTCCCATCCTCTTCGCAGTACTGCAGGCTGTACGCATCATCGAGTACCAAGGATTTTGAGGATTTCAGGGTAGCCTTGCCAGTACCCTTGAAAATAATATTGGGCCTCCTGTTAATACCTTTCGGGAAGATCGTAGGTTTATGTTGATGAAATTATGGTCTTGAGGCTGCCTCTCCCAAGCAACACTTCAAAATGGTGACTGTAGAATGCAGTTTTAAGGCGAAGTTAAGGTCTGAGGCAACGTCGAGACTGAGCGGACAGGTGGTGTGTTCATCTCAAATTAAAGACGCCACGCAAGAATCGGGCAGGTCACGCCATCGAAGTAGATGTAGATGAAATGGTCGGGTTCGGATTTGAATTTTGATGGCTTCTTCGTAAGCAGTCAAATGCAGGATATTTTTTTGGGTTAGGTGCATGTTCGTGCATCGAATCCTGTGACGGGCCCATCCCACCCGATTGACGAGGCAAAAATGTCTAGTTTATTGGACCGGCAGCCCTCGTCGCCCATGAAGCTGAAAATCTGGTTGACCCCACACTCGGGGGACTGCATCAGCGTCGTCCGCAAGAGGTCGCCCTGTCGAGCATAGAGAAGTGCCTTGGCAGCCGCTTCGTTGCTGCCAACCAGCAGTTCAGTTGGACGCAGTGCAGGAGAGGGATTGATCATCGCTTAGTGAGACGGACTATTCAGGCAAACAATCTAGTTAAGAAGCACACGAACGTAAGAAGATGGAATTGATCAAACAACCTGGCTTGAGAGGAGTCGACGGGGCGCGCAACATTGTAGTGGCGGCTTTCGTGGGATGCATCCTAGCATTTCTGTCGCAGACGTGCTACGGAAGTGCGACGACCGATCGTATTTATTTGGAATCGCTCTCGTTGCAGGGCATGCTCTCGTTCGACAACACCACGGCGGCGGCCAAGGACTGGGGTCAGTTGCGTAGCCTCAAGCCGGCTGCAGTGGTGTACCCCACCGCCGTGGAGGACATTGCGACAATTCTACAAGCTGTTGCGCGGTCGGAATCTGAGCTTACCGTAGCGGCTCGCGGACTGGGGCATTCCATCAACGGTCAAGCTCAGGTAACGATCCAGCCCTGTCAATTCAATGCTACAGTGTGTGAATTAAGTCTGACAATGGCTCAACCATGTTCGCGTTGAATGTGAGTTTCTTATGGTCGGTGGAACTATTTCTGATGTGATAGGCGCACAATGGCATTGTCATCGAGATGACGGCCATGAAGGGGATCCGAGTGATGCCGCTGGGCGACCTTGGTTCTCTCCACGTGCCATATGTGGAAGCCATGGGCGGAGACCTCTGGATAGACGTCCTGAAAGCCTCTCTCGAGTTCGGCCTCGCACCCAGGTCCTGGACGGACTACCTTTACCTCACCATCGGGGGCACTCTGTCGAACGCTGGTGTCAGCGGCCAGGCCTTTCGCCACGGCCCTGAAGTCAGCAATGTTCTGCAGCTGGAAGTCGTCACAGGTATCAGTGCAACTGCCCCACTTCATGCTATCAATGCACACCAAAACCTCATGGCGATTGTTCGACTCTTGGTATAATTCTGATCTTCTCTATCTCCCCGATGATTGCAGGCAGGGGCGAGCTCGTGGTATGCTCCCCGACCTCCCACTCGGACCTCTTCTTCGCCATCCTCGGCGGGCTAGGTCAGTTCGGCATCATCACCAAGGCGCGCATCGTCCTCGAGAAGGCCCCGCAACGGGTTCGCTGGATGCGCGCCATCTACACCGACTTCGCGACGTTCCGGCGCGATCAGGAGCTGTTGATCAGATCTAGCTCCGGCAGTCAACCATTTGACTACGTGGAGGGCTTCGTGGTGGTGAACGACGCGAACCCCATCAACGGGTGGGGCTCGGTTCCTTTCACCCCCGGCGACATCTCCGAGGCCATGATCCCGCCCCAGGCCGGCCATATCATGTATTGCCTGGAGGTCACCAAGGCTTACTCTGCAGCTGATCTTCACACCCTGGATCAGGTACCACTGATGATTTCAACACCGACGTCTCCACACACCATGTGAAAAAATCGCAGTAGGATGAAAATTTACTGTCAGATGCAAAACCTCTTTGTTGGATCTAGGAATTAACTTTCAGCGTAGTATTTCTGCTGATTTGATTTTGATAAGTTTATGAGAGACTTGTCAGTTATTGGATTCTGTGGTTTAAATGATGGGTCTAAAGTACTAGGTTATGATGAAGTTGAATACCACCGCGGCTTGAGATTGAGAGAGGATTGAGTTGGTCCTAAGGATGGGATTTCATAAATTTTGGGGTGACTAGATTGAAAGGCATATGACCAAGTGAGAGAAACCTGTTATGATCCATGGAGTATCACAATTTGGAGTGTTTTAGTACTGGTCAGGAAACTCCACATCTTGTGTATCTGTTTTGTACTGATACCCAAGATTTGGCATTCAATAGACTTTCCACTTCTTCTCAAGATAGATTGGACTTACACCAACCTATTAAATGTGTTGTGCAAGGGGGTGATAACTAAAGAGATTTGATTAATCTGCCATATCTTCTGGATCCTGTGGATGGCAGTATTCATGATTTTTTATGATTGGATTTGCCTGTTGGTTCTGATGATGAGATGGCTTGTCTGTTGGTTTATTGCCTGCGCAGGTGGTGGAGAACATGTTGTCACGGCTTAGTTTCCACCGCGGCTTGCTTTTCAAGACGGACACCTCTTACTTCAAGTTCCTGAATCGGTTGCATGATGTGGAGCTGCAGTTGAGTGCAAGGGGGCTGTGGGATCAAATCCCTCACCCGTGGCTCAACCTCTTTGTGCCTGCGGCATCGATCAACTGTTTTGACAGGCTTGTATTGAAGCAGCTCAAGACGTGGGATTTTAGTGGGCCTATTCTTGTGTACCCTTTGAACAAATCCAAGTGAGCGTCCATTGCTCTCTCAAAACCTCTCTTGAACTTCAATGAAATTTTCACTAGAAAAAGATTTAAATAGATGGTTTTCTTAAAATCAATGTCAACTTGTTTTTTCGTCCAACCTGTTCGATAACATACAATGCATACCGAATGGAGGTTGATTGTGTTTACACGCATTGTCTGGCTAGCTACCAAACCAAACCACAGCTGCATATTGATACTACAGCTGTACTGAGCCAGGAACAAAGATTTAGAAATAGTAACCCGGGAATTTCTGAGCCAAAAAACGATAAGAGCAAAAAAACTTTTTTTTTTGCTTTTATCGTTTTTTGGCTTTTAGCATTCCTTCCATCGCAGCGCAAACAAAATGGGATAAAACTCGATAAGTAGGCATAATAAGTCATTCATTAACTTTATTGAGCTCTCAGAGACTTTGTTGGCGTAGCCAACAAACTGCAGCCCGCGGCAAGAGAGCCCGTAAGGCCGCACTGGCTCTCTGATGAAATTAACTGAGAGGATGCTGGGACGTCAAACGAGTGGCAGAAATTGAGCAAGTGTTTGGTTGAGCTGTGTGCAGGTGGGACAGACGGTTCTCTGCGGCTGTACCCGAGGGCCCTGAAGAAATCTTCTATATTGTAGCCTTCCTGCGGAACAAGCTCCCGGACACCCTCAGCGGCCCTCCATTATCAGTCATGCTGGAGGAGAACGAAAACATCCTGCGCATTTGTGAGCCTTTGCATTGCAAGCAGTACATGCCACACAATCTGGACCGACAGCAGTGGAAGCATCACTTCGGCTCCAAGTGGGACTTATTTGTTCACAACAAGCAGCTGTTCGATCCGTGTGGCATTCTCTCCCCGGGGCAGAACATTTTCTCCCGCCGCCAGATCAGCCTCAACAATCACTTGGCATTTCGTGGGATGCAGGAATGACGAGGCGGATTCAACGAGACGTCACGGTGGAAGCCGATGAAATCCTATGGCTTAATGCGAAAGCTATTAATCCTTGCTGCTGTTATTGGGCTGCTATTTTGGTGATTGAGCAGGTAGTTAACCTTGTATGGATTTTACTTGATAAGTGAGAGTGTTAATTGAGGGAAATTGAGACAGATGAGTTGATAAAGCACTTGGATGAGTTCCCAAGGTATAGATTTATCATCCATCTTAATTGTTAGTTTCTCCTGTAGCTTTGGAAGAAAGTAAAGAAAAACAAAAAAAAACAAAAGGATTTATTTTCCCTTGTACATAGTGAATACGAGGAATTTGTAGAATTAGCACAGAGATGTCATTTGTAGTTCACCAATTTCAAGCTGGAAGAAAGGGCATGCAGCTAATATGTGGGTGGGGACCCACCCATATTTGGAAGTACATTGATGTTGAAGGAAGGACAAATCCCCAAGCCCCATATTGCCTTACGAAGGGTGAGTCATTGCCCCTTGATTGGCCATGTGCTGGCTTGCCTTACAACACCATGTTGTGGGGGGTTTTGTAGAGAAGTTAGCAGTGCTAATTCAGAATTAAGCTCTAGGATTAGAAACAAACACAATTGCTGATGATTTCCGGAGCTGAATAATCTGAAGTTGGTTGGCATATCTGGGGATTTGTGTGTTGTAAAGAGAAACGTGGCAACTCAATTCCTTTCAAAATAGTCATTTCAAAGATTCTTTCCCTTTTTCTTTTTGTGTCTATCATTCATTCATTTGTGTATTTCCAATTTTGAAATTGGTGTGGTTTTTAACATTTTGAGACCTTACGAACACTGGGCAGTTCAATGTTCTTGTGATTTGTGAACCTGTTTATTATGTCCATATTGCATAGAGTGATTATTTATTGAAGAAGTTGGAAAGGTTTGTAAAACTAAGCTGACTGATTAATATTTAGCTGTGTGGTGTTCACTTCCCCCACACAAGATAATTCAACAAGTAGCAGATGGTCCCCTCACCAACTGTTATCAAATGTCATATCATTGGCAATGAGAGAATAGGATTGTTCATTTCAATGCAATACTTTGATAGATATGCAATATTTTCAGTAACAAAGTCTTGATTCATTTATTTTTCTGATAAATTTTATGGAACAAGAATACTGAAAATCTTGTGAAGGGAACTCATTTGTTGAAAATGAAACATGTACTTCATAAATATTTTTGAATTTCATGATTATGAAAGAAAAATGATGGTGATTGATTGTTGCAAGAAAATCACCACATTTTAGTAATATATTATTTGTAATTTCTATGTATGTATTTCCATATATTCACTTGGAATTTACCATATATCTGTAAAAAATTAATTTTAATATGCATACGTGTTACTTTTCCATGTGTTGATGCCATCAGCTTGTTTGAAATTTATAGTAAGTATGTAAAATTTCAATTCTAATGTTTAAACAAGCTGCTTTGGACATGAAATGATAAATCAATTAACCAAGAAGTATTTGTTTATACCAGAAGGAGTATTACCACAGTAAATCATGCAACAAATTTATAGAAATAACTAGCTATGAGTTAATTTAGAGGCTACTTATAGTATTGGAAAAAATTGGGTCTCATAACTAGTTTTTGTAAAGTGGATATGCGGGTGTGTGTGTATATATATATATATATATAAATGAATCTTAAACCAATACTCTGTTATGTTGATGAATTGCATGATTCTTATACATGCTCAGATAAGTATTTAACACAATTCAGAATGTCAAGTTTCACAAAAATTATCAAAAGTCAATGCATTTGAATATAAAATAATGTGAAACCTAAAATTTAAGTTATTTTGAAAAAAATAATTATACTCTAGTTTGGAAGGCAATAAATTTTATATTTTAAATTTAAAGAGTTTTTTTAATACTTGTAATTTGATTGTTAAGCAAGTTCAATCACTAGTTCTTGAAAAATATAAGCTAATCCTGCAGTTAAAAATTAATATTATGCAGAATTTTTTAAACTTATGTCTTCTTTTTCCTTTCCAGGAGTCATTTTACAGGAGTGTGTTCCACATTAACATAAAGAAGATATAATAAATATAATTTATTTTTTAAGTCTCACATTTGTATAAATGTACCCTAGTTCTGTAGTTTTGTTTTATAATGCAACGTTTACCAAGGAATCTCAACATCAAATCTCCAAGATGGAATGCTTATTCAGGTTGAAAATCCAACCTTTGTTGATTTTTGGTTATTGTTGTAGTTATGCATACATATCTGACCATATATATATATATATATATGTATATGCATATCTATAAATATATAAACACTTATACTTACCAGGATCAAGCCACACATAGTCAAAGATATGTGTGTGTATATATATATATATATATATATATATATGTGTGTGTTTGTATATCTTATATATATATATATATATATATATATACACACATATAAATGTAATACAGCTCAAAAATACTCAATACAGATCTACAAATATATATATATATATATATATATATGTGTGTGTGTATATATATATACTGAACCCAAAACTGACAGTGTCGTATATTTGTCAAGCACCAAAACTTCAACACCTGAGGGCAATGCATGGAAAAAGTGGATTTTGACAAAGCTGATGTGGCATACACTCACTGGGAGAGGTACCTGCAATGTACAAGTCTGATGATAGACTGTAGCGTAAATTGTGTATGGCAATCCGCAATGTATTTTGCCAAAGGAGGGGATGTACAATTATAGTGAGCTTGGAGTGAATGGCTAGTCTGTGAACACAGCATTTTCATAGTACTGCATGCACTAAAGCATTGGGGGGGTGGGGGTGGTAGTGGTGTTGGTGTAGTAGTACTCCCCTCCCCCCCTTGCTTACATCTTGTTGCTCTTTGTGTACTGTTGGAGATGGAGACTTGGTTCTGCACTGTGTAGTGTTACAGACCATGACAGCTTGTCGCCCTCACCCTCACTGTGACTGGGCTTTCTGGTTTAAAGCCTCTCAGGGGCTGAAGTCCTTACACCTTGATTGCACACCACTAGGGTTGTGTGTATGAAAAATAAATTAATAAATAAAGATAAACACAAAAAAAATGGATTTCTTTTAAAGGGTTGCGTGAAACCAACAAGTTATAACTAGTTTTTGCACTTGAAGCATTTTCATCCATGGTGCACCAAGTGGGTGTGGTACAAAGCTAAGACAAGTTTTTGTTTAAAGATTGTTTGCTAATTTGGGCTTTTTAGGGCTGTTGCTCTCATTGGTGGACTTGGAAACAAGGATTTTCAAAAGATTATTTGCCTCAGGGGAGGTCTAGATTCATGCACTCTTTGTTGCATCACTACTATTTGTGGAGCTTGTTTTATGTGCATTTTTTTTTCTTTTTTTCTTGCCATTGTTTGTGTATTCAATCCCATATTGATTGGTAAAATAATCAAATTTTTACTATAAGATTAGTATAACAAAATCTTTTGGATTATTTGGTACTTTGAAGTTGTTCTATTCAAGTTTAATTTTCAGTTTCTAATAGCCATAGTCCATTTAGCATTGGAATATGGCTATTGTGGTAAAGTTCTAAACTAAGATTTCCCACATCGTAAAATGTACCCCTTTGGCATACTTTAATAGAGAAGCTTTCATCATAAACTAATATGAATAACAGTCACTTTTAAAAGAATTTTTATATTGTGTTTTTTTATTTCTGGCCTTGCTTGTAAACAAACAAAATAAAATATGACTTCTATTCTTTTTTTAATGATTCTTGTAAACGCCTGATTTGACAAAATTTGTGCAACAGCAAGAGAAAATGGAAAGCTTTAAGTAATGCCCATTAATAAAAATATTCAAGTTATGAATCAAACAAACAATATTATTCAAAGTTGTAGGTAGGATAAATTCATTAATCCTTTTAAGATTATAAGTGGAGTTGAAGTGTTAGAATAATTACCCAACCTTAAAGAAACATTAAATATTGATCAAAACAGAGGTTTTAAGTAGAAATTTCAAGCTTTTAAAGTGCAAGCAGTATCAATGGATGGGACCAAGATACACAACCTTAACAAATATTCACATTTAGTATCAAATTTCTTCTGGCTTAAAAAAATGGTTTTGAATTAAATTGAGTTTTGTATTGATTTGACTCTTAACATGTATTTATTTAAAATCCAAGGTTGAACAAAAGGGTTAATAACTTTTGGAGGTCTAGAAGGCCTGTACAGATAGTTTGTAAATATGATGAAAAACAAATAAACGATCCTTCAAGATCTATGATTATATATATGTATATATATATATATATATATATATATAATTAATATTTAATAAAAAATTATGTAGTTTTAAAGAGCCAATTAATAGTAAAATTTAGAAAATTATATGTATACAAAAATGAATACAAATATCATTTTACTTATTATGAATTATCTGTACAAAGGAAAATTTGAAAAAATAAAAGATTGTTTTCAAAAACTTTATTAGACTAATTTGGTACTGTTAGCAAGTTTTTATATAATGGTTTAAAATTTTAATTAAAACATTTCAAATATCTTTGCATATATGTATAAATTAATATTTTCATATTAGATGTTAAAAAAATATTAATAACTCTTGTTAGAAATAAGTCTTTTATATTATAATTTTTAAATATTTTTATGTATATATATATATATATATATATATATATAAATTTATACATATATATATATATATATATATATATATATAGAATGATTTTTTTAATAATAATTAAATATATAATCAAATTTTTTTATTATAAAAACTATCTATTAGCATCATAGGAATATTTTCTTTAAGTTTTAAAATAATATTGATATTAAAAAACTTTAAAATATATATTATATTTTTTTGAATTTCTATAATAAAAAATTATTTAGATTATTTATTTTTATTTGCATAAAAAATTATTTTTTAAACTTTAATATTCTTTTTAATTCTTTTATAAGTAGATATCTTATATTAATATAGATTTTTATACAGGCAAAGATAAACTAAAATAAAATATATTGTGATTTATAAAAACAATTATAGAGATATATTAAAAATTTTAAAATAAATAAGTTTTAAATTTAAAAAACCACTATTATTGAAATAAACCAAGTTCCATATTTTTCAATACTTATAGATTAGAGATTATTTTTCTTATTTTTAGCAAATCTCATTGCAAAATATAAGCTAGAAGATTTTATACAAAATATTATTTATAAGACATCTTATCAATCTTTATTACAAATCTTCTGAAATATTTCTAATATATTTATTAGATTTTAAAATAAAATAATATTTTAAATGTTTTTTTTAAACTATAAAAACTTCTAGTCCTACAAAAAAAAAACTATAATAATAAATAGCATAACTTCAAAATTATTGATATAAATTATTTATCATTCTTAGATTTGAATAATTCATCCAATGCTCTTGTGTGGTTAAGGTTTTGAGGTACTTTGAATGTAATTGTCAATTATGATATAATGCCAAAATTTTCACCTTATAATATTACATGCTATATTTGAATAAAATAGTTGGTGTTAATATAAAAGAATTATATGTATGCATATATTTAAATAAAAATAAAAATAAAGTATAAATTATTTTTACTTATCATAAAATTTAATTTTAGATTTGTAATAGTATTAGTTGGTATAAAGAAATGTTTATAATGCAACGAAATTAATCAACTAAAATCTTTAATAAATTATTTGTTACAAAAGAATTAATTTAATATTTTTTTAAAAATATAATAAAATAATAACTCAAAAATATACTCATTTAAATTTTAAAATTTAAATTTATTTATTATATTAATATTATTAATCTTGCTCAATATTTTTAAAAATAAAAGTTATAATTTATATAATTTTGTAAAGATTAAAATTTTATAAATTGAATTTAAAATCATATATATATATATATATATATATATATATATATATATATATATAAAATTTGAAGGGTATATATTTGAAATCTATGTCAAAAAAGATAATAGCATACTTTTAATAAAAAATTATGAAGAAAATTACTTTAACTAAATTTTAATCATGTATAAAATATTTATTCTTAAAATAATTTAATCATAAAATCAATAAATTAAGATATATATATATATATATATATAAAGAAAAAAAGAAAAAAAATCTATTTAAATTTTTAATTTAACTTTGTTTTAAGATGGATATTTTTGAAGAAATTTTTATCAAAAAAGTTTTTTTTAAATATTTAAAATTTTTTTCTTTTATTTTACTAATTTATTCTATATTTAAAAAAATCTTAAGAGATGTTTAGAAAATTAAATATTATTTTTCTTAAATTATTTCTAACTTATTTAAAAAATTTCTAACTTAATTACAATATGCAGAAGACAATGGTGTAACTATTGTATATTATTTACTATCTATATTATTAAATGTCATTTATTTTATTTTATTTTTATTTTTATTTTCCTAAGTAGGAGATTAGTAAATTAATTTTATATGAATTACTATAAAATCTAGGATTTTCATATGAAAATAAGATATTATATCAAAGTATTTATTGAATTGTTGTTATTCTATATATTTGTGTAGAGCTTATAGAAGTTACATGAATATTATAGTTTTTAAATGTTTAAGTTGCATTAGTAATATAATTGAACTAATAGTCTATCTATTAACAATCTAAATATTGTTATGATTTTATGTATAATTTGTTTTAGTATTGATTGATTTTTTTTACATCTGATAATAATCTAATAATATTGATTTAAAATCTTACATTTCTATTAGCAAGAAAATGATCTTAAAGATCTTATACTATATTAAATTTGATTACTTTCTATTATATTAATTATTTATTATAAAACCTAAAGTAACTAATTTTTCGTAAAGAAATTATTTTAGATTATAATTTAAATTCACAAGTCAAATGGCATTATATATAGATTATGCAAAATAAATTTATTATATATAAATTAATTATGAAAATATGATAATTTAAAAACATAAAATTAACAACTTGCTTCTACCAATCCATTTATAATTATACATATTAGCCACATGTCATCTTTATCAACAATAATATAGCCTCTTGTAGTTAATTGTCTATATTCAGTCTAATAATTTGTATTAATATTTTATATCTTATTTGTTTTTAGTTGGCATTAAAACTAATAAATTAATTTTATGATATTCCATGTAAGATTTAGAATCTAATTTTTTAATTAATTATAATTAATTATAATTAATATAGTTATTAATATAAACATGGTTGTTTAGAATCTTTTTATAAAAATTATAATAAGAAATATAAAAGTTTATTTTTTTATTATATTTTTTATAGAAATTTTTATAAAATAATTTTATTAAACCTTATTTTATTATTATTTTCTTACTTATTCTATTATTTTATTAAATTAATTTTATAAAAAATAAAGATTATATATTAAAAATCAATAATAATATATATTATTTTTTTAGAACTTAAATCATCTAATTCTCATAAAAATATAATTTTTGAATATATATATATATATATATATATATATATATATATATATATATATATATCAAAATTAAAGTTTTTAAAATTAAATTTAAAATTAAACATTATAACTTTATTTTGAAGAACTTTTAAAATTTTAAATCTGCTTTTACTAATTATATTATGATTATTTTGATTTGATATAATATATCATATAAAATAATAAAATAAAATAAATAATTTAATATTTTTAATATAAAAGATCAAAAGTTTATTTATTTAATTTTATAAATATTTTTAAAGATTTATTTCAAATAATTTAATTAAATTTTTAATATATTTTAACTTTATTTTTACATTAAATGTAATAGATATTAGAGATAAAACTTTTATAGGATTTTATTTAGTATTCAAAATTGTATGTATATGTTCTTATTCTACTTATGATAAAAAAGAATAGATGCTTAAAAATGTGCATATATTATTACAAATTCAAAAAGTTGATCAAAAAATATTATTATTCTTTAATTTTTAGTTTTTGGGTCCATAGGATAATTAAAAAATATTAAGATATTAATTAAAAATAAAATATTTAATATAAAATACAAAGATTCAAAAAATCGTTTTAATATTGATATAGTTTGGAAAGAACAATATATTATAGGTGAATTGTAGAAAATTATAATATGTGGTTAATGCAACAAATAAAGTATTCTTTTATAGCTACCAAATGAATCTATATTCAAAAAAATCTATTAGATTATTACAAAGCTATGATCAATCTAATTTAAAATAATATTAAAATAATTTTTTGAGTGTGGTATCTAATTACATATTAGTACTTTGTAGAATCTCCTTTGGCCTTGATAATTGCCTCCAACCTCTTGGACATACTTTCTATTAACTTCTAGCACAAAACTACTTCAGTTTCATTGTATTTTACAGTTGTTTTTTTTCCATAATTTTCAAACTTCTTTTGGTTTTGTCTCCCAAGTATTGAACTAGCATTTGATGTGCTCCTAAAGATGTTCAATGGAATTAAGATTAAACGATTGAACAAGTTAGTCCATTAATTTAATCCTATGATGATCAAACCACTCCCATGCCAGTTTTGAATTGTGCTTAGGATTGTTATCTTGGTGAAAGATCACTCCTTTTTTAAAAATGGTAGATTTTTCAATGCTAGGAAATAAAGTTTTTTTAAAAATTTCTACAAACTGCTTGGCATCCATCCTCCCTTCAACCTTTGGCATCCTTCCAATTACATTCCATTCTATACACCTCCATATTATTATATTTCTATTTCCATGCTTGACTATTTTTTAGATTTTTTTATCAAGCAAGGTATGGATCCTTTTGTTTCTATACCCACTTTCTGCTATTTGACTCAAATTTGTTGATTTTTTTCTTATTTGACTAGATAACCCTCTTCTAATCCTCTACAATCAATTCTTTGTACTTCAAAGCAAAATCCAAATATTATTTCCAATGGTGGGTAGATAATAGTGGTTTTTTTTTCTTCACCGCAACCTTCATATTATATTTCTTGAAGATATTTTGGATTGTTTGGATCAACACAAGATTATTAATAATATTGTTAAGATTTTTGGCAACTTCAATAGCATTCTCAAACTTTTTAATGTTAATTTGGCTAATGATTGTTCTTTCATATATTATAGTGAGTTTCTTTGGCCTGCCTCCTTTAAGATTCTTCCTATCAAGAGTGACTTTTTTTGCTAGCATAAAGATAGTAGCTTTATTGTAACCAAGTTTAGAAACAATTTGGCCATAGAATTGTTGAAAATAAAAAAGAGTAGAGGTGATGTTATCTTAAAGAGAGCGGAAAATAGATCTCATTTATAATATGTCTATGATAAGAACTATAATTGAAGATGATACTTTTATAGCTGCTAGTAAGCATTAATGATATCATTAGATTAGTAATAATATTTTTATAATATATTTGGTGATGACAAAATAATGTAATGTTAAGTAATTGATAGGAACCAGTAATTAAATACGACACTCAAAAAGCTATTTCAATATTGCTCCAAATTAGATTGGTCATAGCTCTATAATTATCTAATGGATTCTTTTGAACATAGGCCTATTTGGTAGCTATAAAGAAACATTTTATTTACTATATTAATCACATGTTATAATTCACTAAAATTTATCTATAATATATCATTTTTTTAAAAATATGTCAATATTAAGATAGTTTATTGAATTATTATATTTGAAAAAAATATGATCTTTTAATTACAAATTCTTATAAGTTTTATTTTATAAAGATAGATTATCTAACTAAAATAATATATATTGAATACTTTAAAAAACTATTATTAATAAAAAAATAAATTTTATTAATATTAATTGATATTATAGATTTTTAATTAACATACTAAAAATTAATATTAAGTTGTCTTTAATTTTTTAGTTTTTTAATTGATAAACAAATAGAATATATAAATCAAGTACTAGAATAATATTTACAATGTACTATCAATTACTTTTAAATCAATTATATAATCTTCTTGCCATTAGCAAATTTTTTATATAATAATATAATATTTTTTATTAAAAATATAATATATTTTGTAATTATAATTAAAACTTAAATTATAATATATTTATTTTTATAAAAGTAAAAAAAATAAAAAATAGAAAATATAGTAATATAACTTTATATAATAGTAAAGATAAGCTGAAAAGAAAATAAAAAATAACAAAAAATCAATGCATACATCTTTAGAAATAAAAATTTCTATTTAAAGATTGTGATAAGATATGATTACTTTGTTGTAGTATTAAGACTAATTGACCTTGTGGTAATTTAGATTTTTCAAGACTTAGCCTATTTAATATTCAAAAATAAATTTATCTTATTATATATTGGTTGTAATTGCCAAAGTTAATATGGATTTATCTTATATTCTATGTATCTTTTATTAAATCTTATATTATAATTAACATATTAAAATAAAGTAATTACTATTAGTTCTTATTAAAATAGATATCAATAAAAAATTTGAAATAAAAAAATCTTAGATTTAAGATAATATCAAAATAAATATCTTATAATTAGAATAACTTGTATATAGGTGAATATATGATATTGGTGAACATATATGGAAGCTATGCGAGAATCTTTTAAATATACAAGAATTAATTTTGTTTTTTATTAACAGCATCTATAAAAACTAAAGATCAATTATTGACAATAAGATAGAAAAAAATAACAAAAAATAAGTTTAAGGATTTACTCTTAGGACATCTTTGCAAAATGGATAATCAACAATTAAAAAAAAATATTTCAAATATTATTTCTTGAATTTTTTAAAAATAAATCATTTAAATTATCTTGATTTTTATAATATTAGAATCAAAATAAAGATTCTAAAAAAAGATATATCATCTTTTAAATACATGATAAGATATAATATATATAATACCATAACTTTAAAAATAACTATTGATACATAATACTACTATTGAAGGTTGATATTATTTAATGGTATTTAGAATATATATTTTAAAAATAAATATAAAAGTCTCAACAATAATAAAATAATTAGGTGGTTCTTTTGTATTAATATGGAGATTTATTAATGGCCTAATAGACCTATTAATTACCTTTGTACATAGTATATATCAAAATTTGTTACAAACATTAATTGATAAATCTTAAATATCATGTTATAGACATAAGATTTATTATAATAATTATCTAATTAATATGGATAGGTAGAAGTAGATAAAAATAAATTAATTTGATAATATCTTATACAGAAGCTTCTTAAAAGCTTTATAGACATGGTTTTATTTTTATACATGTCTATAGATAATTGATAGGTTAAAAACTTGATCAACAAGTTAGCCACGTGTTGCACATGTTGGTAGCTTGTGGAATAAGCTAAGTATGTGGCGCACATATAAAAAACTTATCTTGCAAGTTCGACATATATTTTACAAATTGAATACATATTAAAAGACGTGTAGAATGCGACCATGTAATTCTTAGATAGATAGTATATATAGAAAGAAGAGTAAAGCCTTCTTTACTCTTATCAATGCCTTTCTTATTTTTAATCTTATTTGAAGAGTCTCTAGTCTTCTTGTCTTTAACAATAGCTATTCTTGTTTTAATATTATTCCAACTTTGAGTGACTTTCTATTTTTTTGAGTGATACAAGAGAGTATTGATATTTTGTTCTTTTATGATTCATATTCTTGATAGTTAGATAAGAATGAAGATTCATTATTCTTATTTTGTATTTAAAAAATGAGTGGATTATCCCATTTTTATTGTTGTGTTTATAGATTGTAGACTACCTACCTTTAAACTAAGATTCTTTACTTTCTAATCTTGATTTTTTTTTATAAAAGAGAGTGGATCACCCCTCTTTGTAGAAATTTTTATTTGATATTAGAATTTGTAGATTATCTTCTTCTAATTTAAATTATGAAGTTATTAAGTTGTCTAAGATGCAAGAAAAGATTATGGATGCTACACTTAGCAAAAGTGAGAATAAATTTGCAAATCTTCAAGAACTTGTCAACACTCTTAATTTCACAAATCATTAATGTCAATCATAGAAATACTATTCTTATGTTTATGGAAGAAGTCCAAAGCCTATGCCAAGAAGTTGTACAGTTGAGGGAAGCAAATAAATCAACATTATAATCAAATCCAAGAAGTCTTGCTTCTACAAGTGTAAAGGAGATAAAGATTAGTATGCCCAAGAAGTTTGATGTAACAAGATCAAAATTTCAAGGATTTCTGCAACAAGTCAAGCTATATCTAAGCTTGCATTTTTTCCAATACCCTAATAGATTTACTCGAGTTGAATTGATAAATGCACTTCTATTTGAAAGTACTCTTTTTTTATTTGCACCTTTTGTAAAAAAGATTTACGACTTCTTTATGATTTGAATTCATTCCTAGAAGTATTTATGGCTACATTTGGAGGAAACAATTGAAAGAAGGTAGCAAAGACCAAGTTCTTATTTTTATGACAAGGATCATAATGAACTACAACATATGCTATAAAATTCTAAAACTTTGCTTGCAATGTAAAGTGAAACGACAAAGCTCTTATCAATCAATTTTATTATGGATTGAAAGATAACATCAAAGATTTGTTATTAATAATACCAAAAGCAAATTTCTTAGAAAAATTTATTGCTCAAGCTATTGTATGTGTATTTAGTCAAAAGACATTAGGAATATAGATTCAATTGGAGAAGAATGAGTCAATTAATGACAAGAACTCATAAGCTTTCAAAAACATATTTGACTAAGCCATAACCAATGCAAATTGATACAATATTTTTTAAACCTCACTAAATAAGAAAAGATTCAATGTCGTCAAGAATATTTGTGCTTATATTATGGAGAAGCTAAGCATACTACTTAAAATTGTTTTAAAAAGCAATACAATCATAAAATAAGGTGTATGGTTGTTAAAGAAGATAATATGTTAAAACACAAGTTTTTCCATGTACAATAGGGATCATGCGACTGGAATCATATACAACACCTTGTAAAGGTTTTTTTTTTTTTTTTTTTTTTTTTTTTTTTTTCTTCATATCCTTCATCTTATTTTACAATAGATATATTTTTTCGACTTAAAAATTACAAAGTCTTTGCTTTATTAGATTTAGGAGCCTCAACTTGTTTCATAGATGAAAACTTTGTCAAAAAAATAAGAAATATCTCTAGTCAAGAAAACTAAATCTATGCATATAGAAGTCATAAATGGTCGTTTGTTATTTTCTAGAGATGTTATCCATGAAATTGTTCTTTTAGATGTAGCAACTAAAGAATATAATAGCCTAGTAATATTTAATATGATTAGATCTCTTTTCAATTCAATTATTATAAGATTATTATAATTAAAAAAAATAGATTGGACTTTTTATAACCTTGATTTTTCTTATAGTTTAATCCAAAAATTTATTAATCAAATAGATATACATAATTCTAATACATCTAAGCTCTTATTGGTAGGTACAAAAGCTTTCATATATATGGCAAAAGAAAGATCATCTTTTGTTATATACACCATACTCATTTTTAATACTAAAAAGACTACAAGTAATATTCCTAGCAAGTATCAAGATTTTAAAGATATTTTTGAAAAAAAATATAAATATTCTTTTAAAGCATTGGTATTATAATTGTTTAATCAATCTTTAAGAGGAAGCTCAACTACCATTTGGACCAATCTATAATTTATGACAAAATAAGTTGGCTATATTGAAGAAATATATTCACAAGAACTTAACAAAGAACTTCATATGCCATTCAAAGTCTCTAGTAGGAGCTCTTATCTTATTTATAAAAAAAAAAATGGATTGTTGTAGATGTGTATAGATTATTGAGGATTTAACAAGTTTACTATAAAATAGATATCTTTTATTTTTTTTATTCCAGGATTTTTTTTTATCAACTCAGTCAAAAAAAGATCTATATAAAAATAGATCTACAAAGAGCATATAATTTAGTCTACATCAAAGAAGGTGATGAATAGAAGACTACATTTTAAACTAGGTATGGACATTTTAAATATAATGTCATGCTTTTTGGACTTACAAATGCACCAATTACTTTTCAAAATCTTATGAATGACATTTTTCATAAGTTTCTTCATGATTTTGTTATCTTTTATTTAAACAATATTTTGATCTATTCTAAAAATATAAAAGAATATGAACTTCATATTCGTCATATATTACAAAAACTTAAAAATGCAGGATTATATGCTAAGATAAAAAATTGTGTATTTCATATTATTCAAATTGATTTTTTAAAATACATCATTTCAAATGATGGTCTAATGATAGATTTTAAAAATATTTAGACAATTATGGATTAGAAAATTTTAAAAATAATAAGAAATATATAATATTTTTTAAAATTTTCCAATTACTATAAAATCTTTATCAAGAATTTTTTTCAAGTTGCAGCTCCACTAATATGCTTAACTTGTAAAAAAAAAAATTGAATTGAATAAAGAAGCGAAAGTATCATTTGAAGCTGTGAAGATAATTTTTATTTTTGCACTAATCTTGTATTGCATCAATTTTTCTAAAGTATTTTTTATGAAAATAGATGTATCGGATTTTTTCTTAAATATAATATTATCATAAATAGCAGTGGATAAGAAACTTCATCTAATAGCTTTTTATGTAAAAAAATTTCAGCAGCTGAGATTAACTACAAGATCTACAACAAAGAACTTCTTGCAATTGTGGATTCTTTTCAAGAATGGCATCACTATCTAAAAGGCGCTTCTAGTTTAATTATTATATATACAAATCATAAGAACCTTAAGTGCTTCATGTAAACATGCATATTGAATCATTGTCAAGCTTGTTGGAGCATGTTTTTATCAAGATTTGAATTTATTATCACTTATTGGATAAAAAAATAATATGGTCTATTTGATGTCTTTTCTAGATGTTCTTATCTTATACCAAAAGAACAAGATTCAACTTTTAATCAATAAAAAATAATCCTCTTGAAGCTAGAGCAATTTCATCTTCAAGCAATAAAATCAACATTGACTGTTGATTAAACTTTTCTCAAGTAAGTCCAATCAAGCATGTCTTTAGATCTTCTTGTTTATGATATTAAGAATAATTCATCTAAGTCTTATGATACTTTCAAATTTGAGTTCAAGAACAATCTATTCTATTTTAACGGACGCTTATATGTTCCAAAAGATGAAGGATAACTACGTGCTCTTGAAGCTTGTCACAACTTTCATATAATATGCCATTTTGGATATAACAATATTTTGGAGTTAATATCAAAAAAATTTTGGTAGCCTCAAATGTGAAAGGCTATTAAAGAGTTTGTATAGTTGTATGACATTTATTTAAGATAAAAAACTCCTTGTCGTTGACCTTATAAACTTCTTCAACCATTATCTATATTAAAACAACCTTGGTCTTTTATTTCTATGGATTTTATCATGAATCTTTCAAATTCAAGTTTATATGATTCTATACTTGTAATTATAGGCTGTTTCACTAAGATAGTATATTTTGTATCATATACAAAATCTATCATAGGTGAAGAAATAGCTAAATTCTTCTTTGACAATATCTATTGCTATTATGGATTACCAAGGGATATTATATCTGATAGAAGGATACAATGTGTATGAAGATTTTGGAAGATTCTTTTTAAAATATTAAAAATAGATATAAAACTATCTTCAATTTTTTACCCTCAAATTGATAAACAAATGGAATGGATAAATCAAGTTTTAAAGCAATATTTGAGGTATATCATTAACTATCATCAAGATGGTTGGACAACTTTTTTACCATTGTCAGAGTTTGATTATAATAATTTGGTACATTTTTCTATACAACAAACTCCATTCTTTGCCAATTATGGTTAATATCCATGATTTGATATTTTTGACTTTTCAAAAGCTCATAATCTTATCGTAGAAGATTTGGCAAATCAATTGTTAGAGTTACATACAATAATGAAGGCACAATTAAAAGAAGCTCAAGAACAACAAAAGATCAATATAGATGCTATCATAAGAAACAACTTCAATTCCATGTGTGCAATAAAGTATGGTTACTTTGTTGTAATATAAAGACTATTTGTTCTTGTGACAAGTTGAATTATTATAAGCTTGGATCATTTTTGATTTATAAATAAACTAATCCAGTTGCTTATTGATTATATCTACCAAAATCTATGAAGATCCATCTTGTATTTTATAAATCATTGCTCAAGTCATATAAGACAATGGATATATAAGGAAGAAAATAAATACCACCGCCTCCTATAGAAGTGGACAACAATGAAAAATTTGAGGTAGAAGATGTCTTAGATTTAAGACAGTGTCAAAATTGGTTGGAATATATTATACATTAGTGGAGATATGATATTAATAAATACATATGGAAGCTATTTAGAAATTTAGCAAATACATCAATAAAAATTAATACATTTCATTAATGACATCCATCAAACTCAAAATGAAGAGTCAAAAAAATCTTTGCTATAAATCAAATCAAATTTAATAGAATTTTTATTCTATCTTGTATCATTGTTTGCTATTCCTTTGAATTTTCTAGTGCTAAAAAGATTAAAAATCAACAACCAATAATTTTAGCTCAAAAGCTATCATTTGCTAATTTATTGAACAAGACATTACAACTATCACAGCCTTTAAGATGATAGAATAGAGATGAAGATCCTCAAGAACAATATATTTTTTATCAGATTAATGACAAGATATAATGTATTTGGTATCACAACCTTGGAAGAAACTTGTAGTGTTTGGTGATATTTTTAGAGGTAGGAACTACTATTGATGGTGTTTCAAAAATTTTCTTTAAAAGAAGTTATAAAGGCCTCAACAATGATCAAATATCACGATAGTCCTTTTGTCTTGGTATGGGATATTATTGATGGCTGAGAAGACCTATTAACTACCTTAAAAAGGAATAGAGATTAGAATATGTAACAAATATAATTTGACATATTTTGGACTTCCTCAACATATAATCACCGCTCCTTGTAGAACTCGTCCTTAGAAGAGGGGATAAAGTCATGGACATAAGATTTATTCTAATAATTATCTATTTAATATGGATATATAGAAGTAGATAAAAATAGATTAATTTGATAACATCTTATAAAAAAGCTTCTTATAAGCTTCATAGATGTTGTTTCACCTTTATATATGTCTATGAGTGATTGATAGGTTAGAAACTTAGCCAATAAGTTAGCCTTGTATCACACATATTAGTAGCTTGTGGAACAAGCTAAATATGTGGTGCACATATAGAAAACTTGTCTTGGAAGTTTGATACGTATCTTGTAAATTGAACACATATTGGAGGGCCTATAGAATGTCACCATGTAGCTCTTATATAGATATTATAAATAGAAATAAGAGTGAAGCCTTTTTAATTCTTATCAATGTCTTTTTTATTCTTAGTCTTGTTTTAAGAATCTCTAGTCTTTTTGTTTTGGCAATAGCCATTCTAATTTTTATATTATTCTATTTTTGAATGATTTTCTATTCTTTTAAGTGATATAAGAGAATATTGATATTTTATTCCTTTATGATTCATATCCTTGATACATTATTGTCTTGTAAAATAAATTGATTGTTCTTTGTAGAATTTTTTTTTTAGAAGGGAGGATAATATAATAAATAAATAAAAATAATTAGAAGTAAGTAAAATATATTAAATAAATAACATCTTTCTAGAGAATTAATATATATAAATATATATATATATATATATTTTTAATACAGATTAAATCTTTAGATTTTTTTAAATATGCCATTTGGCTATTTAAGACTTGTAGTCTTTAAGAAGCTTTTATAAGGTCTTTTTGGTAGTTAATATATACAAATTTAAGATCAAGGCCATTCTTAGTCTTATCAATGTCTTTCTTGTATTCTAATCTTAATTCAAGATTCTATAATTTTTTTGTATTTGATAATAGTTTTTATAGTTTTTTTTATATTTATATTTATATTTTATATCTATATCTTTTCTTTACTTGCTTTCTACTTTCTCACATATGCATAAGCATATATTTTTTAAATTTTTTTAAAAAATTCATATCTTTTATACTTAATAAATATGATAAAAATTTATTTATTATAGCTAAAGTTATATTCAACATCAATGGCTTTTTTTATAAAACATCTTTTATATAAAAAAAATCTTGGATAAGGTTGATTTTTAATTCTCTATTTATATTTTATATTTAACAAATTTATAAATTTTAGCTTTAAATCTCTTATAAGGCAAAAAATTTTAAAAATCTATAGATTTTTGGCAAGATAGACTAATTGATTATTTATCAGTATATACAAAATTTAAGAATCTTTTTTAAAGGTACAAAATCTAATATGGATATTTATTTGGAATCAATCTCTAATTTCAAGTTAGCATTGAACTTTAATATTAATTTAAAAAATTGATATTATTCAGTACTTTAGAATATCTAAACTACTTTGGATTAAGAAACACTTATAGAAGTGATTAAATCCTATAGAGATAAATGACGTATTTGGCAATTCTTTTCATATTGATATTAATTCTTTGATTATAGATAATTATTTTATCCAATGCTTTTAACAAAAATTAAAGTACTAATATTCCATATAACTTAAAAATTTCTTATTAATAATTATATAGTTTTTATAGATATTATTTATTTTATTATAGTATAGAATATATCTTCAAAAGCTATGTGTATATTAATAGGCTTTCAAGGCAATTTTATAAGATTAAAAAAAAAACTAATACACATATACATGTAATAAATATAAATATTATAAGGATTTTATGATAAATAACTATTTAATATTTATCCAATGGTAGTTTAGATCTAAAAAATTCAAAAAAGTCCCTCATTATACTTTGAATTAAATATATGCTTAAAATTGATCATGCTCAAATAATCCAACTTATTTTTCATCTTATAATATAAGATCCAACAAATCTAATCTTTAAAGAATTACAAACAATAGAATCTAAATATCTATTAGATAATTAAGTTTTATTTAATTCTTTGAAGAATCCTAAGTATAATAAATAATCAACAAAATATAAAAATATATGATTAAAAATCTAAATATAAAAATCTAAATAAATACTAATTAATATTTATTTATTTCTTATAATTAGAAGATTAAATTAACTTTATATGTCTAAATTTTTTAATATATATATTATATTTCAAATAAAAATAAAATTTTATATAGATTAAAGTAAAAAATGAATAAAAATTTATTTCTAATAATAAATATTATAAGTCTTATTAATACAATTTAATTAATAGATTTATTTAAAATAATATTTAATATTATTTAGATATAATAATATTAAGTTATAAGATTTATTTGATTATCTAGGTATTCATTAGGATTTAAAAGGTTTTATAAGTTATAAGAAACTTGTTAAATAAAAAATCATAAAAATAGAGCCTTAGTAAGTATTACAGACAACATTTATTTCAATAATCATCTAGTTAATATTGGTTGATAGAAGTAGGTAAAAGTAGATTAATTTGATAATATCTTATAGAAAAGCTTTCTAAAAGCTTCATAGATGTGGATTCACCTTTATACATGTGTATAGGTGATTAGTAGGTTGGAAACTTAGCCAACAAACTAGCCATGTATTGCACATGTTAGCAGCTTGTGGAATAAGCTAAATAGATGGCGCTCATATAGGAAACTTATCTTGCAAGTTTAAAAAGTATCTTGTAAGTTGGATACATATTAGAGCCCTATAGAATGCCGCCACATAGCTCTTAGATAGATAGTATATATAGAAATAAGAGTAAAGTCTTCTTCACTCTTGTCAATTCTTTTTTTTGTTTTTGGTCTAGTTCAAGAGTCTCTTGTATTTTCTAGTCTTTGGCAATAGCTATTCTAGTTTCTTCTTGAATATACATATTTCTTTGTTTCTATATTGTCATTTTCCTTTGACATAGTTTTTACTAATTTATGCATCTATATCAGTTCGTGTCCTCGACAGATTGACAAGAGTGAAGATATAATATTAGAGCTTTGTCTTTTCTTGATTAAGAGTGAATTATCCCTTTTTCTTGATAAGACATAAGCATATTAGAAGTTATGGATTATCCACTTTTAAATTGACATTGTTCCTAGACTTTTTTTCTTTATTCTTAGATGTTTTATTTTGTAATGAAAGTAGACATTTTTTTCTCTTTCTATTGTATTATCATAGCAGAGCTTGTTAAAATGAAGAGTGCAATGGCACAGATGTAACAGCAAATGAAGGAATTAATATTCACAATGTATCAACTCAATGTACCACCACAAGGAGTAATAAAATTAATAGGAAGTGAAGATATAGAGATGATTGGAGTTGTTTCAAGCCATACTACTTTATCTACAATTGAATACCATTCAAGTATCAAAGAACCAAAAATTAGTTTGTCGGAGAAGTTTGATGGCACCATATCTAAGTTTCAAGGATTTATCAATCAAGTACAACTGGTGTCACGGACATGAACTAGAAAAAGATGTATAATCTAATAAAAATTGTATCAAAGAAAAGTCACAAAATAAGAATAAGAAAGTATGTATATTCAAAGGAAAACATGAATGGCTATTGCCAAAGACTAGAAACATGAAGACTCTTGAAATTAAACTAAGATCATGAAAGGAATTGATAAGAGTGAAGAAGGCTTCACTCTTGTTTCTATAAATACTATCTAACTAAGAGCTACATGGCGGTATTCTATAGGACCTCATACACGTTGTTGTATGACGTGGCCTTCTATCTGGGAATACACTGGATACCTGGTTGTGGAGAGTTTATTTGAAATTTGATGGCAAAATCCAACAGGTCGTTTGTCCTCAATAAAAAGGACAAAGAATACAAAAATCTCACAAAAGAGAAGTTATATATGTAAACCCTCTTATATTCAAGTAAGTTTGTACAAAAAGGGTTCAAATTTCCACAAAAACCCTTCAAAACTTTATTCACCCGTAAGGACTTATTTCTTACTGAACTTTAGAGCCCAATAACTCTTGATTTAACCATTTAGTTTCTATAAAATTTAATTCAAAGTGTAGATAATTCTCTAAAGTTTCATCACAAGAAAGAATCAACCCAATTTTGATCGTCTAATATCTCAAAATCCCTAGCAGGTGCTTAAAAACCTAGCTCAGAGACACCCGAGCACTATTTGCCTTATATCTCACAAATCCAAAATCCTAATGCCACAAAATTTTTGCACATAGTCTTTTGACATAAATATATACACTTTTGAAAATTTTGAGCAAAAAACCTATGAAATTGCCTAAGTTATAGCTCAAAATGTAACCACTATGTAAGCAGGTCACTTACTGCCCTTAAGTTTGTAAGTACTGACTTCAACTCCCAATATCTCCTTCACCTTAGCTTAGATTTTATTGAGCCACACATAAAAAGTATAGCCGTAAAAGTGCTCTCTTCAACTCCAGTCACCGATCCTTGATTGCTCTCTGTGTGCGCGAGTTATATCTAAAAGAGTGATGGTAGGTCCAAAATCAACACCTTAACTTTGGACGCCTATAACTTCTTCATAAAAAGTGCAAATCACACAAAATTTGCACCTAAACCAGATCCAAAAACCTAAACCTTATGATCCTAACCTCTGATGTTTGACTCCCCTCGAAAAACAAACCCTAACTCCTAATAAACCCTCGGGCAGCCTCCTTAAAGCCCATTGGGCATGATTTTTGGCCAATTAGAATAGAGATTTCTATCATCTACCTCTATTCATCCACATGGATGGCCAAACTACCCTTTTTACACTAAAACCCCTTTTCTAACCTTTCTTCTTATAAGATTTACATACTTGGTGCTTTAAGCACCAAATAAAAGAAATAAATAAGATCTTAAGGATCACCAATGTCTAACATAGGCGACTTAAGATATATACAAGTTACTATCAATATAAAATTAACTTCAAAAGTCACAACTAAAAGAAAATAAGGTCGTATAAATCTTAATAATAATCTTTTTAATAGATCCTTTCTAAACTAGCAACCTAATCACATCCTATAACCAATAAAATCCATTGATATGACTTTCATTTAGTTAAGTAGTAAATTATACATTAAATATACATGTATAATTTTTTTACATAGTAGCCGAACCACAATATGACAACATGTCTAATTTGCAAGACATGTGTCAAACTTGCACAACAAGTTTCTCACATATGCGTCACGTACTTGGCTTGTTCCATAAGCTACCAACATGTGTGACACATGGCTAGCTTGTTCCACAAGCTACCAATATGTGCACCATATGGCTAGCTTGTTGACTAAGGTTCTAACCTACCAATCACCTGTAGACATATATAAAGGTGATTTCGTATCTATGAAATTTTTAAGAAGCTACTCTATCAGATATTATCAAATCAACTTATTTTACCTATTTCTATTGGTCTATATTATTTAGATAATTACTAAAATAAATCTTATGTCCGCAACATTATTCCCCCTTCTAAGGACGAGTTCCACAAGGAGTGGTGATTACATGTTGAAGAAGTCCAAGATACATCAAATTATGCTTACCTCATACTCTAATCTTTGTTCCCTTCAAAGGTGGTTGATAGGTCCTTTCAGCCATCGATAATGTCCCATACTAGGGCAAGAGGACCACCCTCTTATTTGATCATTGTTGAGGCCTTCATAACTCCCTTCAAAGAAAACATTTGGAATACCATCAAGAGTAGTTTCTACCCCTAAAAGTATCACTAAACATCGGAAGTCTCTTCCAAGATCGTGATATCAAACACATTGTATTTCGCCAGCAATCTGAGGAAGGACATGTTGTTCTTGAGGGTCTTCATCTCTATTCCGTCGTCTTGAAGGTTGTGATAGTCGTAATGTCTCATCTGGTAAATCAGCAAATGATGGCTCCTGAGCTAAATTCGTTGGTTGTTGATCCTCCATCTCTTTAGCACAAACAAATCTAAGGAAATAACAAACAATGATACAAGGTAGGATGAAACCTCTATAGAACCTGCTTTGCTTTATAGCAAAGATTTTCTTGATTTTTTTATCTTAATTTTGACGGATGTCGTCAATGAAATGTATTGACTTTTATTGGTGCATTTGCTAGATTCTTGAATGGCTTCCATGTGCATTCACTAATATCATATCTGCGCCAATCCATAAGATATTCTAGTTGATTTTGGCACCGCCTTGAATCTAAAATCTCTTTAACCTTGAATTCTTCATCGTTGTTTACTTCTATAGGAGGCGGTGGTATTTGTCTTCTTCCTTGTATATTCACTATCTTGTATGCTTCAAGTAGTAACATGTGGAATATAAGATGGATCTTCATAGACTTCGATAGGTGTAATCCATATGCAATTGGATTGATTTGTTCAAAAATAGGAAAAGATCCAAAGGCTATGATAGTCCAACTTATCACAAAGACGAGTAGTCTTGATATTCTGATGAAGTAATCATACCTTGTCTTCCATGTTGAATTGTGATTGTTTCTTGCGATATGAATTTGTATTTATTTTTTGTCATTCTTGAGTTTTTTTTAATTGCACCTTTATTGTTGCATGTAGCTTTGACAAACAATTTGCCAAATCTTCCACTATTAGATTATCAGCTTTTGAAAAGTCAAAAGAATCAAGTCGTGGGTGATAACCATAATTGGCAAAAAAAGATGTTTATTGCATAGAAAAATGTATCATATTATAATAAGCAAACTTTGCCAATGGCAGAAGAGTTGTCCAATCATCTTGTTGGTAGTTGATGGTATACCTTAAGCACTGCTCCAAGACTTGGTTCACGCGCTCTGTTTGTCCGTCAGTTTGAGGATAAAAAACTAAAGATAATTTTATGTCCACTTTTAAGATCTTGAAAAGGGTTCTCCAAAATCTTGACACAAATTGAGTTCTCCTATCTGATATAATATCCTTAGATAATCCATGATAGCAATAGATATTATCAATGAAAAACTTAGCTATTTCTTCACTTGTGATAGATTTTGTGCATGGCACAAAATGTGCCATCTTGGTGAACCGATCTACTATCACAAATATAGAGTCATAAGATCTTGTAATGAAATCCATAGAAACAGAAGACCATGGTTGTTCTGGAATAGATAATGGCTGAAGAAGTCTAAAAAGTCGATGATGAGGAGTCTTGGATCTTGAGCAAATATCACATGATTGTACAAAGTCTTTGACTGCCTTCCACATTTGAGGCCAGCAAAATTCTTTTGATATAAGTTCCAAAGTCTTGTTGTATCCAAAATATCCTGCTATTGGGAAATCATGATGTGCTTGAAGAACACGTAAATATGTTTCTCCTTCTGGAATATATAGGTATCCTTCGAAATATAGTAGGTTATTTTTGAACTCAAATTTAGAAGAATCATGAGTCATAGAAGAATTATTCTTGATATCATGAATAAGAGGGTTTGAGGACATATTTGACTGAATTTGTTTGAGAAAAGTTGAATAAATAGTCAATGTTGATTTCATTGCTCGAAGATGAAATTGCTCTGATTTCAAGAGGGCCATTCTTTGTTGCTCAAAAGCTGCATCTTTTTTTTTTGGTATAAAATAAAAACGTCTAGAAAGAGCATTCGACAAACCTTGTTGTTTTCTTGGTCGATAAGTGATAATGAAATCAAATCTTGACAAAGACATACTCCAACGAGCTTGACAACGATTCAACACGCATGTTGACATGAAATACTCGAGGTTCTTGTGATCCGTATATACAGTGATTGGACTGGAAGCGCCTTCTAGATAATGACGCCATTCTTGAAAGGAATCCACGATTGCAAGAAGTTCTTTGTCGTGGATCTCATAATTGATCTCGACTGCTGAGATTTTGCTTGAATGAAAAGCTACTAGATGAAGTTTGTCATCTATTCCCATTTGTGACAAAACCACACCCAAGGCAAAGTTTGATGAGTCTATTTCTATAAAAAATGCCTTAAAAAAGTCAACATGATACAAAATTGGTACAGAAAGAATCGATGTCTTCAGAGCTTCAAAAGCTACTTCCGCTTTTTGATTCCATTGGAGTTTGTCTTTATAGATCAAAGGTGTAAGTGGAGCTATAACTTGAAAGAAATCTTTGATAAAGATCTGATAATAATTGATAAATTTTTAGAAAGCATTGCTCATCTCTTACCGTCTTTGGAATCTTCTAATTTATGATTGTCTGGACTTTCTTAGGATCCATCATGAGACCATCATTTGAAATGATGTATCCTAAGAAATCAACTTCAATAGTGTGAAATACATACTTTTCCATCTTGGCGTACAATCTTGCATCTCTAAGTTTTTGTAATACTTGATGAATATGTATTTGATGTTCTTCTACGTTCTTAGAATAGATCAAAATATCGTCTAGGTAGCAAACGACAAAATTATCTAGGAACTCACAAAAAATATCATTCATGAGATGTTGAAAAGCAGCTAGTACATTTGTAAGTCCAAAAGGCATGACATTATATTCAAAATGTCCGTATCTGGTTCGAAATGAAATTTTCCATTTATCTCCTTTTTTGATGCGTATTAGATTATATGCTTCTCTTAGATCTATCTTTGTGTAGATCTTAGCTTGATTTAACTTGTCAAGGAGTCCTAATATCAAAAGTAATGGATATCTGTTCTTGATTGTGATCTTGTTGAACCTTCAATAGTCAACACACATTTGCAATGATCCATCTTTTTTCTTCACAGATAGAATTGGAGCTCTTGCTAGAGATTTAGAATGGTGTATGAAATTCTTGGTCAAATTTTCGTCAATATACGCCTTGAGTTTAGCCAACTCATCTTGTAATAAACTGTAGATTGGTCCAAATGGTGGCTGAGTTCTTTCCTTGAGGTCGATTGAACAATCATATAGACGATGCTCTGAAAGAATATCTGTATTTTTTTTCTCAAAAATATCTTGATAATCCAGATATTGGCTTGGAATACCACTTAAAATCTTTCCACCATCAGAAACGGATGTGGCATAAATAACAAAAGTTGATCCTTCTTTTGCTGCATGTATAAAAGCTTTTACACCTATAAATATAGGTTTTATTATACTAGACTTATAGTTTTTTATTTGGTTGGCAGGATGTTTAATAACGTTTTGAAAAAAGTCAAGTCTACGAGAATTCCAATCTATTTAAGGATTATATTTTTCTAGCTATGATAAATCTAAAATAATTGGATTATATGGAGATTTAATTATATTAAAGGTTATGTAGCTATTATGACCATCTATTGTTATTTTTATAAGATAGATTTCATGAATGACATCTCTAGAAGACAATAGATAATCATCTATGACTTCTATATGTACGGGTTTAGTTTTCTATAGTAAAGATATTTTACGATTCTTAACAAATTGTTCGTCTAGAAAGCATACTGAGGCTCCTGAATCTAACAAGGCATAGGCTCTGTAGTTTATTGGTCCTAAATATACATCTATTATAAAACAAGGAGAAGATTTTGAGGAGAGAATAGGACCTTCACTAGGAATTATACAAGGTTCCAACTGCACAGTCCCTATTGTAGTTGGATAAATTCGTTTTCTAACATGTTATCTTCTTTGACAGCCATACTTCTTATTTTGTACTTGTGTCATTTCTTCGGACAATATTGAGTAGTGTGCTTAGATTCTCCACAATATAAACATAATCCTCCTTGACGAAGCCGAATCTTTTCTTGTTCAGTAAAAAGTTTAAAACGTATCGCATCAATTTGCATGTCTTCTACTTCTGAATGTACGTTTTGTGAGGACGTTGATATTGCCATTGAATGATAACGTTGAGGCTCTCTTGTATGACTCTTGGATCAAAACTCAAAAAGTTGATTGTCATACTTCATAGCAAAATCAATTGCTTGATTCAATGTTTGAGGATCGGATAAGTTGAGCATTAATTTTTTTACCTCATATTGTAATCCGTAGAGAAATTGGCTGATGAGTGCAGCATCATTCCACTTGATATCAATCACTACTTATCAAAATTGTCAAGCATATAATAACACTAATTGATTGTCTTGTCGTCGGATGCAAATTTTGTTGGTGGCAATACAGATTGCATCATGTTCTCCATACATAGATCAAATTTCTGCTAAAAATGCCTCCAAATTATCCAATATTGGATCACGTCATTCAACAAAAGATGAAAACCATAATAAAGCAGAATCCAAAAGTAACGTTCTAATAAATCTAACTTGAGATCCTTGCATAGGATAACTCTGAGCTTGAAGTTCAATCACCAATTTTACGTGATTGACAAATCCTCAAAATTTAGATATTGTGCCATCAAACTTCTCAAGCAAACTAATTTTTGGTTCTTTAATGTTTGAACAATATTCCATCATAGGTGAGATAGTATGGTTTGGTATAGATATTGACGCAGCTCCAACCATCTCTACATCTTCACTTCTTGCTAATCTTGTTGCTCCTTATAGTGGTAAACTCAGTTGATGCATTGCAAGCATTAGCTCTCTCATTTGTTCTTACATTTGTGCCATTGCATTCTTCATTTCCGCAAGCTCTACTATGATAATACAAAAAGAAGAGAGGTATCTATTCTCACTTCAAAGAATGCAAAATAATACACTCAAAAGAAAAAATTCTAAAAAGAATATCAATTTAGAAGTGGGTACTCTACAACTTCTAAAATGCTTATGTCTTATCAAGAGAAAGGGATAATCCACTCATAATCAAGAAAAAACAAAGCTCTGATATTGTATGTATATTCTTGTCAATCTGTCAAGGACATGAATTAAAAAAAGATGTATAATCTAATGAAAATTGTATCAAAGAAAAGTCACAAAATAGGAATAAGAAAGTATGTATATTCAAAGGGAAACATGAATGGCTATTGCCAAAGACTAGAAACATGAAGACTCTTGAAACTAGACTAGGATCAGAAAAGGAGTTGACAAGAGTGAAGGAGGCTTCACTCTTGCCTTTATAAATACTATCTAACTTAGAGCTATATGGCGGTATTCTATAATACCTCATACACGTGTCTAATTTGCAAGACACGTGTCAAACTTGCACGATAAGTTTTTCACATGTGCGCCACATACTTGGCTTGTTCCGTAAGCTACCAACATGTGTGGCACATAGCTAGCTTGTTCCACAAGCTACCAACATGTGCGCCATGTGGCTAGCTTGTTGACTAAGTTTCTAACCTACCAATCACCTATAGACATATATAAAGGTGATTTCGTATCTATGAAATTTTTAAGAAGCTACTCTATCAGATATTATCAAATCAACTTATTTTACCTATTTCTATTGGTCTATATTACTTACGTAATTATTAGAATAAATCTTATGCTTGTGATAACTAGTAATTGAATTTCAATCCCAAAGTTATCCAATTCAAGAGTCACAAGTTAGATTTATTGGAACACTACTTTCAAGCTTTGTTTTATTATGATTTTTATCCTTTTTTGAACAACATGATCTAATATTGAATAATTTGGAGATATTTTTAGTAAAATTTTGATTTATATATAGAGAATATGATATAATTTATGTTGCAACTAACAAGATCTGTATCTTGCTATAAGGCAATCAATCAATGACATCATATGCTTTACAATTTTGACAACTAGCAATTGATATCAAGTAGGATGATGTTGTACTCATTAGCCAATTTTTCTATAGATTATAATATGAAGTAAAGAAATTGATGCTCAACTTATCCAATCTTCAAACATTGAGTCAAGCAATTGATTTTACTATGAATTGATAATTGACTTTTTGAATTCCAATCTGAGAGTTGCATAAGGAAGCTCTAATGTTACATAATACAATAGCAACATTAATGTCTTTTCAATATGTACATTTAGAAGTAAAAGACATGCAAATTAACACGGCATGTTTTAAAACTCTTATTGAATAAGAAAAGACTTGTTATTGTTAAGAAGGATTGTGATTATATTATAGAGAATCTAAGCTTATTGCTTAGCATTATCCAAAAAAATGATATAATTATAAAATGAGAAGTACACCTGTCAAAGAAGATAATATGTTGAAAAACGAATTTGTTCAGCTACAATAGGGACTATGCAGCTAGAATCTTATACAATTCTTAATAAAGGTCCTATTCTCTTTTTAGAACCTTCTCCTTGTTTTATAATAGATATCTGTTTGGGACCTAAAAATCACAAAGCCTCTATTTTATTAGATTCATGAGCCTCAATGTGTTTTTTAGATAAAAAATTTATCAAAAATTATAAAATATCTTCAGTACAAAAAATCAAACCTATACATATAGAAGTCATAGATGATCGCCCGTTATCTTTTAAAGATATAATTCATAAAATCCTTCTTATAAATGTAATAATAGATGATAATAATAGTTATATAATCTTTAATATAATTAAATCTCTTTTTAATCTAATAATTTTAGATTTATCATGGTTAAAAAAGTATAATCTTTGAATAGATTGGATTTTTTATAGACTTGACTTTTTTCAAAGCATTAATAAGAGTCCTGGTAATTAAGTGACAAGCCATAAGTCTAGTATAGTAAAATGTATACTTATAGGTGAAAAAGCTTTTATGAATGCAACAAAAGAAAGACCATCTTTTGATATTTATGCTACATCCATTTTTATTGGTGGAAAGACTTTAATTCGTATTTCAAGTCAATATGAAGATTATCAAGACGTTTTTGAAAAAAAATATTCAAATATTCTTCTGGAACATTGTCTATATGATTGTTCAATTGATTTCAAAGAGAAAACTCAGCCTCCATTTGGACCAATCTACAGTTTATCACAAAATAAATTGGCTGAATTTAAGAAATACATTAATTAGAACTTGGCCAAAAATTTCATACACCACTTGAAATCCTCAATAGAAGTTCTTATCTTATTTGTAAAGAAAAAAGATAGGTCACTACAGATGTGTATAGATTATCAAAGATTCAATAAGATTACCATCAAGAATATATATCCTCTACCTTTGATATTTGGATTTCTTAATCAATTGAATCAAGCTAAGATCTATACAAAAATAGATCTAAGAGAAGCATATAATCTGGTGTGCATTAAAGAAGGTAATAAATGGAAGACTGCATTTTGAACAAGGTATAGATAGTTCAAATATAATGTCATGCTTTTTGGACTTACAAATGCATCAACTGCTTTTCAATATCTTATGAATGATATTTTTTGTGAATTTCTTGATAATTTTGTTGTCTGCTATTTAGATAATATTCTAATCTATTTTAAGAATATAATAAGATATGAATTTCATATTTATCGTGTATTATAAAAATTTAGAGATGCCAGATTATATGCCAAGATGAAAAAGTATGTATTTCAAACTACTCAAGTTGACTTCTTAGGATACATCATTTTGAATGATGGTCTCAAAATGGATCGCAAAAAAATTCAGATAATCATGGATTGGAAGATTTCAAGAACAATAAGGAATGTGCAATGCTTTTTGAGATTTGTCAATTATTATAAAATCTTCATCAAAAACTTTTTTCAAGTTGCAGCTCCACTTACACCCTTAACTTGTAAGAACAAACTCAAGTAGAATAAAGAAGCAAAAGTATCGTTTGAGGCTTTAAAGTCAGCTTTTATTTTTATACCAATCTTGTATCATGTCAATTTTTTTAAGACATTTTTTATGAAAACCTACTTTGTTTTGGATGTAGTATTGTCACAAATGGGAACAGATGATAAATTCCACCCAGTAGCTTTTTATTCCAAGAAATTTTCAGTAGTAGAAATTAACTACAAAATCCATAATAAAGAACTTCTTACAATTATGGATTCATTTCAAGAATGGCATTTCTATCTAGAAGGCTTTTAGTCCAATCATTGTATATATGGATCATAAGAACCTCAAGTATTTCATGTCAGTATACATGTTGAATTTTCACCAAGCTCATTAGAATATGTCTTTGTCAAGATTCAAGTTTTTTATTATTTATCATCTAGAAAAACAATAAGGTTTGTCCGATGCCCTTTCTTGATGTTCTTGTCTTATATCAAAAGAAAAAAATTCAACTTTTGATCAACAAAGAATAATCTTTTTATAGCCAAAGTAATTTCATCTTTGAGCAATAAAATCAACATTGATTGTTGATTCAAGGTTTTTTCAAGCAAGTTCAATCAAGTATGTCTTTAGATCCTCTTATTCATGATATAAAGAATAATTCATCTAAGACTCATGATACTTCCATATTTGAGTTCAAGAACAATCTATTCTATTTTGAATAACACTTATATATTCCAGAAGGTGTAGCACAACTACATACTCTAAAAGCTCGTCACAACCTCTCTACAATAGAACATTTTGGATATAATAAGACTTTGGAACTAATATCAAGAGATTTTTGGCGGCCTCAAATCTGGAAGGCTGTTAAAGAATTTGTATAGTCGTGCAATATTTGTTCAAGATAAAAAACTCCTCATCACCAATCTTACACACTTTTCCAACCATTACTTGTATGATAAGAATCTTAGTCTTTTATTTCTATGGATTTTATCACAAATCTTTTAAAATCAAATTCATATGACTCTATATTTGTGATTCTAGATTATTTTATCAAAATGGCACATTTTGTATTGTGTATAAAATCTATTATAAGTAAAGAAATAATTAAATTCTTCCTTGATAATATCTATTGCTATCATGGATTATCAAGGGATATTATATCAGATAGAGGAACATAATTTGTATCGAGATTTTAGAGGACTTGTTTCAAAATATTGAAGGTAAATATAAAACTATCCTCAGCTTTTAATCATCAAACTGATAGACAAATAAGACAGATAAATCAAGTTTTGGAGCAATATTTGAAAAATATCATTAATTATGATCAAGATGATTGGACAAATTTTTTGCCATTTTTAGAATTTATTTATAATAATTTGATACATTTGTCTACTCAACAAACTCCATTCTTTACAAATTATGGTTATCATCCATGACTTGATACTTTTGACTTTTCAAAAGCTGATAATCTTATAGCACAAGATTTAGCAAATCGATTGTCAGAGCTATATACAACAATGAAGGTACAATTAAAAAAAACTCAAGAATGACAAAAAATCAATTCAAATGTCTATTGTAAGGAACAACCTCAATTCCACATGGGTAATAAGATATGATTACTTTGTCGTAATATTAAGATTAATCATCTTTGTGACAAGCTGGATTATTGTAGGCTTGGACCATTTTTAATTTGTAAATAAATTAATCTAATTGCCCATCAATTACATCTACTAAAATCTATGAAGATCCATCTTGTATTCTACATGTCATTGCTTGAGCTATACAAGACAATGGATATACAAGAAATAAGACAAATACCACCGCCTCTTATAGAAATGGGCAACAATGAAGAATTTGAGATCGAAGAGATCTTGGATTCAAGATGATATCAAAATTGATTGCAATATCTTGTACATTGGTATGGTGTCATACAATGTGTTGTCCAATTTGAAAATGCACCGGGCACCTGGCTGTGGAGGATAAAGTTGCAATTCACATATATCCAATGACCTTTAATAAGTTTTGTCTGTATACAAAAGTATGATTTGAATATCATATTAAGAGTGCTTGAATCAATGTAAAGTGCTTAAAAATACTCTTTTTCATAATTTCTTCCACATATAAATTCCAATTGCTTATTACTTATTACAATCAAGCAACTAAGAATCTCTTTACAAGTCTAAATCTCAATCAATGAATTTGAATAAGCTGTGATTTTTAATCTAACTATTAATTTAGTATAAAAATTTGCACACAAATGCAAACATAAGCCTTCTATATGCTCAAAAAATTTCAACTCAACTCAACTTATAGATTGTAGAAAATTGAGACAGGTTCAAAATCAAACCTGTCTCATATCAATCCAATTAATTCTAAGGATTTTTAAGCTTAATTCTATCCTCAACTTAATCCTTATATTAATTATATTAATCATTTATCTTTTTTATTCTATTTTTATTAACTTATGGTTTTTTAAAAGTAATAATAAAGTTTGTATAACCTAAAAGAAAAATTTAATAACTAATTTTTATCTATTAGCTATTAAAATAAAAAAATAATCTAAGAGGCTTTCATAAATATTTTTTTAAATATCCTAAGTTCCTATTGAACCAAGATAATTAAGTATTAAGTATAAATTATTCTTATCCATACTTTTTACTATATAAATATATTGCAACATGACATCCATCTTCTCTGAACTTGCGCATCCTCTGTATGTGCCAAATGAAGCATATGTTATAGTTGGCATCATACCATCTCTTCATTTCTTGCACCAAGTTCTTTTTTATTGTCCATTTCAATGTAATTATCTTCTTCAAAGTCATTGATATCTTGAACATGATCCTCCACATTTATTTCTCTATCTCGTCTTCTAAAAATCTTCACTTGCTTTTCAGTAATAGGTATCTTCAACCTTATACCATCCAATTTTTTCAATGAATATGTAGTATTATCATGAATTGTTACGACTACATATGGCCCAAACCAACATTTTGAAAACTTCCATAAGATACTATACTAGTTATCCAAACTGCTGTCATAAACAAGTATTCAATGACCTTCTTCAATTGCTTTAGGCCTCAAGCAATGTTGTTTATCAAATCAAGCCTTATTCTTTAGCTTTGCCTCTTATAATTGTTTTAATGCCAATTCCATATCTTTTGATTTTTGTTCAAGTTGCCGAATTCTAAGAGCCAATAACTCATTTCTTGTTAATCCATCTTTCCAAGATAGCATACTCTAAGTTAGCACATGTTCTTCAATTGGCATAATACGTTTTTGACCCATCATAAGTTCCACTAGTATATATCTTGTCACTGAGTTATGTACTATTTGATGAGCCCATAATGCATAAGATAAAAGTCGAGGCCATTCTTTTACTTTTCTATTACAAGCTTTAATCAAGGTTTTTATAATTGGTAGATGTCCATGTTCACTCTTTGCATTTCCCTCGGGATTCTAAGCAATAGTTAATAATAATTTAATTCTACATCTCTTAAAGAATTCACGTATATTATGTGCATTCAATTCCTCATGATCTGCAATGATCTTCCCTATACATCTATAGTGGCAAATAACATAGTCAAGTAAAAATCTATAGATTCCTTCAATAGACTTTGTTCTTAATGTCCTGCCGTCCACTTGATTTGATAAATCTTCACAAGCCAAAATTAAATACCTCATTTGCCATAGTTCCATTGGCATAATAATCAAATCCACAATCCATTTAAAATGAATAGCTAAGGGATATGTTGGATGTAGACCATCTCAATAATATATATTCAAATATATTTGATAAGTTATACAAGATTCTACAAATAAAGTCACATCTCGGTATATATTTTTCCACCAATATCGTTCCTTCAATTTAATAAAAGTAGCCCAAATACCTCTATGCCCTATCCATGGACTATCATGAAATTTCTTGAGTAATTTTTGTTGATCTTCTTTGATACCTACTGCTCGTTGCGACATTCTAATATTTCATTTTGGCCTCTTCCATAGAAATTTATCTTATAATATGAATTTATATATCTTCTTTGTGATTTGTTTAAATTTTTCAATAGACCAATTAATATGCTTGGTTAAATAATATCCAATATCCAATAACTGTCTTTCATAATTTTTTTCATGAAATAACATATCTTCTTTCTTTAATTGTAAAACTAAATAAAACTTTGTACCCACATCATCAATATCCTCAATCATCTCATCTTTTCCATCATATCTTGCTCAAGATAGTATATCTGCAATCAAATTATCTTTTCCCGCAACATATCTAAATTTTGAATTTAATGACTTGATATAAGCAATCCACCTTAACATTGCAATATCCAGTGTTGTACAGTTAATAATCATTCCAAGCAAAGGCAAACAATCTGTTTCAATCACCGCCATTGCTCAAATTAAATAATTCTTTTCAGCTTTCATAACTGAAACAACTTTCCATAATTCTCTTTTCACTTGTGAATATGCACGTTGGCCAGTACTTAAAATCTTAGTGTCAAATCAAATTGCAAATTTGTGTCCATTTGAATCATCTTGACCTATAGCCCATCCAATAGCAATTGGATTAGTATCCACTGTAAGAATCACTAGTCTATTGCACTTTTAATCAATTTTTCTTAATATTAGAAGTGATGTCAATAAATCCTTTAATCTTTGCATTGCTTTGATATACTTTTCTTCCCATTTAAATTGATAATCCTTGCCTAATAATTCATACAATAGATCTGCTATATAAGCATAGTAAAGAATCTAAATATGATAAAATATACATGTATCCAAAAACCTCCGCACATCTATTATAGAATTACAATCTTCTTTCATTCTTCTAATTGCATCAACTTTGGTTGGATCTGGTTTCCTTTCATAAAATCTACATAAATTTCTAATAATTACAACTTCTTGTACTCCAAATATAAACTTTGTACCTAATAACGTAAGATGAACTTCTTTAAGCCAACTTAATATCTTTTCACAATCTTGTATATGATCAATAATATACTTGCAACACCTTCTTTTATCTAAAGTTTTATCCTTGTCTTCTTTCTTACACCCTTTTATAAGAATATCATCTAGAAAAGGCATAATCTTTTTAAGAATAAAATCTCTTGAGACCTTGTTCATCCCGCCCGTCATATGTGCAACTGAATTAGTAGCACTTTGACGAAGAGTACACTTTTTAACTAGTTTCAATAATGTTCTCATTGTTATCATGTCTCTATTCTCCATTGTAAGTTGAAATTGGTCATAACTTGAATATAAATAATCCATTGAATAGATTGCCCTTCTTGCAAATGCTTTAGCAAATTCATCTACTATCGGTCTAATTCCTACAATCCTAATAATCACTATATTTACTGGTTATATATCTTGAATAAATCATAATGATCTATTTTTCTTAGGCAGTATAAACCATTGACTATAATATGGTATAAAAGAAGGCTCTAAAATCTTCATCTTTATTTTTTTTTTAATAATTCTATTAAATTTAGCAAATATGTCCTTGGTATTGGAATTGGCCTCAAATTCCAAGATATATGCGATATAGTGAAAATAACCATTGAAGTTACAACATTTGGATCCACACATGCAATTTCATGAGATTCAAAGACAAATGATTTATCTCGTTTTGCTAACATTTCTTTGAAATAATCAATTTCCTCTAGCAACAAAAAACCATCAAAATCAATCTTCAATTCTTCAAAAGTCTGGTTTATAAATTTATGTCCAATATTTTTTACATCCCTTAAGCTCTTTTCTCTTGATGCTTTTTCTATTTGTTCTTTAGAATCTTTTAGCAAAGGTCTGGCAACAAGTTTCACCTTCTTATCTACTGTTTTATATTTTGTCTCAACCATAACTTCTAGTACTTGAAAAGATTCAAGTATAGAATAATTTTTTCTAAAATGAATTTGTACAACCTTATCATCATCTCTTATTCTAATTGATGCAATCATTTCTAAAGAATTATCCAATCTATTTTCCTCATAAATACCAAAAATCCTTTCATCATCTTCTAATATATTCAATTCACATAATTTCTTTTCAATATCACACAATCTTTTTATTTCTTTTCTTTTTAAATCTATAACATTTGTATATATAGTAGTTTTATTTTTAAAAATACCAATAAAATTTGTATGAAAGGCACCTACATCTCATGACAGTACCTCCTCTTCTATACCTCTATAATCCCACTTTACAATGGTACTCTTCAAAAATCCGTAAATTCTTCAACAACTCTTTGCAATGGTTTTTCTCTAAATTTGTCTCGATTGCATTCATGATTTGGAAGAACAATCAAAAATTGTACTGCCCTTCTCTCATCTTCACTACAAATCCGTACATAAGCTGATCTATCATGAAGTATTTTTGTTTCCATTTGAGTTGCAATAATATACGATTGTCCCAATATAAGAGGATAAGTGGTTGTATCTTGAACAAAGAAATTTTGCTCCATTGCAACATCACCAATCTAAATCTTCACATTTGGGCAAGCACTATACAACTCACATCGGATATTATTAGCTGCCCGTATTATCCATCCATGTTCCATATCAATTGGTCACTTTTGTTTCATATAAAGACCTTTAGATATAAGATTTATTTTTGAACCATAGTCAATCAAGGCAACAACTGGCTCATCCATATCTCCAATCTTTGGGCTTAGACATTGGTGACCCTTAAAATCTTAGTTTATTTCTTTTATTTGGTGCTTAAAGCACCAAGTATGTAAATCTTATAAGAAGGGTTAGAAAAGAGTCTTTAGTGTAAAAAGGGTAGTTTGGCCATCTATGTGGATGAAAAGAGGTAGATGACAAAAAACTCTATTCTAATTGGCCAAAAATCATGCCCAATGGGCTTCAAGGAGGTAGCCCGACGGTTTATTAGGAGTTAGGGTTTGTTTTTTGAGGGAAGTCGAACATCAGAGGCTAAGATCATAAGGTTTAGGTTTTTGGATCTGGTTTAGGTGCAAATTTTGTGTGATTTTTACTTTTTATGAAGAAGTTATAGGCGCTCAAAGTTAAGGTGTTGATTTTGAACCTACTGTCACTCTTTTTGGTATAACTCGTGCACATAGAGAGAAATCAAGGATCAGTGACTAGAGTTAAAGAGAACACTTTCACAACTACACTTTTCATATATGGCTTGATAAAATCCAAGCTAAGGTGAAGGAGATATTGGGAGTTGAAGCCAATGCTTACAAACTAAAGGGCAATAAGTGACCTGCTTACATAGTGGTTATATTTTGAGCTATATCTTAAGCAATTTGATAGATTTTTGGCTCAAAATTTCCAAGAGTATATATGTTTATGTCATAAGACTATATAAAAAAAATTTGTGGCATTAAGATTTTGGATTTGTGAGATATAAGGAAAATAGTGCTTGGGTGTCTCTGAGCTAAGGTTTTAAGTACCTGCTAAGGGTTTTGAGATATCAGATGATCGGAAATGAATTTATGGTTGATTCTTTCTTGTGGTGAAACTCAAGAAAATCATCTATACTCTAAACTAAATTTTATAGAAATTGAATGATTGGATCAAGAGTTATCAAACTCTAAAGTTCAGCAAGAAATAAGTCCTTGCGGGTGAATAAAGTTTTGAAGGGTTTTTGTGGAAATTTGAACCCTTTTTGTACAACCTACTTGAATACAAAAGGATTTATATACATAACTTCTCTTTTGTGAGATTGTTATATTATTTGTCCTTTTTATTAAAGACAAATTACCTGTTGGATTTTTGCCATCAAGTTTCAAATAAATTCTTCACAGTCAGGTACCCAGTGTATTTCCAGATAGAAGGCCATGTCATATGACACCGTAGATGTTGCACCAATTGCACAAAGCAATGAAAAGTGCTAGCCCTAACTTTCTTATATAAAATCCAAATCGTCAATACAAACTCTGACTTTGAATAATCATTGCTCCGTCCTTACAAACCCTATGAAAGCAAACTTTCGCCTCTTGAACAAGCTTAAAACCTTCTTCCAAACCCCACTTGCCGATCTTTGAATGTCCCCAATCCTTGCCTTTGGTGGTCATTTTTATGGTTGGAGGTCTGTTTTAGATCCTATCTCATACCCGGTCATCCCCCAGATATTAATCCAACTTATTTTAAGAGTATTTAAACTTAATCCTATCTTCAATTCAATGTTAATCTCTACCATACTAATTTTTTATCTCCTTTATCCTATCTTTATTGACTTGTGATTTTTTTAAAAGCCATGAACTAGTTTCTACAATCTAGAAGAAAATTTTAATAACTAACTTTTATCTATTAGCTATTAAAACAAGAATTATTCTAAGAGGCTTTCATAAATCTTTTCTTAAGTATCTTAAGTTCCTAATGAACCAAGATAACTAAGTATTAAGTAGAATTTATCCTTATTCATACTTTTTACTATATGAACGTGTTACAACACAATAACGCATCTGTTTTAATTCGTGTCCTTGATACTTCCATCAAACTAAGAAGCTTCTTGAGCAGCTTCTACCAACTAGGAAGCTTCTTGAGCTCCTTCTACCAACTTGGAAGCTTCTCAAGCTCCTTCTACTAACTACAAAGCTTTTCAAGCTACTTTTATTAACTAGAAAGCTTTTTAATCAACTTTTATTAACTCATAAATCTCTAGAATATTCTAGAAGATTTTGTGAACCTCCAAAGTATATGTCCCTAATAACTATCAATTATTCATTGTCACTACAATTAAAGATGTGGTAATTTTTATAATTTTCTTTTGAATATTAGAAATATCTCTTTAAAATAAGAATTGAAATTAAAAAGTTTTATAAAAAAACAATCATTGTAATTTGTTATGATAAAAAATAAAAAATTTAAAAATATCTTTTTATAATTATTTGTGAGGAGACTAAAAAAAAAAAAGGAGGGAGTGGAGCATAAATATAAATTTAAAAAAGTCTTTTAAAACCTCCATATAATTACTTGTAATAATTATAATAAAAAAATTCTTTATGAAATGAATCCAAAATTCAATCCCTTCTTTTTTACAATGAATTTGGAATATACTTCATGGAAAGATTTAGAAAATAGAGGCATTATGATACCTAAGCTAAAAACCAAAAGATCTTTTTTTTTTTTTTTTTTTTTTTTTTTTTCTTGCAACAAATTTAGAGCTTGCTGCAAAAAGAATTTTATGGAAGGTAAAACAATGCCTAGACTTGAACCAAAAGATCCATATTTATCCAAAAAAAAGGCCAAATCTTATTGTGTAAGAAGTTGGAATAATATTATTATGTTATCTATATGGATTAAAAAAACCAAACCATAGAAATTATAGCTAAAATAAAGAAATAAATAAAACAATAATTAGTGCAATACTAGTAAAGATAAGTTGATGGTATAATAATGTGATTGAAAAAATATCAATTTAATTCAAGAATATATTTTATGAGCCAATATCTAATGCATGCTCTAAATAATAATACTTGGTTGTTTTAAATTTCTAGATTGTTTCAAAATACTATGCCAAAAAAATCTAAGACATTATACAATTTTAGAAGTAGCTTTATATTTAATTGCATACTATCAAGCTACTTACAAAATACTAAAATATCTTCTCTTACATCTATCCACATCTATGTGCATAGTTGATACACAGATGAAGTAAAATAGAGGAGTGTAAGTTGGATGTGCACTATGTAGGATTTAAGAATGGATTAAAATCTTTTATCAACTTGACTTTTCTTGACTTTCTTTTTTATATTTTATTTAGTATGTTTATATAAATAAATAGATAAAAATATCTTCAATCTATAAAATAATTAATTCTAAAAGATTTATATAATAATTAAAAAAAATATGCATGATTTAGAAGAATATAAAATTAAAAACCTTGAATTTATCAAAAATTATAATATAATAATTATAACTATCATCCATTTCTTCTCAAATGTAGAATCTTTAAACAACAAGGCCTTCAAATCTACTAAAATTTGATTTCTTTGCAACTCAATGAATAGAAATAGAAAATTGATTTATTTTATCAATTTAGAAACAAGTAGCTATTCAAAAGACCTTGCATGTTCTTAATCTTCAACAAGTAATATCTAAACAAGACATCCACCAAATAAACAATATGAATATATTATAACTACTAATAGTTGGTGCTTGCTTTTGTATTATAGAAAAGCAACATAATACCAAGATTTAAAAACAAAATGTGGTCAAATTCTGAAGTAAAAAAAATTATAAAAAATCATCTAATAATTTTTTAAAATAAAATAAATAAATAACTTTGCACAAAATACAGTTTAAAATCCTCTAAGAGGTGCTAAGTACAATGTTTATTATGCTAAAGCTTGGATCAAAGAAACAAAACTAGACTTAGAAAAATCAAATAGTTTTTTCAAATGGAATAGATTCTTACCTGCAAAGATTTGTATTTCTTATCCTAATCCATAACCTAAAGAAAGGCCAGGGCTCTTTGTGAACCATTTGTAAAAAATTTCATAGCTAGGTAAACCCTCTTCTGTTTCAAAACAAAACTAAATAAAAAATACTTTATCTTACAGGGACCCCAAATCTGCAACCAGCAGAACATATCACTTCAGTGCAGAGCCATGTTGCTCCCCGTCATGCAAGTGGCCAAGGTGGACTACGGGCCAGAAAACCAAGACCCAGGGCTGGAAACTTAGATGAATGTGCGCTCGTTCTGTAGAAAACACAATGCCAACTATGTCACGTCAGGTTTTGGCAGATTGTGGTGCCAGCCATTCCGAGGAGGTGTTCCTGCGCGAGTCAGCCCGGTAGCGCAGCGCAGAGCATGAACACGCATTGATCGGCGATTGTCAATGCACTTGCGCGCACATGGGCGTCGGGTTGCGTGTTTGCTTCATGGGCTACACCAGCACGTCGAGGGAGAGTAGGCGTTGGACGTAGGGGTTGCGAGACTGGAAGTCTGTGAGGGGAGAACCAAGCCACAACACGACGCTGAAGCACACCGCAGCATCTGATCCGTGGCGGGGAATTCATGAAGCACGGATCCAATGGCCAGATGCATGGTGTTGGTAGTAGTGCTTGCAGGGTCGATACGAAGTGGCTGAGGAGGAGCTTATACATCGGGTAGGCAAATTGAGGGAGTGCGGGCGTGCAGCTAGTTGCTAAAAAATGGGCGGGGAAGGCGGGAACGGATGCTGAGCAGCCGTGGTATCGCCATGGGAGTACCAAGCAGGCGTTGAGCACGCATGCATGGGTGAGGTTGTAAGGCGAGGTGGATGGCTCACTCCTTGTCCTCAGAAGCTGCACACTTGGATTGGCAAAAGAGTCTGGTGAGGTCGAGGAATGTTGAGCAAAACAGCTGAGCAACATTCAGACATGGGGCGACATGAGAGCGCGCGTTTTGGTGATCTGCTAGGTAGTCTCGTGCCAACGAGAACCTAGTCTTGTCAGGGCGTGGGTCGTGAAATGAAGGCCATGGTGGATACACAGTTGCAGGAGCCTGCCGCGCACGTTCGGCACATCGGCGGCCGCGGCAGCTTCGGCGTTCGCCCGAATCCGTCGTAGACTAGATGGTTGGGATACTCGGCTCTCACTCAAGCGACCCAGGTCTGAGTCCCGGCATCAGAAACTTCCAAGTGACATAGCGTAGAATAAGTGCTTTTTTATTTCTTTCTCAATTTTAGTTTTGCCCTTGTCGGCGTTGTAGTTCTCCCGCCGAGAACCGAAGCCAGAGAGTGACCCCCGCAGATTGAAAAAGTGCCCTTTGAACTCCAGTTCCTTGGACCTTTACAACCTCACCCCACTTTGGCTTTCACCGCTGCCCAAGTCATAGAATGGAGCCCACGACTCTGAATGAAAGACAACAAACTCCAACCAGGTGCAAGTTCCAAACTAGTGCACAAACCCAAACAAGCCCCAAACCACCCACACATGATACCTAAATGTCACTCTGCATTGGTTTACTGTTCTACATGATTCACCAACATACCTTCAAAAACCATTCGACATAATGTCTAATTCTTTTAACTCCCATGCATGCAATGAACCCATCCTTGCAACCACACTTAAAATCACTTTGGATGTTCCACTCTGTGTGCAAGAATGTCTGACTTCTTCCATACACTTTGCAACATATTGCAATCCAAGTAGTAGCCATATGCCAAATTATTCACTGTATAAGTACTTGATTGTTTGTTTTGAAGCTTCACATTACCACTGTTGTGGCTTTCATTCTTCTCTTTTATTCTTATTGAGAAATTTTGTAGTTTATAGGTTTTGTTTGTTGACATGTTTTTTTTTTTTTTTTTTTTTTTAATTTTGTAGAACAAGATTAAAATGAAATTTCTTTCTTGAACAAATCATTTAAAGAAATCTTATACTAGACAAGATAGATGCCATGTTGTTTAGAAAAAAATATATATATTAAAATCTTACATTTGACACTAATAAAAAAATTTACCAAGTTTGTGAAATATATGGTGCATTAAAGATTTCAAATATCTAAGATATAAGAATAATTAGATTTGTTTTTATATAGAAAGTAGTGCCATCTTGTATGGGCTAAATATAATTATTGAACTTTTTATTTTGGTTCTAAATTTTATTTTATATTTTTTTATTTAAATTAACTATATATTTAGTGAATATTTTAGATATTCTATTTTAATATAAACCATTGTTCTAAAATTATAAGAATAAAGTCTTTTATATATTTTTTTTATATATTTTTTTTTAATCATATGTGGAATAAATATATTAGTATTTAGATAGGACTTAGTTAATTAAAAATAATTCATTTAGATGGTATTAAGTCTAATGTTAAGAAGATTGTCTTAAATACATATCTTGATTTTCTTACATAATTATAAGAAAATTTATTAAATATAATATAATTCGTACCAAGTATTTAAAAATTTGATAAATTCAAATTAAACAATAATATATGCTATTAGATATGGCATTTCAAAACATATGGCTTATCAATTAGGAATATAAATAAAATTTTAAAGAAAAATAAAATAAAAATAAATAAAAATATTAATATAATATTTATATTATAAAAATATATAAATCATTGTTAGCACTTTGTTTCTAGTAGAAAGAAATTTTTATTTTTTATATATAAAATAATATTAATAAAAAAAAATATTGATTAAAAAAATTTATTATTTAGATTTCAAAAAAATATAATTATTCCTTATCTTATAAGCACCATTTTTGAATCCTAATTGTCAGTCATCAAATTGACTCATTAGTTGTTTTAGGATAAAAGAATACATTTAGAGTGCCAAAATTACAATTGTAAAATGAAGATGTATTTAGATGATGCTAAATGAAGGAAATTAGTATTAATAAGAAAGAAATAGGGTCTTAGTAAGTCTTGGAGGCAATTATCTTAGTTAATTTAATATTTTTCTTAATTATAAGAATTAGCATTTAATTATTGAGACTAATATCTACATTGGCCTTTTATCTTTATGTATCACTTATTAAAAATATATAAATTTTATTTAGTAGATAGAAGAAGCATGAAAAAGAAATCTCATGTCTTTTTAGTTATTTATGTAGAAAATAGGATTTTTAATAGATTTAAATTGATTTTATTATTATAAAAAAATCACCAAGGTAGAATAGAATAGTCTTAAATTGATTTTATTATTATAAAAAATCACCAGGATAGAATAAAATATTCTTAAATTGATATTACCATTTAAAAAATATTATAGGAATTTTCAAATTTTATTTAGAATTTATTTAGAATTTTTTAAGAATTTTTAGAACAATTTTGAAGACTTTGATAAAAATATGTTTTACCACCTTGGGAGCCATTATAAAGAATTGGAGTAAGATTTGAAGGCCATACAAGGTTCTAAGGCTAATTGGATGTTTTCAAACACTATCGTGCAGTCAAAATTATAAAAAAATGAGTTTTACTAGTAAAAATTAGGAGGACCAGCAACTAGTATAGTCGTTGTAAGAAAAGAGGTGCACAAGTCCCATATGGGTTGTGGCACCTTGGATATAGGTAGGAGGATAAGACTAAGGCCTTGTAGCCCCTATAGGACACCCATATACACTACTTGTGAGCCTTGGTGAGATTTGAACCCATGATCTTGTAACAAGTTATCCTTGAGGTAAAATTTTCTACTTAATTTTTTCTATTATTTACCTTCTATTTTTAGATTATCAAAACTTATTCATAATAATTACTTAGATTTATATGTTTTTTATACCATTAGAAAGATAAAAAAAACTATCTAAATAAAAATATAATTTTTTATTTTTATTTTTATTTTTTATTAAATAAAAACATAGTGAACAGACTATGATGTAGTTTTGAATTGTGTACTTTCTTGATATCCTATACTTCTCTTATTTTGTAGTTGTTATTCTTATTATACTTGTTATTTGCTTCTTTACTTCACACCACCAATTACAAGTAACTCTTAAGTAAGACCACCTTGTAATTTGGGTTGAAGGGTGAAAATTTATCCTCACACTAGTTTTAATTCAAGACAATTTAGCCTTTTATGCTTAGAAGTATCTATTTTAATATCTTCATTTTTAATAAATATACATAAAAAAAATATCAAATATTATATATATATATATATATTATTAAGGACATGAATCATAAAAGAACAAAGTATCAATATTCTTTTGTATCACTCAAAAGAATAGAAAATCATTCAAAATTGGAATAATATTAAAATTAAAATGGATATTATCAAAGATAAGAAGAGTAGAGATTCTTAAAATAAGACTAAGAATAAGAAAGGCATTGAAAAGAATGAAGAAGACTTCATTCTTCGCTCTATATATACAATCTATTTAAGAACTATATGGCAATGTTTTATAAGACCTCCAACACATGTTTAGTTTGCAAGACATGTATTAAACTTACAAAACAAGTTTTTTATATATGTGCCATATATTTAGCTTGTTACATAAGCTACCAACATATACAATATGTGGCTAATTTGTTAGCTAAGTTTCTAACCTACCAACCACCTATAAACATATATAAAGATGAAATCACATCTGTGAAGCTTCTAAGAAGCTCTTCTAAAAGATATTATCAAATTAATCTATTATTATCTATTTCTTCTTATCCATATTAATTAAATAATTATTAAAATAAATCTTATGTCCATGATATTATTCCCCCTTTTAACAACAAGTTCTATAAGAAATAATGATTACATGTTGAGAAAGTCCAAAGTGCGTCAAATTATGTTTTCTACATACTCTGATCTCTATTTCTTTTGAAGATAGTTTATAGGTCCTTTTAGCTATCAATAGTGTTCCACACCAATGCTAGAAGACCACCCTCATATTTCATCATTGTTGAGGCCTTCATTATTTATTTCAAAAAAAATATTTAAAACACCATCAAGAATAATTTTTACATCTAAAAATATCATCAAACACTAGGAGTCTCTTCCAAGGTTGTGATACCAAACATGTTGTTGTAATACGTTGTTGGAATAGAGAGAATTTGCCTCAAAAAAGCTTTGAGATTCTGGTTGTCACTAATTTCTCAATCAAGCTTCAAAATAAAAAAAGTTCTATATATATATATATATATATATATAAATATTTTCTTCTTTTAGAGTAATTACACCAAATACATAAGCCTCAAATAACCAACAACATCCAAAATATGGTAAAATCCTCTAAAACCTTATATATCCTTATGAGGAAATTTTTCCAAATTTCAACACCTCATATCTCCTGATCCGACTATCCAAACATAATAAAATTTTACATGAGCTACTAATGTATTCTTATCAACCTTCAAAACATATTTCAATTGCAAATTCATTGCAGATCTTGAGATATCTTAAAAATCCTAACAGTTGCTTCAAACCCTTATCTTTATACACCCGCATACAAATTTCTTCATATCTCACAAACTATAAGCTCAAATGCCACGAAATTTGTATATATAGCTTTTTAACACAAAATTTCATATTCTCCAAGAAGTTTGAGCCAAAAATTTGTTCAGAAACTCAAGTTATGATTCCAACCATTACTATGAATAAAACCACTCACTTACTGCCTTTGATTTAAAAGCGCCATCTTCAATGCCCTATAACTCCTTCATATAAATTTCAAATGTAATAATTCCTTCACAAAAGATATAGGTCTTAAAATTGCCGTTTTAGCCGCATCTTTCGATCTCCAAAAACTACCGTTCAACTCCTCCTATATTCAAAAGAATAACAATATATCTCAAATTGACACCTTAACTTCAAACGGCTATAACTTCTTTATCCTAACTCCAAATCCTCTAATTTTTGTATTCAAATTGTACCCAAGATCCTAAAATTTACAATCCTAGCTTCTAATTTCCAAATTCTCTACTCAAGGTCGCCAAAATCCTTCTTAAGGTCGCAGGCAACCTCCTCAAAGCCCATTGGACATGGTATTTGACCAATAGGGATGAAGTTTTCCATTCCTTGCCTTCATCTGACCATGCCTTGCTTTCATCCTTCCCAATTAGCCTTCTATTAGCTTAAATTTTTATCTTTAGGCTCCCACCTTCTCTCAAGGCTTCATACTAATCATTTAGATCTTATAATTTTAAAATACCATAATAAAAATAAATAAAAATAAAATAAAATAAAATTTCTTCTATCAACTATTTTTTTATTAATTTTTCTAACCACTCTAATACACATCTAGACTCATAAACATATTATATATTTTAACTAATTTTTATATACTATAAATAATTATAGTACAACAATGTATTGTCTTATTTGAGAATGCGCTAGGTACCTAGCTATGGAGGGTGAAGTTGTGGTCTATAAATATTCCAGAAACTTTAATAAGCTTCACTCATATAAGAAGAATATGATTTAAATTTTAATATAAGAGTGCTTATGTCAATACAAAGTACTTAAAAACTTTCTTCTTGGTAACTTCAATCATACACAAAATTCAGTTGCTTGATTACTTTCACAGCTAAGCAACTAAGATTTCTCTTTGCAAGTTCTAACCTTAGTTAGTGAGCTCAGTAAGCTATAATTCTTAATATGACCATCAACTTAGTGTGAAATTTTGCACACAAATATCAATATAAGTCTTCTATATGCTTAGAGAATTTCAACCCAATCCAACTTATAAATTGTGGAAAGTCAACCAAAAATTGCACTGATGTCACTTGGCTGCCAACTTGAAAGTTGATGTAGATGCTCCATCAATAATTTATCCTTTTTCAACTATTAACTTCAGTTCAAAATTGGTATATAGTTTGAACTTCAAGTCTTCTAATATTGTGCTAAAATTCACTTTATTTTGACTAATAGATCTCTAGATATTATAGAACTTCTAAATAACCCTAAACTGCCAACTTTTGGTACCTCCTTGTATTTAAGATCAAATAAATTTTGATTTCACTATTAGATTATTATAACTTTTTATTCAATCTTAAAACATTCTATCATTCATATACTATCAAATTTTCAACTATAGATGTCACACCAATTACAAAAAATAGCCAAGAATGTTAGCCCTAATTTTATTGCATAAAAACCTAATATCTAATATAAACCTTGATTTTAGATAATGATTTCTAAGTCCTCCCAAATCTTACAAAAATAAATCTAATATCTTTGAAATAAGCTTAAAGCTAGTTCTCTAATCCTAATTACAGATCTTTAAATGCCTTGATATCTTGCTCCTCATGGCCGTTTTTGTAGCTAAAGGTCTGATTTCAATCCTATGCCATATATGGTCGACCTCCGGGTATCAATCCAACTTATTCTAAGGATTTTTAAGCTTGAACCTATCCTCAACTTAATTTTAGTATGAATTATATTAATTATTTGTCTCTTTTATTTTATTTTGATAAACTTATGGCTTTTTAAAAATAATAAAAGAATTTTTACAACCTAGAAGGAAAATTTAATAATTAACTTTTATCTATTAGCTATTTAAACAAGAAAATAATCCAAGAGGCTTTCATAAAACCTTTCTTAAGTATCTTAAGTTCCTATTGAATGAAAATAATTGAATATTAAGTAGAAATCATTCTTGTTCATATTTTTTCCATATAAACGTGTTATAATACGACAACATTGTTGTGTTTTGATTCTGCTACTATATGAAAATATTATACATATATATTTAATATATAACTTATTACACAACTAAATAAAAGCCCTATTAGTGAATTTTATTAGTTATAAAATATGATTAGATTATTAATTTAAAAAGAATCTATCTAAAAAGATTATTATTAAGATTTATACAACCTTATTTTTTTTTGATAATGACTTTTGAGGTTAATTTTATATTGATAGTAACTTTAATATATCTTAAGTCATCTTTGTTAGACATTGGTGATCTTTGAGATCTTATTTATCTCTTTTATTAGATATTTAGAATATATATTATATAAATCTTATGAAGAAAAGAATTGAAAAAGGATCTTTAGTATAAAAAGGAGTAGTATAAAAAGGAGGCTACCTAAGGGCTTATTAGGGATTCACATTTTTTTCCAAAGGGATTTGAATATTAGAGGCTAAGATCAACAAGTTTGGATTTTTGGATATGGTTTTAGTGCAAATTTTGTGTGATTTGGACTTTTTATGAATAAGATATAGGCGCTCAAAGTTAAAGTGTTGAAATTGTACCTTTTATTATTCTTTTAGACATAAATTGTGTATATAAAAAACATTTGATGATCAACAAGTAGAATTAAAAAGAGCACTTTTTTAATTATGTTTTTTAAATATAGCTTGATAAAATCCAAGTTGTAATAAAGGACATATTGGGAGTTGAAGTTAGTAATTATAAGTTAAAGGTAGTAAGTGACCTTACATAACTAGTGGTTATATTTTGAATTATATCTCAGGCAATTTGATAAATTTTTTGGGTCAAAATTTTTAGAGGTATATATGTTTATGTCATAAGACTATGTGCAAAATTTTTGTAGCTTTAGGATTTTGGGTTTGTGAGATATGAAGAAAATAATGCTTGGGTATCTCTAAACTAAGGTTTTAAACACTTCCTAGGACTTTCAAGATAGCAAACAATCAGAAGTAAATTTATAATTGATTCTTTATTATAGTAAAATTTAAGAATATTATCTATACTTTAAAAAAAAATTTATAGAAATTAAATGGCTAGATCAAGAGTTATTAAATTCTAAAGTTTAGGAGGAAATAAATCCTTGCAAGTAAATAAGATTTTGAAGGATTTTTATGGCAATTTGAACCTTTTTGTACAAACTTACTTATATAAAAGAGGATTTATCCATATAATTTTTTTTTGTAATATTGTTAAATTATTTGTTTTTTTTATTAAAAACAAATTACTTATTGAATTTTTACTAATAAATTTCAAAAAAATTCTCCACAATTAGATACCTAGTGTATTTCCAAATAGAAGGTCATACCACATGAAAATATTGTATCTTACTGTCAATTTGAGGAAGAACATGTCATTCTTGAGAATCTTCATTTCTATTCTAATATCATGAAAGTTGTGATAGTCATAATGTCTTGTTCAATAAGCCAGTAAATGATAGTTCTTAAGTTGAATTTATTGGTTGTTGATTCTCTATCTCTTTAGCATTAAAAAATTCAAAAGAATAGAAAACAATGATATAAGATAGAATAAAAACTCTATTGAACTTGCTTTGATTTATAGCAAAGATTTTTTTGACTCTTTGTCTTAATTTTGATTGATGTCGTCAATAAAATGTATTAACTTTTGCTGATGCATTTGCTAGATTCCTAAATGGCTTTCATGTGTGTTTACTAATATCATATCTCTGCTAATATACAAAATATTTCAGCCAATTTTGACATTGTCTTGAATCTAAAACCTCTTCTACATCAAATTCTTCATTGTTATCTACTTCGATAAGAGACAGTGATATTTGTCTTCTTCCTTGTATATCCATTGTCTTATATGATTTGAGCAATGACATGTGGAATATAAGATGGATCTTTATAGATTTTGGTAGGTGTAATCAATAAGCAATTGGATTAATTTATTCACAAATTGAAAATAATCAAAGCCTATAATAATCCAACTTATTATAAGAACAAATAATCTTTATATTATGACAAAGTAACCATATCTTATTGCCCATATAGAATTGACATTATTTCTTACAATAGACATTTGTATTGATCTTTTGTTGTTCTTGAGCTTTTTTTAATTGTGCCTTCATTGTTATATGTAACTTTAACAACCAATTTGTCAAATCTTTTATTGCAAGATTATCAATTTTTAAAAAGTCAAAAATATTAAATTATAAATCATAACTATAATTGGTAAAGAATGCAATTTATTGTATAAAAAAATATATCAAATTATTGTAAGCAAATTCTATCAATGGCAAAAGAATTGTCCAATTATTTTGATGATAGTTGATGGTAAACCTCAAATATTGCTCCAAAACTTGATTAATCCATTTTGTTTATCTATCAATTTGAAGGTAAAAAGCTAAAGATAATTTTATATCTATCTTTAATATTTTAAAAAGAATTCTTCAAAATCTTGATATAAATTGCGTCCATCTATGTGATATAATATCTCTTAGTGATCCATGATATCAATAGATATTATCAAGGAAGAATTTAGCTATTTTTTTACTTGTGATAGATTTTGTATAAAATATGCCATCTTGGTAAAATAGTCTATAATCACCAGTATAAAATTATATGAACTTGATTTTGGAAGATTTGTAATAAAATCTATGGAAACAAAAGATCAAGATTTTTTTGATATAGGTAATGGTTGAAAAAGTTTATAAGGTTGATGGCAAAGAATTTTTAATCTTAAACAAATATTTTATAATTATATAAATTCTTTAATAGCCTTTCACATTTGAAGCCACCAAAAGTCTCTTGATATTAGTTCCAAAGTCTTCTTATATCCAAAATTTCATTTCAACTTGAACTTGAACTTGAACTTGAAGTTTGAACTTGAACTTGATCTTGAAAGTATCATAAGACTGAGATGAATTATTCTTATTATGATAAACAAGAAGGTCTAAAGACATGTTTGATTAAACTTGCTTGAAAAAAATTTAATCAATAGTCAATGTTGATTTTATTGCTTAAAAATGAAATTACTTTGGCTTCAAGAAGATTATTCTTTATTGATCAAAAGTTAAATTTTTTTCTTTTTATATAAAATAAGAATATCTAAAAATGGCATCTGATAGATCTTATTATTTTTTTAGCCAATAGATAATAATAAATTCAAATCTTAACAAAAACATGCTCTAATAAACTTGATCACAATTCAACATGTGTGCTAAGATAAAATATTTAAGGTTCTTATGATTTGTATACATAGTGACTAAACTAGAAGCACCTTTTAGATAGTGATGCCATTCTTGAAAAGAATCCACAATTGCAAGAAATTCTTTATTGTGGATCTTATAGTTCATCTTGATTATTAAAAAATTTCTTGAATAAAAAGCTATTGAATGAAGTTTGTTATTTGCTTCTATTTATAATAATACTACATCTTAGACAAAATCTGATACATCTATTTTCATAAAAAATACCTTAAAAAAGTTAACACAATACAAAATTAATGTAGAAATAAAAGCTATCTTCAAAGCTTTAAATAATGCTTCCACTTTCGTATTCCATTCAAGTTTTTCTTTACAAATTAAACATGTAAATGGAGCTGTAATTTGAGAAATTTTTTTAATGAAGATTCAATAGTATTTAATAAATTTTCAAAAATACTACACATTTCTTATTATTTTTGGAATTCTCCAATCCATAATTATTTGAATTTTTTAAAGATCCATTATTAAACTATCATTTGAAATGATGTATCCTAAAAAGTCAACTTGAGTAGTGTAAAATACATACTTTTCTATCTTGGCATATAATCCTATATTTCTAAATTTTTATAACATGAGACAAATATGAAATTCATGTTCTTTTGTGTTTTTAGAATAGATCAAAATATTGTCTAAATAATAGATAATAAAATCATCAAGAAACTCACAAAAAATACCATTGATAAAATATTGAAAAATAACTGATGTAAGTCTAAAAAGCATGACATTACATTTAAAATGTCCATACCTAGTTTGAAATGCAGTCTTCTATTCATCACCTTCTTTGATGTGAACCAAGTTATATGTTCCTCATAGATCTATTTTTGTGTAGATCTTTGCTTGACTGAGTTGATCAAAAAGTCTTGAAATCAAACATAAAGGATATATATTGTTAATAGTAATCTTATTAAATCTTCCATAATTTATATACATCCACAACAATTTGTCTTTTTTGTTTACAAATAAGATAAGAGCTCCTATTGGAGATTTTGAATGGCATATGAAATTTGTAGCCAAGTTCTTGTTAATATATTCTTTCAATGCAACCAACTTATTCTATGATAAACTATAGATTAGTCCAAATGGTCGTTGGATTCCCTCTTGAAGATCAATTGAACAATTATAAGATCAATGCTTTGAAAGAATATCTGCATATTTCTTTTCAAAAATATCTTAAAAATCTTGATATTAGCTAGGAATACCACTTATAGTCTTTTTAGCATAAAAAATAAATGTGGTATATATAGCAAAAAATAATCTTTTCTTTGCCGTTGTTGTGGCAAAAGTCCACTTTAGGTAGACGCAAGGTCCCTCTTTACAATCAAGTTGGATCCAATATGCACAAACTTTCTTAAATTTTTCTTTTACAGTCACAAAACCATGCGTATAATAACTCAACAAACTAGAAGCTTGAAAATTTATAAATCAAAATCTAGCCATTTATATAAGTTCAAATTTTGGAAGCATAGAGTTCACTTCTTTAGTCATCTTCACAAAAATTCTCAACCATGAATTCATTACCGATCACTAGATATCATCAAAATATTAGCAAGTAATTATATAAATAAAAACCAAACCAGAAACTTAAAAATTCATAATTTAAGATCCAATTGTTCAAATAAGCTCAAAATTTATGAAAACATAATTCATACTTTTGATCTTTGTCACATAAATTTTGAACCATGAATTCATTGTTGATCATTAGATATCACCAAATCCTTGGCAGATACTTTTAGAAGTCAAATCTCAATTAGAAACTTGAAAATTCATAATTTAAGATCCAGCTGTTCAAATAAGCTCAAACTTTAGAAAAACATATCTCATACTTTTGACTATTGTCAAATAAATTTTGAGCCTTGAATTCATTGCTGATCGTAAGATAACACCAAATCCTTGGAAGATACTTTTAGAAGTCAAATCTCAATCTGAAACTTAAAAATTCATAATTTAAGATCCAAGTGTTCAAATAAGCTCAAAATTAAGGAAAACATATCTCATACCTTTGAACATTGTCACATAATTTTTGAGCTGTGAATTCATTGCCGATCATTAGATAACACCAAATCCTTGGCAGATACTTTTAGAAGTCAAATCTCAACCTGAAACTTGAAAATTCATAATTTAAGATCTAGCCATTCAAATAAGCTCAAAATTTAGAAAAACATAACTCATATCTTTGATCTTCATCACATAAATTTTGAGCTGTGAATTCATTGCCGATCGTTAGATATCACCAAATCCTTGGCAGGTGCTTTTAAAAGTCAAAACCCTAGACACCTGAGAACAAATTTGCCATTACTCCCTAATCAAAGTCTCAATTGATATGAGATTTTAGACATAGACTATTTATAATATAAGTAATATTTACACAAAAAAATGAGCTTCAAATTCTTCTTGAAACTCAAGTTCTAGCTTAAAGCAAACCCTTCTATTTATCTAACTTCTTCAAAACCTCAGTTTAGTTTGCTAGGTTTAACTAGCCATAACTCACTCATTCTAAACTCATTTCTATCAATTCTTGGACATAAAATGTATACCTTGAAGTCTAGTTTCTAACCCAACTTTTTGATTTCTTTTTAGTATCTTAAAACTACTAATATACCTTGAAAAGTAATAGTAGGTGTCATATTAGTAATCTAAGTTCAAACAAGCATATCTCTCTCATCTAAGCTCCGAATCATGCGTTTCTACCACCTAAACTCATGCCAAGACGAAGCTCTCTCTGAATATCTCTTTGGATTTGCCAAAATACTCTGTCTTCTTCTCTTCCAAGCTCGTCAAAGAAGTCGTAGCCAAGGTCTTCAAAGTCCAAGTCAACAATTAATAGTTTAAAGTTATAAAAACCCCAAATCTAATCCTCCAAGTCAACACTATTAATGGCAGCCAACTATTGACATTCAAACCTCTATTTATCTTTGGTAAAATCCCAAATTCAACTTCAAAGTCAAAACTCCTTATATCTACAAATATAATCCCGAATCTACTAAAACCTAAGATTGGAAAAAAGATAAAAGAAATAAAAGAAGTTTACAAGGCTAAATCAAAGTTAAAGTTAAGATTAAAGATAAAGTAAAATTTTAGTCAAAGAAAAAGAAAGAAAGTGAGAAATTTTTCCTAAACTATATAAAAACTTAGATTGGTAAGAAGAAAGAAAGAACTTAATAAAATTTTAAAGAAAAGATAGTTAAGTTAGGTTTCTATATATAGATATATTTACTTCACAATACTATATATATATAAAAGCTTTTGTATCTATTAGTAAAGGTTTGGATATATTAAAATTATATATGTATATTTGATTAATAGATTTTTGGATTAAACTACAAGAAAAATCAAGGTTATAAGAAGTCTTACCTATTTGAAGATTATATTTTTTTAACCACGATAATTCTAAAATAATTGAATTAGAAGAAGATCTAATCATATTAAATATTACTAAGAACAGTCTCATAGATAATATCTCCAAAAGATAATAAATGACCATCTATGACTTCTACATGCATAGATTTAGTTTTTTTGATTAGAGATATTTCTTATTTTTTCACAAAGTCTTTGTCTATAAAACAAGCTGAGGCTTTTAAATCTATTAAGACAAAGACTTTGTAATTTTTAGATCTTAAAAATACATCTATTATAAAATATTATAAAACTTATGGATTCAAGGATAATATCATTAATAATATCAAAAACAAACTTCTTGAAACAATTTATTACACAAGCCATTGCATGTGACAATTGATTATTCAAAAGATATCAAAAATATAGATTTGATTAGAGAAGAATGATTTAATTAATGATAGCAACTCCTAAGTTATCAAAAATTTATTTGATTAAGCCAAAATCAATGCAAATTGATGCAATATGTTATAAACCTCTCACCAAATAAGAAAAATTTTAATGTCATCTAGAGGGTTTGTGCTTATATTATGGAGAAGCTAAATATATTATTCAATTATCATTATGGAGAAGCTAAATATATTACTCAATCATATTATAAACTAAATGGATTCAAGGATAATATCAAAGACTTATAAAACTTGAAGTCTTTGATATTATCCTTGAATCCATAACAAAGTTGATTAATAAAAGTTTTATCATTTCACTCCATATTACAAGCAAAATTTTAGAATTTTATAGCATATATTATGATTGATTGTGATTCTTATCATAAAGATAAGAACTTGGTCTTTGCTACCCTCTCTCAATCACTTTTTTCAAATGTGGCCATAAACACTTCAAATAATGAATTCAAATCATAAAGAAGTTATGAATTTTTTTAATAAAGGTATAAACCAAAAAAGAGCATTTCTAGATAAAAGTGCACATATGAATCTAACTTGAATAAATCCATTAGAATAGCAGAAAAGATGCAACTTTAAATAAAGCTTGACTTGTTGCAAAAATCTTCAAATCTGTGATCTTATTCCATTAAACTTCTCAAGCATATTAATTTTTGCTTCTTTTTGTTAGGGACATATACTTTGTAAGTCTATAGAATCATCTAGAATATTCTTATCATGGAGACAAAATGTAGACTAGAAGTCTAAATAAGAAGTTCAAGAAGAACTGGCAAGAATTAGATTAATCAAATGAATACAAGAACAACACCAGAGAAGTGAGCTACAACTCCAAGAGATGTATTCTCGAGATTGAAGAACTCTTTAGCCTTGATTCTAATATATATTCCTACCTAGAAAGCTTCTCAAGCAACTTCCACCAACTAGGGAGCTTTTTAAGCAACTTCCACCAACTAGAAAGCTTTTCAAGGAACTTCTACCAACTAGGAAGCTTCTTAAGTAACTTCTATCTACTTGGAAGATGTTAGAAGGTTTTGGGAGGTTCTAAAGAGTTTTAAAAATCTTCTAGAATATTCTAAAAGATTTTGACTTATATATCCTTGACATCACCTCCTTCTCTAGCTTTGAAGTCTCCAAGAAGCCATTTGAGATGTATGCTCACAAACGTAGAAAATCAAAGATTTGGCGCATAATCTCTATAATATACTCCAATTGTCGTTCACAAGGCAGATGATTCATAGATCTTTATAGCCACCGATAATGACCAACACCTTCTACTTGAAACTATGCCTGAATTTCTGTGTCTTCATTGTGGAAGCGACCTAAAAAATATCATTTCGCCACTACCTTAATGAATTGGTTTAGCTTCAAAGACAATCACGAGTAACCTGCTAATTGGTATTCTTTGACGTCTTCTTGGTTCTTCTAATTCTTCATCTCAAGGTCGATGCCGTGAGCTACTCAATTGAGATGGCATCACTAGTACAGTATCCTCATTCCCACTAGCCATATCTAAATACACTCTGAGATTATATATCTTAAAATTATAAGAAAGAAAAACGTAACAAGTTATATTTCAATAAGACTAGGATCATGTTTATACATTCTTTTGGAGAAGGCTTCATCTTCACGTTTTGTCAATGGCTAACTTTTGATTTATCAGGATATCATCGATGAAATTCTTGTACCTTTTGCGACCCATTTGTTATATTATTTGATTGCTCCCAAGTCTACTTGTTTATATTATAGCCACGCCGTTGAATTAAATATTCTAACTTTTTCCATTTCCATCACGAATCAAGGACTTATTCCATCTCATATTCCACATAGTCCTCAATCTCAACACAAGGTGGTGGTGGCTGTATCCGTACTGATAAAGTTGATTTGCTATAAGCTTCTAGAAGAGAAACATGAAAGATTGGATGTACCTTCATGGATGTGGGTAGTTTCAGCCGATAAGCCATCAGATAGATTTGTTCTTGAATGCAGAATGGTCCCAACCTCCTATAATCCAACTTATCGTAAAGTCGAGTGGTCTTGATGTTTCGTCGCAATAGCCAAACCTTATCTCCAATTTAAAAAGCAGAAAAATACTTCTAAATTTGTTTGCAAAAGCTTTGTATGAGTCTTAAGCTACTTGTAACTGAAGCTTCAAGGTGGTCTAGATCTCTCTTAAATGCTTTGTAAGATCTTCAACTACTAGATTTTCATCTTTGGATTTATCCAACAAATCGAGTTTTAGATGATATCCATAATTTGCAAAGAAAGGTATTTGTTGGATTGAGGCATAGACCAAATTGTTGTACATAAACTCCGCCAATAGTAGATATGTAATCCAATCATCTTATTGATAGTTGATCACATATCGTAGGTATTGCTCTAAGACTTGGTTAACTCGCTCTGTTTGACCATCGATTTGAGGATGGAAGGCAAAAGAGAGTTTGATATCTATCCTCAGTATGTTAAAAAGTGACCTCCAAAACTTTGATATAAATTGACACCCTCAGTCTAAAATAATGTCATTCAATAAACCATGATACTGATATGTATTGTCAATAAACAATTTTACTATTTCTTCACTAGAAGTTGTCTTTTTGTATGGAATAAAATGTGTCATCTTTGTAAATTGATCTTCTATCACATAGATAGCATCAAATGTTGCAAAAGGTGGCAAATCTATGATGAAGTCCATAGATACTGAACACCACAATCGCTTTGGAATTGGCAGAGGTTGTAAAAGTCTGCAAGGACAATGTTGAGGATTCTTTGATCTTGAACAAAGGTCACATGATAGTACAAAGTTCTTCACTACCTTCCACATTTGAGGCCACCAAAAGTCTCGAGAAATAAGCTCTATTTTTTTTATTGAATCCGAAGTGACTTACGCCCGAAAAATCATGCCAAGATTAAAGAATACAAAGTTGAATTGGTCCTTCCAAAATGTATAGTCGATCTTCAAAATATAATAACTCATCTTCAATCTTGAATTTGTCTTTGTCAAAGAGTTGCTTCACATCCAAGACTAATTAGTTTACAGCTGATGCTCCATGGACTTGTTCTAAAAAATCAGCATCAATTGATATGATCATGGAGGTGGTATGGAGGCAAAATCATTCTGGTTGTAGCAAAGTTGTACACTGCTGATCAAATGCTGCATCTGCAGCCTTAAGTGCTAGATATGATCTCCTCAATAGCGCATCCAAAAATCCTTCTTGCCATCCTGGCCAATATATGATGACAAAATCGAATCAAGATAATGACATGTTCCACCGAGCTTGGCAACGATTCAAAATTCAAGCTATTGTGAAATACTCCAAATTTTTGTGATCTGTATATACAATCACTGGATGTGCAATACCCTCTAATAAATGATGCCACTCTTGGAAAGAATCAACTATCGCAAGCAACTCCTTATTGTAAATTTCATAGTTGATTTCTGCTACCAAAAACTTCCTTGAGTAGAATGCAAGCGTGTGGAGTTTATTATCCTTCCCCATCTACAATAATATAGCTCCTAGCACAAAATCAAAAGCATCTATTTCCAAATAGAAGGCCTTTGTAAAGTCGGGATGTACCAAAATAAGAGCTATTGTAAAAGCCGACTTTAACTCTTGAAAAGCCTCTTGTGCTTGAGCACTCGAGTTTGTCCTTTGATATCAACCGCGATAATGGCGCTCTGATTTGTGAGTAGTTCTTGATAAAAATGTGATAAAAATTGACAAATCCAAGAAAATATTGCACGTCCCGTACCGTCTTTGGTATTGCCCAATCCGTTATTGCTTGAACCTTCTTCTGATCTATCAATAATCCTTCATCCGAAATAATATAACCAAGAAATTCCACCTTGGATTGATGTAATATGTATTTTTCTAATTTGGCATATAATCCTGCATTTCAAAGTTTTTATAACATCAACTTTATATGACCCTCATATTTTTGAATATTCTTGGAATTGATCAAAATATCATTGAGGTAACAAACAACAAATTTTTTCAAATACTCTTGAAAAATATCATTCATCAAATATTGAAATATAGCTGGTGCATTAGTCAATCCGAAAGGCATGACATTATATTCAAAATATCCATACCTCGTCCAAAACATTGTCTTCCATTCATCTCCTACCTTTACTTATACAAGATTATAAGCTCTATAAAGATCTATCTTGGTGTATATTTTGGCTTTACCAAATTGCTCCAAGAGTCCGGATATTAGTGGTAATGGATATCGATTCTTCACAGTGATCTTGTTCAAGCCTTCATAATCCACGCACATTCGAAATGAGCCATCTTTCTTCTTTACAAAGAGGATAGGTGCACCTACTAGAGATTTAGAATGCCGAATAAAATTCTTTGTAAGATTCTCTTCAATATAATCTTTCAATGGTGAGAGTTTGTCTTGTGATAAATTATGGATTAGGCCAAATGGTGGTTGTGTTCCTTCTTAGAGATCTATAGCACAATCGTACGGTCAATGCTCTGGTAACATGTTTGCATTCTTCTTCTCAAAGACATCCTTGAATTCTTCATACTGCTTCGGAATAATCAAAGTTGGAGTTGTATCTTTTCAAGCTAGTGTTGCGAAGATGACAAGAGATGTATTATGCTTGGCTTCCTTCATGAAGGCCCTTGCACCTATGAATAAGGGTTTGTTTCTAGACACTATCTTGGCAGGTTCCACCATTAAGGATTTTGTTCAAAATGTCACTTTTCGTAACCTCCAATCTATCAATGGGTTATATTTATTAAGCCAAGATAGCTCCAAAATGATTGGACATGAAGGGATCTTGATAATATTAAATACAATGCTACTTTCATGATTTTTAAGATGTACCTTCAATGGTTTAGTTTCATGAGTAACATTGCCAGAAGACAAAGGTTGACCATCTATGACTTCTACATGGACAGGCTTTGATTTCTTCATAAGAAGAAATTTGTAAAGCTTGACAAACTCTTCATGTAAAAAGCAAGCAAATCCTTATGAGTCTAATAGAGCATTAGTTTATAGTTTTTGAATATCAAAAAATAAAGATACCATAAAGCAATGAGAAGGTTGAACTAAAAGAAAGAGACCTTGATTAATTTGGGATCTTGAGATGTCCAACCGCACAGTCCCTATTAAGGTTGGGCGTCCTTATTTTCTTGCATGCTTGTACTCCTGAGTCTTGTTGCTCGAGGCGTCTATTTTCTAAGACAATTTCTGGCTTTATGGCATGCTTCTCCTCAATATAAGCACAAGTTTTGTTCAAATCATCACTTCTTTTCTTTAGCTGTGAAGGGCGTGAAACGTACCGTATTTATTTGCATATCTTTTGTTTCAGATTGAGCTTCTATACTCTTGATAGGAGCAGCCAAATAGAATTAGTTTCCTTGTAGATATTGTATAGCTTTAGAATAATGGTCTGGACATCGTTGAAAAAGGCAATTATCACACTTCATCGCTTGGCTGATTGCTTTGTTGAATGTTTGAGGGTCGGATAGAGATAGAAATAAATCCTTCACGTCATCTCTGAGTCTCCAATAAAATTAACTCACCAGCGCTTCTTCTCCCTAGTTGATATCATAAGCAAGTTGTCTGGAGTCCGATGCATAAACAGATGCAGAGTGTGATCCTTGATGCAAAGAACAAATCTTGGTGGTTGCCCATCGAGCCTTATTATGCTCTCCAAATGCTTCCTTGAATGTTTGTACAAAGGTCTCAAAATTATTCAAGATAGAAGATCTTTTCTCAAATAAGGAGATAAATCAAGACAAAGCTTGTCCAGTAAGCAATGTCCCCACTAATCCAAATCGCGACTCCTGAATTAAATAGCATTTCGGTTGCAAGAATGTTATCAATCAAACTTGATTTACAAAACCACAAAATTTTGATCGGGTACCATCAAACTTCTCTAGGAGATTGATTTGAGGCTCTTTGTACTACGGTGTAATCAAATTCTTGCATTGAAATGTAAATGGCAGTACTTCACTAGCTAGAGATGGTTGTATTGTAGTTTGAGCCACTCCCACTCTTGTAGTTCTAGGGAGCTTAGCAAAATTTCCTGCAATTTCAGCAGTTCTAATCGCTAGAGCATTAAGGGCATTGATGATCACATCTAACTTTGACTCCAAAGATTCTACCATGTTAACGTCTTTTCTACTAGCCATACTAAGTAAAGAAGAAGGAATCAATACCAGTCCAAGGGAGGGTAATCCGCAATCCTTAGAACGCTCAAGTATCTCCAAGGAGAGGGATAGTCCACTTTGTGCCTCAAAGAACTAAGCTTTGATATTGATAGAAGGGGGGTTTCGACAAACTATCATATTCGCAGAATATACACTGAAAGTCTAAATAAGAAGTTCAAGAAGAATTGGCAAGAAGTAGATTAATTAGATGAGTACAAGAATAATACCAGAGAGGTAAGCTAGAGCTCCAAGAGATGTGTTGTCGAGACTGAAGAACTCTTCAGCCTCGATTCCAATATATATTCCTACGTAAGAAGCTTCTCAAGCAACTTCCACCAACTAGGGAGCTTCTCAAGCAACTTTCACCAATTAGAAAGCTTTTCAAATAACTTCTACCAACTAGGGAGCTTCTCAAGAAACTTCTATCTATTTGGAAGATGCTAGAAGATTTTGGAAGGTTCTAAAGACTTCTACAAACTTTTTAGAATATTCTAAAAGATTTTAATAAGTATGTCCTTGATAATTTTAGAGGTTCATGGATTAATGAAAGTCAATTGAGAAGCTTTTTAGTTGATAAAAGTAGCTTTAGAAGCTTTATAGCTAATGGAAGGAGCTCAAAAAGCTTCCAAGTTTATAGAAAGAACTTGAAAAGCTTCTCAATTGATAGAAGCTGCTCAAGAAGCTTCTTAGTTTGATAGAAGCTGCTCAAGAAGTATCTTAGGCATAGAAATATATAGGAGTTGAGGCTAAAAAGTTCTTCAGTCTTAACAATGCATGTCTTGGAGTTCTAAGTCACCTTTCTTGGTGTTCTTTGTGTATTCATCTACTTAATTTAAATTTTTATTGATCTTTTCTTAAAATCTTTTTCTAGTTTAAATCTCCTACTATGTATTCTTGTATCTTTGAAAGTTTGTAAAGACTTCCCTCATCTTAAATATCAAAGTTGGATCCTTCTTATTAAAGAGTAGATTATTCCATTTTTTGAAGGTATACCAATGTTTTAAAAATTACAGATTATTTTTTTTTAAATTGATATTTTTTTCATTATAATATTAGAATTTTATCCCTCTTGTGAAAAAATGGATCACTTCTCTTTTTGAAGGTTTTAAAGTATTTTAAAGGTTACAAATTATCTACTTTTAAACTAATATTTCCTTCTTATAAATTCATTTTTTTTTTCTCTAAGAATAGCTGGAAGTGACGACATTAGTATGACCAAATCTTCTGAATCCAAGTTAGATGCTATTATATATACTTTTACTACTTTATCTACTAGGACTGCGGAGATTAAAGAGGTTGTTGCAAAATTTTATAACAATACAACATTTAAAGCACTACAATTTAGATTACACCTACCTCCAACTTATATGCTTGAGAATGTAGTATTACCTATGCTATGCCAAAAAAATCCACATATTCAACAATGTAAGGAGCCTTGAGTTAGTCTTTTGGAAAAATATGATAATACATTGTCATGTTGTGATTTAGCTACCATATAAAAATATTATATTTATATATTTAATGTATAATTTACTACACAACTAAAAAAAAAAAGCCATATTAATAGATTTTAATCAGTTATAAAATATAATTAGGTTGTTAGTTTAAAAGGGATTCATTAAAAAGATTATTATTAAAGTTTATACACTCTTTTTTTCTTTTGATAATAAATTTTGAGGTTGATTTTATATTAATAATAACTTTATATATTTTGAGTCACCTTTGTTAGATATTGGTGATCCTTGAGATCTTATTTACTTTTTTATTTAATATTTAGAATACATATTATGTAAATCTTATTAGAAGAAGGATTGAAAAGAGATTTTTAGTGTGAAAAGGAGTAGTTAGGCCATCCATGTGGATGAATGGAGATGGATGATAGAAGTTTCTATTCCTATTGGCCAAAAATCATGTCCAATAGGCTTCAAGGAGGTTATCTAAGGGCTTATTAGGAATTAGGGTTTGTTTTTTGGAAGGGATTTGATTATCAAAGGCTAAGGTCAGCAAGTTTGGATTTTTGGATATGGTTTTGGTGCAAATTTTGTGTGATTTGGGCGTTTTATGAAGGAGATACAGACACTCAAAATTAAGGTGTTGAAATTGTACCTACTATTACTCTTTCGGATATAACTTATGCATACAAAAAGAAATAAAGGATCGGCAACTAGAATTGAAAAGAACACTTTTTTGGCTACACTTTTTATATACGGCTTGATAAAAACCAAATTAGAATAAAAAAATACTGAGAGTTGAAATCAATGATTGTAAACTAAAGGCAGAAAGTGACCATACTTAACTAGTGGTTATGTTTTGAGCTATATCTTAGGCAATTTGATAAATTTTATAGCTCAAAATTTTTAAAAGTATATATGTTCATATTGTAAGACTATGTACAAAAATTTTGTAGCATTAAAATTTTGGATTTGTGAAATATAAAAAAAAAGTATTTAGATATTTCTAAATTAGAGTTTTAAGCACCTGTTAGGATTTTTAAGATATCGGATGATTGGAAGCAAATCTATAATTGATTTTTTTTTTTTTTTTTTGTAAAGCTTAAGAATATTATCTATACTTTAGAGAAAAGTTTTTAGAAATTAAATGGCTAGATCAAGAGTTATTAAACTCTAAAATTTGAAAAGAAATAAATCTTTGTAAGTGAATAAGTTATTAAAGAATATTAGTGCAATTTGAGCCTTTTATACAATCTAAAAGAATTTTTTAGAAATCAAGATTACATATATAAATCTATTTGAATACAAGAGAGATTTTATCAATATAATTTTTTTTAATAATATCTTTGTATTATTTGTCTTTTTTATTTAGGATAAATCACTTATTAAAGTCTTACCAATAAGTTATAAGAAAATTTTCTACAGCCAGATATCTAGTATATTCTTAGATAGAAGATCACGCTACATAACAATGCATTCAAAGTTCTGAGGATTTATCAATTAAATTCAATTGATGATGGTTCTACAACCTAATACTTATCTAATAGAAGAATCATGGATTAGATTAGATGGCACCTTGCTTACGGAGCAAGCATTATCATGGTTTGCTCTCTTGTTTGAAAAAAGATTATTAATTTTGACCAACTTTGAAATTTTTATAGAAGCATTTGGAGAACATGACAAGGTTCATTGGACAATAGCTAAGATCCAAGCATTACATCAAGAGGTGCATTCTACATCAATCTATGCATCTAATTTTAAACAACTAGCATACAACATCAATTAGGATGAAGAAGCCTTAATGAATCAATTCTATTGGAGACTAGGAGATGATATAAAAGATTTATTATTATTGCTTCCACATCTACAATTGCTCACTGAAACTATTAGCTAAGCCATAAAATATGTTAATCAATTATTCTAATATTGTTAAGATCAATGTTCATGGGCTTCAGAAAGACAATATGCAATCCGATATATTCTTACTACATTGGTAGCCATATTGAATTTATATTCAGAAATAGAAGATATATAACTTGATGCAATATATTTTAAATCTCTTAGTCTATAGGAAAAGAAGAATCAAATAGAAGAAGGTCTATGCATGTATTGTGGTGAAGAAGGCCACAAGATTGGCAATTATCCAAAGAAACAAAATCAATACATCACCAAAATCAAGAATACAATTGTTCAGAAAAATGGTGATGTTTAGTCAAAATAGGGATCGTGTGGCTGGACAATTCAATATTGCAAACTATTCATGTACTTCTTTTTTTGCTCAATCTACTTGATGCTTTATAATTCTTATGTATTTTGGCTTTCACAAGCTTCAAATAATTGTCTTATGGGATTTGATGGAATTTGCTTATATTTTAGATGAAGCATTTACTAAGCTTCATAAAAAAAATTTAGTAAAGAAATCTAAACCTATTCATATAGAGAGAATAGATGGACAACTCTTATCCTCTAGTAATGTCACTCATAAAACCATACCTATAGAAGTATTATTTGAAAATCATAGGAGTCAAATTATATTCAATATTATTAGGATTCTTTCAAATCCTATTATTCTTGGACTTTCTTAGTTGATAAAGCATAATCCATTTATAGATTGGAGGTTGTAAAGAATAATATTTTCAATAGAAATCTTTGCAAAAAAACTTTATAAAAAGTCACAAGTTGGTAAGCATTTATTTATTAGAACAAGGTTTTTTATAAGATTGGCCAAAGAAAGTATACCATTTGTTATTTATGCAATTCCAACTAAATAAGAAATGATTTTATCAGCAAGTATTCTAAAGTAGTATAGCAAATTTTAAGATGTTTTTCAAAAAAAAATGCTAATATATTATTAGAGCATCAAGCATATGATTGTGCCATAGATCTTTAGGAAAGAACGCAACCACCTTTTGGCCCAATTTATAATCTTTTTTAAAATAAACTTTTGGTATTGAAGGATTATATTGATAAAAACCTTGCAAAGAACTTTATCAAGTATTCAAAATCTTTTATATGTGCACCTATATTCTTTGTGAAGAAAAAAGATGGTTCTTTGCGTATATGTATTGATTATCAAAAATTGAATAAGATAACAATGAAGAATTATTATCCACTATTATTAATCTTAAGACTTTTGGAACAATTTGGCTAAGATAAGATTTATATTAAGATAGATCTTTGTAGAACATATAACTTGGTACAAATCAAGGAGAGAGATAAATAGAAGACCACATTTCAAACAAGGTATGAACATTTTAAATATAATGTTATGTTCTTTGAACTAAGAAATGCATCCACTATCTTTTAGCATTTAATGAATGATATCTTTTGAGAGTACCTAGACAAGTTTGTGATAATCTATCTTGATAACATCTTGATTTATTCAAAAAATCTGGAGGAATACAAGGGGCATGTAAAATTGGTATTACAAAAGTTGTGAGATATATGTTTGTATGCCAAACTAGAGAAATATATATTTTATCAATTAAAGATAGAATTTTTGAGATATTTCATATTTACTAAAGATTTGATGATAGATCCCAAGAAAGTAGAGGCAGTTATGCAATGGGCTTTTCCAAAGATTGTAAAAGATATATAATATTTTTTGAATTTTAACAAATTATATTGGATCTTCATTAAAAAATTATTCTCAAGTTGCCTCCTTTTTAATTCAATTGACATGCAGACAAGTTGGAATGAGTGCATCAAGTGTAGAAGGCATTCCAAGACCTTAAGATGGCATTTATCACATCTCTAATGTTGATACATCCAAGCTTTATAAAAGCATTTTACATGGAAAATATCAAGGATAATGACATGAATAATAAAAGAACAAAATACACTCTTATATTATTCAAAATCACTCAAAGATGGAATAATATTAAAACTAGAATGGCTATTGCCAAAGATAAGAAGACTAGAGATTCTTGAAATAAGACTAAGAACAAGAAAGGCATTGCAAGAGTAAAGAAGGCTTCACTCTTGTCTCTATATATACTATTTACTTAAGAATTATATGGCGACATTCTATAGGACGTCCAATACATGTCTAATTTGCAAGACACGTGTTAAACTTCTAAGACAAATTTCACATATGTGCGCCACATATATAATTTGTTCCACAAGCTACCAACATGTGCACCATGTATTTAACTTGTTCCACAAGCTACCAATATGTATTAGGGACATACACTTTGGAGATTCACAAAACCTCTTAGAACATTCTTGAAGCTTTTTGAATTAATGAAAGTCCGTTGAGAAGCTTCTTAGTTAGTGGAAGGAATTCAAGAAGCTTCTTAATTAGTAAAAAGAGCTTAAGAAGCTTTCCAATAGATAGAAGTTGATCAAGAAGCTTCTTAGTTTGATGGAAGCTGCTCAAAAAACATCCTAAACAAGAGTATATATAAGGATTGAGGCTGAAGAGTTCTTCAATCTCGACAACACATCTCTTAAAATTCTAGCTCATCTTTTTTAGTGCTATTTATGTATTCATCTATTTAATTCAAATTCTTGTTGGTTTCTTCTAGAGTTCAAGTCTCTTATTCTGTATTCTTATGCCTATGATAGTTTGTCAAGACTGACCTCATCTTCAACATCAAAAATTAGATCCTTCTTGTTAGAAAATAGATTATCCTTCTACTCAAAAATATATTAATACTTTAGAGATTGCAGATTATCTTTTTCTAAACTAATATTTTTTTTATCACAATATTGGAGCTTTGTCTCTCTTGTAAGAGAGTGGATCACCTCTTTCTTTGAAGGTCTTAAAGTGTTTTAGAGGTTGCGGATTATCCTCCTCTAAATTGATATTGTTTTCTTATAGATTCATTTTTTTTTACTCTTAGAATGGCTAGAATTCAAGATATTAGAATTATTAAATCTTTTGAGTCAAAGTTAGACACCATTATAAGTTCTCTTACTACTTTATCTGCTAGGCTATAGAGATTGAAGAGATTCTTATAAAACTTTATAATGATGCAACATCTAGAGTACCATAATCTAATCTACATCCACCTCAAACTTCTATACTTGAGGATGTAGTACTACCTATACTATGCCAAAAAAATCCACCTATTCAACAATATAAGGAGCCTCGAATTAGTCTTCCGAAGAAATATGATGGTACGCATTCAAAATTCCAAGGAATTATCAATCAAATTTGATTGATAACAGTTCTACAACTTAATACTTATTTGATAGAAGAATCACAGGTTGGATTGGTTGGCACTTTGCTTATGGGGCAAGCATTATCATAGTTTACTCCCTTGGTTGAAAAAAGATCATCAATTTTGAACAACTTTGAAGTTTTCATGGAAGCATTTGCAAAAGCATTTGAAGAACATGGCAAGGCTCATTGGGCAAAAACTAAGATTTGAGCATTATGTCAAAGGGTGCACTCTATATCAATCTATGCATCCAATTTTAGGCAACTAGCATGCGACATCAATTGAGATGAAGAAGCTCTAATGAGCCAATTTTATTCGAGATTAAGAGATGATTTGAAGGATTTATTATTATCACTTTCGGATCCAAAATTGTCCAATGAGGTATTTATTAAGCTTCACAATATTCTTCTAATACAAAAATCCAAACTTATTCATGTAGAAATAATAGATAGACAATCCTTATCCTCTGGTAGTGTCACTCATGAAACCACGCCTATAGAAGTATCATTCAAAGATCATAGAAGCTAGATTGTATTTAATATTATTATGACTCCTTCAAATTCTATTATTCTTAAGATGTCTTGGTTGAAAAAGCATAATCCATTTATAGATTAGAGATTACAAAGAATAAATTTTTTTTATAGAAATCCTTACAAAAAAATTCATAAAAAGCCACAAATTGATAAATCTTTATTTGTTAGAGTAAGGGCTTTCTTAAGATTGGCTAAAAAAAATACACTATTTTTTATTTATATAACTCCAATTAAAAAAGATATGACTTTATTGATAAGTATTCTAAAAGAGTATAGTAAATTTTAAGATATTTTTTAAAAGAAGAATGTTGATATATTGCAAGAGCACCAACCCTACAATTGTGTTATAGATCTTCAAGAAGAAATGCAATCATTTTTTGGTCCAATTTATAATCTTTCTCGAAATGAATTTTTGGTATTGAAAGATTATATTAATAAAAATCTTGTAAAGAACTTTATCAGATATTCAAAATTTCCAATATGTATATCTATATTTTTTGTGAAGAAGAAGGATGATTCCTTGTGTTTGTGTGTTGATTATTAAGAATTGAATAAGATAACAATAAAGAATTATTATCTACTATTGTTAATCACATCACTTTTAGAACAACTTGGCTAAGCCAAGATCTATATTAAAATAGATCTTTGTGGAGCATACAACCTGGTATAAATCAATGAGGGAGATAAATGGAAGATTGTATTTTAGATAAAGTATGGATATTTTGAATATAATGTCATGTCCTTTGGATTAACAAATATACCTGCTATATTTTAGCATTTTATGAATGATATCTTTTGAGAACACCTAGACAAGTTCGTGGTGATCTATCTTAATAACATCTTGATCTACTCAAAAAATATGGAAGAATATAAGAGGCATGTCAAGTTGGTATTACAAAAATTGCGAGATACAAATTTGTGGATAGCATCATTTTCTTGAAAGAGCAATATATTTTATGATTGTATATACAAATCACAAGAACTTAGAATATTTTATGTCAACTCGGATTCTTAACCACCGCTAAGCTTGATGGAATATGTCACTATCTTTACTTAGTTTTATTATCACTTATCATCCAAAGAAGTAATAAAGATTGTCTGATGCTCTGTCAAAAAAATCATATCTTGTATCAAAAGTAGAGGAGGCAGCATTTGATCAACAATATACAACTTTATTAAAACTAGAGCAATTTCACCTTTGCACCACTATTACATTAGTGCCTATTGATTCTAGTTTCCTCAATGAAGTGTGTATTCTAACTACTAATGATGCTTTGGCCCTTGGTGACAAGTATCACTTGAAAGAAAATATTGATAAATTCAAACTTGAGGAAGACCTTTTATACTTTAAAGAATATTTATATATCCCAAAAAGACCAACAGAACTACTCGTTCTTCAATCTTACCATGACTTTCTAATTGCAGGTCACTTTGGATTTAACAAGACCTAAGAACTTATTTTCCAAGATTTTTGGTGGCCTCAAATGTAAAAGGCGGTGAAGGACTTTGTATTCTCTTGTGACATCTATTCAAGGTCTAAAAATCCTTAATATTGTTCTTATAGACTCTTATAATCTTTTTCTATTCTAAGACGGTCATGATCTTCTATCTCAATAGATTTAATCACAAATTTATCACCATCCAATTCATTAGATAACATCTTTGTAGTGGTTGATTGACTTATAAAAATAGCTCATTTCATCCTTTGTAAAAAAACTACGTCTAATAAAGAAACGGCAAGGCTCTTTTTTAACAATATATATATCAATATCATGGCCTATTAAATGATATCATATTTGATCAAGGACTCTACTTCATATCTAAATTTTAAAAATGTCCTTTTGAAATATTGAAAGTGGATATTAAACTTTCTTTGATTTTCCATCCTCAAATTGGCAGCCAAATAAAATGAATTAATCAAGTTTTGGAATAATATTTATAATGCATTATTAACTATCAATAAAACGATTGGATCTTGTATCTACGATTAGCAAAGTTTACATTTAATAATATTGTTCATGCTTCAACTTAGCAAACACCATTTTATTCCAACTAAGGATATCATTCAAAGCTTGATCTATAGAATACATCAAAGAACAACAATCCAACAGTTGAAGGATTTGAAAAGCAACTATTGTAACACCAAACAACCTTGAAGCTTAAAATTTAAGCAACTCAAGATGCTTATAAGGCATTTATAAATAAATTTAGGAATCAACTTCCTACTTTTCATATTGAAGATAAGGTATGGCTTCTTTGACGGAACATCTAGACCAAGCAATGATACAATAAGTTGGACTATTGAAGATTGAGACCATTTTTTTAATCTAAAAGCAAATCAATTCAGCGGCATATCACTTAGAATTACCATCTACAATAAAGATATATCTAGTTTTTTATGTCTTTCTTTTAGAACCTTATAGAAAGTCATATATTCTTGAAAGAGTACAACAATTATTACTTAGTATTAAAATTGAAGACCATAAAGAATACGAGGTTGAAAAGGTATTTGATTTACAACAAAGGTGGAATAAATTGGGATATCTTATTCACTAGTGGGGCTATGATATTAATGAGTATACATAGGAACAAACCAAAAATTTCACCAATGTACTTCAAAAGATATAAAAATTTCATCAATTCTATTCCCACAAATCTAAATATATTTGATGATAACTTCTTAGTGAAGATTAAATTCAAAGAATACTCATAAAGAGGAAGAGAGTTAAAGATCTCAAGACTAAAAGGATTCACCTTTCTAAGCTCAAGCAATATCCATTGCTTAAGAATAAAGAATAAAATATATAGTTTTATTAATGCAACATATTCTTGATTTTTTACATATATAATAAATTCAAACTTCTCTTGGGACTTGTCGCTAGTGATGTTAGAAATATATATTTTGGAGATTCACAATAGCTTATAAAATATTTTAGAAACTTCTTGAATTAGTAAAAATTAGTTGAGAACCTTTCTAGTTGATGAAAGTCAATTGAGAAGTTTCTCAGCTAACGGAAGGAACTCAAGAAGCTTCTCAGTTAGTAGAAAGAGTTCAAAAAGCTTTCCACTTGATAAAAGCTGCTGAAGAAGCTTTTTAATTTGATGGAAGCTGCTTAAAAAGTGTTCTAGATAAGAATACATATAGAGATCAAGGCTAAAGAATTCTTCAGTCTCAACAATGTATCTCTTAGAATTCTAGCTCACCTTTCTTGGTATTGTTCGTATAATCATCTGATTAATTTAAACTCTTATTGGTTTCTTCTAGAAATCTTGTCCCAGTTCAAGTCTCTTCTTCTATATTCTTGTGTCCTTGATAACATAAGCACTATATATTTAGCTTGTTCCACAAGCTACCAATATGAGTGACACATGCCTAACTTGTTGGCTAAGTTTTTAGCCTACCAATCACCTATAGCCATGTATAAAGATGAAACCATCTCTATGAAGCTTCTAAAAAGCTTATTTCTATGATATTATCAAATTAATCTTTGTCTACCTACTTCTATCTATCTATATGAATTAGATAATTATTGGAATAAATCTTATATTTGTGACAAAATCTGATGTTTTGGATTTTGCACTAAAGGCCATATTTTTATAAATAGATATAGACAATAAATTCCATCCTATTACATTTTATTCTCAAAGATTTTTTACTATTGAAATTAATTATGAAATCTATAATAAAGAATTTCTTGCTATTGTAGATTCTTTTCAAAAATGATATTATTTTCTTGAAGGAGCAATACATCTTGTAATTGTAAATACAAATCACAAGAACTTAGAATATTTTATATTTGCTCAAGTTCTTAATCACCGCTAAGCTTAATGGAATATATCATTATTTCAATTTAATTTTATGATCATTTATTGATCTAAGAAGCAATAAGAATTGTGTGATGCTTTATCAAAGAAATCATATCTTGTACCAAAAGCAAGAGAGGTAGTGTTTAATCAACAATATACAACTTTATTAAAGCCAGAGCAATTTCATTTTTGTGCCACTATTACATCAACATCTATTAATTCTAATTTCTTCAATGAAATATGTACTGTAATCACTAAGAATGCTTTGGCCCTTGATATCAAATGTTGCTTCAATGAAAATACTAACAATTTTCAATTTAAATAAGACCTTTAATATTTTGAAGAACATTTGTATATGCCAAAAAGACCAATATGTTCTTCAATCTTGTCATTGCTTCCAAACTGCAGATTATTTTAGATTTAACAAGACCTTCAAACTTATTTCTTAAGATTTTTTGTGGCTTCAAATATGAAAGGCTATAAAAGACTTTATACTCTCTTATGATATCTGTTCAAGGTCCAAGAATTTTTAACATTGTCCTTATAGACTCTTATAGCCCTTATTTGTTCTAAGACGATCATGGTCTTCTATCTCAATAGATTTTATGATGGATTTACCACCATCTAATTTATTAGATAATATCCTTGTGGTGGTTGATCGATTCACAAAGATGGCTCATTTTATTCTTTACAAGGATATTGTGTCTAGAAAAAAAATAAAAAGACTCTTTTTTAACCATATATATCAATATTATAGCCTACCAAATGATATTGTATCTAATCAAGAATCTCAATTCATATCTAAGTTTTAGATATGTCTTTTTAAAATATTGAAGGTGGAAATTAAATTTTCTTTGACTTTCTATCCTCAAACTGATGGCCAAACAAAATGAATTAACTAAATTTTAGACTAGTATTTATGATGTAATATCAACTATTAACAAGATGATTGGATTTCATATTTATTATTAACAAAGTTTACATATAATTATATTATACATGCCTCAATTTAGCAAATATTATTTTATTCTAACTATGGATATCATCTAAAGTTTGATTTATGAAGTTCACCAAAAAATAATAATTTAGCAACTGAAGGATTTGCAAAGCATCTATCATAATACCAAACAACTATGAAGCTTCAATTGCAAGCAACTCAAGATGCTTATAAGACATCTGTAGATAAATTCAAAAATCAATCTCCTACTTTTCTTATTAAAAATAAAATAAAGACAATGTTAAGAATTTTTGGACCTTGAACAAATATCACAAGATATGTCTTTAATAAAATATCAAAATCAAGTGGCCATGCAATAAGTTGGACTATCAGAGTCTAAGACCATTTTTCATCTAGAAGCAAATTAATTTAATAGCATATCGCTTGAAATTACTGTCTTTTATAAAAGTATATTTAATTTTTTATATCTCTCTTTTGGAGCCTTATAGAAAGTCACATCTTTTGAAAAGATTGCAACAATCACGGCTTAATATTGAAATCAAAAATCATAATAAATACAAGGTTGAAAAGATACTAGACTTATGGCAAAGCTGAAATAAATTGAAATATCTTGTTCATTAGTATGGCTATGATATTAATGAACGTATATGGGAACCGGCCAAAAATTTCACCAATATACCTCAAAAAGTACAAGAATTTCATTGATTCTATCTCCAAAAATCTAAACATATTTGATAATAACTTCTTAGTAAAGATTAGATTTAAAGAATATTCATAAAATGAGGAGAATTAAACTAAAGCTTTTATTAATATACAGCCATTTATTTTAAGATAGAATAGAATGGTAGAAGCAAATTAGTCAATATGTCCAATCTTCAAATATTGAAAGATTTAGTAAAATAAGATTTAGAAGATTCATTTCTTATATAAGCTTCAAATAAACTAGTGTAATTTTTACAACCTTCAATTAAGCAAAGTGAGGACCATATATTTTAGCGCCAAGTATGACCATGGTTGGAGCCATTAGAAGCAACATCCAACCTTATAAGTCTCAATTCTAATGCTCAAGCTTTAATGATATTGCTTGAGCTTGAAAAGATGAATCTTTCTAAGCTTGAGATCTTATTTGGAGGATGTTTTGAAGGTCACAATGAAGATTAAATCCTTAGATGGAATGTTTTAATAATAGAGATATAAATTCAAGGCCATATATGATTTTTTTAAAGACTAGTAGAACCTATTATCCAAGAATAGAGAATAGAATATATAGCTTCATTAGTATAGTGTATTCTTAATTTTTTACATATATAAAAAGATTTTTAAAGATATGAGCTCTTTTTAGAATTCGTTGCTAAAGAAAGAGGTGATATTAGAGACATATATTTTGGAAGTTTATAGAATCTTTTAAAATATTTTAAATATTCTTGAATTAATAAAAATTAGTTGAGAAGCTTCCTAATTTGTGTACCTTGAAGTCTTAATTATTATACTAAAATGTATACACTAATTATTATACTAAAATATATATCTTGAAGTCTAATTTGAAGCTTCTATTAGCTATATTAAGAATTTTTACAGCTAATGGAAGGAGCTCGAAAAACTTCCAAGTTGGTAGAAAGAGCTCAAGAAGCTTCAAAGTTAGTAGAAAAAGCTTAAGAAGCTTATCAGTTGGTAGAAGGTACTCAAGAAGCTTCTTAGTTTAATGGAAGCCACTCAAGAAGCATCCTAGACATGAATATATATACGGGAGTCAAAGATAAAGAATTCTTTAATCTCAACAACGCATTTTTTGAAGTTTTAACTCACATTTTTTGGTGATATTTGTGTACTCATCTAGTTAATTCAAATCTTTTTTGGTTTTTTTTTTAAATATTTTTTTAATTTAAGTCTCTTGTTTTATATTCTCATATCCTTCACACCTTCATGCTTAAAGAGACAAGACTTTCTAGATTTAATTGTAAGGCCGATTTACTTGCTTTCCTCAATTGTATAACTTTTTGGTAAATTCTCTAGACTTCTTCCATAGACATAGGAATAATACTTTCATAATTAGCATTAGTAATTTGTGAAATTTCCACTCTTAGAGTATTGATAAGTTTCTAAAAATTTGTGATAGTTGTAAATCTATTCTTACTTCTATTAAATATAGCATCCATGATCTTTTCTTCTATCTTAGATAACTTAATAACTCCACAATTTGAATTAAAAGAGGATAATCTATAATCTATAATATCAAATATAAAATTTTACAAAAAATGGTGATTCACTCTCTTTTAAAAAAAAATCAAGATTAGAAAGCAAAGAATATTAGTTAGTTTAAAGATGAGTAGTCCACAATCTTCAAATGCAACAATAGAAGTGGAGTAATCCACTCACTTCTTAAATACAAAATAAGAATAATAAATCTTCACTCTTATCAAATTGTCAAGGACATGAACTATAAATGAATAAAATATCAATATACTCTTGTATCACTAAAAAAAATAAAAAATCACTTAAAGATGGAATAATATTAAAATTAGAATGACTATTATCAAAGACAAGAAGATTAGAGACTCTTGAAATAAGACTAAGAACAAGAAAGATGTTGATTAGAGTGAAGAAGGCTTCACTCTTCTCTCTATTTATACTATCTATTTAATAGCTATATGGTGGCATTCTATAGGACCTCCAATATGTGTTTAATTTGTAAGACACGTGTCAAACTTGCAAGACACATTTCCTATATATACGCCATATACTTAGTTTGTTCTACAAGCTATCAACATGTGCAACACATGGCTAACTTATTGGCCAAGTTTCTAAACTACCAATCACCTACAGACATGTATAAAGCTGAAATTGCATCTATGAAGGTTCTAAAAAGCTTTTCCAATAAGATATTATCAAATTAACCTACTTTTATCTACTTCTACCTATCCATATTAACTAGATAATTATTGGAATAAATCTTATATCCATGATATATATATATATATATATATATATATTAAAAAAATAATAATAAAATCAATATTTTATAACCATTTCTATATCATTTTAGAATGTTAATTTAAAAAATCATAAAATTTTTGTTACTTTTATCAATAAAATTATTTATAATTTTATTATAGTTTAAATATATTTTTTGGTTATTTAGTTATATTTTATTAAGATAATTTCATTCTTTAAATTTTATATTTTTTATATTCATGCATGAAAGAATCAAATATTGTATTTGAAAAAAAAATAAATTAAATCAACATAGCTAGATAATTCTTCATAAAAACTTATCAAATTAGGAAAATTAAATTAAATTCTCATATATCGTTTTTTTTTAAATCACTATATAGAACTACTCTCAAGAATTCATGTATTAGATTGGAACTCAATATCCTAATAAATTACTCTAATAAATCTGAATAACAAAACATTATAAATATTTGTAGGTGTAATAAACAATCACTAAATATTTTTGCAAGCACTCAGTTGCCATATCTGTGGTTTGCAAATCAATACTACACAAAACGATTGACAGATGCACAAACCAAGAAAAAAAAAAAAGCTTTAGAAATCATGAATGATCATGACTACGTTTTGCATTGCAGGAGATGATGTTTGTTTCCACTAATATATTGAGAAACAATGAATGATCACCATGTTTCCATGGCATTTCCACCATATGATATGGTCCGAAGCTCTGTCTCCTGAGGCTTGCATGCTTCACATTGTCGCAACACGTCACAGATGGAGCCTTGTGGCTGGAAATGTTTGTGTCTGCCCACTGCCTGGGTACCCACTTTTTTGCAGAAAGTTTTGTGAGCTTGACCAGCGGCTCAGAGCTTCATACGCAAATCAGTAGCCTGGAAACCAACTGGGACATGTGCTGGTGATGGTTGCTTTGGTCTTTTCGTGAGAAAGAGCATTCTTTTCCCGCATGGTTAGTGCCACATCCAGTTCTACATGCAGTTGAACTGGACAAGCAGCAGTGGAAGGAGAACTGCTATGATGCATGAGGCATTTGGTCTTGCATTTTCGGGGGCACTTCCTAACGCTGGACTTGCTGTCCATGTGTGCCAACATTCTCTCTGGTTTTTATAAGGTCATGTCATGCGAAAGGTTTGCTTCCCTTGCTGTAGCTCATCGTTTTCAGCCTGAACTTGCCGCTTGCTTTGGGAGATTATGCGACTGCATTGATTGGTCTTGTCTTCGCAGTGTTCGACAATGTTGAGTTAATCCTCCGAGATTCACCTGCGGGTAGGAATCCGTTCTATCATTGCATGCCATAGCTCACAGCGTACGTCCAGCTCATTAAGGGCGTACACATTAATGATTCATGCATTGCCTCCAGGCAAATTTCCTATAATTACGTACTGGACTGTAATTTCTAGGACTGTACTTATTTTCATGACGAAATGAGATTACTTAGGATTGAGAAGTGAGAAAAAAAACTCGTCAACTATCTGCCACTGATGGGCCGTGCTTGTAGCCTGGTGCAGTGTCCGCTTATCAGAAAATTTCTTCCTCTCTACTACAAGTTATGAACATTGCGTCGAATGCTCGAAATCAGAGGGTTTTGTTCTTGTATTGCTACCATCTCGATTGATGAACTCGCGCCTAGAATGTTGTGCGTAGAAGGTTGCAATTGAATCAGATTCACTTCAACCTTGAACTCTGTAGAAATAAATGTTCATATTTACTCATCAAATGTTGTGGATGGAGGTGGAATGGAAATAGAATCTTCCCTACTCGACGGAATCAAGCTTGTTTGCCAGCCAAACCTGCTCCAGCTGCCGCTGTGGTGCCACAGAGTGGGTTGTCCTATTCGCATGTGCATTCGGACTGCCAAAAGCGATTTCACGGAGTCTTGTTGTCAAATGAATCTGTCTACCAAAAGTACTGTTCATCCGATTACAGTATGATGAAATGCTGGGATATGGCCACATGATCTGAAACTGAAGTAAAACTAAACTTGCTGCAGAGTCTGAGTGAATTTGGTTCATTGCCACCTTTTAATTAGCTATCGCATAAAATGAGTTGTTCAAAATCTACTCGATCCGGAGGAACTCCAGTTTCAGTGAAGAGGTGGGGATTGGATTGCTTGGAGTATCACCAGTTCAGCTGATCCTGGGGTGTGCCATATTGGTGATCAAGAGCAAGGTCCGGATTATCTATCTGTATTGTCTAGGAAGATTGATGGCTCACACCTGCAATGATGAGATTATGGGTGTATAACAATGGCCTAACAGAGGAGGTGATGGAGGATAAGTCTGATATGGTATTGATGTGGCATTGGCTGGATAAGCGTGTCTGGGCCTGCTGGACTTGGTGAATTCTGGTCCACACAAGTCATTATGGTTCGCAGTCGTAGCATGGGGATGAAACTGCCCCCATTGGGTTGTAACCCCCAATGGCCAAGGAGTGGACTTTCTCATGCGGAATGCTGCCACTATGAGAGACATATTAATCTCGTGCCATAGATGTGATCTGTGTTGCGAGGAGCCACAATGCTGCCTTCCATGTCCACTGGGTGATTTGGGATGATTATCTGGCCAAGGTACTTTTGAGGGATAACTGTATTCCCAAATAAGGCTGTTAGCAATTTGCAATTTATCCCTCTACCTTAAGCATTGATAACAAAAATCTTTTGAATTTATTTTTAGTCAATTAACAGTTAACAGTGGTTTTTTTATTTTTTATAATGGTCCACCATGCTCTACAAACAAAGAAGAAATGAAAAGAACAGAAACAGGTGAAAGCAGTCAGCTTTCAATACATGCACTGTAATCTTTCATGGTGCCACTCTTCAATTCTGTACAAGCCCATGCATTAAAATCAGGACCTTGAATACTAAATCTTGAATAATCTTGTAAGGTTTTATCCCACAGAATTTTGTAACTTGATGAAGTTGATTTTGTTGATGTATCATAACAAAGAGGTTGAATTACTAGAGATATTGAACTATGAATTGGATATGAAGTATATATTAGTATCCCTATATTATTGTATGAGACTACCACATCAATCCTTATTTTTTATGAATATATTAAAAAACTATATATGTGTGTATATATATACATATATATAGTTTTTTTTTATATTCACAAATACTAAAAAAAATGGATATTAAGAAAAAATCCCATTTTCATTGCTAATGAAAAAGGTAGGAAGAGTTAGCATATGTAAGTAGGTTATTTATTCAAAAGCCACACAACACATGGTCCATTATAAAAATGCAAAACCATTCTGGCCAATGAGATACTTATTTAAAAAATACTAGCATAGTTTCTATCCATATAAAGTTTGATGTGAGGGATGAAAGTCAAAAAACAAGATTCAAAAATGTCTTTCTTGTATCCAAAATAAAATTAGGCTCTTTTCTAATTAGTATGCTTTTGTTAAAAACTTATATAGTTTAAATTCAAGGGTGCATTGTTCAAGCTTTGAAGAAGCCCACTTTAAAAGATTATAGTTCAAAAGTCTTACCAAGGTCTCCCATTTGGTGAAGAAAAGCCCTTCTTTGGAAGCCTTATTCTTTGGATATACTAAAAAGTTTTAAGAAACCATGAAATGAACCAAATCATATTTTTATTATAAGTCTAAATGTGTGAGTCCATATCTTGATTCATACAATTATAAAAAAGTATTTTTTGACAAATTTTCTCAATTTTCTTTAAAACCATCTCTTTGAGATAGGCTCAATAATAATTCTTGGAGACAACACTATTTATGCTATATAGGAAAAAAAATGCATTTCACCTTATTTTTTCTTCTTAAGACCTTTGGACTTATTTTTCTAAGTATAAAGCCAATTCAAGGAGGCTTCTTCATTCCAACCAATCAAAACATTTGAAATTTGTGACCTCTCACCTCGTCCCATAAGTACAAAGTGCCCTTTATCTTCTCCTAGAAAGTGAAAAGATTGATGTTGGAAGAAGTGTATTAAGGTCTATGAGAATAATTATAGAATTTAAATTTAAAAAATCAAGAAATTTTTATGCTAATTTTTTTGTTGTTATTATTAATGAAAAATTATTTGAATATCAAAATAATCTCCTGAAACTATATTTAACAACATAGTTGTGTGACATGTTTTACAAGTAGCATTGCTTTAGTCATATTTTATTTTTTTAATTTATTAGCTACTGGAGCTATTTCATGTTCTAAATTTTTAAGATCACTGAATTTTTATATTCAATTTAAGTATAATTTTATTTCACATTCTTTATTTCTGTAATCAAACAAAAAGGATGTGCATTCATTAGAAGTTTTTAAAGATTTACAAAATATTGTGTACTATTGTTTAAAATTAAAACTTTAATCCATGTTTGTTACAGGTGAAATTATACATATCAAATAAAGATAGTTGAAATTATCTTAATTGTGATTTGGGGTATCATAAATCTATCAATATCTGTCAACTCATGAATGCTACATTTGATGATTTCTTATTCAAGATTATTTATTACCATCCATTTAATGCTATGTGTGCTAATATGATGTAGTTCTTATTTTCATTTGTAGAATGCATAATTTACAAATTATTAAAACTGAGGTTTAATTCTCTCTTCGACATGGGCATATTTATTCTATTTCTATGCAGATCTTTGTTACTCTTTTGAAAAGATAAGTGTCAAAGGATAATAATATTATGAATTTGTAATATATATATATATATCCTTGAAATGATATCACATGCACTGATTAAGTGATTAATTGTGTTTTCAGTACATGGTTTGGATATTATTTTGTATACAGTTTTCATTGCATTTTGCAAAATTTTCAGTTTATTCTCTTTCAAAATCTGGTTGTAAAATAATTATTGAAATTAGCTTAATTAATACTTAATAACAAGCTGAATAGTTTATGTTATAGACTTTGTAAAAAATTATAAATCATTCTACTTAAGCTGGAAAAAACATAATGAGTTCTTTGAAAGAGAATAGTAGTCTGAAATTGTTATGTACATTTATGAATTTTGTGATATTCATGTTTTGTTTCATTTGGTTCACACAGTCACAAAGTGGAAATTTCACTGCAATTTCCAAAACATGTTTCTTCACAGGCTTCCACAAAGGCATGCCACCAGATGGACATATATTCAGCTGTACCTCCCCCATGTGAAGCCTTATCATCTTTCTTTACTTAGGGGTGGAAAACTGCACACAACAGGACAAAAATTTGTGGCTGTATGTGAGGCTGGTGGTGTTTGGGAAACACTATTCCCTGGTCCTATTAAAACCCTTTTGTTATTCATTTGTGGAGAAGTTGTCACTTTAGGTTCAAAGCTAGTCATAGAGGCAGCTATCAATTTGTGCCCATCAAGCAATCTTTGAATTCAGACAACTTAATGGAGGCATGAAGGAATGAATAAGTTGCATTGTTGATGATAGCGCATGATCACTATGTTGTGTCTTCAAAGATAACACTCACATGCTGCTTTTAAGGAGAATAGAAAGTTTCAAGTGTTGTGACTAGTGCCAGTGTGAATGTAACCAAAGTAATGGAAAGGCTTGATTGCTGTTATAAAACCAGTTGAGCTATGTCTCAAATCTCTGATTTAGGATTGAATCTTTAGAAAGAGAAAAAAAAGAAGCATTGCAATTCTGAATCACTGATTAAGAGTTAAGAGATTGTACATGCACTATGATTTGAGGCAATCATGGAGATAAAGCAGCAATGTTCTAGTGTCTGGTAGCTTTACCTTAGAAATCCATTCCCTTGCTTGCATCCAATGTGCACCAATCATGCTCAACAACTATATTTTTAAAGGTAACAGTACAATAGTAGGAGACATGATAGTACAACACCAACTCACCTATCTTTGGTGGTTTCACAATCAATATTGGATGATAAAAAGATGTTGCAATTCAATTGTTCACATTAATGGAAGAAAATGAAATGAAGATTTGTTTTTGAGCAATTCTAGAGTTCCTTAAATCCCTCTTGTGGACTGTCCACTGAGAATTTAACTTGCTGTGAAGATAAGAAGAAGTTAATCCATTGGTTTATTTATTTTTTACATTTTCTAGATGCAGAAGGCAAAAGTAATATCTAAAGTTCATCCAGGAGCTCAAAAGCTGTATGGTTAGCCCCCACCACCCCCAGTCATTCATTGTAAACAATCAATAAGAATAAATAACAATAATACTTAGTGGGATCTTTAAGGGAGCTTTCCATCAAACTCCCAACAAATATTTTATGGCAAGTGCAAAATAGGACTATTAGTTGGATAAGAATTAATTACCCTATTGTTTGGCTACACAAATTCTCCCAAAGATGAATTTTCTGCTCCATCTTCCTCCTTTGATGACACCCACTAATCTTCAAAATCCAATACCTATGCTTGAAACCCACAACAATGTGTTAAATTTGTTGCTTTTTTACTTGCATTTAATTTGCATGGGAACACATGAAAAGTTGTCTCCTTGACAAGTAGCCCTTTTCCAACATTTTAAAACTTGATCATCAGCAGGTGTGAACACTATTCCAAAAACAAATCTCATTCTGGAGATTTTATCTTGGATTGTGGTTTGTTTTGCCTGGACTTGAAGGGCTGTAGCAGAATAGGTACCCAATTGCTACCAGGTACTGCATGAACAAAAAAATTTAAATGGCTCTTTGTATAAAAACATTTTAATGAATCCTAAACTCCTAACTGTGTCTAATTGCTAGTACTTTTTTAATTTTTCATTTTTCATTTAAAACTGCAACCCTTTTAATTTGCACCCCTCCTACCAATATTTTAGGGACTTCCAACAATTGGTTGCTGATCAGTCAGCTGCTCATAAAATGTGAGGCAGCCACCCAGCATCCATGTGTGTCAACACAGATGGATGAAGTAAAAAGATCAGAGTGCAAGATGGGTATCTATGCTGCAAAATTGGACTAGAAGTGTTTTCCAGGGTGTGTAACTGAGAGATGTCCACTTGCACAGGGACAGATGTGAAATATTGAACAAGGTCCCACATAAATGGTACATTCTTCTCAATGTTTTTGCATTTTTCTGTACTGCAGGTGCATCACATATTTCTATCTGTGCAGTAATAGCTCACAATACAACACACAACCAGTAACTTCACAGAACACAGTCAAAACATACAAAGAATGATCCAAAATTGGCATGTACCTAGCCCTCATGAATGCTACTCTTTGAAAGTGCACACCATCTATAATTTCTCCCTTTGATTGGAGTGAACCTAATGAAAGTATATTTACAAATGCATAACATCAAGAAAGGTTAATGTGTATGCGTGTTGAGGAAGTTTTGAAACTGCTTGAAAAGGTAATTTAAAAGTGATTGATTTTTTTGTCAAAATAACTTTATCAAAATAATGCAAACAGTAAATGAATATCTTTTCTGCTTTATTCAGTTATTTACATTTGATGTAGCCAACAAAGATTGAAGGGAATAATAAACTACAATTTAACCTTTGGAAGTCAGAACCATTGATAATTTGATACTTAACTAATTCTAACAATTTCCAGTTAATTGTGGTAAGAAAACTATCTAAAGACTGAGAAAAAGAAAAAGAAAAAGAAAAACCATTAACTCTCTTCCTCAAATATTTAGTTTAGTAAAGAATTACACAATATACAACAGTTTTGTATGATCCAAGAATAAAAGCATAAATTTGTATGACCATGAAGTTTGTCCTCCTTATGTCTTCCAATGGATCAATTCCAAGTTCTTCATTCAAATCATGTGCCAGGTCACATCTTGGTTCTAGGTACAATGTGCCACATCAGATCTGGCTGTGGAAGCTTTTCTTGGGCATTGCCAGACCTCCATTCACTTGTCAGAAAACTACAGATGAATGGCACATTCTTCCTGGATATGTAGCTCTGTGATGGACAACAACTTCAAACCAGTACCTTAATAATTTAAGTTGGTCTTGCAGGCTTTGTGTACACTGCCAAAAGAGAAAGGTGCATTACATGAGGGCTAGGACAAAAAAATATTACCAAAACTTGTACAAGTTGTAGCCCATCTTTTGAAGTATGATTGTTTTATTGGAGATTGTGACACTGAAAAGTATTGTATTTTACCTTGGTTTAATTTTTTAGACTTCTGTTTGCGTCTGGGATTTTGATTGTGCCTTTTTTTTTCTTTCTTTTTTTTCTTCTTTCTTTCTTTCTTTCTTTTTTTTAAAAAAAATAAAAATAAATTTGAAAGTCATATGTATTCTTGTTTATGAATCATGTCATTTATATGCAAAGTTAACAGTCAAATGCTTACAAAATAAATTAAACTAAGAAAAAAAAAGTAAACCCAGTTTAATTACTCAGTCTCTTATGTCAAAATTTGACAAGGAACTCAATTTCACTATCTTTCCAAACAAAAACATAAAAGCAGAAAGAAAAAGAAAGAAGGCATATATATATATATATATATATATATGTATGTATGTACAAAGAGATAAGGAAACTTTTGATATAACAAAGAGAATCAAAGTGATCATCTCAATAAAAAAAACACCAGACTCTCTGATCTTCAATTTTCTTGTTAAAAACTTTTGATCCCATCTTCAACTTTGGCTCTCTACTTGAGGCTGGGTTTTGTCTTTCATAGTGTTTGATTCTTGTTTTTTCTTTATTTTGTCGAAGATTTTGATGACAGGGTCATGTTAGGGGTTAAGGTTCATACTCCAGCATAAATCTGTTGGGTTCACACAACCAACTTCTGGAGGTACCCTGCAAGAAAAGCAACAGGTTGCAATTCACTGCTTTTTGATATGCAGTAACTCATTTTGCTGATGGATGATTGCTATAATAGTGAATCAATAAGTTCCCAACCATATTTGGTTTTTTGTAGGTTTCAGGATCTAAACTAAGTTCTAGAACAGTTTTGTTGAGATCCTGTTCTCAAGTTGCTTCACATTATTATTTTTTTTTCCCAGAGCTTTAAAGGTGTTTTTTCAAACAGTTTTGAATTGGTAACTTATTGATTCACTCTTACTAGCAATCACCCATCAGCAAGTCATTTGAATAGCAACATTCATCTCATACCAAAAATAACATCAGAACTTTCAAAAGATACCTGATGTGCCTTGAAACCTTGATTAACACGTTCTCCCAATGCTTATTTTTAGTCTAGACAATGAAAAAAGTAGCAAATTTTAAAAAGACACATGCTCTGTGTGTGTCTGTATTTCTTATTATAAAATTTAATATTTTTTTTGAGACTTCAATTGTAGAGAGGGTATCAACTCAGACAATCTATAAATCACGTGATGCTCACAAGGATATTGAATTTAATAATTCTTTTACTTTTACATTGAATGCAGTGCTGGTCAAGCAATCTGGTGACTAACAGCCAGTTGATAGAAACAAAGGGCATAATGAAGAGCGTGGGTAGAACGGCACGATGTGATGCTCCAACGTGGACATAGGCTCAGAGGCTACTGCCTCCCTCTGCCACACTGTTCATAACGCTGCTTCAACTATCTGAATAAAGCTGGTGGTGGAGAAGTGGTGGTCGCTGCGCTTCAAGCCCTGATGCGACTAGCGTCTGGAGCGGCGGGCACTGCACCTAGATCCGTCCAGAAAGAAGAGCGACTTGAATATGTAGGCCACAGTTCGCTCTCCTGCCCTTGACTTCGTCGCTGCGGATATCACATGGCAACACATTCACTTCACACGTTCCTGAATACCGCTCATGTAGAAAGAGCCAGTAGCAGATCAGCGAGGGTGGACTCGTGCAGCTCGTCGCACGAGATTTCGTCTGTCCCTAATTCTCTCCAACACATTCTCTCATTGGTGCACACAAGTGTGGAAGTCTCTAATGGATCGTTATCCTTGAGTCGTGGCTAGAGGGACGGGTCGCACGCTCGTGTACTCCCTTAATCTCTTGTTGCAGGTTTAGTAGGCCAGGTTGTCCGCGGGGTGTAGAAATTTGGAGGGTCTGGTGTTGGTGGAATCTTCATGTGTTGCACGAAACAACGTGTTAAATTCGTTTACCGACAAAATCGAAGTACACGAGCAGCTGCTTTGTGGCCTCTCCAAGCGTTCGGAGGGGCAGAGGCTAAGGATTTGGCTTTCAGAGAGGATCCGTGCAACCTTGATAGGTAGTCTAGAAATTGGGTAACGTGTTTGGAGCGATCCCATATTTATGCATTCAGAATCTGTCGAAATTGCTTACAAGTTTTGAAGGTCTTGGTAAGTAGTTTACGTTGTTTTTCCTGAATCTAACATTGAAGAAGCTTGAGTCGAACAGGATTTCTAATCATCAGCTGTCATTCAATGGTCATTCCGAAGTGACGGTATGTGGATCCCACGAATAGCGAAGCTGTAGTCTGCTTAGATCAGCATTGTCTCATGAAGACTTACGGTTGAGGTAGAGATTAATGTTGATAGTATCTTGTTGAATTCAGTGAGCCGCGTGTCCTGTACACGTGCTGTTACAAATTCCGGAATGATGTTCGAAGGTTTTACAGTGGCCAATAGTTTGGTCATGGACGTTGAGTATGTTGTCAACAAGTATAGCTCGTGGAGCTTCTGCGACGCAGAATTCATGGCGCCGAGCTTTCAAGATGAATTGAGCTTGGCTTTCAATTCGCTCTTTGTCATCATGCTTGCGCTCACTTCATTGTACAATCTCGTTGTGGATGGAAGCTCACATCTCCGGGGTAAAAAGATGTTGACGTCCGTCAATTCGAGTACCTTTGTTAGCACACTTAGGCTCATTGCAGCTTGTTTAACAGCTCTGACGTACTCCGCTGCCGCTGCTTGGGAGAAATACACTGTGGATGCAGCTGGAAGCTGCGCAACGAATCATAATTTAGAGGTTCGGAAGATTTATTTTCTTGCGCAGAGCTTGACATGGCTCGCTTTTGCTGCAATATGTGCGACGGAGATGCTAAGGGTTCGTATTGTTTCGACGAAAGTTGCGAGAAGCCTTGTGCAGCTGTGGTGGATTATTACCTTTATCCTCGCAGCAATTCAAATGATATCACTTGTGATTAGAAATCTCGAAAACTGCCCCAATCAGTACTCAACTCCATCTGAAGCTATTCTTTCATTCGCAGCCGGAGCAGTAAACCTTGTTGCCTCGTCGGTCCTAGTCCTCACAGCGAGAAGCGACCAGACGGAGAATGACGAAGATGCTCAATGCAATGGCGAAAATGAAGAACCTTTGTTAGTCAGTCATCATCACGATGAGATGCCCACACGTGAAGTTATCAGTGGCTATGCTGAATCAAGTTGGCTGAGCAGATTAACGTGGCAGTGGATGAACCCCCTCCTCCAGAAAGGTTACTATTCTCGTCTCGAGGTAGACGATGTGCCAAAACTCGTGGAACAGTACGATGCGCAGAAATTGTATCAAAGATTCTCAGAGAATTGGAGTAGAAGCGAGGGGAAACCCAATCGCGTTCGGACGTCGCTGTTTCGGTCTTTCAAGAAAGAATTTTTGCGAACAGGGTTGCTAGCGGTGTGCCGCGCATGTGTGATGTACGTCGGGCCGGCGCTTATTACGAGCTTCGTAGATTACAAGTCACAAACCGCAACTGGAGAGCACAACGCGGGATTATGGTGGGGGTTTACACTGGTATTCGTTCTTGCATGCTCTAAGGGCGCTGATGTACTTGCATCGCACCATTTTAACTTCCAATGCACGAGTCTCGGCATATCAATTCGGTCCACTCTCGTAGCAGTGGTGTACAAGAAGGGAATCAGGCTCACAAATGCGGCACGACTTACTCATGGCGTGGGGGAGATTGTGAATTACATGTCCGTGGATGTGCAGCTGCTGCAGGATGTGATTGTACAGGTTCACAACTTGTGGCTTCTTCCGATACAAATCACCATTGCCCTGACAATCTTGTATTCTGTTGTGGGATGGTCCATGCTCGCTGGTTTGATAACGATGGTCGCCATTGTGTGTTTATCAACGTGGAGTGGGAAGCGGCAGCGTATGTTTCAGGGTTTGATCATGAAGGCGAAGGATGTACGGATGAAGGCAACGAGTGAGGCCTTGAATTCTATGAAAGTGATCAAGCTACAGGCATGGGAATCGCACTTCCGCAGCCAGATTGAGAAGCTGCGGGATCACGAGTACCTTTGGATTGTACGATTTATGTACCAAGTGGCGAGTACCACTGTCTTCGTCTGGTGCGCGCCCACCATCGTCTCGGTTGTCACTTTCGCTTGTTGCGTTCTGCTTGAGGGGATGGAATTGACGCCAGGCCAAGTTTTTACGGCCGTGGCCACATTTCGTGTCGTCCAGGAACCTATCCGGAATTTCCCTCAAACATTGATCTCCGTGAGCCAGGCCCTAGTGTCACTTGAACGCCTGGAGAAATTCATGCGAAGTGAGGAGCTTGATACGAATACGGTGGAGAGGAAACCTATTGAAGGAGATGAGGATTTGGCAATTTCTGTTCGCTCTTCAACCTTTTCCTGGACAGAACTAGATAGTAGCCATGAACAATCGACATCGATTCTGGCAGATATCAACTTGGAGGTGAAGAAGGGTGCCCTTGTTGCTGTTGTTGGCACTGTTGGATCCGGAAAGAGCTCTCTTCTGGCATGCTTGCTTGGAGAAATGCCAAAGCTCCAGGGCAAGGTATTATCCTGTTAACACTTATCAAGTTCGAGTGACTGATGCTGCCAACAATGGTCATGTGGAGATCGGGTCGGTCACATCTCAGTGACATAATTTTCGCTGTCGATTTTTTTACATTTCCCTGCCTAAATGTTGGCGCAGGTCTGTGTATCGGGAAGTGTTGCGTACGTGCCACAGAGCTCGTGGATTCAAAGCGGAACTATTGAAGAGAATATATTGTTTGGCCAACCAATGGACCGGAAGAGGTACAACGATACGTTGCGCATCTGTGCCTTGGAGCGGGACATAGAGATTTTTGAGGATGGCGATAAGACTGAGATTGGCGAGCGGGGTATTAATTTGAGTGGAGGCCAGAAACAACGCGTGCAGCTTGCTCGCGCCGTGTATCAAGACTGTGACATCTACCTCTTGGACGACATCTTCAGCGCAGTCGATGCTCACACTGGGTCAGCAATGTTCAAGGTATGACTTGAACTATGTGTTCAAAAGACATTGCAGAGTCTCAATAACATCATGCAAATCATGGATTCAGATAGCTTTACCTTTGCTGAAACAATTGTGATGATTTTGACTACAAAGGAATGCGTTAAGAGAGTGTTGAAGAAGAAGACTATCATCCTTGTAACGCATCAAATCGACTTTCTTCACGAAGCCGACAGTGTTCTGGTATGTTTCCACTTCTCATTATTGGAAGGGATTGCTATAATTCCACCCTTGGTATTAGTGGTTGAGAATTAGATCACTGAGTTGGTATCTTTTGAAGGACTTCATGAGGAAAGAAACAACTTACCACTTCTGCAATTTTGATCTTGAATTTGTCAGGTGATGCGAGACGGCATGATAGTACAGAGTGGGAAATACAACGATCTACTTAAGCCAGGCACGGATCTAGAGACATTAGTAATCGCTCATAACGAGTCAATGCAGTTAGTGGAGACAGAAAAGCCAGCGGACATTGATGAGCCGGTATCTTCCTATGAGGTATGTTGCAGAACTGGCTAGATCCGTTCTATAATTTTCATTCACAAGTAGCTTAAATGAACTCAGATTTTTCTTCTGAACCTTTAGTGACAAGCATGCCTTGTACTGGTGCAGCCTGATGCAACTTTAGAACGGCTCACTTCTGTAAAGGGAACAACCGCACCCGCCCAACCTAATGGCAGAGACACATCTGCTAAGCAAGGTTCAGCCAAACTGATTGAGGAGGAGCAGAGAGAGATTGGTCATGTGAGCAAGTCCATTTATTGGTTATACTTGACCAAGGCATTTGGGCCATGGTTGATCATTACATTGCTCATTGTGCAAACCGTGTGGCAAATCATGATGGTGTTGTCGGATTATTGGTTGGCATATGAGACTTCGGATGGACAGCAAGGTTCACTTAATCCAGGGAGGTTCATCCGTGTTTACTTCCTTCTAAGCTTAGGGACATGGCTGTGTGTACTGGCACGCACCATTTTGATCATTCTGCTCGGTTTGAGGACGGCTCAAGAGTTCTACCTTCAGATGCTCCGAAGCATCTTCCGTGCACCTATGGCTTTCTTTGACACGACGCCTTCGGGACGCATCCTCAGCCGGGTTCGTTAGAATTCGTCATGTCTGAATCTATATAGTGTTTCTGTAATTGAACTATTTTTGTTTCTTAGTTTAGCGGAGCTCTGTAATTTTTCCAACATAAAGTCTTGCTCTGAAGTTTCATTGATGTGCGCAGGCGTCGGCAGACCAATCTACATTGGACGTATGGATGGCTTTCTTTTATGGTGCATGCTTAGCCATTTACTTCACTCTTTTCGGCTCGATCGTTGTAATGTGCCAAAGTGCGTGGCCCATAATACTTGTCATAATCCCTCTCGCATACGTTTATTTCTTATATCAGGTAATTGACATACTTGGCCATTATCGATTCTTCTCCGACAGCTGTATGCAGGTTTTCGCAGAAAATAAGATAGCTACTAAGTACAATTGGTGGTTGTATTGCAGGCCTACTACATTGCAAGCTCTCGGGAGCTGACAAGAATGGACTCCATAACGAAGGCGCCCATAATTCATCACTTTTCGGAGAGCATTGCTGGCTTCATGGTCCTTCGATGCTTCAAGAAGGAACGTGAATTTTCGCAAGTTAACATGGATCGCGTTAATCAGAATGTCTGCATGGTTTTTCATAACAACGGTGCCACCGAATGGTTAGGATTTCGCCTTGAGATGATGGGCACTGTTGTATTATGCGCTTTGGCCTTCTTGCTTGTTGTGTTGCCTGTACGTCTAGCTCCACCACGTAAGCTCTCCCTTAAACACTAAACCTGTTAATATTCTTGCAAGATTTAGCTGTACAAGTACTATTTTATGCTGTAAAGTGGATTTCCTAGAATTTCGAGCCATGTCTAACGGGAGATTTCCGCCTGCAATGCGTTCAGAACTGGTGGGACTGGCGCTGTCATATGGATTAACTTTGAATCAGCTATTTTACTGGACAGTATGGCTCGCTTGTAACCTTGAGAACAAAATGGTTTCAGTGGAACGTATCCGTCAGTTTACTAATATTCCAAGCGAAGCTCCATCAATTGTTCCAGAGCGTCGGCCAGCTGCAAATTGGCCATCAACAGGGACCATCGAAATCAAGAATTTGCAGGTCAGGAGATATATTTAAAAAAATGGCTATATTCTAAAATTTTGATACCAGAACAATAGTCCGCTTCACCTGCTCTCACAACGTGGTTACTTTCCATGTTTAAAATCTTAAAACATACGAACTCATTCTAACCTTGCACAATGTGCATCTTGCAACAGTTGCGGTATCGTCCAGGTACTCCACTTGTGCTGAAAGGCATCTCAATTAAAATCTCAGGTGGTGATAAAGTGGGCGTCGTGGGCAGAACAGGCAGCGGTAAGAATATTCAACAATAGTGTATGTCCTGATTGATAATGTTGCCAGTGAGGTGTAGGTTTTGGTTTTCTTTGGGAAGATTGAGCTTGAAAAGCGAACAGATTTTCAGACTTAAGGCATGAACTTCAAATCCCTTGAAGCTTGAATGCTTCTCTAATTAGCTGGATAAGTTATTAACTTTGTTTTTTGTTTTTGTCTATGACAGGTAAGTCCACGCTTATTCAGGCACTTTTCCGTCTTGTGGAAGCCTCTGCAGGTCAAATTGTGGTTGATGGTATTGATATTGCTACTTTGGGGCTCCACGACTTGCGTTCTAAATTTGGCATCATACCTCAAGAGCCAACTCTTTTTGAAGGTACAATACGCGCGAACATTGACCCCCTTGGAGAACATAGCGACGTGGCGATTTGGGAGGTGAGCCTCTAACCACTCATTTTTTCGGTTGTACTATATATCTCTATATTGCAAGGATTGGAAGAATTGCCGCATGGTTTGAATTGTTAATTTTCAATCGCATGTTCTTGATGGTATGTGCAGTGCTTGAAAGCATGTCAATTGGAAGATATTGTACGAAGGAAACCTGAAAAGCTCGACTCACCGGTGGTGGACGACGGGGACAACTGGAGCGTGGGGCAGAAGCAATTGATTTGCCTTGGACGAGCACTCCTCAAGCAAGCTAAAATATTGGTTTTGGATGAAGCTACTGCGTCGGTGGATGCGCATACAGATTGGTTAATCCAAAAAACAGTTCAAGAGGCATTCGCAGATTCTACAATTATCAGTATCGCACATCGGATTCCAACTGTCATGAATAGCGACAAAGTGCTCGTGTTAGACGCAGGTGAGCTTCCAACTGCCAAGCCTTAAGATTACTTGTATTTCAACAGTACTGAACATAAAGAACATAGTCATGTTTGTCGAGATAGCTTACTTGATTCGATACTGACCTTGTGAATTTTTGTCTTCTGTGAACAGGAAGGGTAAAAGAATACGATAGCCCAGCAAGGCTGTTGGATAGTGGTACATCATCGTTGTTCGCGGCCCTTGTGAAAGAATATGCATCGCGTGGACACCAACAGGGCCCAATGATATAGAAACACACAACATTTTTATTCTGCAGAGTAGATTAAACACCCCAGTTTCCTAGGACAAAGACGATGGAGTTGAGAACTATCAACTTCATTAAATGTACGTTATTCTTGAATCTCTCTCGTCTGAGCTACATAACACCGCACACATTACTTCAAATATATGTATCCAACTCTCTATACATTTATTCAAAATGTAACCTGAAAATGCCTGCAACTTTGTTTCTGTAGCACCTCAAATTCGCCTTTCCATTGGCAGGCTTGAAGAGAGAGTAACATTTCTTTAACTGTCTGACCGTCAAATCTAAGTATTCGTGATTATGCAATGCACCTCTCGGCAACATCTGCGTGAAATATTTCCCAATCCAATCCGACTTCTCCACCAGCTGTACGCCCATCGTCCACTGACTTCCTGAAATACCTACATGCGCCCGAGTTGGGATACTTTCACCGGCTCATCAAGCGATATGTAATTCTTCTTAGTAGTATTTGGGCTGCCAGGCACCCTACCATCAAAGAAGCTCCCTCTCACCGGCGATATTGACGGCCGCACCGTTGCCAAAGAACGCTTTGCAACTTGCGTCATCCTGAGACGGTCGAGACGCGATTGCCTGGGGGATTGACCTCGAAGAACATTCACCTAGCGATAGGTACGTATATCAATCGCCCTCGGGAACGTAAGGCGGGCCCTCTAGACTGAGCACATAAATCTGAAGAGGCCGTTGACGGTGGTGGCATAAAAAATGGAGACGCTCATCATTGCTAGCACGGCGACGTTGATGTAGAGGAAGTATACTGGCAGTAAATTTTGTTGAGCTGACTCGACCTTCAGCTGCTCCAGGCAGTTGTGCAAAGCGATCACGCTGCGGCACCCGAAAAAAGCTTCGCCCGGATGTCTATATCGGGATTGCAGTCTGACTATTCCTTATTGCCGACGTCCGCTAATGCTTTATAAAGGAGAGTGCCAAAGTAACCGAAAGATTCTTGACTGCAACAATTTTTTTTAGAAGGAGAGTGAAATTGACAAAATTGGAAATTTTAATCATTTGCAGTAATAATAATAGTTAAAAAAAATGTTACAAGAATTAGTAATGCCACATTAAAAATCAAAGAATCTAATATATTAACATTAATCTTAGATTGCTTTTAAAATTTTATAACATTAATATATGGTTATAGAAAAGTTGACTTGGTGTACTTTACATCTAACACCACAAGCTTCATAAAGAAGAAATAATGTGTAAGATATAATACAAAGGCAAAGAAAAGGATAGTGGCTCTTTGTCCTTCTATTTCTAAATTACATTTATAATAAGTAAACATCCTTAAAATATTATTTTTAGATTATACAATTAGTTGGTACAAAATATCTTCTTTGATCAATCTTCATTAGTAATGTTTGTTTTAGTGGCTTCTTTGTTGTACTTGTTTGTCTAGATTATTTTATTTTAATTTCAATTGCCTAGTATGTCTCACATATAGCTTCTAACTAAATTCTTCTTTGGCATATTTTTTCAATGAATTATAATAAGAGATATTAGTTAACAAACAAAGATGATAAAAAAGTATTCCGACAAAAAGTAGATGACTCAATCAAGATTTAGTAAATAGTTAATATTTTAGATACAGATATCCTATAACCACCTTAATTTACTTATTAAGTTTAAGTTTATTTCTACTATAAGTACCAAGACTTATCAAATTGGTTTGTAATTTCAAATGAAATAATGCAAATAGTCACAAGTGTTGGCATTGTTATTATTATTATTTTATTATTATTATTTTATTATTATTATTATTATTATTATTTATAACTAAGTCTTTATAATCTTCTTAGGTAGTTATTTTTTTTAATAAGTGTATATTATTGATTTAATAAAGTATTAAATGTAGAGGTATAAAAAATATGTGAAGAATGTAGAAGTAAGTAAAAAATAGATGGTGAAAATAGAGAAAATTTGACTTTTGGAATTTTGACAATAAAATCTTTTATGTCAAAATAAGCTATTGAAAAAAATTGAAATTTGGTGGAAGTAGAAAGTATAAAGTTGTTATTCTATGAGGTTGTGTATAGCTAGTAGTCATTATTGTTATTAATTATGATATTCTTCAAATATAATAGTGGTAGTTGTCAATTATGTAGTATTCAATTCATGTACTAATTGATAAATTCAATCTATTGTTGTAAGTAATATTACTAGTACCATAGCTAATAATAAATTTGAAGTGACAATTTAATAAGTACAACTTTGTCTGTTGGCAAAATGTGGAGAAATTGATAAAAACTAGAGCATTGTTTTTTATTTGAATTCTAGATTTATATATTAAAAAATAACAATTAACTAATATAATATTTTTTACTACTAATTATAGATATTATAAAGAGATAATTTAATATTTAATTAAATTTATATTATATACTACTTATTATAGTAATTTTTTAGTTTTTTTTATAAATTTATTGATGGCATAATATATATAAAAAAATATAGGTAGAAAATTATTTGTAATATAAAGACATTCTAAGACAACTAATTCTTTTCTTGGATATTTGTTGTACTTTATGATAATTAATATATATTTTATAAAAGTATTATAAAATTAGCTAATTTGATTTGATTTAATTTAATTTTTTTTGTATTTAATATGTGTATGATATAAGTAGCCAATAGAAGAATTTTTATTTTTGATATTGTTAAATTATATTATTGAAGCAATATAAATTTTGTATACACAATACAAATTATTATGTGAGATTTAAGAATGCAAATATTAGATGTAATATAATTCTATAAAAAGTATTTTTATAAAGTTATATTTAAATATTTATAATCCTATTAAAATATCTCTTTTTAAAAACAAGACACAAAACTTTGGTAGTTTATATCTTTTTCTTCAAGGGATAGAAATACTTATACAAACTTGTTTACTTATACTATAATTGCATCCCAAACTTATACTACATTTGACTTAAATGTAATACAAAATATAGAATGCTCACTTATATTCTATTTTTTTTAGATTAGTTAGAAAAATAAGACAATTATGCTTAATACAAGAATAGGGTAAAGAAACATTATATCATCTCTACTTATGTGCAAGAAGAAAAAAATAAAAAAAATAAAAAAAAACTTTATTTCTACAACTTTAATACTAAAATTTTAAGTATATGTGTGTTTAAATTAATATCTCAAATATTTAAAAAAATAAATTATTTTAAATAAATATATAAAAAAATATTAGATTAGAAATGATAATATCAAATATGCCTCTTGCACATCTTTTTTTAATGAAAAATTTAGAAGATGTAGTAGAAGACTTTTTAATTCATGATCTTCAATCTATTCTATTGTCTCTATATACATCTTTTTTCATACTTCTTATGCTTCTTATATTCTATTAGAGGAAGAAGATCAATCTATAGAATTCCAAATATTCAATATTTCTTCTTCAAATTTTCCTAAAAATCCAAATCTTTCAAATAGTATTTTTTATACTATCAAATATTATATATTTTTGGCAAAAATAAAACCTAAATTTTTTATAAAAACTTTAGTGTTAATTAAAAAAATAATTAAAAAATAATTGAACAATGACTTAATTTATAAACTTAGTAGCAAAACGCATGGAAAAACAAAATATTAAAAAAATTCTATCTTAAAAAAAAAAAAGTATTGTAAGAAAAAAAAAAAAAAAAAAAAAAAATTATAATTTTTAATTCTAGTTACAACTAGAACAATTATATAATAAGAAAACTTAGCATAAGCCAATTGAATAAGAATTATATATATATATATATATATATATATATATATATATATACAAATATTATATTATATAATTTAATAAAATAATATAAAAATATATTATAAAGAACTTATAAACTTGAATTATTTGATGATGTTGTAATATATTTAAAACAAAGTATATAAATAAAATAAACAATATATCTTTTAATTGTTTCATAAATATATGTTCCATATAAGTGATAAACCTTTAATATATTGAATATGTCAAAGACATGAAAATACAAAGCAAGATACTTGAACTAGGATAAGGTTTCAAAAAGAAACCAACAAGAACTTGAATTAACGAGATGAGTACACAAACAACATAAAAAAAGATGAGCTAGAACTCCAAAAGATGCGTTGTCAAGACTAAAGAACTCTTCAGCCTCAACTCCCATATATATCCTTGTCTAGGATGCTTCTTGAGAGGCTTTTATTAAACTAAGAAGCTTCTTGAGTAGCTTCTACCAACTAGGAAGCTTTTTGAGCTGCTTCTACTAACCTTGAAGCTTCTCGAGTTACTTTCATTAATTAAGAAGTTTTTCAATCAACTTCTACTAATTCAAGAAGCTCTAGAATGTCCTAGAAGGTTTTGTAAATCTTTAAAGTATATGTTCTTAATATCATCCTTTTTTCTAGTGATAAGTTCCAAGAGGAGTTCAATCTTTCTTCATACGTAAAAAATCAAGAATATGCTGCACTAGTGAAGCTATGTATTTAGTCTTCTATTCTTAGGCAATAGGTTCTACTGGTCCTTGAAAAAATTGCCTATGGTCTTGAGCTAGTACCTCCATTGTTGAAACATCCCATCCAAGGATTTGATCTTTATTGAGGCCTTCAAAACATCTTCCAAACAAGATCCCAGGCTTAGAAGGATTCACCTTTCCAAGCTCAAGTATTGGAATTAAAACTTACATAGTTTGATTTTGCTCTTAATGGCTTCAACCAAAGTTGTACTTGGCGTTGAAATGTATTATCTTTACTTTATTCAATTGAAGGCTTTGAAAACTGCACTGGTTTATTTAAAGCTTGTACAATAAGTGAATCTTTTGAATCTTGTTCTCTCCATGTTTAAAAATTTGATATGGTAACTGACTTACTTCTACTACTTTATTCTATTTTAGAAGATATGACTATAAACTGATGAAGGCTTTAGCTTAACTCTTCTTTTCTTATGAATATTTTTTGAATCTAATCTTTATTAAGAAGTTATCATCAAATACGTTTGAATGTGTAGGGATAGAATTGATAAAATTCCTATATCTTTTGAGGCACATTGGCAAGATTTTTAATCAATTCTCATGTGCGCTCATTAATATTATAGTCCTGCTAATGAACAAGATATTCTAATTTGTCTCACCTTTACTATGAATCAAGTACCTTTTCAATCTCGTATTCTTCATGGTCTTTGATTTTAATACTAGGCGATAATTATTCTACTCTTTCCAGAATATGCAACTCTCTATAAGGTTCTAAAAAAGAGATGTAAAAAATTAGATGTACCTTTATAGAAGATAGTAATTTTAAGTGATATGCTATTGAATTAATTTGCTTCTAGATGAAAAATGGATCTAGTCTCCAATAATCCAATTTATTGCATGGCTGCTTGATCTTCATGTTTAATCAAAGAAGCCATACCTTATCTTTAATATGAAAAGTAGACAATTGATTTCTAAATTTATTTGCAGATGTCTTGTAAGCATCTTGAGCTGCTTACAATTGAAGCTTCAAAGTTGTTTGGTGTTGCAATAAATGCTTTACAAATCCTTCAGCTGTTGAATTGTTATTCTTTGGCGTATTTTATAAATTAAGCTTTGGATGATATCCATAGTTGGAATAAAACATTATTTGTTGAATTGAAGTATGAACAATATTATTATATACAAACTCCACCAACGATAGATATAAGACCCAATCATCTTATTGATAGTTGATGTTGCATCATAAATATTGCTCTACAACTTGATTAATTTGTTCAATTTGGCCGTCAGTTTGAAAATGAAAAGCCAAAGAAAGTTTAAAGTCCACCTTTAATATTTCGAGAAGACATCTCCAAAATTTAGATATGAAGTGGAGTCCTCAATCAAATATAATATCATGTCGTAGGCCATGATATGAATATATATTATTAAGTAAGAGCCTTACTGTTTCTTCACTAGATGCAATCTTCTTGCAAGTAATGAAATGAGCCATCTTTATAAGTCAATCAATCACCACAAGAATACTATCCAATGAATTGAATGGCAATAGATTTGTGATGAAATCCATTAAAATAGAAGATTATGATTGCCTTAGAACAAACAAGGGTTGTAAGAGTCTATAAGGACAATATTGAGGATTTTTAGATCTTGAACAAATGTCATAAGAGAGCACAAAGTCTTTCACAGCCTTCCACATTTGAGGCCACCAAAAATCTCAAGAAATAAGTTTGAAGGTCTTGTTAAATCCAAAGTAACCTATAGTTGGAAAGTCATAGTAAGATTGAAGAATTTGTAGTTGTGTTGGTCCTTTTGGAATATACAAACGTTTTTCAAGTATAAAAGGTCTTCCTCAAGCTTGAACTTGTCAGTATTTTTTTTTAGGCAACACTTGATATCAAGGACTAAAACACCATTAGTGATTGTAGCATGCACCTTATTAAAGAAACTAGAATCAATAGGTACCAATGTAATAGTGGCACAAAGACAAAATTACTTCGGGTTCAATAAATTTTTATATTATTGATCAAACGCTATTTCTCCTACTTTTGGCACAAGATATGATTTCTTTGATAAAATATTAGACGATTCTTGTTGCTTTTTAGGTCAATAAGTGATAACAAAGTTATATTGAGATAACAACATATTCCATGGACCTTGGCATTGATTAAAAATATGAATTGCCATATAATATTTGACATTCTTGTAATCTATATATATAGTCATAAGATGCATTGCTCTTTCAAGAAAATAATGCTATTCTTGAAAAGAATCTACAATAGCAAGGAACTCCTTATCATGGATTTTATAATTAATTTCAACAACAAAAAAATTTCAAGAATAAAATGCAACACAATGGAATTTATTATTTTTATCCATTTATAAAAGTATGACCCTTAGTGCAAAATCCAAAGCATCAGTCTCTATATAAAATACTTTGCTAAAATTTGGATGCATCAAGATTGGAGCTATGGTAAACATTGTCTTGTGGTCTTGGAATGCCTTCTCCGCTTGAGGCCCCTATTTTAACTTGTTCTTACATGTCAATCAAGTAAGAGGGGTAGCAACTTGAGAGTAATTTTTCATGAAGATCCGATAAAAGTTAACAAATCCAAGAAAACATAATATGGCTCTTACCGTCTTTGAAATGGCCCATTGCACAACTGCCTCTAGCTTCTTAGGATCTATTGTCAAACCTTCAATAGATGTGATGTATTTCAAAAATTCTATTTTTTATTGATGAAATATATATTTTTTTGATTTGGAATATAAACTTACATTTGGTAGCTTTTATAATACCAACTTGACATGCTCTTTATATTTTTTTAGATTTTTCAAGTAGATTAAGATGTTATTAAGATAGATACTATGAACTTGTCTAGCTGCTCTCAAAAGATATTATTCATGAAATGCTAAAAGATAGTGGATACATTTATTAGTCCAAAGGACATGACATTATATTCAAAATGTCCATACCTTGTCCAAAATGTAGTCTTCCATTTATCTCCCTCCTTGATCTGTATCAAGTTGTATGTCCCACAAACATCTATACTTAATATAGATCTTAGCTTGGCCGAGTTGTTCGAAAAGTCCTAAAATTAATAATAGTAGATAATAACAAATAAGATAGTGGATTATCTTATTCAATCCCTAATAATCAACACACATATGCAAGGAACCATTTTTTTTCTTCGCGAAAAGTATAGGTACAACTGCTAGTGATTTTAAATGCCTGATGAAATTTTTTGCAAGATTTTCATCAATATAATCCTTCAACGCTGAAAGCTCATTTTGAAAAAGATTATAGATTGGGCCAAAAGGTGGTTGCATTCCTTCTTAAAGATCTATAGCACAATTGTATGGTCGGTGCTCCAGTAATATATCAATATTTTTTTTTAAAAAAATATCTTAAAATTCACTATATTACTTTGAGATACTTGCCAATGAAGTCATATCTTCTTTAATTAAAGTCACATAAACAACAAATAGTATATTTTTTTTGGCCAATCTTATAAAAGTCCTTGCTTCAATAAATAAAGGTTTATTAATTCATGGCTTTTTATAAATTTTTCTCGGAGGGATTTCTATCGGAAATGTTATTTTTTGCAATCTCTAATCTATAGATAGATTATACTTTTCTAACCAAGACAGTCTAAGAATAATAAGACTTAAAGGAGTTCTAATAATGTTGAATATAATTTGACTTTTATAATCTTTGAACAATACTTTTATAGGTGTGGTTTCATGGATGGCACTATCAGAGGATAAAGATCATGCATCTATTATCTCAACATGAATAGATTTGGATTTTTGTACTAGACAAATTTTATGAAGCTTTATAAATGCGTCATTTATGAAATAAGCGGACGCCTCTAAATCCAACAAGGTGATTGTCTGAAGCTTTTGAGGGCCAAAATACAAAGAAATTATAAAACAATAGGTGGATTGAGTAATAAGAAAAGAACTTGAATAGTTTTATAATATTAGATTGTCTAGCTGCATGGTCCCTACTATGGTTGAACATCTTTATTTTTCTAAATAATTGTACTCTTGATTTTAGTAATATGTCAATTTTGTTTCTTTGGACAATTGCCAAATTTATAGCCTTTCTTGTTACAATATAGGCATAGACCTTCTTCCATTTGATACTTCTTTTCTTATAGATTAAGAGGTTTAAAATATAATGTATGAAGTTGCATATCTTCTACTTCTAAATGTGAATTTAGAATGCTTGTCAATATAATAGAAGTGTATCAAATTGCATGTTATCTTATTAAAGTCCATGAATGCTAGTCTTGACAATGTTAGAATAATTGATTATCACATTTTATGACTTAGCTAATGATTTTATTGAATGATTGTAGATCCAAGAGTGATAGTAATAAGTCCTTTTGCATCATCTCTTAGTCTCCAATAGAATTGATTCATTAAGGCTTCTTCATCCCAATTAATATTGCATACTAGTTGGTTAAAATTGAATGCATAGACTGATGCAAAGCGCGCCCCTTGACATAATGCTTGGATCTTAGTTGTTGCCCAATGAGTCTTGTTATGTTTTCCAAATGCTTCTGCAAATGCTTCTATGAAAACTTCAAAGTTGCTTAAAATTTGTGATTTCTTTTCAAACACAAGAGTAAACCACGATAATACTTGCCCCGTAAACAAAAAGCCAACTAATCTAATCCATGATTCTTTTATCAAATAAGTATTAGATTATAGAACTATTATCAATCAAATTTGATTAACAAATCTACAGAACTTTGAATACATACCATCATATTTTTCTGGAAGATTAATTCAAGGCTCTTTATATTGCTGAACAAGTGGATTTCCTTAGTGTAGTATAGGTAGTATTACATCCTCAAGCATAGAAGTTGGAGGTAGGTGTAGCCTAGATTATGATATTCTAGATATTGTGTCATTATAAAGTTTTACAATAATTCCTTCAATCTCTACAATCATAATAGATAACATAATAAGAGCACTTATAATGACATCTAACTTAGACTTGAAAGATTTGGTCATATTAATATCTTGATCTCCAGCCATTCTAAAAGGAAAAAAAAAAAAAAAAATGAATCTATAAAAAAATAATATCAATTTAGAAGAAGATAATCAACAATCTCTAAAATGCTTTAAGACCTTCAAGGAGAAGGATGATCCATTGTCTTATAAGAAGGATAAAGCTCCAATATTATAATAAAAAAAAATATCAATTTAGAGGAAAGAAATATGCAACCTCTAAAATATTGGTGTATCTTCAAAAAGACAGATAATCCATTGTCTAATAAGAAGGATCAAACTATGATATTAAAAATGAGGTCAATTGTGACAAACTGTTAAAGACATGAAAATACAAAGCAAGAGACTTGAACTAGCATAAGGTTTCAAGAAGAAATCAACAAAAATTTGAATTAACTAGATGAGTATATGAATAATACTAAGAAATATGAGCTAGAATTCCAAAAGATGCATTGTCAAGACTAAAGAACTCTTCAACCTTGACTCCCATATAAATCCCTATGTAGGACGCTTTTTGAGCAGCTTCCATCAAACTAAGAAGCTTCTTGTGCAGCTTCTATCAATTAGAAAACTTCTTGAGCTCCTTCCACTAACTATGAAACTTTTCGAGCTACTTTCATCAACTAGGAAGCTTTTCAAGTAACTTTCACTAATTCAGGAAGCTTTAGAATATTGTCACGGACACAAATTATAGACTTAAAGTCTAAACAAGAAGTTCAAGAAGAATTGGCAGGAATTGGATTAATATTATGCACACAGAATATAGACTTGAAATCTAAACAAGAAGTTAAAAAAGAATTGGCAGAACTAAATTAATCAGATGAATATAAAAACAACACCAAAGAGGTGAGCTAGAGCTCCAAGAGATGTGTTGTCAAGACTGAAGAACTCTTCAGCCTCGACTCCAATATATACTCCTACCTAGGAAGCTTCTCAAGCAGCTTCTTCCAACTAGGGAGCTTCTCAAGCAACTTCTACTAATTAGGAAGATATTAAAAGGCTCTAGAGAGTTCTAAGAAACTTCAAGAATGTTCTAGAAGATTCTAACAAAAATATCCTTGATAATAGGAAGATATTAAAAGACTCTGGAAGGTTCTAGAGAGTTCTAGGAAACTTCTAAAATGTTCTAGAAGATTCTAACAAGTATGTCTTTCACAATAGAAAGATATTAGAAGGCTCTGGAAGGTTCTAAAGAGTTCTAGGAAATTTCTAGAATGTTCTAGAAGGTTCTAACAAGTATGTCCTTGACATCACCTCCTCCTCTAGCTTTGAGGTCTTCGAGAAGCCATTTGAGATGTATACTCACAAACGTAGGAAATCAAAAATTTGTCGCATAGTCTCTATAATATAATCCAGCTATCGTTCACGAGGGAGATGATTCATGGATCCTTGTAGCCACCGATAATGACCAATATCTTCTACTTGCGACCATGCTTGAACTTCTGTATCTTCATTGTGGAAACGACCTAAAAATATCGCTTCGCTACTACTTGCATGAGCTGGTTTAATTTCAAAGACAATTACAAGTGACTTGCTGCTTGGTATTCTTCGACGTCTTCTTGGCTCTTCTAATTCTTCGTCTTGAGGTCGATGTCGTGAGCTACTCGGTTGAGATGGTACCACTAGTATAGTATCTACATTCTCACTAGCCATATCTAAATACACCTTGATATTAGATATCTTGATACTATGAGATACAACAAGTTATGTTTTGATGAGACGTGGATTTTTTTTCTATTCATTTCTCTAGAGAAGGCTTCATCTTCATGCTTCATTAATGACCAACTTTTGGGTTATTAGGATATCGTTGATAGAATTTCCGTACCTTTCGTGACGCATTGGCAAGATTTTTGGCCGGTTCCCATGTTCTTTCATTAATATCATAGCCGCTCCAATACACAAAGTACTCTAATTTATTCCATCTTTGCCGTGAATCTAGTATCCTTTCCACCTCATATTCTTCGTTGTTTTCAATTTCTATACTAGGTGGTGGACATTGCACTCTTTTCAGGAAAAGACGATTCTTGATAAGGCTCTAATAGAGAAACATGAAAGACAGGGTGTACCTTCATAGCAGCTGGTAACTCTAAGCGGTACGCCACAAGATTGATATGCTTCTGGATAACAAATGGTCCCAATCTCCGGTAGTCCAACTTATCACATGGCTGCTTGGTCTTGATATTCCGTCGAAGCAGCCATATTTTATCTCCAATCTTGAAATTAGGTGCCTGATTTCGAAATTTATCCGCGGATGCTTTGTAAGACTCTTGGGCAATTTGCAATTGAAGTTTCAATGTGGTTTGAAGCTCCGATAGCTGCTGCACCAATCCTTCAGCTGTTGGGTTGTTATTCGCTGACGGACTCAATAGATCAAGCTTCGGATGGTACCCATAGTTGGAAAAGAATGGTGTTTTCTGAGTCGACCCATGAAGGGTGTTGTTATATGCAAACTCGGCTAGCGATAGATATGCAGTCTAATCATCTTGCTGATAGTTGATGCTGCATCGTAAATATTGTTCCAAAATTTGATTCACCCATTCCGTTTGGCCGTCAGTTTGAGGATGGAATGCCGAAGAAAGCTTGATGTCTACCTTCAATATCTTAAAAAAAAAATCTCCAAAACTTTGATACAAATTGGGTTCCTCGATCCGACATAATATCATCTGGTAGACCATGATATTGATACACATTATCAAGGAAGAGCCTTGCTGTATCTTTGCTTGACGATGTCTTCTTGCAAGGGATAAAATGTGCCATCTTTGTAAGTCGATCCACCACAACAAAGATGCTGTCAAATGAATTTGATGGCAATAGATCTGTAATAAAGTCCATGGAAATTGAAGACCATAGACGACACAGAATGGGCAATGGCTGTAGAAGTCCATAAGGGCAATGTCGAGGGTTCTTGGATCTTGAACAAATGTCACAAGAGAGGACGAAATCCTTCACATCCTTCTACATTTGGGGCCACCAAAAATCTCGAGAAATGAGTTCCAAGATTTTGTTGAATCCAAAATATCCCGTAGCTGGAAAATCATGATGAGATTGAAGGACTCGAAGTCGTGCTGGCCCTTTTGAGATATACAGCCACTCCTCAAAGTATAAGAGATCTCCTTCAACCTTGAACTTATCATCATTGATACGCTGCTTAATATCAAGGACTATTGAATCTTCAATGGTCACAGCACGTACCTGGTTGAGGAAGTCAGCATCAATTGGCACCACAGCAGTACAAATTCTGAATTGCTTTGGCTTTAATAATGTCATACACTGTTGATCAAGTGCTGCTTCTCCAATCTTCGGCACAAGATATGATCTTCTTGATAAGGCATCAAATAGTCCTTGCTACTTTCGAGGCCGATAAGTAATAACGAAGTCAAATCTAGATAGCGACATATTTCATCAAGCTTGACGACGGTTTAGAATCCGAGCAGACATGAAATATTCCAGATTCTTGTGATCCGTATATACAGTCACCGGATGCGCAGCTCCTTCAAGGAAGTGACGCCATTCTTAGAAAGAATCCACTATAGCAAGGACTTCCTTATCATGAATCTCGTAGTTGATCTCAACCGCAGAAAACTTTTGTGAATAAAATGCAACCAGATGAAGCTTATTGTCGATGCCCATCTATGAAAGTACGGCTCCTAAAGCAAAATCCAAAGCATCGGTTTCCAAATAGAAAGCCTTTGCAAAGTTTGGGTGTACCAAGATTGGAGCCGTAATAAATGCCGTTTTAAGATTTTGAAATGCTTTTTCTGCTAGAGGTCCCCATTCCAGCTTATCTTTACATGTTAATCAAGTGAGTGGAGGAGCAACTTGAGAATAATTCTTGATGAAGATCCAATAGAAGTTAACAAAGCCGAGAAAATATTGTACGTCTCTAACCATCTTTGGAACTTCCCAGGACACAATTGCTTCCACCTTCTTGGGATCCATCTTCAAGCCTTCCGTAGTCACAACAAATCCTAAAAACTCCATCTCAGTTTGGTGAAATAAGCACTTCTCCAACTTGGCATAGAGTCCTCGCTCGCGTAGTTTTTCGAGTACCAAACAAACATGCTTCTTATGCTTTTCTTCGTTCTCAGAGAATATCAAGATATCATCCAAATAAATGACAACAAAATCGTCTAGATATTCTCAAAAAATATCATTCATCATGTGTTGAAAAACCGCCGGAGCATTGGTAAGACCAAATGGCATGATATTATATTCAAAATGACCATATCTTGTATGAAAAGCTGTCTTCCATTCGTCTCCTTCTTTGATTCGCACAAGGTTGTAAGCTCCCCTTAGATCAATCTTTGTAAAGATCTTTGTACGTCCAAGTTGTTCCAGAAGACTAGAGATCAAAGGTAATGGATAGCGATTCTTCTTTGTCACCTTGTTGAGACCTCGATAGTCCACGCACATCCATAGTGAGCCATCCTTCTTCTTCACAAATAAGATTGGTGCCCCAGCTCGCGATTTTGAATGACAAATGAAGTTCTTAGCTAGGTTCTTGTCAATGTATTTTCGCAACTCAGCCAACTTTGTTTGCGATAGGTTGTAGATTGGGCCAAAAGGTGGTTGTGCTCCTTCTTGCAATTCTATGGCACAATCATATGGTCGATGTTCTGGTAGTATGTCAGCATTTTTCTTTTGGAATACGTCTTCAAAATCCTTGTATTGTTCCGATATTCCTGCTGTTGAAATCTGCTCTCCACTAGTTGGAGCCACATAAATGATCAATGGTGTGCCTTCTTTGCACGATTTTACAAACATTCTTGCTCCAATGAACAAGGATTTTTTGGTTTGGGGTCTTCTTCCAAGCTTGTCCTCAGGTTGTTCTATGGGAAATGTTATCCTCCGCAACCTCCAATCTATGGATGGATTATATTTTTCCAACCAAGAAAGACCAAGAATAATAGGATTTGATGGGGTGCTAATAATGTTGAAAACAATATAACTACTGTGGTCTTTAAATGTCACTTCTATAGGTTCTGATTCATGGATGACACTACCAGATAATAAAGGTTGTCCATCTATTATTTCTACGTGAACAGGTTTGAATTTTTGTACTAGGGGAATTTTGTGACGTTTAGCAAATTTTTGATCTAAGAAACAAGCAGATGCTCCTGAATCTAATAAGGCTAAGATTTTTAGTTTTTCAGGACCAAAAAATAAAGGAATTGTAAAACAACGGGCAGGTTGAGTAGAAAGAGAGGAACTTGGTTTTGATTTGTCCAGCCACACGGTTCCTATTGTGGCTGGGCATCCTCGTTTTCTTAAACAAATGTATCTCTATTCTTGATGCTGCGCCCATTTTGCTTCTTCGGACAGTTTCCAGCTCTATGGCCTTCTCCATCGCAATAAAAGCATAAACCTTTCTCCATACACTGCTTCTTTTCTTCTAAAGTAAGGGATTTGATACGTATCGCATCAATCTACATGTCTTCTATTTCCGCTTGTGAATTTAGGCTACTTGCCGATATAATTGCGCCGCGATGACTTGTATATTGTCTGGAGCGTTGGTCTTGGCGACGTTGAAATAGGCGATTATCGCACTTTACAGCTTGGCTAATGGCTTTGTTGAGCATTCGTAGATCAGAAAGAGATAATAACAAATCCTTCACATCATCCCTTAGACCCCAATAGAATTGGCTTATCAATGCTTCTTCATCCCAATTGATGTCGCATGCCAATTGCCTGAAATCCGATACATAGACTGATGCAGAGCGAGTCCCTTGTCATAGTGATCAAATTTTTGTTGTAGCCCACCGAGCCTTGTCATGCTCGCCAAATGCTTCTACAAATGCTTCCAAAAAAGTCTCAAAGTTGTTCAAAATCGATGATCCTTTTTCAAATAAAGGAGCAAACTACAATAGAGCTTGTCCCGTAAGCAAAGTTCCAACCAATCCAACGCGTGATTCCTCCGTCGGATAACGTTTGGGTTGTAGAGTTGTTATTAACTTGATTTGATTGATGAAACCTCAAAACTTGGAGCGTGTGCCATCAAACTTGTTTGGAAGGCTAATTTGAGGTTCCTTTCGTTGTGGAAGTAATAGTTCTCGTTGAACCATTGGTAAAGCTGCTTCTTCTAGTGCAGAAGCTCGAGGCTAATGAAGCCCAGATTGTGCTATTCCGGATGCTCCATTATTATGAAGTCTTACAAAGACTCCTTCCATCATCGTAATTCTCTGTGATAACATAGCAAGAGCATTCATAATGGTGTCCATCTTGGACTCCAAACTTTCTCTCATATTAATGTCTTGACTTCCAACCATTCTAAAAGAGAAGAAGTAATTGTTTCTATAAGGAGGAAATATTGGTTTAAAAGAGGGTACTCTACAACCTCTAAAACGCCTTAAGACCTTCAAAAAGAGGGATAATTCACTCTCTCTAAGAAGAATAAGACTCCAATATTATGACAAAAAGATATCAGTTTAGAGGAGGGTAATCCGCAACCTCTAAAATACTACTGTATCTTCAAGAAGAGGGGTAATCCACACTCCAATAAGAAGGAACTAACTCTGATATCCAAGGTGAGAGTAGTCTCGACAAACTGTCACGGACACAAATTATAGACTTGAAGTCTAAACAAGAAGTTCAAGAAGAACTGGCAGGAACTGGATTAATTAGATGAGTACAAAAACAACACCAGAGAGGTGAGCTAGAGCTCCAAGAGATGTGTTGTTGAGACTGAAGAACTCTTTAGCCTCGACTCCAATATATACTCTTATCTAGGAAGCTTCTCAAGCAGCTTCCTCCAACTAGGGAGCTTCTTAAGCAACTTCTACTAACTAGGAAGATATTAGAAGGCTCTGGAAGGTTCTAGAGAGTTTTAGAAAACTTCTAGAATGTTCTAGAAGGTTCTAACAAGTATAATCTTGATAAATATTCTAGAAGGTTCTGTGAACCTTTGAAATATACATCTTTAATAAAATATGTCACATATACAAGATAACAAGTTAACAAAGAAACAAAGAAAAGATTTTAGAAATAGAATAATTTTAAGAACAAATTACTAGATAAATAATAATAAAAACTGAATTGAGAACAAAAGACTAGATTGATATCAATAACAAGACAAGATTTTGCATTGCTCCAAGACTTGTGTTGGTAAGTTTTAGGTGCTCTTTGGTCTTGCTTCTTATTTATACAACAAGGCCTATGCCCTATTGGACCTTCTAAGAGTATCTTAGAATATTTTAGAAGCTTGAGGAAGATTTTAAAAGACTCTAAAAGTCTACGAGAGGTTCTAGAAGATTTTAGAAGATTCTAGAGGATTCTTGAAGACTATAGAAGATTCTTAGAAGATTAAAGAAGATTTTAGAAGGTACTAGAAGATTCGAAAAAACTATAGAAGATTCTAGAAGGTTGCGGAAAGTTTTAGAAAGTGGTAACTTAAAATATATCCGTGACAGAATATTACAATATATATATATATATATATATATATATATATAATTATTTTGATAAAAACTATTTTTATATTTATAGATATATTTGAAATATATCTATAAATTTGCTTTAATTTTTTAATATAATATTCAATTTTTACTTTCATAGATACATAAAAAGTATCAAAAGTTATATGTTTTAAGCATGTCAATTGTAGATGCTTATAGGACATAATAATATAAAATAATAATAAGTATTATTTACTAATATATATTTATTATTAATAAAATATATTAAGAAGTTGGTCCATAGTTTAGTATTTATTAACACCTTACTATCATGTATTGATGCAAGAAAACCCATATGTATATATAAATATTTGTTCAATAAAATTATATATAATAATAATATATATAGTATAAAATTATCTTTGGATAAAAAATTACAAGTATAATTTGGTTTATAATTTATCTAACTATTCTTTCTCTTATATCAAATAATTATAAAATATATTATAAAGAAGCACTATTTTTATAACATCCAATTTTTTTATAGACTATAGCCAATTGAAATTTTGCTAAAGCTTGTTCAATATATGAAGGTTGTTTTTAATAATGAAATGATTCTTAGTGCTTGCCAAAAATTTATAAAATGATACAAAAGATATTTTCAGTTATTATGATATTTTTTTTTATAAACCAAGAATCTAACATCAATAAAAAAAATTATTATATTTAAAAGTTGTACTATTGGTATAATATACTTTGTGTGTAGTTATAATAGATACTTATGGTTTATTATTTCTAATTTATTATTATTTTCTTCACCTTGAATATACTTAGAAATTTCATCTTAAATATTTATTATAAATATATTAGTGTTATTATCTATATTATCAATATTCATAAAAAATTATAAATATTTACATTGTCTTATAATTTTAAAAAAAAAAATCAAATGCCTTTTTATATCAAATGCACTAATAGCTTACTTTTGTAATATTGCAAAGCTAATTTTTTTTATTGTGCACATAATGCATATTGGAAAAAAAAATTACATAAAAACTTATACATATATGCACAATATTATTTAAAATAATATAAAATAGAATCTTACAACAAAAAACTTTCATAAAACTAACTAATTAAAAATCCAACACCATATATAAGAACAACCATATAAATTGCCTATATTGCAAAATTCACAACTTTATGTTATTTGGAAGGTAGTTATTACATCCATGACTTTATGTTTATTGAGTAATGTCTATAACATTTAAGACTATAAATATTATATTCATAAGGTGATAAAAGCACAATTAAATTTTTTTTGCTACTTGGTTGTGACAACTACAAATATACATATCAATTATAATATTATAATAATTAATAACTATATTTTGTCCTCACAAATAATGTAATCTAGTTTATTGTCTATAAGATAATACTATAGATTTGAAAAGTAATTTTTTTATAATTTTCTATGACAACCAAAAATTCTAAGTTTATTTATTAAAAAAATAATATTTTATTTTATTAAAAATATATTTTAATATAAAATTTTGAATTTTCTATTTAAAAATATATTATTATAAATTAAAAAATAAGACTTTCTTATTTTGTTACAAAAATCAAGACTTTAGTTTTAAACTCTATTATAAAGATGGCCCATCCAAGGAATCTTCTATCATTAATTTGGTTGTAATTTTTATTGTTCTAACAAAAGTATTAAGGATTTGGTTGTCATTTTTACTATTATAATAAAATTATTATAAATTTATGATTTTTTCTAATTTTTTTTCTTATTATTTTTTTAAAACTTTGTTGCAACAATTAACAATTTACACTTTGATTTTACAAATATAATTGTCACTAATATTGTTGGAATAAGACTGATAGGAAATTGATAATTTTTTTAAAACTTAGATGCATCAATAAGCAATTCTTACTTCAATCTCACAAATATAATTATTAATTTTATAGCTATAATATAAGTACTATAAATTTAAAAAATAAAAATAAAAAATAAAAAATAACTTAGTTGGATTAATCAACCATGCATATTTTAATAAGGAAATAAGTGCAATTTACTTAAACGCCTTTTTATTCAACAATATCTCTATCAGCACAACAGTTATATTAAAACTAATGCAATAGCTTTTGCCAATTATACTAATCTACCATTGATCTTTACTATCATAATAAGAACTCAAAAACATTATTTTATTGCATGATGTGAGTACATGAAGCAATAATAAGTTTTTATCATGTCTCCTATTTATTAAAAATATTCACATCTTCTTTTTTACGTGAAAGATATATTTTTTAATAAAAATCATATTCTACCTTCCTATTTGTTTTATCTTTTTTTAAATAATTTCTTCTAATATATCTTCTTATTTTAATGTTATGTAATAAAGTACTATTATTACTTTTGATTTTGATTTTGATTTTGATTTTGAATTATTACTTTTGATTTAATGTTATGTAATAAAGTACTATTATTACTATTGCTAATCTATTTTCTTAGATTCTTTTTTAAATACTCTTTATGTGTTTGATCATTGCTAAAGATTTATAGAAGATGCCAATATCACTTAAATAAATAGAATTAAGTAGAAATACATAAAAACATCTTAGATAGATAATATATATTTTAAAATATGGATTAAATCTTTAGATTTATAAAAATATGCCATATAGCTATTAAAACTTGTTCTATAATTTTTTTTATTTTTAAGTAGCTATGTTAGAAGCAATCTACAACTTAATGCTTAGATTACAAGTCTTGTGGTTTTTATGAAGTTTTCACACAACCTTCTTGGTAGCTAATATATATAGTGGTAAGAGCAAAGCCATCTTTAATCTTATCAATAACTTTCTTATATTTTAATTTTGATTTAATACTTTTTAATTTCTTTATATTTAGTAATATATCTTGATTTTTTTCTTTTTAATTATAATTCTTTTTTATTTTTTATTTTATTTTATTTTTATTTATTTATTTATTTATAATAGTATATAAATATATACTATTATAAATAAATAATTTATATAAATAGAATTTTATCTACATTCATATTTTTAACAACTTTATATAAATAACATATATAAAATCAAAGCTTGATCTTTCTTATTAAATAATAGATTATTCCTTCTTCTCAAAAGCATCAAAGTGATTTAGAGATTATTGATTATTTTCTTCTAAATTGATATTGATTTATAATACTATTATTATTATTTTTTGTATAAAAAAAATTTTAAGTCTTTACAATCATAGAAAATTTGATAGAAATAAAAAATAAATTTATGCAAGTATTAGAATAAATAAAAGATTTGATGCTCACTATGCATTGACTTTGTTGATTGATAAAAATTTCTGTAGCAATTGTACCACTTCAAATTCTTCATAAAAATACAATTGCACCAACTAAAGAATCAAGAGTTCTTCTTTTAAAGAAGTTTGATAGTATCTAATCTAAATTTTGAAGATTCATCAAGAAAAATAGAATTATTTATTGAACTCAAACTTCTTAATTATTCAATCCAAATATGTGAGGTAAAATTTATTAAGACTTTATTCAATAGATTTATTCTTTCTTAGTTTTTATCATTTTTAAAATAACAAGGTCTTATACTAGATAACTTAGATGCATTTTTGATTGAATTTTGATTATATATAAATAATATGATGTAATTTATTTATAAACCAATAAAATATGAATTTTTCAATAAAAAAATTAATTTATATTAATATATATATTAATATTTTGAGAATTAGGAATTAATATTAAATATAATAGTACTATACTTATTAATTTATTTATTTATAAGTTACATCATAATATGAAGAAATTAATACTATATTTATATGATTTTTAAACTTTGAATTAAGTATTTAATTTTCATATTAAATATGGCAACTGATTTTTTAAATTTTAATTATAAAGCTATACTATATCACAAATATCCATATTCACTAATATATTTATTTGGACAAGTAGGAACAAGTAGAAGTAAGTATATATTCCTACCTAGGAAGCTTCTGAAGCAGCTTCCTCCAACTAGGGAGCTTCTCAAGCAACTTCTACTAACTAGGAAGATATTAGAAGGCTCTGGAAGGTTCTAGAGAGTTCTAGGAAACTTCTAAAATATTCTAGAAGGTTCTAACAAATATGTCCTTGACAAATATATCAAAATCAAACATAATAAATGCAATATCTTCAAATTCTTATAAATAGTACATTATTTTTATATCACTTATTATTATACAACAATTAGCTAAAATCTATAGCAATTTTTTGAGAGTTTTTTTATGCTTTATTTAAAAGATAGTTGCTTCAAGCTAATTATTATCTTTGTAATTTTCTACCAATAAGTAGATTTTGCTTATCACAAAATGCAACTTAACAAATAAAAATACATGGTTTTTAATATTATCAACATAAGTCATTAATGTATTAAATAATTTTATAATATTAATAATTTTTATATAAAACTTAAATATTTATTTTAAAATCAAAAAATATTTTTAAAAATATTATCTCTATTTCTTGAATCAAGATTTGACATTAGAAAAAAATATGTTATACTTTAATATATTTTATTCTTGACAATAATAAATCTTGATAAATAAAAAATTAAATTTTTAATTGTGATGGAATACTTGTTGATATTTAATTTCAATCCTTTAATCAAATAGTTAATATATCTAAATTAAAATAAAAAATAAAAAAATAATATAACTTATATCAAAATTAAAAATTAATCTTCAAGTATATTAAGTATTATATCTAGTCATTGGCATTTTATATCAAAATAAAAAATTATAAAATATTTTAAATACTTAAAAATAAAATTTTTAATTCTAAAAATTAAAATTAAAATTCTATAAATATATTATAAAATTTATTAATACTATACTATCAGAATAATTATTTTTATGGCACACATATCTATAGCTTGAAAATCAATAAAATTTATTATAATAAATATTGAAATTTAAATTAATTTTAATATAAAATTATATTTTTTAAAATTTAATTTTTTAAAATTCTTTTTTAGATACTTATCATTTATGTTATATCTATGTGTTAAGGACATATACTTCAAAATTTCATACAACCTTTTAAAACATTCTTAAGCTGCCTGAGTTAGTGAAAGTTGGTTGAAAAGCATTTTAGTTGGTGAAAGTAACTAAAGAAGCTTTGTAATTAGTATAAGGAGCTTGAAAAGCTTCCAAGTTAGTAGAAGAAGCTAGAGAAGCTTCCTAGTTGGTAGAAGCTGCACGAGAAGCTTCTTAGTTGATGGAAGCTACTAAAAAAGCATCCTAGATAAGGGTATATATGGAAGTCAAGGCTGAAGAATTCTTCAGTCTTGATAATGCATCTCTTATAGTACTAGCTCATCTTTCTTAGTGTTGTTTGTTTATTCATCTAATTAATTTAAATTCTTGTTGGTTTCTTCTTGAAATCTTTTCCTAATTGAAGTTTCTTGTTTTATATTTTTGTGTTCCTAATAGTTTGATAAGATTGTCTTCATCTTAAATATCAGAGTTGAATTCTTCTTATTAGAGAGTGAATTTTTTCTCTTCTTGAAGATATACCAATGCTTTAGAGGTTGTAAATTATTATTTTTTAAATTAATATTTTTTTTATTATAATATTGAAGCTTTATCTTTCTTGTGAAAGAGTGGATCATCCCTCTTTTTGAAGGTCTTAAAGCGTTTTAGAAGTTGCAGATTATCGTGCTCTAAATTGATATTATTTTTTTATATATTCATTTTTTTTCTCTCTTAAAATAGTTGGAGATCAAGACATTAATATAACTAAATCTTTTGAGTCTAAGTTTGATGTCATTATAAGTGTTTTTACTATTCTATCTGCTAGGAATGTCAAGATTAAAGAGATTGTTGCAAAACTTCATAACGACGTAATATTTAGAATATTACAATATAGACTATATCTACTTCCAACGTCTGTACTTGAAGATGCAGTTTTATCTATGCTATGCCAAAAAAATCCACTTATTTAAGAACGTAAAGAGTCTCAAGTTAGTCTTTTAGAGAACTTCTGAGGATTTGTCAACCAAATTCAATTGATAATGATTTTATAACCTAATACTTATCCAATAGAAGAATCATGTATTAGATTGGTTGGCATCTTGCTTATGGGGCAAGTATTATCATAGTTTGTATTCTTGTTTGAAAAGACATCACCAATTTTGAGTAACTTTAAAGTTTTCATAGAAATATTTGTAGAAGCATTTGTAGAATATGATAAGGCTTATTAAACAAGAGCTAAGATGCAAGCATTGCATCAAGGGGCATGCTTTATATCAATCTATACATCCAATTTTAGGCTATTAGTGTACGACATCAATTGGAACGAAGAAGCCTTAATGAATCAAATTTATTGGAAATTAAGAGATGATGTAAAAGATTTATTATTATCATTTTTGGATCCACAATCGTTCAATGAAGCCATTAGCTAAGTTATGAAATATGATAATTGATTATTCCAATGTTATCAAAATCAATATTTATGAACTATAATGAGATAATATGTAATCCGATATATTCTTATTATATTAGCAAGTATTTTAAATTATCTTTAGAAGTAGAAGATATACAGCTTGATGCAATACGTTTTAAATTTCCTAGTTCACAAGAAAAGAAGCATTAGATGGAAGAAGATTCTTACTTGTATTGTGGCAAGGAAGGCCATAGGATTGATAATTGTTGGAAAAAATAAAATTGATACATCACCAAAATCAGGAATGCAATTATTTAGGAAAACAAAGATATTCAGCTATAGTAAGGACTGTGCGATTAGACAATTCAATATTGCAAAACTTTTTAGGTTCCTCTCTTTCTACTCAACTTGCTTGTTGTTTTATAATTCTTTTATATTTTGGCCCTCAGAAGCTTTAGACAATCACCTTATTAGATTTAGGAGGGTTTGCTTATTTTGTAGATGAGGCATTTGCTAAGCTTCATAAAATTCTTCTAGTATAGAAACCTAAACTTGTTTAAGTAGAAATAATAGATAAATGATCCTTATCTTTTGGTAGTGTCACCTATAAAATCACACCTATAGAAGTGTCATTTGAAGATCATAGTAGCCAAATTGTATTCAATATTATTAAGACTCCTTCAAATCTAATTATTCTCAGACTTTTTTAGTTGAAAAAGCATAATCCATCTATAGATCAAAAGTCATGAAGAATAACATTTCTAATAAAAATCCCTGTAAGAAAACTTGATATGAATCAAAGAAGGAGACAAATAAAAGACCGCATTTTGGAAAAAGTATGGATATTTTAAATATAATGTCATATCCTTTGGACTAATAAATGCATCTACTATCTTTTAGCATTTAATGAATGACATCTTTTGAGAGCACTAAGACAAGTTTGTGGTGATTTATCTTGATGATATCTTGATTTATTCAAAAAATCTGGAAGAACATAAGAGGCATATAAAGTTAGTATTATAAAAGTTGCGAGATGCAAATTTATATGCTAAACTAGACAAATGTATATTTCATTAACCAAAGATGGAATTTTTGGAATACATTATATCTATTAAGGATTTAATGATGGATCCCAAGAAAGTGGAGACGATTATACAATGGGCCATTTCAAAGATTGTAAGAGACACACAATATTTTTTTGGATTTGTTAACTTCTATCAAATCTTCATAAAAAATTACTCTCAAGTTGCCACCCCTCTTACTCAATTAACATGCAAAGGCAAGTTGAAATAGGGGGCCTCAAGCAAAGAAGGCATTCCAAGACCTCAAGATTGTATTTATCATAGTCTTAATCTTGGTGCATCCAATTTTACAACAACATTCTACATGAAAATTGATGCTTCAAATTTTGCACTAGGGGCCGTACTTTTACAAATAGGTATAGTCGATAAATTCCATCTTATTATATTTTATTCTCTAAAAAATTTTGCTACCTAAGTTAATTTTGAAATCTATGATAAGGAGCTTTTTACTATTGTGGATTTTTTTCAAGAATGGCATCATTTTTTTGAAGGTGCAATGCATCTTGTAAGTGTATACATAGATCATAAGAACTTAAAATATTTTATATCAACTCGGATTTTTAATCGCCACCAAGCTCGATCAAATATGGTATTATTTTGATTTAATTTTGTGATCAATTATTGACCTATGAAGCAACAAGGGTTGTCCAATCCTTTATCAAGGAGATCATATCTTATATCAAGGACGTAAGAGACAATGTTTGATCAGTAATATGCAATTTTGTTGAAGCCAAAGCAATTTCACCTTTGCGCCATTATTATATTGGTACTTATTGATTCTAATTTCTTTAATGAGATGCATGCTACAACCATTAATGATATTTTGGCACTTGATATCAAGTGTCGTCTCAATAAAAATGCTAACAAGTTTAAATTCAAAGAAGATCTTTTATACTTTGAAGAATATTTGTGTATCCCAAAAAGACCAACACAACTACTTGTTCTTCAATCTTACTATGACTTTTCAATTATAGGTCACTTTGAATTTAATAAGACCTTCAAACTTATTTCTTGAGATTTTTGGTGATGTCAAATGTGGAAGGCTGTGAAAGACTTTGTGTTCTCTTGTGACATTTATTCAAGATCTAAGAATCCTCAACATTGTCCTTATAGACTCTTATAATCCTTGCTTATTCCAAGATGGTCATGGTCATCTATTTCAATAGATTTTATCACAGATCTACTGCCATCCAATTCATTGAACAACATCCTTTTGGTGGTTGATCAACTTACAAAGATGGCTCATTTCATTCCTTGTAAGAAGACTACATCTAGTGAAGAAATAATAAGACTCATGTTTAATAATATATATCTATATTATAGCCTACTAGATGATATTGTATCCAATTGAAGACTCTACCTCATATCTAAGTTTTAGAAATGTCTTTTTAAAATATTAAAAATAGACATTAAATTTTTTTTGGCTTTCCGTCTTCAAATTGACAACCAAACAAAATAAATTAATCAAGTTTTGAAGCAATATTTACAATGCAATATCAACTGTCAATAAGACGATTAGGCCTCGTATCTATCATTAGCAAAATTTGTATATGATAATATTATTTATGCCTTAACTCAATAAATACTATTTTATTTCAATTATAGTTTTAACTATGGAGTATGCCAAAGCTTAATCTATAGAGTACGTAAAAAAATAACAATTCAACATTTAAAGATTTTGTAAAGCATGTATTACAATACCAAACAATCTTGAAGCTTCAATTCCAAGCAGTTCAAGATGTTTACAAGGCATCTATAGATAAATTCAGGAATCATCCATCTATTTTATATATTCCAAATAAGATATGGCTTCTTCAATGGAATATCAAAATTGAGCAGCTATGTAATAAGTTAGACTATCAGAGACTAGGACCATTTTCCATCCAAAAGCAAATTAATCTAATAGCATATCACTTGGAACTACCATCTTTTATGCAAGTACATTTAATTTTTTATATCTCTTTTATTAAAGACATATACTTCGGAGGTTCATAAAACCTATTAAAACATTTTAAAAGCTTTTTGAATTAGTGAAAGTTGAAAAGCTTCCTAGTTGGTGAAAGTAGCTTGAAAAGTTTCTTAGTTAGTGAAAGTTAGTTGAAAAGTTTCTTAGTTAGTGAAAGTAGGTTGAAAAGTTTCTTAGTTAGTGAAAGTAGCTTGAGAAGTTTCCTAGTTGGTGAAAGTAGCTTGAGAAGTTTTCTAGTTAGTGGAAGGAGATCAAAAAGCTTTTTAGTTAGTGGAAGAAGCTCAAGAAGCTTTTCAGTTGGTAGAAGCCACTCAAAAAGTGTCTTAGACAGGAGTATATATAGGAATCAAGGCTGAAGAGTTCTTTAGTCTTGACAATGCATCTCTTAGGGTTCTAGCTCACCTTTCTTAGTATTGTTTGTGTATTCATCTAGTTAATTTAAGTTCTTGTTGGTTTCTTCTTGAAACCTTGTCTTGGTTCAAGCTTCTTACTCTGTATTCTTATGTCCTTGATAGTTTGTTGAGAGTGACCTCATCTTCAATATTAGAGTTGGATCTTTTTTGTTAAAAAGTGGATTACCCCTCTATTTGAAGGTATATCAATGCTTTAGAGGTTGCAGATTACCTTCCTCTAAAATTGATATTTTCTTCATCACAATACTAAAGCTTTGTCCCTCTTGTGAGAGAGTGGATCACCCCTCTCTTTGAAGGTCTTAAAGCATTTTAGAGATTGTGGATTATCTTCTTCTAAACTGATATTGTCTTCTTATAGATTTTTTTTTTTTTTTTTTTTTTTTTTTTTTTTTTTTCTTAGAATGGTTGGAGATCAAGATATTAGTATGATGAAATCTTCTGAGTCCAAATTAGATACAATTACAAGCGCTCTTACTATTTTATCTGCTAGGACTACGGAAATTGAAGAGATTGTTGGAAAATTTTATAATGATGTAACATCTTAAGTGTTACAATTTAGACTACATCCACCTCCAACTTCTGTTCTTGAGGATACAATACTATCTACACTATGCCAAAAAAATCTACTTGTTCAACAATATAAGAAATCTCAAGTTAATCTTTTGAAGAAATATGATGGTATGCGTTCAAAGTTCCGAGGATTTGTCAACCAAATTCAATTAATAACAGTCTTACAACTTGATATTTATCTAATAAAAGAATTATGGGTTGGATTGATTGGCACCTTGCTTATGGGGCAAGAATTATCATGGTATGTTTGCTTGTTTTAAAAAAAATTATCAATTTTGAGCAACTTTGAAGTTTTCATAGAATCATTTGTAGAAGCATTTAGAGAACATGATAAGATTCATTGGATAATAGTTAAGATCTGAGTATTACATCAAAAGACATGCTTTGCATCAATCTATGCATCTGATTTTAGACAATTAGTATGTAACATCAATTGAAAAAAAAAAGCCCTAATGAACTAATTTTATTGGAGATTAAGAATTGATGTAAAGGATTTCTTATTATTGCTTTTGAATCCACAATCGCTCAATGAAGCCATTAGTCAAGCCGTAAAATATAATAATCAATTATTTTAACGTCGACAAGATCAATATTCATGATTTTCAAGAAGACAACACAAAATCTGACATATTTCCACTACATTGACAAGCATTTTAAATTCACACTCAGAAGTAAAAGATATGCAATTTGATGTAATACAATTTAAACATCTTAGTCTATAAAAAAAGAAGCATCAGATGGAAGAAGGTCTATGCTTGTATTATGGTGAGGAAGGCCATAAGATTCGCAATTGCTCAAAGAAATAAAATTGATACATTACCAAAATCAAGAGTGCAATTATTCAAAAAAACAACAATATTTAGCTATAATAGGGACCATTGTTGTATGACGTGGCCTTCCATCTGGGAATACACTGGGTACCTAGCTGTGGAGAGTTTGTTTGAAATTTGATGGCAAAAATCCAACAGGTGGTTTGTTCTCAATAAAAAGGACAAATAATACAAAAATCTCACAAAAGAGAAGTTATGTATACAAACCATCTTGTATTCAAGTAAGTTTGTACAAAAAAGATTCAAATTTCTACAAAAATCCTTCAAAATTTTATTCACCTGCAAGGACTTATTTCTTGCTAAACTTTAGAATCCAATAACTCTTGATCCAACCACTCAATTTCTATAAAATTTAATTCAAAGTGTAGATAATCTTCTTAAGTTTCATTACAAGAAAAAATCAACTATAAATTCATTTTTGATCGTCTGATATCTCAAAATCCGTAGCAAAAGCTTAAAACCCTAGCTCAAAGATACCTGAGCACTATTTTCCTTATATCTCACAAATCCAAAATCCTAATGCCACATAATTTTTGCACATAGTCTTGTGACATAAACATATATACTCTTGAAAATTTTGAGCCAAAAATATATCAAATTACATAAGATGTAGCTCAAAGTGTAACCACTATGTAAGCAAGTCACTTATTGCCCTTAAGTCTATAAGCACTAATTTCAGCTCCCAATATCTCCTTCGCTCTAGCTTGGATTTTATCAAGTTGTATGTGAAAAGTATAGTTGTAAAAGTGCTCTCTCCAACCCTAATCGCCAATTCTCGATTGCTTTCTGTATGCGCAAGTTATACTCAAAAGAATGACACTAGGTCCAAAATCAACACCTTAACTTTGGGCGCCTATAACTTCTTCATAAAAAGTGCAAATCACACAAAATTTTCACCTAAATCAGATCCAAAAATCTAAACCTTATGATCCTAGCCTTTGATGTTTGACTCTTTTCAAAAAAAAAACCCTAACTCCTAATAAACCCTCGGGCAGCCTCCCTGAAGTCCATTGGGCATGATTTTTGTCCAATTAGAATAGAGATTTCTATCATCCACCTCTATTCATCTACATGGATGGCCAAACTATCCTTTTTTACACTAAAAATCCTTTTCTAACCCTTCTTCTTATAAGATTTACATACTTGGTGCTTTAAACACCAAATAAAAGAAGTAAATAAGATTTTAAGGATCACCAATGTCTAACATAGGTGACTTAAGATATATACAAGTTACTATCAATATAAAATTAACTTCAAAAGTCACTACTAAAAAAAAATAAGGTTGTATAAACCTTAATAATAATCCTTTTAATAGATCCCTTCTAAACTAGCAACCTAATCACATCTTATAACCAATAAAAATCCATTGATATGACTTTCATTTAACTATGTAGTAAATTATACATTAAATATGTATGTATAATTTTTTCATATAGTAACCAAACCACAACACAACACCGTGCGGCTAGACAATCCAATATTACAAAACTATTCAAGTTCCTCTCTTTCTACTTAACTTGTTCACTATTTTATAATCTTTTTATATTTTGGCCCTTAGAAGCTTCAGAGGACTGCTTTGTTAGATTCAGGGACATCTGCTTGTTTTATAAATGAGACATTTATTATGCTTCATAAAATTCTTTTAGTACAAAAATCCAAATCTATTCATGTAGAGGTAATAGATGGACGATGTTTATCCTCTAGTAGTGTCATCCATGAAACCATACCTATAAAAGTATTGTTCAAAGATCATAGAAGCTAGATTGTGTTCAATGTTATTAGAACTCCTTCAAATCATGTTATTCTTGGACTATCTTGGTTAAAAAATCATAATCCATCTATAGATTGGAGGTCATGAAAAATAATATTTTTGATAGAGATCTTTGCAAAATTTTTTTATAAAAAGCCATGAATTAGTAAGCCTTTATTTGTTGGAACAAGGACTTTTATAAGATCAATCAAGGAAGGTATACTATTTGTTATTTATATGACTCTAATTAAAGAGGATATGACTTCATCGACAAGTATTTCAAAGCAATATAGCAAATTTTTAAGATATTTTTTAGAAGAAAAATGTTGCTATATTGCCGGAGCATTGACCATATAATTGTGCTATAGATCTTTAGGAAAGAACGCAACCACCTTTTGGTCCAATCTATAATCTTTCTCAAAATGAACTTTTGGCATTAAAGGATTATATTGATAAAAATCTTATAAAGAACTTCATCAGGCATTCAAAATCTTTAATAGGTACATCTACATTCTTTATAAAGAAGAACAATGGTTCCTTGCATATGTGCATTGATTATCGGGGATTGAATAAGATAATGGTGAAAAATTGTTATCTACTACCGTTAATCTCAGGATTTTTGGAACAACTCAGCCAAGCTAAAATCTATATTAAGATAGATTTTTATAGAGCATATAATCTAGTACGGATCAAAGATGGAGATGAATGAAAGATCACATTTTGGATAAGGTATGGACATTTTGAATATAATGTCATGTCCTTTAGACTAACAAATATATCCGCTATCTTTCAATATTTAATGAATGACATTTTTCAAGAATACTTAGATAAGTTTGTGGTGAATTATCTTGATGATATTTTGATTTATTCAAAAAATCTGGAAGAACTTAAAGGACATTTCAAATTAGTATTATAAAAATTGCAAGATACAGGTTTGTATGCCAAACTAGAAAAATGTATATTTCATCAATATAAGATGGAATTTTTGGAATATAATATATCTATTGAGAGTTTGATGATAGATCCCAAGAAGATAGAGGCGGTTATGCAATAGGCCATTCGGAAGATTATAAGAGACGTACAATATTTTTTAAGATTTGTTAACTTCTATCGGATCTTTATCAAAAATTACTCTCAAGTTGTTGCCCCTCTTATTCAATTGACATATAAGGACAAGTTAGAATTGGAGCCTCAAACGGAGAAGGTATTCTAAGACCTCAATATGGATTTTATTATAGCTCTAATATTGGTACATTCAAATTTTATAAAAATATTCTATATAGAAATTGATGCTTTGGATTTTGCATTAAGAGTCGTACTTTTACAAATAAGTATAGACGATACACTCCATCCTATTGTATTTTATTCTCAAAAATTCTCTCCTATTGAAATTAATTATGAAATTTATAATAAGGAGCTTCTTGCTATTGTGGATTCTTTTCAAGAATGGTATCATTTTCTTGAAGGACAATGCATCTTGTAATTGTATATACAAATTACAAGAACTTGAAATATTTTATGTCAGCTTGGATTTTTAATCGCCGTCAAGCTTGATGGAATATGCCACTACCTTGATTTAACTTTATTATCACTTATCAACTTGGAAAGCAATAAGGATTGTTTGATGCTCTATTGAGGAGATCATATCTTATACCAAGGATAAAGGAGATAATGTTTGATCAATAATATACAACTTTGTTGAAGCCGAAGCAATTTCACTTTTACGCCACTATTACATTGACACATATTAATTCTAATTTCTTCAATGATGTACGTGTTGTAACCACAAATGATGCTTTGGTCTTTTATGTCAATCATTGCTTGAAAGAAAATGCTAATAAGTTCAAATTTGAAGAAGATTTTTTATTCTTTGAAAAATATTTGTATATCCAAGAAGGACCAACAAGATTGTGCATTTTTCAATTTCACCATGATTTTCCAATTGCGGATCACTTTGGATTTAACAAGACTTTAGAACTTATTTCTTGAGATTTTTTGTGGCCTCAAATGTGGAAGGTAGCAAAGGACTTTGTATTCTCTTGTAACATCTGTTCAAGGTCTAAAAATCCTTGACATCACTCTGACAATTATGGTCTTTTATTTCAATGAATTTTATCACAGATCTACTACCATTCAATTCATTGGATAATATCTTTGTAGTAGTTGATCAACTTAAAAAAATAGCTCATTTTATTCTTTATAAAAAGATTATATCTAATAAAAAAATGACAAGGCTCTTTCTTGATAATATATATTGATATCATGGCCTACCAAATAATATCATATCCGATTGAGGATCCTAGTTTATATCTAAGTTTCAAAAATATCTTTTTGAAATATTGAAGGTAGATATTAAACTTTCTTCAACTTTTCATCCTCAAATTGATAGCCAAACAAAACAAATTAATTAAGCTTTGGAGCAATATTCATAATACAATATTAACTATCAACAAGACAATTGGATCTTGTATCTACTACTAGTAAAATTTGTATATAATAATATTATTCACACCTCAATTCAACAAACTATAGATATTTTATTCCAACTATAAATATCATCTAAAGCTTGATTTGTAGAATATACCAAAAAACAACAATCCAATAGCTGAAGGATTTACAAAGCATCTATCGCAATATCAAACAACCTTGAAGCTTCAATTACAAGCAGCTCAAGATGCTTACAAGGCATTTGTAGATAAATTCAGTAATCAATTGCTTACTTTTTATATTGGAGATAAGATATGGCTTCTTCAATAAAACATTAAGACCAAGCGACCATACAATAAGTTGGACTATCAAAGATTGGGATCATTTTTTTATCTAGAAGCAAATCAATCATGTGGCATATCACTTAAAATTACCATCTGTTATGAAGGTACATCTAATTTTTTATGTTTTTCTTTTAGAATCTTATAGAGAATGACATATTATGAAAAGAATATAATAATTGCCGCTTAGTATGAAAATTGAAGACTATGAAGAATATGAGATATTTGATTCAGAGCAAAGGTAGAATAAATTGGAATATCTTATTCACTAGCAGGGCTATGTCATTAATGAGCACACATAGGAATTGGCCAAAAATCTCACCAATGCACCTCAAAAGATATAGGAATTTTATTAATTATATCTCTACAAATTCAAACATATTCAATAATAACTTTTTAGTGAAGATTGGATTCAAGGAATAATCATAAGAAGGGGAGAATTAAACTAAAATATTCATTAGTATGTAGTCATCTATTCAAAGATAGAATAGAGTGGTAGAAGCAAGTTAATCACTATGTCAAACCTTCAAGCATTAAGAGAACAAGACTCAGAATATTTGTTTGCTATGCAAGTTTCAAATGAATTAGTGTAGTTTTTACAGCCTTCAATTGAGTAAAGTGAAGACAATACATTTCAGTGCCAAATATGGCCTTGATTGGAACTATTAGAAACAAGATCCAACTATATAAGTTTTGATTCCAATGCTTGAGCTTTAGCAATATTGCTTAAGTTTAAAAAGGTGAATTCTTTTAATCTTAAGATCTTATTTGGAGGATGTTTTGAAGGTCGCAATGAAGATCAAATCTTTGGATGAAATATTTTAATAATAGAGGTACTATCTCAAGGCCATAGGTAATTTTTTTGAGGATCAATAGAACCTATTATCTAAGAATAGAAAATAAAATATATATCTTTATTAATATAGCATATTCTTGATTTTTTATGTATGTAATAAGATCGAGCTCTTCTTAGAACTTATCGCTAGAGAAGGAGGTGATATTAGGGACATACACTTTAGAAATTTATAGAACCTTCTAAAACATTCTAAAAGCTTTTTGAGTTAATGAAAGTCAGTTGAAAAGCTTCCTAGTTGATGAAAGTAGTTTGAGAAGTTTTCCAGTTAGTAGGAAGAGATCAAAAAGCTTCTCAGTTAGTGAAAGAAGCTCAAGAAGCTTCTGAATTGATAGAAGCTATTCAAAAAACGTCCTAGATAGGAATGTATATAGAAGTTGAAGTTGAAGAATTCTTCAGTCTCAACAACGCATCTCTTAGATTTCTAGCTCACCTTTCTTAGTGTTGTTTGTATATTCATCTGCTTAATTCAAGTTCTTGTTGGTTTCTTCTTAAAACCTTGTCCTAGTTCAAGTCTCTTGTTTTGTATTTTTGTATCTTTGACATCTCTTTTAGAGCTTTATAAAGAATCATATATTCTTAAAAGAATATAATAATTGGCACCTAATATTGAAATTAAAAATTATAAACAATACAAGGTAAAAAAGGTGTTGGATTCACAATGAAGGTAGAAAAAATTAAAATATCTTGTTTATTGACATGGCTATAATATCAATGAGTGCATATGAGAACCTACCAAAAATCTCACTAATGTATTTCAAAAAATATAGAAATTTCATTGACTCTATCTCCACAAATTCAAATATATTTGATGATAATTTCTTGGTAAAGATTAAATTTAAGAAATATTCATTAGAATAGGAGAATTAAACTAAAACCTTCATTAGTATGTAGTCATTTGTTCCAAGGTAGAATAGAGTGATAGAAGCAAGTCAATTACTATATCCAACCTTCAAATATTAAGAGATTTAGTAGACCAAGATTCAAAAGATTTTCTTGTTATGCAAGATTCAAAAGATTCACTTGCTATACAAGCTTCAAATGAACTAGTATAATTTTTATAACCTTCAATTGAACAAAGTGAAGACGATACATTTTAGCACTAAGTACGACCATGATTGGAGCCATTAGCAGCAACATCCAACCTTGCAAGTCTTGATTGCAATGCTCGAGCTTTAATGATATTGCTTGAGCTTAGAAAAGTAAATTTTTTTAAGCCTGAGATCTTGTTTAGAGGATGTTTTGAAGGTCACAATGAAGATCAAATCCTTAAATAGGATGTTTTAACAATGGAGGTACTAGCTCAAGGCCATAGGTAATTTTTTCAAGAATGAGTAGAATCTATTGCTCAAGAACAAAGAATAAAATATATATCTTTATTAATATAGCATATTCTCTATTTTTTATATATATAAAAATATTTTTGAAGATATGAGCTCCTTTTGGAACTCATTGCTAAAGAAGGGGGTGATCTTAGAAATATACACTTTGAAGGTTCATAGAATCTTGTAAAACATTTTAGAGATTTTTAAATTAATGAAAGTTGATTGAAAAGCTTCATAGTTGGTGATTGTAGCTTGAGAAGCTTCATAATTAATGAAAGGAGCTCGAGAAGCTTCGAAGTTGATAGAAGGAGATCGAAAAGCTTCCTAATTTGTAGAAGCTCCTCAAGAAGCTTTTTAATTGATGGAAGTTATTCAAAAAGCGTCCTAGATAGGAATATATATATATAAGAGTTGAGGTTAAAAAGTTCTTTAGTCTCAACAACGTATCTCTTGGAATTCTAGCTTACCTTTCTTGGTGTTATTTGTGTACTCATCTAGTTAATTCAAATTATTGTTGGTTTCTTCTTGAAACCTTTTTCCAGTTCAAGTCTCTTATTCTATATTCTTGTTTTCTTGACATTATAATTATAATAAATAGTCATTATATTGAAGTGACTTATTATATATTTATATATCTTAATTTCTAGATAGATATATCATAACTTTTTTTACCTCCTAGCATCCAATATCTACATTATCAAAAACTTTTGTGCAATTCAAATTAGTTCATTTATATAAATTAATATTATAATTTATTTCTAGAATTTCTATTACTAATTTCTATTGATTTTTATACTTATTAGTCAAACAAAACATGCAACAAAACCATCACCAATGTACTTTTATTAAATGCACAAACATATCTTGTCATGTTTCTCCTTTATGGTGCAACTATATTATGTTAGTCTTATCCCACCCCGTCCTAGAAAATAATAACAAAGCTAAGAAAGATTTCTAATTGAGGAGGCCAAAAGTAACTTGTGTGAGAAGTAAAGGATGAGTTTGGGTCATAAGGACTTCCTAGTGATGGCAAGTAAGCATATGGCTTGCTTAGTTGTTAAATTGATAAATCCCACTTGTTGACCAATGCTCTGCAAAACATTGGTTGTTGGATGATGGTTCCCTATGACCCTTTCTTTATCAATATAGTTTAATTCAGGTTACTTGTTATCATACAAACAACTAACAATGATTCTTGAATCGACGATCCGTAAAGCAACGGAAGGCCCTGAGAACTGGATCGATTGGGAAAAAGGTGGAGGAAAAGGATGGCAGCAAAAGATTGGATGAGTTTTCCATGTTGATGAGGAGCTTTTTTCCGCGGATATAGGCTGTGGCCGCAGCTGCAGGCTTTCTGGATAGGGGACCTCACAGGCGCTGTGCATAAACCCTGAACCCTAAGCTCCTTAATGCTGATCTACATTCTGCCGCGGTCGTGTCTGCAGACTGTGGCAGGGTGAGAGCAACCTTCCAGCCGTGGAACCTCAAACACAAGCCTGCATTGGGTTCCAATTCGGGAAAATTTCATAGGAACCGGTGTGTATTCGACGCTGGTCTTCTTCTCCCTGCATTTCGGAGTCATTTGCAGTCGTATGTTTCAAGGGCTCAATAAAATTTTGATGTTTGAATGTGACCTAATTACCTGATGGGGTTGTGAAGACGGTGACGGAGCTTGAAGGATTTCATAGTTGAGATGGTCGATTTCTAGAGTTTGAGATTCGTGGACTTCTTTTTCTTTTTTTTCTGAAATGTGTCGTTGGAAAGCGTCGGCTTCGGTTTGGAAAAGGATGTTGTAGTAACTAGATTTTTGAGTATGTTGTGAAATTAAGCCGCCGAAGCTTCTGCTGGCGAGGCAAAATGTTTCTCAAGCAATATTTCCTACGCTGTTGAATTCTATCGAAGCTGAAATTTTTCAGATGTTGTTTTCTTACGTTCTCGCGCGTGATTGGCGTGTGGTGAAGGTCGTTTTCTTGCTTTCTAGTCATGCAGAGCGTTGACTCGTTTTTGAGACCAGCATGAGCCATGGAGAGTACTGGCATGGTGCAACGACAAGCAATTCAGCTGTACAGAAGTGCAGTGGCGGCAGGTTTTCGGAGTCCCTGCATCACTTCATCCTCTTTCATGGCGCTTTCTACGGTGGCCTTTACACCCACTCAGTGCTCCCCTTTGCGAATCCCGTCCCTGCGTATCCGAAGCTCGAGCAGGCTGGTGGTCGCTCCGATCCGCTCTTCGCGCGTGCAATTCTTTTCTAACTCTCGTAACATTCCTTGCAACGAATGTTTGAGGCGTGTGGAAAACACTTATTATATTTGGCCTAGGGTTGCTCTTGTAAATGGGCGACAGTTTTCCGTCTGGAGACGTGATGGCTATTCGAAAGATGACAATATAGTCGCAGGTGCTGATTGCATTTAAGTAAAGAACCAGGCGTTTGAATTGGATTTTATTTTATTTTATTTTGTTAATTTCTTTCTATGTAGACCAATGGTTGACCACAGAATATGTTTCAGTGTGAATTGGCTGTCCAAGTTATTCATGTGGCTGCTTCTAAAATACCTTTTTATTATTGCCCACCTGAACTTAAATGATTATTTCTTTGGAGTGTCGGGATCAGGAGCTCGCAAGTCAGGAGAGGAATCGTCATCACTTGAGTCTGACGATGGGGCTGGAGAGGATTCATCCGATGAGTCATCCGATGATGACATCAACGTCGCTTCCAGTGCGGATGCTAATGGCAGATCTCGGAGCGGGGCAGAGGACAATCGGCCTCAAGATGCCCGCATTGTGCCTATGGAGCTTCACAAAGAAGCAGAGGAGTCATATATTGCTTACGCAATGTCAGTTATTGTGGGGCGTGCCCTTCCGGATTGCCGAGATGGCTTGAAGCCTGTGCATCGGCGCATTTTGTAAGTAACAAAATTTAGAGTTATTTTCCTGTTGAGTTATTTGGTGTCAATTGATTTTTTTCCCACGCATGTGTTTTTTCAGTTTCTTCAAGATTCATCATGCTTTTGTTTTGGCTATTTACATCAGTTAAAATGCAACAGGAGTTTTTTTACATATGAGATTTTAAAATATCGTGTTTTCTTTTGTTCCTCTAGGTATGCTATGCACGAGCTAGGTCTTTCATCCAAAAAGCCCTTCAAGAAGTGTGCTCGTGTAGTTGGAGAGGTAAGCCGTACCTTCAGTAGTGGGACTTGTTGGAAAGTGACTGATTCGTAATGTGTCGTTTTAAGTATCTGATGTACATTTCTAGAGAATACGAATCAGTATTGGTGCTACTTTTTTGGTCGAGTTTAATAGATTTATGATCAAAAACGGTTGACATAGCAAGGTCAACCTGGAAGTGTTCTTAAGGAAGGCCCTCACAAGTCTTTATATCAGATTCTTCAGGCGCTAACACGTCCTCAATTCTACAGGTGCTTGGTAAATTTCATCCGCATGGAGATACTGCAGTGTATGACGCCCTCGTTCGTATGGCACAGGTTAATTTTCTGTTCGTTTCTTAAATTTTTTAAGGTGCCACTTTGGGCTTTGTACATGCGTTCAGAATGGTCAACTGGATCTCGAGTTTTTCCACCCTTCCTTGATTATTTGAGTTTCTCGCACTGTGAAACCTTGTATGAGCTGGGCATAAGGATTTTTATCATATTGGAACAATTGGAACGATAAATTGGAATATTTAGGAAGACACTAGAAAATACAGAAAAATGTTGATAAGCAATAGTATAATGTGGCTGTTGTCAAAAATGGCGCGTCCTCTAAATTTGGTCTCTGAAAGTCTTCATTGTAATTTCTGTCAATTAGCACAGTCAAGTGTTTCTGATGTTGCAGTTAATTTTATACGACTTACGCTCAAGTGTAGGTGTAGGTATCACTTCTGGAATGGGAGTTGAGTCCTGGTGCATGTAGTGCTTAGGTATAATGGTTAAGAATACTAGTTAGGTTTGTTCGTGGTCTTAAAGTGTTGTATTTGTGCAGGATTTTTCATTAAGATCCCCACTTGTCAATGGTCATGGTAATTTTGGGTCTTTGGATGGCGATCCTGCTGCTGCCATGCGATACACAGAGTGCCGCCTTCAAGTGAGTTTTTTAGAGCTTGCCGGTATCAATACTTGCAGCTGGTTTTCTTCACTTTCGTTTGATTGTATCTGAATGTACATTCTATCTCGAAGTATTTGGTGAAGTCTTCTCTCCTAAGACTTTCTGACACGACCTATTGCACAACGACCAACCAGGGCCTTTCAGAAGCCATGCTGCTTGCAGATCTAGAGCTTGACACGGTATGAAATATTTTTTACTTTATTACACCGTTCTAGAATCCCTCCTCCCTTTGAATTCTATCCTTCATTTTCTTATGTAGTTGGTTGATTACCTGAATGTAGCTCATTAGTTGGGTGTAAATATAGTCGGGAAATCTCGTTCTTTTAGCCAGTGATGTTAACATATGAATGTTGCCTATACCTCATGGAGTTGCACACTTGTGGAATGGTGTTGAAATCTTCGAAATTAAGTGAGTATTTTTGCATGTTGATAGAGTGGTTGAGCCTTGGAATATGCTGTTTTTTTTCTGTTGGAATCTTCTGTTGAGAATCATACTTCTGCACCGCTTCAGTGCGAAGCTTAATACAGTGTGTATATTTAACAGGTAGATTTTATCCCGACCTTCGATGGGTCACAAAACGAGCCTGCAGTTTTACCAGCTCGGCTACCCAATGTTCTCCTTAATGGCGCTTCTGGAATTGCTGTAAATTTCCCAATATCCCATTGTTTATTCACGTATTCGACATGTTAGTAATGCAGGAAAGTTCATAGAAGGTTGGTTACCTGATGCTTTGTCTTAGAATTATACAATTGGAGATCTTTCCTTCACATGTCCTACTGTCCTTGTTTGTTATTCGTTATTTTTATTATATAAACAAGCTGTGGTATAAACCTTTTTTGTTCATTACGTTAGTGTTGCGGTATCGTCACGAGTGTTTGTTAGCGTTTTCAGGTTGGGATGGCCACTAATATTCCACCACACAACTTAGCGGAAGTTGTGGATGCACTTATTGCTCTTCTTCATAATCCCAACGCTACGGTAAGAAGTGCTAGAAGTTGTTTGGATTAATTCCGACAACAAGTAGTGCAATTTTTGTAATGAGTTTAACTGTTTAGCTTCTAGTGGATTTTATTTTATTTTTCATTTTTATTTTAGTATTCAGTTATACCTCTATTTTTCCCTGATCCTGGGAAAGCTGAGATCTAAAATGTTGCTTATGGTCATTGAATGCCGTAACTTGATGTTTTAAAATCGAATAGGTGGAGGAGTTGATGGAGCATTTACCTGGTCCGGACTTCCCAACCGGTGGGCAGATACTCGGGACGGATGGGTACACTCAAACCCACACTTAGTGCCATTCTTCCTCCTTTTTATCAAATCAGAATTTTGTAGAAGTTGAATTTGTAGGCATTGGTTATGATTTTTAGTTCATGATTGCTGAGCGTTTTATGTTAATTACTTGGGGAGTTATAGCTTATGCTTGGGCAAGATTGTTTTGCTCCTTGAGAGTGCTGTAATTGCTTTGGTAGATATTTTGGAGTTATGTAGTGGCTTCACAAAGAAATTCCCATTTTTGAGGAATGGAATGGCAGGATACTGGACGCCTATCGCACTGGTCATGGTCGATTGACAGTGAGAGGGAAAGCCTCAATTGAGCAGCTGGACCGGAGGAGCAATCGATCTGCTGTGATTATCTCTGAGGTTTGGTGTATTATCTCTTCAGTCTTTCCAATCATATCAAACTCTCACTTCGGAATTACAGTTTATATCTTGTGGCTTTTCAATTTTTGAAAATCAATGCCTACTTGTTTCGTTTGAGATTCTGCATGTGGAATTGGATAACTGGATTGGTGCTTGTCTGAGGCCGTGGTTGTGTGCGCAGCTCCCATACCAAGCAAATAAAGCAGCACTTGTGGAGAAGATTGCAGATCTCGTGAATAACAAGGTGCATTACATACCTTCTTGGATTTATCATGCTCATTTTGGACGTTTTCTTCTGAAGCCTTATACTAGAAATATGTCGTGAAATTTATACATAATCCCTCAAAAGTCATGTTTGTAGCCATGTTGAGCTCAACGACATAGGCCTCATGTTTTGCAAGTTGTTTTCTAGCTGTTTACTGGGGCCGAAACTTCTCACTGGTTCATTGAAATAGTTACTTAGTTACATGGTCAAATTTGCTTTCTTATTCTTACGTGTGATTTTGTGACTTTTGAATACTTATCAATGTGCACCTTTGAGTCGCAGACGCTTGAGGGTGTTAGTGATGTCAGAGATGAAAGCGATCGCTTTGGAATGCGGATCGTTATTGAGGTACTGTGAAGCTTACCGTGGGCTATATTATACATGTTTGGTACCTTATATCGTCATAGTTACTCTTATTTATAAAGGTTTTCATATAGAGATCTCTCTTTGGTGGGTTCATGTACTTGAATTTATATTACTCCTACTTCATTTCCACCGCTCACATTTGTCAGAATGTTTTTGCACCCAATGTTGGACAATGCAATCATCGTATGTACCTCTGAGTGGTAAGATAGTATGTCTATCTTATATTTCCTTTGTAACCGAGTTCTTGGACGTTCATATTGTTTACAGGTGAAAAGAGGAGCCATGCCTAAGGTGGTACTTAACAACTTGTACAAATATACTACTTTACAGACACGGTTTAGTTGCAACATGGTTGGGTAAGTGTGCAAGATATCTGTGTATTACAAATTGTCTAGATGATTTTTCTGTGATTTGTGTTGTGTCTATTGTCTGATAGTTTTCATGTTGCATTCAGTCTTTGATCGTATACATATCGTAGAGTGGCACTTGGCTCCACTTGTTTAGGATCACTATCTAATTGTTGACAAGTTCAAACGACCTGTCAACTGCATTCTGAATTATTGATCAGTATCCAGGCATTAGTTGTTGTAGCTGATTTCTCTTTATATGACTAATTTCAGAATCATCGGTGGTGAGCCTAAAGTCATGGGCCTAAAGGACTTTTTAGAGGTAATTTTGTTTAAAACTGGTGCTTGTTTACGCCTAACTATTCAGCAATCATGAAGTTAAGCTTTCTTTATGCAAGAAATCTCTACGTATCTTAAATTCATGGATTATATGATAGTCTTATACTCATTCCTTGTGGCGGTCAATGTTCAAGGATTCATCTACAATTTTTGCTTTGATTGTCTTGAGTCTATGGAATTGTGATAAACTTTTTGTTGGTATGGTAGCCGCTTTATTTATTAATTTGTTTATTTTTCTAATATTCATGTTTCGTACATGAGTAGACATTTGTGGAGTTCAGATGCTCAGTTATCGAAAGACGCGCAAAATTTCAGCTGAAGCGTGCTGAGGATCGTGATCACATTGTTGAGGTAAGTTTCTCCTTGTTCCCTTGCAATTCTAGAGGGTTGTGTAAATAACTAAAAATATTCTTGCCATTTCTCTTCGTCAGGAATAATCTTGGTCTCATTGTCGTCAAGTATCAGCATCTTTTAATCGCTTGTCGGTACTCTTTTCGCGTATCATTTGACAACGTCCTCAAAGACATGTTTCTTGGCAATGAAGCGCGACAAATGAGTTCGTGAAGTGAAGTCTCTTTCGTCTCTTTTGTCGTTCTTAAGATCCAGATTGACCTCCAAAGTTCTGTACGATTGCGACTTCTATGATTAGACTCACTTGAATTCTTGCAGGGAATTTTGATAGGACTTTCAAACTTGGACGGTGTCGTGAAAATTATTCGCAGTGCCAAAGATACTGCACAGGCTTCCGAAGGGTTACAAAAAGGTTATCTTCGATTTTATCTTCTTATATTTTCCGTTTTGAAATAAGATCTATTTTAAAGGATATCATTGCTTCTAGGAATCATAGTTTCTGAGGTGTTTGTTGTCATGCAGGATTCAATGTCACTCCAGCTCAAGCTGATGCTCTGTTAGCCATGCCTTTAAGAAGGCTTACAAATCTGGAGGTATTGAACTCCTGATCACTGTATCATCTCATGGTTCTTCATTGTATCATGCTCCTCTTTTAAATTACAGTAGTATTAACACAATGTTAATGTGATATTTACAGAGTGGAAAGCTGAAGGAAGAGCATGACGCATTGACTGCTGAAATAACGGATCTAAAGCAGCTCCTAGAAAGCAAGCACCGAGTTCTGCAGGTGACCATTTTACTTGACATTTGTTATGATGTTCTATTAACATTGCGTACTCACTTAAGATTGAACAATTTTCGAATCATATCCTTTGCTATGTTTGTTGTTATTCATCTTTGATGCGGCTGTAGTTCATGACTGGAGCATACAATGATTTTGAGATACTAAGTTGAATACTCACGTTCCCAACTTGTGCATTATCGATTCAATCTAGTAAAAGTTATTCCTGAATCCTCATTCTGCTTCGTAAGAATTCATGAGGCAGGTTCTTACTTGTGACCTCTGTATTTGAGCGTGTAGATCATCGAGAAGGAGGCGTTGGTATTAAAAAAAGAATATGGAACACCACGGCGCACACTTGTTGAGCAAGGGCGTGATGGAGAGATTAATGACATAGATGTCATAGCGAATGAGGAAACTATTGTTGTGAGTAAAAAAGAAAACAGCGATAGGCATTTAGTTTGTATTTCTTGTTGATTTTTATTTAGAAAAGAGATGCAAGCTTTTTTTGATTCAATGTTTGGTGGCTGTTGTTAGAAGCTTCCGAGCAAACATTTCACTTTAGCTGTTCACTGGGCAGTCTTTAGCAGTCTGCTTTGAAGACATTACTTTTCTTGAATTTCTTAGAGGTTGCCCATGAAATGAACTATTTTGGATTCTCTTTTGGGTTCTCTTTTGGATTTCTTTACAGACACTTAGCGAGAAGGGATACATCAAGCGCATGGCAGCTGGGACTTTTACTGCTCAAAATCGCGGAACTACTGGCAAATCTGGTGGCAAAATGAGGAGTAACGATGCCATGTCGGACTTCTTTGTATGCCGCACCCATGACTATGTTCTACTCTTTAGGTCTGGGCTCTCTTCGTTTCCATGCTCTTCATAATCGTATTCATCGATCTGTTCGACATTTTCCTTGATGTTTCTGCAATAGGAGAGCTTGCTTTATATGATGGCTAAGGAGGATCAAATGAGAGGGCATTTGTGTCTTGATATACAGGGAAGCGCATATAGGACTCCTGTCGATCATGAAATCATTTACCATTTTACCTGTGATCATCTTTTGCTATCAATGGATTCAAGGGAAGCTTATGCTAAGTTGGACATGACCTAATGATGCTCGGATTAATTCAGTATATACCAATTTTTTAAAACTTGTTTCATCTTTTGGGAGCAGTGAAAGGGGCATTGTATATTCAATACGGGCATATCAAATACCAGAATGTTCAAGAACTTCAGCAGGAAACCCTCTTGTTCAGGTGATGATTATTGTTTTTATGCCTTCCACAGCGGAGAGCGTGTCGCGCTTGTACTATTGTACTCATTCTGCTTAGTGTGTACTTGAATTTCCATGTAATTTGTACTTGAAGATTTATCTCTGATTCATTTTTGGTGTTCTGATAGGTCGTGCCAGTGCCACCTGGTGAAAGAATCACATCTGTTCAGTCTGTGAGTGATTTTGCGGAGGATCAGTACTTGGTCATGCTAACTACCGGTGGATATATCAAGCGCACTGCTCTCTCCTCATTCTCTTCTATTCGCTCTACAGGAATTGTCGCCATTCAGCTGGTAAGTGCGTTACTTCACTAAAGCATTCAGCTTTAGTGTCCAGATACGCGTATACGTGAAAATAGTTCTATTGTGAACATATTAGGATTCTATAGCCGAGGTCCTGTGCACCTAGTTATTTTCGGTGGTTGTTCTACTGCCTCGGGTGTGATTTCTGGCCCTTGCAAAAGAGTATTGACAGTAATACGCCGCTCGATCAAACCCTACTAAACAAAAGTTGTGTGCCCACATTGGCTCCTGAGTCTAAAGTTTCCGATTCTGCTTTTGGATGGCATGAAACGTTGGCAGACTCCCGGTGATGAGTTGAAGTGGGTGCGAAATGCCGCTGAGGAAGATACTGTTGCATTAGCTTCTCAACGGGGCATGGTTGTATGCATCGGCTGTGACGATGACAAGGTATTGTTTCACTAATTGGTACTTAAACTGTCTACAATCACATGAATTGGCTGCCATGTGCATTCCTTTTAAGTCTACACGTTCACGTGTATTTGGCCTTTCCGTATTGTGACGTTGATCAATGTGGATTATTCTTTCTATGTTGTCAATTGATTTGTGTAAAGTTCCTGTATGCATGCGAGTATGGGGCAAGTGACTACATTAAATGAGTGGATAGAATCCCTTATCAGTGGATGTGTTTAAAGTAGTTGGCTTGTGCGGGTATTCTTCTTGCATATGCACTGAGGTGCAGTATTTTCTTTGCCTGTAAATTGATGGATTTCGGATGTTACAACTCATACAGTTGCGAGCAAGGGGAAGGGCGACGAGGGGTGTAAGAGCTATGCGCTTGAGAGGAGATGATAAGTTGACTGCTATGGACATAGTACCAGCTTCCTTAGTACGCAAGTAAGGCAGTACATGCAGTTTTATTACCCTAGCTATACGTAATGCTTGTCTGATTTCTTTATTGTATTGATGTTTTACTGACCAGTCTTGAAATGAAAATGTTATGCCAGCGTGAGTGAAACTGTTGTCTCATATTGATTAAATGAATTGATCACTAAGCATTAGAATATTCATGAATGGGTCTTTTCTGATCCTCACTATTCTATTATCTGATTTTGACTGATTTTTGCGTGTTCAGGGGTACAAAGAAAACAGGTGCTCCATGGCTACTCATGGTAACTGAGGATGGATTTGGAAAACGCGTGCCAATCAAAGCTTTTCCGAAGGGTGTCGCTGGCCGTGTTGGTGTAATCGGATGCAAGGTTAGCGTCACATCTATATGACATCAAGAGTGCAGAGATTTGACTTTCATTGCATAATTACTCAGCAGGCCTGGACCTTATCAGAATCTTACTGGGCTCAAACTCAAAGAACGTTGTTCAAGTGCATTAAATAGTCTTCAACTTTAGGTATCTCGTAATTATTTGATGTTCACTGTAATTTTGATGGTTCTAATCTATTTGTGGTGTTATAAATTTCCTTGTTACCTGTCGTACTTGAGCAGTTTCATGAGGGTGACCTTCTGGCGTCACTCTTCGTTGTGGGGGCAAACTTGTCAGGTATGTATCATTTTCAAATTCTCGAATTGATGAAAAACTCAGAATTCATAATCTGGCTGATGTTTAGGGTTATCTTAAAGTTCACCGTATACTGTGGTCATAGTCATTTCTATTGCTGTTTTAAGACGTGCAAGCTTCAGTTTATGCATGTCCCTGCAGTTACTTTCTTTTACCTTTCACTTATAATTTCTTAAAGCAGAAACGGATGGGGAAAGCGAAGAGCAAGTGGTGGTGGGCAGCAACAAGGGCATCCTTAATCGACTCCGTGTCAGGGACGTCTCCATTCAAAGTCGCACTGCTAAGTAATTTCAAGTTCCCTATTCTCATTAAAGATGGAGTCTTTCTTTTGAATAGATGGATGGAGTTCTTTATTTCAAGTTTTAATGGTTTACCTGCCTAATGTACGGGAGTTTTACGTGTTGATAGTGGTTTGAGCACCAACGTATCATGGTATTCAAGTGAACGACACTGTCTAATCAAACTAACCTCATCACCTTGGTTGTTTCAGTGCAGTGTGCTAAAAAGAACTGCCATAGGTAACAATTATTGATCACTATGAGCTAATTAAGTTCGTGACATTTGGCTGACAGGGGAGTAAAACTTATGAGGCTTGATTCCGATGACAAAGTAAGCTCTGTTTCAGTGTTGATGAGCGCCGAGGAGGAAGAAAGCATAGAAAAATCTGAAAGTGCCGAAGTTGTAGGAGTGTAGTCTATATTCCAGTGCCAGATTTTTTGATATACAGATTGGCATTGATTTGGTCTACAATAGCTCTGGTCATGAATGTTTCAGCGGAGTATATTGGATGGAGGGATGGTCATTTTCTTAACATGACGACTGGTAAATTTTGCTGGCAATTTTGATATCTTTCGTACAAACGACACATCTTTGGTTTGTGCGGAATGATAGTTTTTTTCAATAATATTTTTTTCCACAAATTGTTTGTATATTTGCATACAATTGAATACAGAGTTGTTATTGCGCGTTCTTCGACGAAAGTAATTAGTTTTCAAACAGATTGTACTCAGCAATACACAGTACAGAGTATAAAGTGGGCGGAGAGGAGATAGTAAAAATACATAGAGCATCAATGGATGCACTAAATGGTTGCTGAAGGTGTCTACATCCAGGGCACCTTCTGGGGCGAAGTAATCGAACCTACTCATATCCAATGGACGGAGGATAATTTTCAAAATCGCCACCCTTAACCTGGACGTTCACTCACTCGACAATATGCTACAACGCTGAACCACATGAGTCTATCCTTTTTAAGGTCGAGGTGGTGGTCCTCTGGTCCTGGCAACAAGTTGATTGGCCTTGATGACATCTTTACAAGACTGTTCGAGCATACCTAAGAACTGTTTTACTACAACAAAGACTTTGAGAGGTTCAGAATCGTTTTTCACCCCATCCGCACCGTAGAAATATACACTGACCTTCTGTAAGTGAGCCAATACGTCTGTAATATCATTTTGCACAACGGCGACTCTCGCTTCAGCATTCGCTACGAATTTCTCCATAGCTTCCTGGAAATGATCGTCTGATAGATCAATAGAGCGTTCCAAACCCCTGGGACCCTGCTCAAGGATAGCATACTTCTTCTCACGAACTTGGGCTCTGATTCCATTTAACCCATTGATAAGCTTTTGTGCAGACGCCTTCAATGAGTTCAGGTCCAACATCCCCGCTTTTTTTACATTGGATAATTCTGCAGGAAGCCGCATGACCATTTCCATCCCCATTTTCTTCGATTCTTCTCCGTCGATGTTGGGGGCGTTCGGATTCTCCGTTGCTGCTTCCAATTTGGATGAGAAATTGGAGTTTGGAGAACCCGGCGTACTGGGCGTACCAGGAGTAGAGCACATACTACCCGTTCGATTAAGTTTAGAGGATTCTGATCTGATAATCTCCTGTATGACGAAGTGAAGGAGGGTTGTTTTGTTGTCAGTTCCTTTAACATCAGCAAGTTTCAGTAAGGTATCTAGTTTAAATGCTTGTGCATCACCCCGATTGGTGCCCATATTAAGGCGGTTTCCCGTCTTCAAAACAGCTTCTAGAAGCTTTCGGAATGTCCGACTTTCCTTCAGCTCCTTGCAGGCAAGCTACAGCACACAAAAAAAACTTTAGCTGTCGTTGGAGCCTCAGATCGGCACATAAGGCATAAGTAAGATCAGTTTACAGTGTTAGATCGGGGCGAACTGGTGTTCGGTTGTCCACAACTAGTAGATCGATAATTCGTTCATGAATGTAAAATCAAATGCCACAGCATTTGTATACTAAATCACGTATTCATACATTTCGTGATCCAGGAAGACCTGCACAGACGCGAACGAACCTTAAGGATTTGCAGTCCGTCTTGCACTTGACGCAATTCTTCCTTGTACTGGGCTTGATACAACATTGCATTGAGTCGAGACCAAGCGTTTGGAACTTCCAGCAGCGCATGGAAGAAGCGGTCAGAGGGACCGAGATCCGAAAGCTTCCCATTGAATTCTCGAAACTTCCTCTTCTCGTCATCCGAAGGAGCCACCTTGACCAGCGTCTCCAAGACTTCATTAGGAAGGCCCTCACCTGAAAGTATCGTAAGGAACAAAGTTGTCAAGGTGAATTATGAGAACCAACCCCTCAGACAAGCACATGTTGGCCGGCGAGTTAGGAAGTCGAGAAACAGGCGTCGCAACCCTATACTACATATTCATAAATTGAATTCAGCATCTAGTTCAAATCAGGATGAATGCCATACTCCACATTCGAAGTATCCGTTGCAAGTTCCGTGACACACTGGAACACTACCAAACAAGAAGCAGTGACGCTCGCCAGCTCAGAAACAAAGACACTAAATATGTTAGGAGAATGGAATTTACCCTCCAGCAATGTTTCGCAGACTTCAATGCTTCGCATTCCCAAAGCGCGCTGCTGAATTGCAAAGTTGTGAGCCTTTCGTGCATCTAAAATGGTCACCGTCTCTGCTTTCTTCTGTGCCGAAGCATTCTTAGATGCATCTTTCTTGGGAATTGGTAACACTCCGAACATGGTCTCCAACATCTGCGGGTCAAGTCTACATCCAAACAGAACAATTAGACCATCAAAACAAAGAGCGAAAAACGCACAGTTGACTCACAGTTCACGACGAAAAAAAACCTGAACAATATCATGGCAACCAGGATCAATAAAGTCAAGGTGTACTCACTCAAATGACTTGTTCAAATTGTCCCACACCATGGATTGATCAGGAGCTCCCTTCACTTTTTCCCAATGAAGAGGTTTCAGTTTCTGTTTCGGTGGTGAAATTGGTTTTTTGTTCGCTCTCTGAAAACCACCTGGACCCAAACTGGTTCGTGGAACATTCAATGGCTTCAAACCAGGTGGTGGAGGGGGCCCTTTGCCCCTGCCAGCAAGGGGTGGTGGAGGAGGGGGACCTCCTCTTCCACCAGGAGGGGGAGGAGGTGGCGGAGCTTTCCCCCCAAGAGGGAGAGGAGGTGGTGGAGGACCTCCTCTTCCACCAGGAGGTGGAGGTGGTGGTGGGGGACCTCCTCTTCCACCGAGAGGAGGGGGCGGTGGAGGGCCTGCTTTTCCACCGGGATGAGAAGGTGGTGGTGGAGGACCTTTCTTACCAGGTGGTTGCGGTGGAGGTGGTGGCGGCGGCGGCGAAGGACCCGAATGTCCGGGGGGAGGGGGTGGTGGTGGTGGTGGTGTCGCCTTCGGAAAGGAATGGAGATTTCCTCCACCATATGAAAGTGGTACCGCACCACTCTGGGCAGAAGCAGAAAACTGGGAAGGTTGGGAAGAGGTTAAAGAAGGAGGTTGTACACAGCTATTTGAGGCAAAACCAGGTTCAGTAGAGAAAAATGATTCATCTCTGACCTCGTCAAAAGGATTCCTGCTAACCGCAAATGGATTTGTCTGTGCGGGTTGGTCAGGCTCATAAACAGTACCCCCACTCGCAGAGGAAGGCGGTTCGCACAACAGGGTAGACATAGTAAGAGAATTTGCTTCGCCACTAGCTTCAACAGGTCCAGTTTGGAAGAACTGGGCAATGTCATGACTTCTACGAGTCCCTCTCCTGGACTGACGCACTGACTGGGTGGAACGATAGAAAGTTCCAAGCTTCGGAAGCTGCTGCTGAGCATCCAATGGCGCTCTAGGTGATGAGGGTGATTCGGGAGAGGACCACCCTTGGCTGGAGTCAACACCACCCATTGAATGAGCAGCAAATTGTTGCAAGTAATCATGGAGATTTGGGAACACAATATCTGCAGCTTCCGCAGGCACAGTCGATAAAGCTTGGCCGGTCGGCGGAACGGTTATCGGGCGTGGTGCTGGAGAAGGAGCACTAACGTAACTCGACCTGAGCGGAGCATCCGACCTATCCGCCTTCTTCGACATGGAGCTTGGTCGAGATCCTACCGGTAGTAAATCCACTGTTTCTTCGAACTTCGTGTATCGGGTGTTGTGTAGAATGTTTCCTGATGGCCGCGGCTTTTGTACCTTCACATCTTGAGATTCATCAGAATTCAATGTAGGAGTCGAAGGTAGAATAATCGGGGGTGGAGCAGTCGCTATAACAAAGTTGCTTCTTGATTGTGCTCCTTTAGAAGCGGTATGAGAGTCTTGCTTTGTTTCCTTCTGGAGTGACATAGAAGCACCAAAGTGTGGAGTAGAGTTCTCCTGAAGTGAAGGAGAAGGCACACCTTGGACTGTACCAAGTCCAGACGTTCCTTCATCTTTGACAGGAGAGGGAGGCACATCCGGAGTGGTACTCAATCGTGACATTCTACCATCTTTGACAGGAGAAGGAGGCACATCAGAGACATAACTATGTCTGGAAAATCTTGCTTCTTCGAGAGGAGATGAAGGCACGTCTGGAACTGAACTCGGTTTAGTCATTCTACCATCCTTGAGAGGAGAGGAAGGCACATCTGGGACATAACTATGTTTAGACATTATATCCTCTTTGACAGGAGGTGGGAAAGAAGCAGCAGGGACGGAATAAGTTCTGGACATACTGTCCTCCGAATCAGATCGCTTAGGGCTTCCAGGAGAACGTCCAGTGTCCGACCCTTTACTAGAATGCACAGGGAGGGTTGACGCCCGACTCAGATTTAGAATCGGTGGCACCACATGATACTCTTCGTCAGATAACCGCTTGCCCCAACCAAGTAGCGTCGCCTTATCGTCTTCGCGAGAGGTTTCTCTATCAAGAGCGCCTGTCTCAAAAGTGGAACTGTCCTGAGAGTACGCATGTGCTTCTACGTCGAAACTATTCTCCTTACGCGATAGATCATTGTCACATCGTCCCACTGACTTTGCTTCAACTACACGAGGAGCTTTTGGCGGAGATTTTCTCTCCTGAGGGGAACATTTCTCCGGCTCTGCAGCAGTTTGTTTCTCAAATTTACCACTCTCTAAGGCATTTTGAGGTTTGACGCCTAGACATTTCTGAGATGGAAAGTGCTTCAAACTTTTCCCATCAGCGTACAATGGATTGAAGGAAGAGAGGTCCTTCAACCCACATCCTGGTAAGGAGTGTTCATCAGTGCCATATTCCCAAGATCTTAGTCCAGGTTTGTTTGGACTTGAAAAAAGAAGCGGATTTTCACCTCCCTTAGTTCTTTTACTCCACTTGTGATAAATGCAAAGGACCAGTATCACCACCGCCAGTGTGGAGAAAACACTTACAATGACAGCAGCTGCAATAGCAGCAGTAAGTGATGTTGATCCAGCAACCGCTATTGGTGCAGCAAGTGGAGGACTTGCAGGAGACCCTTCTACAAGGAGTCTTCTCACTGGCCGAGGTAACTCATCATGTCGATTGAAATAGTGGGCCGAGACGTGCGCAGTACTGCTCCTTCGCTGTCCTTCAAGCACCGACGGCTTGTGAATTGCCGAGGAAACATAGCGAATAGACGAGAGGAGGTAAGAGTATACATTACGTAAGAATGACACAATAGGGCCCGGAGCACTAGCCAATACATTCGTTATCTTCTTGGTAGTCTGAGAGACCAAAGAACTCGGCTGCACAGAGGGGAAATGTTAGTGGACTAGATGGATAAATAAACTGAAGTTCGGAAGTAACTTCAAAGGAAACATTTAATGTGACGATAATTTCGAAAACCCTCTATCAACGAGTATCAAATAGTGCCATGTGAAACATTGGTCCAGTCCCCTCAGCAACGTTGATCACCAAAAATAACAATACACTGGTAATAAGCTTTGGCAGCCCTTCCACCAAAGGCTCTTAGACACAAAAATCCATGTCCTCGCCGAAGCAGTTTCGCTACATCACGGCCTGATCCAGGATCACATTGAACTGCCATCGCTAGAACTCCCCACCGTCAAAGAGTTTGCAGCATACCTGTCTGGGATACCCGTTCTCCGTAGAGTTAGATTCATAGTTATGCTTGCCACCCGCCACCGCATGCGTTAGAAGATAGTCTCTCTCAGGCGGTATTTCAGTCAGTTCTTGCACTAAGACTTTGGTAGAAGATTCAGTGGAAGTGATCTGGTTATGTGACAACTCTAGTGCTAAACACAGTAGGGGCAAGGATAGGCTCAACTGCAAACAGATGAGCAGGTACGATATCTCGGAGAGCTGCACCCCTCCATTACAACGAACCCGTCCCATCTCCACATGTAATTCTCTCTTCGAAAAAAGTACGATCAACCACCACTCCTGAGAACGGATGGAAACCCAAACGAAGAACGGGGACGAGCAGAACAAAATGTAGAAGAAAGCGCTAGAAGAATCTCTGCTGCAGATGATACCTCAAAAAATACCTGAAGACCCCTAAAACGTCCACTCTCACCAAGCTCAGACCACTTCACAAACGCGAGGATCGACCATCGAGAACCACCATCTACACACGCCATACAGCGGTTGTAACACATACCCGATCAAGGGGTCATTTGCTACTACACTGCACACTACTCCTAAATCATGCCGCAACAATAGTCCTTCCGATCTGTTTTTCCTCCGAGCACTCACACTTCCACCCCCACCGAACTCCACCCTTCACCCTGCGTTTCGACCACAACTCCAAAAACCCACACCCAGATCCAGCTGCACGCAAACAAAGCTCAACAACATCGCTTTCTCCCGCTAAAAAAGACCACCCCTGCGTTTTCCACCTGTGCACTACCAAAACCGTCGACATAGACCTTAGAAGACCAACAAACACAACTTCACCCAGCCAAGTGGTATTCTTTTCAGGAGAGATTTGATAATGTAGCCGAAAGAAAAGGCAAGTATACTGGCTACCTGCAGGGAACTCATCCAGAGGACCGCTAAGGTTCATCGGGGCGCCAGTTCAAACGCTCACAATCCCGCCTACCGTTGAGAACGGACAAGAATGATGACGACCCTCATCCGTTCGAGCGGCGTTGCAGAAGTTGGAAAGGACCCCAAACCCGTTGGTGCTCGTTGCTGCGACAGCGAATGCGGTTTGCCCATTACCATCATCGTTCCCGCAAAGAACCGCCTGACTTCAATGTTTGGGTTCTTCGAGGCTTGCAACACAAAGATCTTCAGCAAGGGCAGGTCACATGGAGATTCCGGTGATTGGGGTGCATATTTAGGTGCTGAGTTTTGTTATAGAAAATTCCAGGTCACGTGTGGAAGTGGACAAGTTGGATGAAAGCTGGAGATGGGACCGCGGACGAAGATCAGGAGGTGGGCTCTAGGATGTTCGCGGTAAGTCCTCGTTCATCGAACAATAGATTACCCATCTTCAGTTTCTTGCTGGAGTTTTCTAATTTTGCCCAGAATTTCCGAGTCCCCTGCTAGGCTTCAGGCTGCGGTTCTTGGAATTCCTCATCAGGCGTCTGTGACTTCGCATTTGCTCCACGGCAGGCCATTGATGTCAGATGATGATGGGCATTGATGAGAAGTCAGTCTTTAGTCTCATTCAAGTGCAACGATCTCTTGAAGTGAGCGTCTCATTGGACATCAGTCATCACTACTCGAGGTGGTTTTTTTTTTCCCCATGCTATTTCACGATTTTAATGCTTGGCCCTTGACGATGCTTTCACCGTGACCGCTGCTCTTATGTCAACCACACATGCTGTCCGTTTAAACTAACGGTAACTTATTACTACTCTCTGACTATTGTGGAATAAGAATGTAGATCTCTGCAACAGAAGATTGATAGAAGAATGGTGCAGAATGATTCGAAATTTGAATGTGGGTAACTCGGAATTTTTCATCTCAGTTTCGAGGTTATTCGGTGCTCTTATCTGCACACAATGCTGCAGTAACATAATGCATGGAATTTTCATCATGACAATAGAGGTTACTGTCTCTGCACGAGTTGTCATTGATAAGTAGCTTAGCATAATTATCAGCTTCATTAATTCGGATTCATGAGGCTGACAGTTCGGGGACCCATCTTCCAATAGGGTGTGATTCATATGGTAATATTCATTCCCAGGAGGATGCTGTGAGACATCTGCGTCAATGGAAGCGCGATATTTTCGACCGTGAATCTGAAACAGTGTCCCGACTTTGAAGATCGACTGACGAGACCTGGGCATCTGCAAATATTGAGAGATTCCTGCTCAAAGGTCAAGCTTCGTATATCTTTAATTGAAATGCCTATTATTAACGCGTTGTATATGTTCCGTGGTCTAATGATAAAAAAATCAAACTCTAATTAGTCTCTCACACTTCCATGAATGTCTAAAAGCGCGCGACCAAGAAATGATGGGGAGCTCTTACTTTTCGGAATCGGAAATAGTGTTTCTAGTTGACGAAATGATTCAATAAGTGTGTCCTTGGCCAATGCTGTCAAGCTCGACCTTATATAACCAGCCCACCTCCAGCACTACGTTCTCCTAGAATGTCAGAGCATGCTTCCTGTTTAAGCTTGAGCTTCTACAATGAAAAGAATCAGTTGATCGTCATTGCAAAGCATTGGAGCTTGCGCAGCATTTTATAATTAGCTTGCTCGATTAGACCACCAAGGTCTCTTCATTAAATAGTCGTGGCGATATCAATTTCTGGCATCAAGAAAAGTATCACAATTGCTGAAGTTCCGGAAGACAGCAAGGAAGGAAAACAAGAGGAGAGCGTCTGCATAAGCACTCTCGCAATGGCAATCGTATCATTTGTGGTGCTCGGATGCATGGTCTGCCAGGCATACAGATCGCATAAGTGTTGAGAAATGGCAGGATGAAGCGAAAAGTGGCCATTCGATGCGTGTGCCGAAGCGGCGTGAATCGAGTAGACAGAGGCGGCGGTTAAGCTGGGAAGTCAGGTTAACGCATTCAGGATGGTGTGCACGACTTAAGCGCCAGCGAATGGTCTGAGAAAACAGGGATGGGATGTGGTCGGGATGTGCAGGAGCGAGGAGAAGCGGAAGCTTTTGGAATTGCAGGGTTTTCGAAATCGCTGGTTCAACTGTGATACTGGTCGCAGGAAGAAGCCCAGAACTGCCATGTGTCGGTTCGCATTGCGAGATCAATTTCTCCCGTTGGGCGATTTCGATTCTTGGCACAGATCGCAGAGCTCTCGACATAATTTGCCTCAGAGAGAAGGGCAAGAGGCTGTCGTTGGGACAGTAATTGCGAAGGCACAGACGGTTGAGTTGGAGACTTTACCTTGCAGATACTTGTCAAGTGATCGTGAAAGCCATGGCGTTCGGGTAATGCATAAATTTCACAACGTCTTGGATAACAACCCCAGTCTAGGTGCTGAAGTTATAGCATACGCTCAGGGGTTCTTCAAGGCCGCAGTAAGGAGGAGCTTGGCCGAGAGCCCTCAGATGATGCTGCCAGCATCTATTCAAGTGGTCAAATCACCGAGAAGCGAGTATCGGATTAACGTATCAAGGACGAACTCAAAGTTGAGCTATTCTTGCGTCAGATCGGGTTGAAAAGCAATCGAATAGTCCTTTCTATAAAGAAACCAGATAATAGCAACAAACCTGTTGTATACTTCTCAATCATGGCCATTTTTCTGCGCAGCTTGGTAATGAGAGCCTAATCTCTTCTATTCACAATCCCAGAGGTTTCTCCATTTGGAGGTTTTACATCACCTGTTAAGATCTACAGTTGCAAACCTCAATTTTCAGACGTACGTGAAAGAGGAACATGTGAGTAGCGAAAACATGGAAGAATATTTTGATGAATTTGTTCACCAATGTCATTACTGCTTAAAATACAAGCAGCAGAAAGGACCTGCCAGGTAAAAAATTACAGTTGGAGTGCTTTCATTGCAATCCTTGTCAATTCTAACCTAAGTCGTTCATAGTTATCCGCATCCAAGCTACGAAATTCTTCCCAGAACTCTGTCTGAGATGCTTCTAGCTATTATCTTCAATGTTGCGAGATGAACGAGTATATGATAAATTGGAAATTAGGAATGTGACTAACCCCTCATTTTCGCTTGAGCTTTATCTCTAGTGACGTCTTTACAAGCTTTGTCCAGCATAACTAGGAAATGTCTTACTACCACAAAGACCTTGAGAGGTTCAAAATTGCTTCTTGCTGCTTCACAGCCATAGAAGTAGATGTTAGTCAGCTGTACTGCTTTCAAAACTTCGTCGAGCTCCTCCTGAACTATTGCTACATTAGCATCAGCGTCCTTGATGAAGTTCTCCATGGTTTGTTGGAATATGTCTTGGGAAAGGTCAATGGAACGTGCTCTCACCATCGGCTCTGATTCAGGTACCGAATACCTTCCTTCTTGAACTTGGGCCTTTATCCCTTGGAGACCCTTGACCAACTCCCGAACCGACTGCTGCAACATATTCAAGTCGAAGCCGCCTGCCTTACTTGCCATGGATAGCTCCAAAGGTAATCTCATGACCGATCCGATCCCCATCTTCTTTGTTGCTTCGTCTCCAGTTTGAGGGTTGGGAGCGTTCTCTGCCGCCATTGCTGCCTCAAGGCTTGCAGAAAAATCAGACGTATTAGGAGTGTTTGGAGTCTTAGGCGAGACAGCTGGTGAATTGTTAACTTCCTTGCCCGCTAACCGAGCCAAGCGTAAAGATTCTGATTTGTCGATCTCTTGTATGACAAAATGAAGCAGCGTCGTTTTATTGTCGACCCCCTTCACGTCAGCAAGCTTGAGAAGATTGTCCAGTTTAAATGCTTGAGCATTCCCTCGATATGTGCCCATGTTGAGACGGTTTCCAGTTTTCAACACGGCTTCTAGTAGCTTTCGGAATGTCCGACTATCTTTGAGTTCCGTGCAAGCCATCTGCAGGAAAACCACAGATTTAGATAGCAATCTTTGGTTTTTTTAATATTTACTGAAACAGATTTAAACAAGCCTATCTTCACCAGAACTGTTCGTGTACCTACAACAAGAACAGTATGAAGGGTATGCAGCAAGAAGATGGCTTCCAACTTCCAATTGTTGAAGGTTCAATGTTCAAGAAATCAAAAGGATCGATACAGATGCAAACCTACCTTCAGAGTTTCAATGGACTCCCATGCACTATCGAGCTCTTCCTTGTACTGAGCTTTAAACAACATAGCTTCAAGTCTTAACCATGCGTTTGGCACTGCCAATAATGAGTAAATGAAACGATCTGCAGTACCAAGTCGTTCTGGATCTTCATCAAATTTCTGAAACTTCTTTTTTTCATCGTCGGTTGGCTTCACCTTGACCAAGGCTTCAAGAATATCATCACTCAAGCCGTCACCTGCAAGGTTTCGAAAAAAACATATCGATTTGGCTACAGGTAAGGAGCAAGGCCGAGGAGCTGCACCACAAAAACGAAGGCCACAACCTACAGACCAGCTTCAATGGGGCTAGCAATTACGTCAGGCTTACCTGCAAGCAATGCGTCGCAAACTTCTTCCCTTATGAGACTCAGCGCACGAAGCTGAATGCCGAAATTGTGAGCCTTCCTTGGATCTAGAATTGCCACCTTAGTTTCTGATTTGTTTGAGGACGAAGCTGGTTTCTTTTTAGTGTTATTAGTTTTCGAAATGCCAAACATTTGCACCAGAACCTCTGGGTCAAGCCTGGATGCACAGCACCAACCTGATCAGTTTTCTGAATGATTCCCAAATCATGCAAAATGACAAACATATGACACCGCTTTCAAAGCGGTCAAGGTAGTCCAAAGATTTCTACGGCAATAACGGGTGCAAGACACAGCATTAGTGTCAGTAATAGGAAACTTCTTACTCAAAAGACTTGTTGAGCTGGTTCCACACCCAATGGCTTGCGTTAGGCTTCACTGGCTCCCAGGGAAGCTGCTTGAACATCGGCTGAGATCTCTGATTTGGTATATGAGCTGGCGATGTTCTGATGGGGGGTGGTGGTGTAGGCAGGTCGCCACCTCTTCCTCCAGGAGGTGAAGAAGGTCCAGATCGAGGTGGGGTTGGAGGTAGAGGGTCTTCCCTAACTGGCGGCGGTGGTTCAGGAGTCTTGCTTCCAGGAGGAGGTGGAGGTGGCGGAGGTCCTGGTCTCTTGGTACCAGGAGGTGGCGGAGGCGGTGGCGGTCCAGGAGTCTTGCTTCCAGGAGGAGGTGGAGGTGGGGCGGAGGTCCTGGTCTCTTACTCCCAGGAGGAGGAGGTGGAGGTGGCGGTGGAGGAGGTCCTGGTCTCTTACTCCCAGGGGGAGGAGGTGGCGGAGGAGGTGGTGGAGGTCCTGGTCTCTTACTCCCAGGGGGAGGAGGTGGCGGAGGAGGTGGTGGGGGAGGTGGCAGTGGAGTAGGTCCAGATCTCTTGCTCCCAGGAGCAGGAGGTGGTGGAGGAGGAGGAGGAGGTGGCGGAGGTCCTGATCCCTTGCTCCCAAGAATAGGAGATGGTGGTCCAGAAGTCTTGCTTCCTGGAGGAGGAGGAGGAGGAGGTGGTGGTGGTGGTGGTGGAGGCGGAGGTCCTGGTCTCTTGCTCGCAGGAGGTGGAGGTGGAGGAGGAGGTGGGGGTGGCGGTACAGCACTCTTCGAAGGAGGTGGTAAAGGTGATGGTCCTGGACTTGTGCATCCAGAAGTATGTGGGGGAGGTGAGGGAGGTGAAGGAGGAGGTGGCGGCCCAGAACTTTTGCTTTTAAGAGGTGGTGCTGGTGCTGGCTGTGGAGGTCCAGTACTCGTACTTCCAGGAGGAGGGGTTGACGGAGGCGGAGGCGAACTTTCCCTTCTGGGCGGAGGGGGTAGAGGTGGTGGTGCAGGGGGAGGTGCATATCCAGAAGTTTTCCTTCCAGACGAAGAATGTGGAGGTAGGGGTGGTTCAATAGGAGTTGAGGGATCAGGCTCAGAGTATGAATTTCCAACCCTGGCGAATGGATTCGTCTCGTGAAATTCCTCCAGGCTCTCTGTTTTAACTGCAGTTGGAAGGGATAAAGGAAGTATGCCAGTACCCGAGCCAGAAGCTTTTGATTCCTCAGCGCCGCCTGCTGTGCCGATGGCCATAGATGGAAAACTAGAGCTTGTGCCTTGTCTTCCAGATGAAGAAGGAGATGTGGATGTGGACCAGCCACCACTACCAAAATCCTCGTCCGCAGTCTTTGATTCAAATTGATGCATGTATTCCTGAAGCTTAGTGAATACAACATTTGGAGGTTCTGAAAGAATTTCTGGCAGGGCAGGAGCTGAGGGTGGAGCAGGTAGAGGACACGGCCCTGGGGTAGGAGCACTGACAAAACTCGACTTCATTGGAACATCAGGTTTCTTCGGCTTCTTTACCATAGAATATCGTTGCCATCCAACTGGATATGGATCCATAGTTTCCTCAAACCTTGAGCTCCGGCTGTGAAGATTGAGCTGGGGCCTTCTAGCATTTGCACTTTCGGTCTCTTCAAACTCTGCTCGTATCTTCAAAACTGACGGAACTGGTGATACTGCACCAGACATGACGACGCTGCTTGCGTCTTCACCTTCTTCAATCTCTAGGCGAACCTTAGGGAATGAGGGAAAAGGTGATACAGCTGCGGGGGTGTCGAAGCTGATTGCTGTCTCAAGCTTTTCAGATTCTGCTAGGACTTTGGAAACTGAAGAAACAGGTGTCATTGGAGCAGGATAAATGAAGCTGCCGAAGCTGCCTTGCGGTGCTTTGGAACCTTCAACCTGGTCCGGCCTGGTCTCAAGTGGTGGTAAAGATACCCTTGAATGACGAGGTTCATCAAATCTCAAGGGTGAGGGAGATGGCGTAGTTGGCGCTGTGTAGAAGTTATACACTCCATCCTCCATCTCCTCAATCGTTCTACTGTCCCCTGATCCCGATTCACTAAAAAGGGGCATGGTCGGGTTCTGAAACAATCCGTTACTGATTGCGTCTGACTGTTGTAGCTCGGCAACCTTTCTATCCAACAGGTCCGTACTGCCCTTAACAAAATTTTCTCCATCACGTGCCTGTTTCGTGCCCTCGCAATCTGTCAGCTCCACACCTTCGGCAAAAGGACTCGAAGATATTGTAGTGCCATTCTCTTTTCGCGTCGGATCAGTCCTAGGAGAATCGAATAAACCCCCGGTACCATAGCCTGGAACAGAGTCCTCCTCATACTCCCCAAACCGTATCGATACTGGTTTCCCTTTTAAAGGACTGGCATGCAGAAGGGGCCTCTCCCTTACTGCTGAAATTTTCCGGAGCATGCGTCTGCGGTAGATACAAAATGCTATCGTCGCTAAAATAAGCGTTGAAACTACGCTAACAACAACAGCAATGACTATGGTTGACACCCGAGTATGTGATCCTGCTCCCTGTGCTGGCTGAACTGTTTCCACAGCACCATCTGTGGGCGAGATGGGGGATTGAACCTGAAGTAAACTTCTCCATGCTACAGAATGCTTGGAGATATACCAATCTGCCGATTCCAACGCCTACATTAACAAACAACGGCTTCAAAGTTACTAGGTGGTCAGCAACCAATTCGACGATGTGATCAACTGAGAAGGTCCGAGAAAAGATTATTTATCAGAATGAAGCTGGAGCCCCAGACTATGAGCATAAGATCGTGCTTGTATTAAATGTACCTGAGCATGCGTGTCTCGCACGACAGTGTCAACACCATCCTGTGGTGTCTGGCGACAAGATTCTTCGTCAGACCTTGATTGTAAAAGATTATGAGCATAACCGCGCAGGGCAAATCGGTCCTTGATGGTGCCGAGGATCGGTTTGTTCACATCATCCGCCTTCACAGGTGCAGTCCCGTGTGTGGACTCTCCTGTTGAGAGCGACAAGAATAAGAGCAACAGCAGTTTGGAGAGCTTGACCCCTCCTTTCGATCGGATCTTCCTCATCTCCACATGAGAGGCCCGTAACTCTATCCAATTCTTTGCATGGAATTGCACTTGGAATGTGAGGACGAAAGGAGTTGAATTCTTTGAGAACGCAACCTAACACCTGCTTGAAAGAAGCTGTGCCCTAAATAGGGTGCGAACTCTGGAGAAAAGGCTCAAGCAATCACTGCGAACCAAAAATTCTGCTTGCATCGCTTTAATCGAGCACCACCTGCTAAGAGCCTCTACGAAAAATCCAGCATGTGCTTGTCAATCCCTTCTCTCCATGTCCAAGGCCCTCAAAATCGCCCAAACAGCTCTCCTGCGTGGTACTTCCCACCTATTGAAAACAACTGGCAGTCCCAAAATCAAGAAAACCAAGCCACCGTCCATTTCCCGAGCTTCTCATCATTTCCAAATCTCCAACACAGATTTTAGCAATCCGCGCCTCTAATGCCGACACTGTTAATTCCTACACCTTAGCTAGACTTTCATCACTGGGCACTGCGCAATAGCCTTCTGGAGGCTGCGCGAAGCGTGGATGGGGACTAAATGTTCCAATAGATAGAAATCAATACACCAAAGACTCACGATCGTTCGACTCCGTCATGCCCCAATCCGCTCACCCCTGCATGCTCCTGTTCGAATCCTCCTCAAACTATTCGTCAGAGCGTTAATTGCCTCTGATCGGTGGTGATCTAGAAGGAACTGTGTTCCGCAACAGCTGGTGCGGGGCAAGGGGTAGATGGCAAAGGAACCAGCTATAGCTTGGTGTACCGTATAGCCTGAAAACTATAGTTCTGGAGCTGGTGCGTCATGAGGGATTCTAGGGGAACGTGCAGACGCGCAGAAGCCAAGAAAGTGCCCTCACATCTGCAATCACATTCCGTTCTTTCACCAGAACTACCACTACCAGCTCACAAATCCTCTAGCAAATCCGTTCAACTTGCCTCGCAAGCGAACACAAACCTATAAACAACGGCTGCCGGAAAATCATCAATTCTGGTGTGCAGTCGCAATCATCTGCCGGGAGGGATAAAGCTCCAACCTCGGGACCACAAGTGGCTACGGGACCTCAAAAGGGAGAGCTGCGTAGAATAAGTCACATGCTGCTCGTGATCTAGAATTTTTGCAATAGGCTGTTCGCAGAAGCCAAATGCGACGGAGGTTCTACCACGAAATCCGGTCCCTCCTCCCAAGTCAAAGACGCTTCCCACAAATGGTTCCAGGATGTGCCTTCGACTTGAATTGCTTGTAGGACATCGCCATATTGTGTGGCAAATTGTGATCAAGCAACTCACACAGAGCATGAAATTTCTTTCTCAGCGGTGGATGAGAGGTATCAACCAAATTCTTCATTGTAATTTCGAATAGATTGATGATTTACTGGCGCAAGAGCAGACTCACACAAGAGCAGTGGGTTGATCGGAAGCCATAGTGCTCGAGGCGAAGCGGAATTGGAGCTTTGTGTTGAAAGACTTGTCAAGTGCGCATTCATGGACCAAGCCACAGTTCATCCATCAGACGAATGGGTTTCACCCCATCCCAGACGTAGAATGTTCCAAACGCCCCCATCAACAATAGGTCATTCCGTACAACTGATACCATTTTCCATCTTGACCATTTCGGAGACACTCTTGTGTTTCCAGTTTGTCAGTAAACGATCCAGCTCTTTTTTGCTGGTGCATGTTGCTTCCTTACTGTCTAGTTCACTACGAAATAAAAATTTAAAAAATATCAGTTTAGATTTCTAGCCATAAGTTTGTTTTAAACGTGTTATCTGACATTTTGGTTTGTTACATGTGCAAACTACACGTGAGTTTTCTGAAATAGGATTCTAAAATGCTTGTGTTTGTAGATAAGAATCAACGATGAAAAGTGGCTTTGTTCGCCGGCAAATAGGTCTAGTTCTTGATGCAGTGGTTGCTACCGATTGTCTGCAGAATTTATTCACGACCACTAAGAATAGATGGGACAGTCTCCGCGTTCTCTTCATGAAAACCAACTTGGTTGCAGACCACGTTGCTTCCGACACAAGTTGAGATAGAAAAGCCTCCGGTAATCTATCTTCTAGAATGACTGCATTGCAATTTGGATGAGTTCGTTGCACGAATGGTGTTGGATTCGTGAATCAATTTCCTAAACAGCCCCGCTATGGAACTGAAGCGTGTGAGATTACACACAAGAGTTAAGCTGTGCAAAAGACTTTGTAACCATAGAGATTGTATCCATTCACACACTGGCGATGGCCTGATTGATTTTTGTCAAATAAACAAGGGGCAAGCAGAGGAGCCTGCAAAGTCCCAAAGCTGCTCCTATGCTTAAGACTTCTGCGCAAAAGGTAAGCAAACTTAGGCACAGAAGTCGGTTTTTCCAGCAACAAAAACCAGTGTAACGGAATTAGTCCTGTTGGAACTCACATTGTTCGCTATGGCATCATATCCCATATCTTGGGCGGTTTCCTTCAATAAAAAAAGTGGATTACATTCAATGTCATAATATGCCCGTGGTTGCAACCAGGGGCATATTGGCCAAGTTGACTAGGGACCAAGTTGGCCTTCATTTTAGACGTTATGTTTTTTTCCTCAAACTTGCAGAAGTCATCTTTCAAACAAGGAGAATTGGAGGATGAAATGTTTTTCAAACATGGAAGATCAATGACATGGTGTTGTGAAATCCATTGGATAACACAACTTGTTAAGAGAGAATGAGAGAGATAGAGCATAATTTGTAGAGAGTATTTACTGATGCATATAGAGTTGAACTAGTTTGTCTCTAATTGTGGATCAACTTCAAAATTGGTTACTATTAGAACAAATTCTCTAGGAAAATCAAAAATATTTCCACCAAGTACAACAATTGCTCATTTAATCATTGTTTTCTTATTGGTCCATATTATTATTTTTTCTTTTATTATTTTTAAAATTTTATTAAATCACATCTCTTTTCTTTAATATCTAAAAATATGAATGGATGTTTCTTATAAACCAAAATATTATGATGGATAAAAAAAAAACTAATTTCATGAGCAAATATGCATTCTTTTTATTGTTGTTCAAATAAATAAAGAATCTTATATTATATAATAATTATTTAATAATATTTTATAAAAATATATTTATAGATTATTTCAAATAAAAATTATATAATAATAAAAAATAATAATACTTATAATATCAATAAACTTCTTGTGTTAAGAACATACACGTTAGGAATTCACATAATCTTCTAAAACATTCTAGAGATTTTGTAGTTGATAAAAGTAGCTTGAAAAGCTTTTTAATTAATAGAAGGAGCTCGAGAAGCTTCCAAGTTGGTAGAAAGAACTCAAAAAGCTTCCAAGTTGGTAGAAGCTGTTCAAGAAGCTTCTTAGTTTGATGGAAGCTGTTCAAGAAGCTTCTTAGACAGGGATATTTATTGGAGTCCAAGCTAAAGAGTTCTTCACTCTTGACAATGCATCTAACTCACTTTTCTTAGTATTGTTTGTGTATTCATCTAATTAATTCAAGTCCTTGTTGGTTTCTTCTTGAAATCTTTTTTCAATTCAAATCTCTTATTCTATATTCTCGTATTTTTAACAGTTTGTCAAGACTGCTTTCATCTTAAATATTAAAGTTGGATCTTTTTTATTAGAAAGTAGATTATTCTTCTTCTTGAACATATATTAATGCTTTAGAAGTTGTGGATTATTATCATGGACATAAAATTCATTCCAATAATTATCTAATTAATATAAATACATAGAAATAAGTAAAAGTAGATTAATTTGATAATATCTTATAGAAAAGCTTCTTAGAAGCTTTGTAGATGCAATTTCACCTTTATACATATCTATAGATGATTGATAAATTAGAAACTTGGCCAACAAGTTAGCCACGTATTATATATATTAGTAGCTTATGAAATATGTTAAAAACATATACTTTGGAAGTTCACAAAATCTTCTAGAACATTCTAGAGGTTCTTGAGTTAGTGAAAGTCAATTGAAAAGCTTCCTAATTGATGAAAGTAGCTCAAGAAGCTTCGTAGTTAGTGAAAAAAACTCAAGAAGCTTCCAAGTTGGTAGAAGTTGCTTAAAAAGTGTTCTAGACATGGATATATATGGGAGTCGAGGTTGAAGAGTTCTTCAGTCTCAACTATATATCTCTTAAAGTTCTAGCTCACTTTTCTTGGTATTGTTCATATACTTATTTAATTAATTCAAGTTCTTATTAATTTCTTCTTGAGACTTTCTTCCAATTCAAGTCTCTTGTTCTATATTCTTATGTCTTTAATAGTTTGTTAAAATTGATTTTATTTTAAAAATCAAAGTTTAATCTTTCTTATTAAAAAATAGATTATTCTTCTTTTTAAAGATATACCAATATTTTAGAAATTACAGATTATTTTTTTCTAAATTCATATTTTTTTATTATAATATTGAAGCTTTATTCTTCTTGTAAGAGAGTAGATCATCCGTCTCTTTGAAGGTCTTAAAGTATTTTAGAAATTGTAGATTACCTTATTCTAAATTGATATTATTTTTTTATAGGTTCATTTTTTTGTTTCTCTTAAAATGATTGGAGGTCAAGACATCAGTATGACCAAATCTTTTGAGTCTAAGTTAGACTCTATTATAAGTGCTCTTACTACTTTATCTGTTAAGACTATAGAGATTGAAGGAATTATTGCTAAATTTTATAACAATACAACATTAGAAGTACTACAACTTAGACTATATCCACCTCCAACTTCTATGCTTGAAGATATAGTACTATTTATATTACATCGTAAAAATCTACTTGTTTAGTAACATAAGGAGCCTCGAGTTAGTCTTTCAAAGAAATATGATGATATACATTTAAAGTTCCAAAGATTTATCAACCAAATTTGATTGAAAATGATTTTATAATTTAATACTTATTCGACAAAAGAATTACGCATTGGATTGGTTGGCACCTTGCTTACAAGGCAAGCATTATTATGATTTGTTTTTTTATTTGAAAAGAGATCACCAATTTTGAGCAACTTTGAAGTTTTTATAGAAGCATTTATAGAAGCATTTAGAAAACATGACAAGACTGATTGGGCAATAGCTAAGATCCAAGTATTCCATCAAAGGGCATGCTTTACATCAATTTATATATCTAATTTTAGATAATTAGTGTACAATATCAATTAGGACAAAGAAGCCTTAATAAGTCAATTCTATTGAGGATTAAGAGACAATGTAAAGGATTTATTATTATTGCTTTTAGATCCACAATTGCTCAATGAAGCCATTAATCAAGCCGTGAAATATGATATTCAATTATTCCAATGTCGTCAAGATCAATGTTCATGGGCTTCAGCAAGACAATACACAATCTGACATATTCCTGCTACATTGTTAAGCATTCTAAATTCATCTTCAAAAGTAGAAGATATGTAGCTTGATGCAATATATTTTAAACCTCTTATTTGATAAGAAAAGAAGCATTAGATGGAAGAAGGTCTATGCCTATATTGTAGCGAAGAAGGCCACAAGATTGACAATTGTGTGAAGAAACAAAATTGATATATTACAAAAATTAGGAGTGCAATCATTCAGGAAAACAAAAATGTTTAATCACAATAAGGACCATGTAGTTGGACAATTCAACATTGTAAAACTATTTAGGTTCCTCTCTTTCTGCTTAACTTGCTTGTTATTTTACAATTCTTTTGTGTTTTGGCCTTTAAAAGATTCAAATAATCACCTTATTAGATTTGGAGATATCTATTTGTTTCTTAAATGAAGCATTTGATAAGCTTCATAAAATTCCAAACTTATTCATATAGAGATAATAGATGTAGAACTCTTATCCTCTCAAAATATCACCCATGAAATAATGCCTATAAAAGTGTCATTTGAAGATCATAGCAATCAAATTGTATTCAATATTATTAGGACTCTTTCAAATCTTATTATTCTTAGACTTTCTTGATTGGAAAAGCATAATCCATCTATAGATTGGAGGTTGTAAAGAATAATATTTTTAATAAAAATCCTTGTTATAAAACTTTATAAAAAGTAATAAGTTGATAAGTCTTTATTTGTTGGAGTAAGGACTTTTATAAGATTGGCCAAAGAAAGTACATTATTTTATATATATATAACTCTAGCTAAAAAAGATATGACTTCATTAGCAAGTATTCCAAAGTAGTATAGCAAATTTTAAGATGTTTTCTTAAAAAAATACTAACATACTATCAGAGCTTCGACCATACAATTGTATCATAGATCTTAAAAAAAAAATACAACCACTTTTTGGCCCAATTTATAATCTTTTTCAAAATGAGCTCTCAATATTGAAAGATTATATTGATGAAAACCTTGCAAAGAACTTCATCAGGCATTTAAAGTCTCTAACAAATATACTTATATTCTTTGTAAAGAAAAAAGATGGTTCCTTGCGTGTTGATGTCAAGGATAAGGATATGAATCATAAATGAACAAAATATACTCTCATATTATTCAAACTCACTTGAAGATGGAATAATATTATAACTAAAATAGCTATTGCCAAAGACAAGAAGACTAGAGACTCTTGAAACAAGACTAGGAACAAAGAAGGTATTAAGAAGAGTGAAGAAGGCTTTATTCTTGTCTCTATATATACTATCTTTCTAAGAACTACATGGTGGCATTATAGAACCTCCAACATGTGTCCAACTTACAAGACACATGTCAAATTTGTAAGATAAGTTTCCTACATGTGTTCCATGTACTTAGCTTGTTCTATAAGCTATCAACATGTGCAACACATTGTCATATGTCATAAAATCTTGCTTAAAAATACTCTAGACACCTAGCTGTAAAAAATAAAAAAAGAAATAATAATAACAGATCCTAACACCTTTAATAAAATTATGTAAACTTGCAATTAAGATTAATAAATATGCTTCAATGATTAAAATTTTAATTAGATTTTTTAATTAATTATAAAAAAATATACCAAAAATCCTACAAAAAATCTAATCAAATCTTGGTTAAATCTTGAATAAACCCTAGTTAAACCTTGATCAAATCCTAATAATCCTATTCAAATTCTAAATAAATCCTAGTCAAATCCTAGTCAAATTTTGATTAAATCCTAATCAAATCCTAATTAAACCTTGATCAAATCCTAACAATTCTAATCAAATCCTAGTCAAATTTTGGTCAAATCCTAAATATCCTAGTCAAATCCTAGTAAAACCTTAAATAAATTCTAGTCAAATCTTAAACAAACCTTAGTCAAATTCTAACAATCTTAATCAAATCCTAGTCAAATCTTAACCAAATCTTAATCAAATCCTAACCAAATCCTAGTCAAATTCTAACTAAATCCTAAGCAAATCCTAATCAAATCCTAGTTGAATACTAATAATTTTAATCAAAATCCTAAACAAACCTTAATCAAATCTTAAATAAATCCTTACAAATCCTATCCAAACTCTAATAAAATCCTAAATACTTTGATTAAATCTTAAACACTCTAGTCAAATCCTAATCAAATCCCAAATAAATCTTAGCCAAAACCTAATCATATTTTAAACACTTTGATCGAATTCTAATAAAATTCTAGTCAAACCCTAATCAAATCTTAATTAAATCCTAAATACTCTGGTCAAATCCTAACAAATCCTAGCTAAACTCTAGTCAAATCCTAAACAAATTCTAGTCAAATTCAAACAATCTTAGTCAAATCTTAACCAAATCCTAATCAAATCCTAATTAAATCTTAATCAAATCTTAAACAAATTCTAAGTAAACTATAAAAAATTCTAATTAAATCCTAACAAATTTTAGTCAAATCCTATAATAGATTTAAATTATAATGGCTAATGATCTAATCATTGATCTTAGTCCAAATTTTTCCACCTCTCAATAATCAAGTTAAAAATATACACACAAAGTTTGAAAGAGATGCAAGTCATCCAACAAAAATTATGATCAAATCTCTATTCGGGTGTTGGCCGCCCTCCTTCTCCAATCCTAATATCAAATTTCCAACACAAACAAGTTTTCTTTTACCATTTAATCACTCTCAAAATTCATATACAAATAAGAAATCTTATCTATTATCCATATAAAAAACTTTCTCTTCAATCCAATCAACAAATTGCTAAATATCTAAGAAACCCTCATTGACCTATTAATCTCAACTTTTGAGACCTTAGTGCACTTAAACTTCAATAATTCTCAATTAAACTATTCAATTTAGCTCAAAATTATAGTATACATTAACTACAATTTCAATCACAAATTCTTAAAATTTCACCTATAGAAGCTTTCCAAGAGTTTGATTTCAGAATCTGACTGAGGCTCATAACCGGTCCTCTCTAGGTATCAATTCTAAGATTTTCAAGATAATTTTTTTTTAAAATCTCACCTTAACTCTTTTTCAAAGATACCTATATTATTTATTTTTATAATATACTTTGTTTCATCTTATTTATGGCTATTTAAAGTAAGTAGAAGCCTCTCCTATAAAAAGGCAATATTAGCCTTTTAACTTTTTTCTACTTTCTTATCTATTATCTATAATTCTAAGATAATTTGCTCAAATATTTCCATTTGAGCTCCTATATATCATAATTATTCCCTTTTTCTTTTACTTATTGGCCATGTCACTACACAACAATGTGGCTTAGCTTATTCTATAAACTACCAATATATGTAACACGTGGCTAGCTTGTTGGCCAAGTTTTTAGCCTACCAATTTTCTATAGACATGTATAAAGGTGAATCCGCATGTATACAACTTCTAAAAAGCTTCTCTATAAGATATTATCAAATTAACCTACTTCTATCTACTTCTATCTATCTATATTAATTAAATAATTATTAGAATAAATCTTGACCGTGACAGTTGATTATTAGAAATTAAATAAAATAATAGTGAAGAATCATTATTCACTATTATTAATCTCAAGACTTTTGGAAGAACTTAATCAAGCCAAGATCTATACTAAGATAGATCTTTGTGGAGCATACAACTTGGTACAAATCAAAGAGGGAGACATATGGAAGACCATATTTTGGACAAGATATGGACATTTTGAATATAATGTCATTTCTTTTAAATTAATAAATACACCTACTATCTTTTAGGATTTAATGAATGACATTTTCTAAAAGCATCTAGATAAGTTTGTGATGATCTATCTTGATGATATTTTGATCTACTTGAAAAATCTAGAAGAATATGAGGGGCACGTAAAGTCAATATTATAAAAGCTGTAAGATATAAGTTTGTATGCCAACTTAAAAAAAATGTGTATTTCATCAATCAAAGATGGAATTTTTGAGATACATTATATCTATTGAAGATTTGATGATGGATTCCAAGAAGATAGAGACAGTTACACAATAGATTATTCTGAAGATTATGAAAGATGTACAATTTTTTTTTGAATTTGCTAACTTCTATTGGATCTTCATTAAAAATTATTCTTAAGTTGCCGCTCCTCATATTTGATTGACATGTAAAGAAAAGTTAAAATGAGGGCCTCAAGTAAAAAAGGCATTCTAAGATCTTAATATAGCATTCATCACAACTCTAATCTTGGTGCATCTAGACTTTACAAAAGTATTCTATATAGAGATTAATACTTTGGATTTTATATTAGAGGCCATACTTTCACAAATAGGTATAGACAATAAACTCTATCCTGTTGTATTTTATTTTCAAAAAAATTTTGCTGTCAAAATTAATTATGATATCTACAATAAAGAGCTTCTTGCTATTGTGGATTATTTTCAAGAATGGCATCATTTTCTTGAAGAAAAAATACATCCTATAATTACATATATAAATTATAAGAATTTAGAATATTTTATATCAACTCAGGTTCTTAATTATTATCAAGCTCAATAAAATATGTCGTTATCTTAATTTAACTTTGCTATCATTTATCAACTTGGAAAGCAACACGGATTATCTGATGCTTTATTAGAAAGATCATATCTTATATAAAAGACAAGAGAGGTAGCGTTTAATCAACACTACACAACTTTGTTGAAGTTGAAACAATTTTGCCTTTGTGCCACTATTACATCGATACATATTAATTCTAGATTCTTCAATGAGGTACGTACTACAACCACTGCATCATTAGCATGATGCAGTATCAAGCATCGCCTTAATAAAAATGTTGACAAGTTTAAGCTTAAGGAAAACCTTCTATATTTTTAAGAATATTTGTATATCCCAAAAGAATCAACATAACTGCACGTTCTTCAATCTTGCAATGATTTTTCAACTACGGATTACTTTAGATTTAATAAGACTTTAGAATATATTTCTTAAAATTTTTGGTGGCCTCAAATATAAAAGGCTATAAAGAACTTCGTACTCTTTTGTGGCATTTGTTCAAAGTCCAAGAATCCTTAACATTGCCTTTATAGATTCTTACATCCTCTTGTTTGTTCCAAAACGATCATGGTCTTGTATTTCAATGGATTTCATCATAGACCTATTGTCATCTAATTTATTAGATAATATGCTAATGGTAGTTAATCAACTCATAAAGATGGCTCATTTCATTCTTTGTAGGAAGACTGCTTCTAGTGAAGAAATATCAAGGCTCTTTCTTAACAATATATATTTTTATATCATGGCCTACTAGATGATATCATATCCAATCAAGGATCCCAATTCATATCTAAATTTTAGAAATGTCTTTTTAAAATATTAAAGATAGACATTAAATCTTCTTTGGCTTTCTATCCTCAAATTGACAACCAAAAAGAATGAATTAACCAAGTTTTGGAGTAGTATTTATGATGCAGCATCAATTGTCAACAAGATGATTAGATCTTATATCTATCATTGGCAAAATTTACATATAATAATATTATTCATACTTCAACTTAACAAATATGGTTATATTCTAACTATGAATATCATCCAAAGCTTGATCAATAGAATATGTCAAAAAATAACAATCTAACAATTTAAGGATTTGTAAAGTATCTATCATAATACCAAACAACCTTGAAGTTTCAATAGTAAGCAGTTCAAGATGCTTACAAGGCATCTGTAAATAAATTCAAGAATCAACTGCCTATTTTTTATATTAGAAATAAAATATGGCTTCTTTAATTGAACATCAAGACCAAGCAGTCATATAATATGTTGGACTTTTGGAAGTTAGTACCATTTTCTATCCAGAAAAAAATTAATCCAATGACATATTGTTTGAAACTACCATCTTCTATGAATGTGCATCTAGTTTTCCATGTCTTTCTTTTGGAGCCTTATAGAAAGTTGCATATTCTAAGAAAAATATAATAATTATCACTTAATATTGAAATCAAAAATCATAAAGAATATGAGGTTGAAAAGATACTTTATTCATGACAAAGGTAGAGCAAATTAGAATATCTTATTTATTGAAGCACCTATGATATCAATGAGCATATATAAAAATCCATTAAAAATCTCACCAATGCACTTCAAAAGATATAAGAATTTTATTGACTCTATTTCCACAAATCCAAATATATTTAATGATAACTTCTTGGTGAAGATTAGATGAAAAGAACACTCATAAGAGGAAGAGAGTTAAAACTAATATCTTCATCAATATGCAGTCATTTATTCTAAGACAGAATAGAGTGGTAGAAACAAGTCAATTACCAATTTTTAAGTGTTAAAAGATGTAGGAGAATAAGATTCAAAAGATTCACTTGTTACGTAAGCTTCAAATAAATTAATTATTAGGAACATATATTTTAGAGGTTCACAAAACCTTCTATAATATTTCAGAGCTTCTTGAGTTAGTGAAAGTTGGTTGAAAAGCTTTCTAGTTGATGAAAGTAGCTTGAGAAGCTTTATAGTTAGTGGAAGGAGCTCAAAAAGCTACCAAGTTGGTAGAAGGAGCTTGAGAAGCTTCTCAATTGGTACAAGCTGTTCATAAAGCTTCTTAATTTCATAGAAGCTACTCAAAAAATATCTTAGATAGGAATATATATAGAAGTCAAGACTGAAGAGTTCTTCAATCTTAACAATGGATCACTTAGAGTTCTAGCTTACTATTATTAATATTATTTGCATATTCATGTGATTAATTCAAATTCTTATTGGTTTTTTTTTAAAACCTTGTTTTGATTCAAGTCTCTTCTTTTATATTCTCGTATCTTTGATAATTTGTTAAGACTACCTTTGTCTTAAATATAAAAGTTAGATCCTTTTTGTTAGAGAATAGATTATTTTTCTTTTGAGGATATAACAATGTTTTAAAGGTTGCAGATTATCCACCTTTAAACTGATATTTTTTTCATTATAATATTAGAGTTTTATCTTTTTTGTGAGAGAATGAATCATCCGTCTTTGTGAAGATCTTAAAGCATTTTAAAAGTTATGGATTACCTTCTTTTAAATTGATAATATTTTTTTATAGATTTTTTTTTTCTTAAAATAGCTGAAAGTTAAGACATTAATATGACCAAATCCTTTGAATCCAAGTTAGATGCCATTATAAGTGCTCTTATTATATTATCAGCTAAGACTATGGAAATTTAAGGGATTGTTGTAAAATTTTATAATAACGCAACATTAAAAACATCACAATCTAGACTATACCTACCTCCAACTTCTATACTTGAAGATGTAGTATTATCTATATTATGATAAAAAAATCCATATGTTCAACAACATAAGGAGCCTCGAGTTAGTCTTTTGAAGAAATATGATGGTACACGTTCAAAGTTTCAAGGATTTGTCAACCAATTTTGATTGATAATAATTTTACAATCTGATACTTATCCAATAGAAAAATCATAGATTGGATTGATTAGCACCTTACTTACGGAGCAAGTATGATTATAGTTTATTCCCTTGTTTGAAAAAAAATCACCAATTTTGAGCAACTTTAAAGTTTTCATCGAAGCATTTGGAGAACATAACAAGGCTCATTGGATAACAGCTAAGATCCAAGCATTGCGTCAAGGGGCACACTCTACATCAATTTATATATCCAATTTTAAGCAATTAGTGTACAATATTAATTGGGATAAAGAAGCCTTAATGAGTCAATTCTATTAAAGACTAAAAGATAATGTGAAGGATTTGTTATTATTACTCATAGATCTACAATCGCTCAATGAAGCTATTAGCCAAGCTATAAAATGTGATAATCAATTATTCCAACATCATTAAGACCAACGTTCATAGGCTTCAGCAAGACAATATGTAATCTGATACACTTATTATATCAATAAGTATTTTGAATTTACATTCAAAAGTAGAAGATATGCAACTTGATGCAATACATTTTAAACCTCTTAGTCTATAAAAAAAAAAGCGTTAGATGGAAGAAGGTCTATACCTGTATTGTGATAAAGAAGGCCACAAGATTGACAATTGTCCGAAGAAATAAAATTGATACATTATCAAAACTAGGAGTGCAATTGTTTAAAAAAACAAAGATGTTCAACCACAATAGGGGCCGTATGGCTAGACAATTCAATATTACAAAACTATTCAAGTTCCTCTCTTTTTATTCAACCTACTTATTGATTTATAATTTTTTTTTGTATTTTAGCCTTTAAAAGCTTCAAACAATCATCTTATTGGATTCGGGAAAGTCTGCTTGTTTTGTAGATGAAACATTTATTAAACTTCATAAAATTCTTCTAGTACAAAAATCCAAATCTATTCATGTAGGGATAATAGATAAACGGCCTTTATCTTCTAGTAGTGTCACCCATAAAATCATACTTATAGAAGTATTATTCAAAGATCATAGTAGTCAAATTATATTCAATGTTATTAAGATTCCTTTAAATCCTATTATTTTTGGATTTTTTAGATTAAAAAAATATAATCTATCTATAGAATAAAAGTTATAAAGAATAATATTTCCAATAGAAATCATTGCAAGAAAACTTTACAAAAAGTCATGAATTAGTAAGTCTTTATTTGTTGGAGCAAGGACTTTTATAAGATTAGCCAAAGAAGATATACCATTTGTTATTTATGCGACTCCAACTAAAGAAGATATGATTCCATTGGCAAATATTCCAAAACAGTATAGCAAATTTTAAGATGTTTTTAAAAAGAAGAATGTTGATACATTATCAAAGCACTAATCCTATAATTGTACTATAGATCTTCAAGAAAGAATGCAACCTTGTTTTGATCTAATTTATAATCTTTCTCAAGAAGAGCTTTCAACATTGAAAGATTGTATTGATAAAAATCTTGCAAAAAACTTTATCAGACATTCAAAGTTTTTAGAAAATGCACCTATATTCTTTGTAAAGAAGAAGGATGGTTCCTTGTGTATGTGTGTTGATTATTGAAGATTGAACAAAATAAGAGTAAAGAATCATTATCCACTACCGTTAATCTCAAGACTTTTGGAACAACTTGGCCAAGCTAAGATCTATACCAAAATAGATCTTCATGCAATATACAACTTAGTACAGATCAACAAGGGAGATGAATGGAAGACCACATTTCAAACAAGATATGGACATTATGAATATAATGTCATACCCTTTAGACTAACAAATGCACCCGCTATTTTTTAGCATTTAATAAATAACATCTTTTAAGAGCACTTAGACAAATTTGTGGTGGTTTATTTTGATGACATCTTAATCTACTCAAAAAATTTAGAAGAATACAAGAAATATATCAAGTTGGTATTACAAAAGTTACAAGATGTAGGTTTATATGCCAACCTAAAAAAATATGTATTTCATCAATCAAAAATAGAATTTTTGGAATACATTGTATCTATTGAAGATTTGATGATGGATCCTAAAAAAATAGAGGCGATTATGCAATGGACTATTCTAAAAACACTAAGAGACATACAATATTTTTTTGGATTTGCTAACTTCTATCGGATCTTCATCAAAAATTATTCTTAAGCTGTTGCCCCTCTTACTCAATTGACATATAAAGACAAGTTAGATTGAGGGCCTCAAGTAGAAAAGACATTCTAAAATCTTAAGATAACATTTATCACAACTCTAATCTTGATACATCTAGACTTTGCAAAAGCATTCTATATAAAAACCAATACTTTAGATTGTGCACTAGAAGTTGTACTTTCACAAATGGATATAGATAATAAATTCCATTCTGTTATATTTTATTCTTAAAAAAAATTTGCTATAAAAATTAATTATGAAGTCCATGATAAGGAGCTTCTTACTATTATAGATTCTTTTGAAGAATGGTGTCATTTTTGTGAAGGAACAATGCATCTTGTGACTATATATCAAAAGAACTTAAAATATTTTATATCAGCTTGAGTTCTTAAGCGCTGCCAAGCTCAATAGAATATGTTGTTATCTTGATTTAATTTTATTATTACTTATCAACGTGGGAAGCAATAAGGATTGTCTGATGCTTTATTGAAAAATCATATCTTATACCAAAAATAGGAAAGATAAAATTTGATCAATAATATGTAATTTTATTGAAGCCAAAGCAATTTCACCTTTGCGCCACTATTACATCAGCACCTAATGATTTTAGTTTCTTTAATAAGATGTATACTGCAACCACTAATGATGCTTTGGTCTGTAATATCAAGTATCACCAGAAGAAAAATGCTAACAAGTTTAAGCTTGAGCAAGACTTTTTATACTTTGAAGAACGTTTGTATATCCCAGAGAGACTAACATCACTACGTATTCTTCAATCTTATCATGACTTTCCAATTGCGGGTCACTTTGGATTTAAGAAGATTTTGGAACTTATTTCCTAAGATTTTTAATGGCTTCAAATGTAAAAGGTGGTGAAGGATATTATGCTCTCTTATGACATCTGTTCAAGATCTAAAGATTTTCAATATTATTCTTATGGACTCTTAGAATCTTTGCTTATTCCAAGACAATCATAGTCTTTTATCTCCATAGATTTTATTATGAATCTACCGCTATCCAATTCATTAGACAATATCCTTGTGGTAGTTGATTGACTCACAAAGGTGACTCATTTTGTTTCTTATAAGGATATTGCTTCTAATGAAAAAAGTACAAGGCTCTTTTTTGAGAATATATATATATTAATATCACGGCCTATTGGATGATATTATATTTGATCAAGGATCTTAATTTATATTTAAATTTTGGAGATATCTTTTTGAAATATTGAAGGTTGACATTAAACTTTTCATCTTCAAATTAATGCCCAAGCAAAATGAGTTAACTAAATTTTGGAGTATTTACAATATAACATCAAGTATCAATTCGACAATTGGATCTTATATCTACCATTAGCAGAGTTTGTATATAATAATATTATTTATGCTTCAATTCAACAAACACTGTTTTATTCTAACTATGGATATCACCCAAAGCTTGATTTATGAAATATGTTAAAGAATAATAATCCAACAGTTGAAGAATTTACAAAGCATCTATTGTAATACCAAACAACTTTAAAGCTTCAATTACAAGCAACTTAAGATGCTTATAAGACATCTATAAATAAATTCAAGAATCAATTGCTTGCTTTTCATATTAGAGATAAAATATGGCTTCTTTGAAAGAACATCAAAACCAAGCTGCTATACAATAAGTTGGACTATTAAAGACTAGGATCATTTTTCATCTAGAATCAAATTAATTTAATGGCATATTGCTTAGAACTACCATCTTTTTTACAAATACATCTAATTTTTTATGTCTCTCTTTTAGATCTTTATAAAAAATCACGTATTTTGAAAATAATACAACAATTGCTACTTAGTATCAAAATCAAAAATCATGAAGAATATGAGGTCAAAAAAATGTTGGATTCACAATGAAGATAGAAGAAATTGGAATATTTTATTCATTGGCATAGGTATAATATTGATGAGCGCATAGGAACTGGTCAAAAATCTCATTAATATACTTTAAAAGATATGGAAATTTCATCAATTCTATCCTCACAAATCCAAACGTGTTTGATAATAACTTTGAGATAACGATTAGATCTAAAGAATACTCATAAGAAGGGAAGAATTAAACTAAAACTTTCATCAATATGTAATCATTTGTTCAAGATAAAATAGAATGGTAGAAACAAGTTAATCACCATGTCCAACCTTTAAGTGTTGAAAGATTAAGCAAAACAAGATTCAAAAGATTCATTTACTATGTTGGCTTTAAACAAATTAGTACAATTTTCATATCCTTCAATTGGACAAAGTGAGGATGATACATTTCAGCATCAAGTACAACCTTCATTGAAGCTATTAGGAGCAACATCCAACCATACAAGTCTCAATTCCAATGCTTGAGCTTTGGTGATATTACTTGAGCTTGAAAAGTTGAACCTTTTTAAGTTTGACATCTAATTTGGAGGATGTTTTGAAGGCTATAATAAAGATCAAATCTTTAGATGGAATATTTAAATAGTGGAGGTATTAACTTAAGGCCATAGGCAATTTTTTTGAAGAATAATAAAATCAATTATCTAAAAATAGAAAATAAAATATATAGCTTTATTAATATAATATATTTTTAATTTTTTATATATATAAAAAAAATTTCAAAGATATAAGCTTCTTTTAGAACTCATCTCTAAAGAAGGGCGTGATGTTAGGGGCATATACTTTGAAGGTTTATAAAACCTTCTAGAATATTTTAGAGCTTCTTAAGTTAATAAAAGTTGATTGAGAAGCTTCTTAATTGATGAAAATAACTCGAGAAGCTTCATAATTAGTGGAAGGAATTCAAGAAGCTTCCAAGTTGGTAGAAGGAGCTCAAGAAGCTTCTTAATTTGATGGAAGATATTCAAAAGCATCCTAGATAGGAATACATGTAGAAATCAAGGCTGAAGAATTCTTCAATCTTGACAATGCATCTCTTAGGGCTCTAACTCACTTTTTTTGGTGTTGTTTGTGTATTCATTGGATTAATTCAAGTTCTTGTTGGTTTCTTATTGAAACCTTCTTCTAATTTAAGTCTCTTATTTTGTATTTTTGTATCTTTGATACAACAAGCTAAATATGTGTCATACTTATAGAAAACTTGTCTTGTAAGTTTGACACATATCTTGCAAATTGGACATGTGTTGGAGGTCTTATAAAATATCACCACATAGCTTTTAAATAGATAGTATATATAGAGACATGAGTAAAGCCTTCTTCACTCTTGTCAACTTCTTTCTTACTTCTAATCTAATTCAAGGATCTTTGTATTTTTTAGGCTTTGGCAATAGCCATTCCAATTTTTTTTTTTTGAATATATATACTTTCTTATTTTTATTTTATCATTTTTATTTGACATAGATTTCACTAGTTTATGCATCTTCTTTCAATTTGTATCTTTGACAAATTGACAAGAATACACATATAATATCAAAACTTTATCTTTTTTGATTAAAAATAAAAAATTCTTTTTTCTTAATAAGATATAAGCATATTAAAAATTATAGATTATTCACTTCTAAATTGATATTATTTTTAGAATTTTTTTTCTTATTCTTAAATATTTTATTCTATAATCAGAATAAATGCTTTTTTTTCTATTGTATTATCATAGCAGAGCTTGTTGAAATGAAGAATGCAATGGCACAAATATAAGAACAAATGAAAAAGTTAATGCTTACAATGCATCAACTCAATATACTACTACAAGAAGCAACAACATTAGCAAGAAGTGAAGATATAGAGATGATCGGAGCTGCTTCAATATTTATACTAAACTATACTACTTCATCTATGATAGAATACTGTTTGAGTATTAAAAAACCAAAAATTAGTTTGCATGAGAAAGTTTGATGGTATAAGATCTAAATTTCAAGGATTCATCAATCAAGTACATTTAATGATTGAATTTCAATTTCAAAGTTATCCAACTCAAAGACCACAAATCAAGTTTATTGGAATATTAATTTAAGATTCTACTTTATCATGATTTTTATCTTTTTTAGAATAATATAATCCAATATTAGATAATTTGGAGGCATTTTTAGTAGAATTTTGATTTATGTATAAAGAATATAATATAATTTATATTGTAACCAATAAGATTTGTATATTACATTAAAACAATCAATCAATGATATTATATGCTTTATAATTTCAATAATTAGCAATTAATATCAAATAGGATGATATTACATTCATTAATTAATTTTTTTTATAGATTATAATATAAAATAAAGAAATTAATGCTCAACTTATCTTATCCTCAAATATTAAGTCAAGTAATTAATTTTGCTATTAAATATGGCAATTGGCTTTTTAAATTTTGATCTGAGAGTCATATAAGAGAGCCGTAACTTTATTATAATATAATGGCAATATTGATATCTTTTTAACATGAATATTTAGAAGTAGAAGATATGCAAATTAGCATGGTACATTTTAAACTTCTTATTGAATAAGAAAAGACTTGTTGCTATTAAAAAAGATTGTGCTTATATTGTAGAGAATCTAAGCATACTACTCAACATTGTCCAAAGAAACAATGCAAGTATAAAATAAAGAGTATGGCTATCAAAGAAGATAAGATATCAAGAAATGAATCTATTCAATTATAATAAGAATTGTGAAACTAAAATCTTATACAATTCCTAATAAAGGTTCTATTCTCTCCTCAAAATCTTTTTTATTTTTATTTTTATAATAAATATTTGTTTAGGACCTAAAAATCACAAAGCCTCTATCTTACTAGATTCAAGAGCCTCAACATGTTTTTTAAATAAAGAGTTTGTTAAAAGACATAGAATATCTTTAATACAAAAAACTAAACTTGTACATATAAAAATCATAGATGGTCATCCATTATCTTTTGGAGATATTACTTATAAAATCTTTCTTATAAATATAATAATAGATGGTCATAATAATTATGTAATCTTTAATATAATTAAATCTCTTTTTAATCTAGTCATTTTAGATTTATCATGGTTAAAAAACTATAATCTTTAAATAGACTAGATTTCTTGTAGACTTGATTTTTTTAGAATATTAATAAGAGTCTTATTAACTAAGTAAAAATTCATAAATCTAGTACAATAAAATCCGTATTTATAGTTACAAAAGCTTTTATGCTTATAACAAAAGAAGTATCACCTTTTGCTATTTATGCTACATTCATTTCTAATGGTAGAAAGATTTTAAGTAGCATTCCAAACCAAAATTAAGATTATCAAGATATTTTTGAAAAAAAAAATATAAATATTCTTTTGAAACATTATCCATATGATTATTCAATCAATTTCAAAGAGAGAATTCAATCTTTATTTGGACCAATCTACAATTATCACAAAATAAATTGATTGAGCTTAAAAAATATATTGATGAGAATTTGACCAAGAATTTTATACGCCATTCAAAATTTCTAATAGGAACTTCTATCTTATTTATAAAGAAAAAAGATGGATCTCTACAGATGTGATTAGATTATTAAAGGCTCAATAAGATTACTATTAAGAATAAATACCTTCTACCTTTGATATCTAGATTTCTTGATCAAATGAATTAAACTAAGATCTACATAAAAATAAATCTATAAAGAGCATACAATCTAGTGTGTATTAAAAAAAGAAATGAATAAGAGATTGCATTTCAAATAAGGTATGAATATTTTGAATATATTGTTATGCCTTTTGGACTCAAAAATACATTAGTTACTTTTAAACATCTCATGAATGATATTTTTTATGAGTTCCTACATAATTTTATTGTCTGTTACTTAAACAATATTTTATTTTATTCTAAGAACATAGAAAAGTATAAATTACATATTCATTGTGTGTTATAAAAATTTAGAGATATAAGATTGTATGCTAAGATGGAAGAGTGTATTTCATACTTCTTAAATTGACTTCTTAGGATACATCATTTTGAATGATGGTCTCAAAATGGATCCTAAGAAAATCCAAACTATCAAAAATTAGAAGATTCTAAGAACAACAAACAATGTGTAATGCTTTTTGAGATTTACAAATTATTATCAAATCTTCATCAAGAAATTTTTTCAAATTACAACTCCACTTATATACTTAACTTGTAATGATAAACTCAAATAGAATAAAGAAGCAAAAGCATCATTTGAAGCTTTGAAAATAATTTTTACTTTTATAAAAATCTTATATTATGTTGATTTTTTTAAAATATTTTTTTATAGAAACAAATGTATCAAACTTTGCTTTTGATGTGATATTATAACAAATGGGAGCATATGACAAACTCCACCTAATAGCTTTCTATTCTAAAACATTTTTGATAGTAGAAATCAATTATAAAATCTATAATAAAGAACTTCTTGGAATTGTGGATTCTTTTTAAAAATGGTATTATTATCTAAAAGGCGCTTCTAGTCCAATCACCATTATTATCTTGTGATTTGGCTACCATGTGAAAATATTGTATATATATATATTTAATATATAATTTATTATACAATTAAATAAGAGCTATATCAATGGATTTTTATTAATTAAAAAATATAATTAGATTATTAGTTTAGAATGGATCTATTAAAAGAGCTATTATTGAGATTTATATAACCTTATTTTTTTTATAGTGACTTTTGAAGTTAATATTATATTGATAATAACTTTTATAAATCTTGAGTCACCTTTATTAGATATTGGTGATCTTAGAGATCTTGTTTATTTTTTTTATTTGATATTTAGAATACTTATTATATAATTTTTATAAAAAAAAAGGATTGAAAATGGATTATTAGTATAAAAAGGAATAATTAGGCCATCTAAGTAGATGAATGGAGATGGATGATAGAAGTCTCTATTCCTATTAATCAAAAGTCATGCCCAATAGGCTTCAAGGAGGTTGTCTAAAGGCTTATTAGGAATTAGGATTTATTTTTCAAGAAGATTTAAAAAATTAAAGGCTAGGATTAATAAGCTTGGATTTTTAGCTATAATTTTGATATAAAATTTATATGATTTAGATCTTTTATGAAGGAGATATAGGCACTCGAAGTTAAGATGTTAAAATTATATCTACTATCACTCCTTTAGATATAACTTGCATGTATAGAAAGCAATAGAAGATCAATGATCAAAATTAAAAAGAAAACTTTCTTAACTATACTTTTTATATATATTTTCATGAAATCCAAACCAGAGTAAAGAAGATATTGGGAGTTGAAATCAGTGCTTGTAATCTAAAAGAAATAAGTGATTCTATTTAATTAGTGGTTGTATTTTGAACCATATCTTATGTAATTTGAAAATTTTTTTATTCAAAATTTTTAAGAGTATGTATATTCATGCTATAAAAATATGTGTAAAAATTTTGTGGCATTAGAATTTTGAATTTGTGAGATATGAAGAAAATAATGCTCAAATATCTATAAACTATGGTTTTAAGTACCTACTAGGATTTTTAATATATCAAAAAATTAGAATTAATTCTATGGTTGAATTTCTTTTGAAGTAAAATTTAAAAATATAATCTATATTTTAAAAAAATTTGATAGAAATTGAATGGCTAGGTCAAGAGTTATTGAACTTTAATGTTTGAGAAGAGATAAATCATTATAGGTGAATAAGCTATTGAAGATTTTTGTTGCAATTTCAACCTTTTATACAAATTAAAGGGATTTTTTAAGAGCCAAGACTTTATGGAGGTAGAAAAAATAAATTTATGGAGCTATAATAAAATTTTGATGTAAAGATGAAGTTTTGGAAGGAAATTATGGATTTTTCTTGAAAGTTATTAATAATTTAACATATTATCAACTAATTGATTATAATATTATTAAATATATATATATATATATATATACTATAGAAGGTCTTTATATATAAACCTATTTAAATATAAGAGATTTTTACTAGTATAATTTTTCTTTTATAATATCATTACGTTATTTATTCTTTTTATTAATGACATATCGCTTATTGAAATCTTGTCAATAAATTATAAGTAAATTTTCTATAACTAAGTATCTAGTATATTTTTAGATTGAAGATTATACCATAGAACATTATATATACAGATTATAAGAACCTTGAATATTTCATATCAATAAGCATATTGAATCATCGTCAAGCTTGTTGGAGCATGTCTTTGTCAAGATTTGAGTTTACCATCACTTATCGGCCAAAAAAACAACAAGGTCTATTTGATGCCTTCTCTAGATGTTCTTATCTTGTACCAAAAGAAAGAAATTTAACTTTTGATCAACAAAGAATAATATTCTTGAAGCCAAAGCAATTTTATTTTTGAGCAATGAAATCAATATTAATTATTGATTCAACTTTTTTCAAGCAAATCCAATCAATTATGTCTTCAAACCCTCTTGTTTATGGTATTAAAAATAATTTATTTAGCTCTTATGATACTTCCAAGTTTGAATTAAAAAATAATCTATTTTATTTTGAATGATACTTATATATTCCAGAAGATGAAGTACAACTACATGCTCTTGAAACTTATCACAACTTCTCTACAATAGGACATTTTGAATATAACAAGACTTTGGAACTAATATCAAAAGATTTTTGGTGGCCTCAAATGTGGAAGGCTATTAAAGAGTTTGTACATTTATACAACATTTTTTTAAGATAAAAAATTCCTTATTATTGATCTTATGGACTTTTTCAACCATTACATACACCAAAACAATCTTGGTCTTCTGTTTCTATGGATTTTATCAAAAATCTTTCAAATTTAAATTCATATGATTTTATATTTGTAATTGTAGATTGTTTTATCAAGATAGAATATTTCATATTATATACAAAATCTATTATAAGTGAAGAAATAAATAAATTCTTCTTTGAAAATATCTATCACTATCATGGATTATCAAAGAATTTTATATCAGATACAAGGACATAATTTATATAAAGATTTTAAAAAATCCTTTTTAAAATATTGAAGGTGGACATAAAATTATCTTCAGCTTTCTATCTTTAAATTGATGGATAAATAAAATGAATAAATTAAGGTTTGGAGCAATATTTGAGGTGTCCATCAACTATCATTAAGATGATTAGACAACTCTTTTGCCATTGGTAGAGTTTGCTTACAGTAATTCAATACATTCTTCTACTCAAAAAACTCCATACTTTATAAATTATAATTATTATCTACAATTTGATATTTTTTACTTCTCAAAAGCTGATAGTCTTATAACAAAAGACTTAATAAATCAATTATTAGAGCTACATATAACAATGAAAGTACAATTAAAAAAAGCTCAAGAACAAAAAAAGATCAATGCGGATGTCTATCATAAGAAACAGCTTCAATTCTATATGAATAATAAGATATGATTATTTCATCATAATATCAAGATTATTTATTCTTGTGACAAGATAGATTATTATAGGCTTGAACCATTTCCAATTGGTAAATAGATCAATCTAGTTGCTTATCAATTATACTTATTAAAATCTTTGAAGATCCATCATATATTCCACGTATCACTATTTGAGTCATATAAGATAATGGATATATAAAGAAGAAGACAAATGCCATTATCTCCTATAGAAATAGACAATAAAAAAGAATTTGAAATAGAAGAGGTTTTAGATTCAAAATGGTGTCAAAATCAATTGAAATACCTTGTACATTGGTATAGATATGATATTAATGAATGTACATAGAAGCCATTTAAGAATCTAACAAATACATCAATAAAAGTCAATTTGTTTCATTAGCAACATCTATCAAAACCAAGATGAAGAGTCAAAAAAATCTTTGCTATAAAATAAAACAAATTTAATAGAGATTTTATTCTATCTTGTATCATTATTTGTTATTTCTTTGAATTTTCTAGTGCTAAAATAATGGAGAATCAATGATTAGCAAATTTAGCTCAAGAGCTATTGTTTGCTGATTTATTAGATAAGACATTATGATTATCACAACTTTCAAATTAGACACATGTTGGAGGTCTTATAGAATACCATTGTTGTATAACGTATTGTCCTATTTGGAAATGCACCGCGCACCTGGCTGTAGAAGGTGAAGTTGCAGTTCACATATATCAATGACCCTTAACAAGTATTATCCGTATACAAAAAATATGATTTGAATATCATGACAAGAGTGTTTGAATCAATGTAAAGTGCTTAAAAATATTCTTTTTGATAACTTCTTTTGCATATAAACTCCAATTGCTTATTACTTGTTACAATCAAGCAACTAAGAGTCTCTTTACAAATCTTAACTTTAATCAATGAATTTCAATAAGCTATGATTTTTAATCTAACAATCAATTTAATGTGAAACTTTCCACACAAATGAAAATACAAGCCTTCTATATGTTTAAAAAGTTTCAATCCAATCCAACTTACAGATTATGGAAAATTTATCAAAACGTGCACTGATGTCACTTGGCCATTGACTTGAAAGTTAATATAGAAGCCCCAGCAACAATTTCTCCTTTTATAATTATTAACTCCAGCTAAAATTTGGTGTGTAGTTCCATCTTCAAGACTTCCAAAATTGTGCCAATTTTCTCCTTGATCCAATTATCAGATCTGAAGATATTGCAGAAATCCCAACCAACCCTAAATTGTCAATTTCCAATACTTCTTTGTATTAAAGACTGAATAAATTCCGAATGCACCATTAGATTGCTACAATTTTTCACTCAATCTTAGAACATTCAATTTAATAAAAAATTGTAAAAGATTGCACCATTCTAAGATTGAGTGTTCTAAGATTGAGTGAAAAATTCTTATTAAAACGTTTCTTGCAGCTTCTATTCTCAAAAAATCAAGAGTATCTGTAGCAGAGTCTGAAGTATTGTTTCTTACATCTACAAACTCAAGACCTAAGACATGTATAAGATTAGAGCCTTTTGTCTTCACTTTTGTTCCATTGATGACTGTATGATTTATTCTTTTGATGCCACATATTTGTATGGAAAATATAATGTCTTTAATTATATTATATACAAACATTTGTGCATCCTTCTTTATTGTTGCACCTTATATTGATATGTCTATTATATGCTCAAATTCTAGAGATATTAGAGCTTGAATGTCCTTGCACTCGTTTATGAACTCTGCTATCCTATCTCTTATTATCTTCAGGCTTATTTTATATGCTTTCATCTTATCATTGTTGATTAACATTCTAAACACAACTCCTTCATTATTGCTAGGAAGAGCTTTATAGAGACCATGCTTCTCTGCTATAGGATACCACCAATAGTCTAATTTATGCTCGATATAATAAAAAGATGTTATATTTGCTATTGTAAGATGTACAAAGTGTAAAGGGTCTATCTCTCTTATGACACTTATAATTGATGTACAATACTTAAATGAGCAATTTAGAATTGATTCTAATCTGGGTATTCCTTCAACCACTTCTACAACTGTTGTGCCAACATAATGAAATGAATTAAGTGCTATCTGAGTTGTCGATTGTCCAATGGACTGTGATGCTATGATGCCTATAGCTTGTCTAGGACATATTTGAGACTGTGAATATCTCATTACAAATATCTTCTTTTCATCATCATTAAGTCTCTAAAAATAGTGACAAGACTTCTTTGTACATGCTTCCTTTACATGAGATAGGAGAGGGGCATGCACTATCAATTCATCGATAGATATATTGATTGTAATATTAGTTCAACCTTCCTTAAGATTGTTTTACACGCAAGCTCCTTTACAAGTATTTGCACTCATTTAAGTGTAGAAATAGTAGGCTTTGATATGACTGAACTAAAAACTCAACTTGAAGACATTAGAGTCCAACTTAGTTGGAGTCTGTGTCAGAATTTCATAGCAAATGTGATACATGAAACATCAAGACTTGACAAACATATAGATACCATAAATCATGTTGCATAATATATCTTTCAGTCTGTTAATCTCTCGATCAACATAGGACCTGCTTCTAAATCCATTAGAAGCGATGCAGAGACATGCCAGAAGATCCTCCAAAGCGATATCGTGAAGTAAATATATCCATATATAGAAATCTAACTTAACTATCTTTTCTTCAAAATTTTATTAAGTTCTTTCTTTCTTCTTACCAATCTAAGTTTTTATATAGTTGGAAAAAATTTCTCACTTTCTTTCTTTTTCTTTGGCTAAAATTTTACCTTATCTTTAATCTTAACTTTAACTTTGATTTAGCCTTGAAACTTTCTTTTATTTCTTTTTATCTTTTTTCCAATCTTAGGTTTTAGTAGATTCAGGGTTATATTTATAGATATGAGGAGTTTTAACTTTGAGATTGAATTTAGGATTTTACCAAGAATAAATAGAGGTTTGGATGTCAATAGACGGCTACCATTAATAATGCTGACTTGGAGGATTAGATTTGGGATTTCTATAACTTTAAACTATTAATTATTGACTTGGACTTTGAAGACCTTGGCTATGACTTCTTTGACGAGCTTGGAAGAAAAAAAGACGGGATTTTTTGGCAAATCTAAGGGAGTATTCAAAGAGAGCGTCTTCTTGGCATGAGTTTAGGTGGTAGAAACGCATGATTTAGAGCTTAGATGAGAGAGATATGCTTGTTTGAACTTAGGCTACTAATATGACACCTACTATCACTTTTCTAGGTATATTAGAAGTTTTAAGATACTAGCAAGAAATCAGGAAGTTGGATTAGAAACCAGACTTCAAGCTATACATTTTGCGTCCACAAATTGATAGAAATAAGTCCATATTGAGTGAGATATGGCTAGTTAAACCCAGCAAACTAAACTAGGGTTTTGAAGAAGTTAGATAAATAGAAGGGTTTGCTTTAAGCTAGAACTTGAGTTTCAAGATGAATTTGAAGCTTATTTTTTGTGTACATATCACTTATACTATAAAGAGTCTATGTCTAAAATCTCATATCAATTGAGACTTTGATTAGGGAATAATGGCAAATTTGTTCTCAGGTGTCTAGGGTTTTGACTTTTAAAAGTACCTAATAAGGATTTGGTGATATCTAACGATCGGCAATGAATTCATGGCTTAAAAATTATTTAACAATGGTCAAAGATATGAATTATGTTTTTCCAAATTTTGAGCTTATTTGAACAGCTAGATCTTAAAATATGAATTTTTAAGTTTTTGGTTGGGATTTGACTTTCAAAAGTATCTGCCAAGGATTTGGTAATATCTAATGATCGGCAATAAATTCACAGTTCAAAAATTATGTGACAAAGATCAAAGATATGAATTAAGTTTTCCCAAATTTTGAGCTTATTTAAATAGTTAGATCTTAAATTACAAATTTTCAAGTTCCTGGTTTGGTTTTTACTTTTAAAATTACTTGCTAATATTTTGATGATATCTAGTGATTCGTAATGAATTCACGATTGAAATTTTTTGTGAAGATGACTAAAAAAGTGAATTCTATGTTTCCAAAATTTGAACTTAGTTAAACGGCTGGATTTGGATTTATAAATTTTCAAGCTTCTAGTTTGTTGATTTATTACATGCATGGTTTTGTGACTATAAAAGAGAAATTTAAGAAAGTTTGTGTATATTGGATCCAACTTGATTGTAAAGAGGGACCTTGCATCTATCCAAAGCGGACTTTTGCCACGATAGTGGCTCAAACAAGGGCAAGAAGTATTCTCTTCTAAGAACCGTTAATTCTAAGTTATATAAGAGATACATGAACATGATGTTAAAGTCAAGCCAAGACCAAGATAAAGCTAAGCAAAGACAGATAGACACCTTTTGTAACTTTGTCAACATAAAAAAGTAGTAGAGAAAGTCATCAGCTAAAACCATGTTACGACCTATCAAAGACATGCTAAGGGTATATGTGGACTTAAATAGTAAACTTATATTTGAAGAGTTTGGAGATAAGTTGGTGGTTGTTGGCTACCAATATGGCAATGACATGTAGGTATTATCAAAGGCAGATGTAAGACTATGTGACATAAACGGGTGGAAGTACATATTAAAGGAATAAAAAAAAAACTTTTTTTTATGGACTTTTTGTTAGCAAAAGAAATATTAACTTCTATACCTGACCTTGAGTTATAAACCTTCCATTGTTTTTGGCATATAAGCTCTGTATACTACCCTCTAGAGATAAGCTTTCTAATATAGTATCTAATGTTATTCATTTTCCTTGTTTAGACAAATTTGTAGACATGTACATTCTAAGCAGTCTCAATGCCGAAGACAATGATGACTGACCATTCTTTACTGTGATATCTATGGTATCCGCTCCTTGACGCTTCAATATACTCAAAAGTTTCTTAAAAGATTGTGTGACGTCCCTAGGAGCACCAAAAGAATTTGTCCTCTCTTGATACTTCTTTATAATTCTTCCATGGAGAAACTTATCAAGGAATTTTATAACAAGAGATTCAAAGTCAAAGCCATTGATATTGATAACACTATTGCTATTATGTAGCTCCTTAAGAAGTTATAAATATGTTCTTGTTTACAACTTAGGATACAACATATTTAACCTTTTCTTTAGATAAGATCCTTTCTGGGATGTACGCAACAATATCCTTGCTTGAACTTTCAACTTTTTGCTGTGTCTGTTAAGGTGGAGGTTGTGAAGGTACAGAAGACACTTACATGGTCTTTTGAATATACATGGGTGTTAGCATTATTGTCTTGCATTTAGTATCTATTATAATAATATTAATTATACAAAGTGGTTGAGAGATCTATAGAAATGTCTAAAAATCAGTGATATTCTAAAAGAGAGAAGAATGTTAGTAACATCTATTTCTTCATTGTCAGAGACTTATACATAGAAGATAGCAAGCACTCGTCATATGACATGAACCTGTTCTCATCAAGCTTATTTCTTCCTTTTAGTTTAAATCCTATGCCTTCCATTCGTGTAATGAGATTGTCAACATCTACTAACTTCTTTGTTTGGTCTAACATAATTGTGTTAGGAACGTGTATGTACATATTGTTATCATTGTTAAGCTTAATCATATATGCTTTAGACACGTACTCCTTGTTGTATCTTGGACTGAGAAATTCTATAATATTCTTCTTGGACATTACAATGTATAAGAAGGTACAAGCATATTTATTAGAATATATTCTCTCAATTACTTTGATGAACTTATTAATATCGATAAGCTCTATACAAAAGAAGCATGATATTATTGTTATAGACTTATTAAACTGTCTTAAGTACTCAACCTTTGTCTATATTACAATCACCTTCTTATTGCTCCGAAGTCTCTCTTTGAACTTTATGACATTTATATGAGAGGATTCAATACAAGTAACAGCAATGTAGTGACTCCATTTCTTTATGTCCCCACCAAAGCCTAATCCAACATCTAGTAGGTGACCACCTCCTTGCTTCAACAACTTCTTCTTTATATTATTATGGTAACACCTCATTATAGACACTATTAGGCCCTTGAGCGTAAAAAGAACATCCATGTCGTCTTCTTCCTTTGCTAGTTTCTTGATTCTCTCTATCACGGCAATAGAATTGGGATATATTTTGTCTTTTTTTTTTCTTAACAAAATTAAGATCTCTTTAGAATTTATTATAAACTCTGATATAACATTGTCCTTGGATTTTACATCTCTAAATGTTACTTTAAACTCAAAGTCAATATTGCTTCCTTGACTATATGCCATTAGAATCTCTTGACTGTAGAGAAGGTCTATAGTCTTTTGAAGCTTCCATCTCATAATTGGATAGAAATATGATGAAGCATATGTATATATAAGACCATCGTATTTGCCTCCTCACATCTTCTTATCTAGTATCTAGTGGTATTTAGAAAAGATGTCAAAAGTTCTAAACATGAAGTGCTTCTTAGCTACAACAAGTCTGCTTCCAAGACACTTATTAAACAACAAACACATCTGAGGTATCATCTCTAGTCTTTGTTATAACAGCTTAGTTGTAATTGCTATTCTATTTAATATCATTATATCAAATGTATAATATACACTATCTACACATTCTGTATCCAGAGCTATAAAAAGGTCGTGACTATACATGTTCACTGTGATAAAATCTTCTCGGTTGTTTGTTGATATAGTATACATCCTTTCTTTGTAGTAGGCAAGAAGGACCATGTACCATTGAGCTTTAGAGCCATAGATACATCTAGTGAGTATGTTTTAATGAGGTTTCTAATCATCATATCAATAGGTTTTGAAAACTTATAATTAAAGAGATCAAGACTAGGTATGACGCTTTTGATTTGCTTGCACAACTCAAGACTTGTAAAAGATCTGATGTGTTCCATGACATGTTTCATCAGCTCTATGTCACAAGTATTGTCTTGCACCTCTAATTCAATCTCATAATGGATTTTGCTATTACAAGTAATCTTTGTAGCATCAATCCTGAAACCATTATAGAGCACAGTATTTCTCTTGTTATGCTTCTGAGCTTTTAGAGCCATTCCTCGTTGTTCATGATACTCTCTCTTAAGAGACAATACAATCTTTGCATTGAACTTGGGGACGATCTTAGAACATATTTTTTCTTTGAAAAAAAGCCCGAGCCTATCTGTCTGATTGTGACAGTGTTATAATCTTTTAAAGAGTATAGAATCTCTTTTGTCAAAATAGTGCTATTGACTTTTGAGACCTTTAGGAATTCATCTTCTACCATATCTTATAGCTTGATATTTATCTCGTAGTCGTATTCCTTGGGAGACTTTGATCTTAAATTATTTCTGGATTTTATTAATTCTAATAGTAGATCTATTACGACCTTACCTGTAAGATAAAGTTGAATGTTGAATCTATATGTACCTCATTGTACAATTCACTTATAATAGTACCATCGATAAGTTTGTTCCATCATATTGTCAAGTACATACTAATCAGAACCTTCTAAAATATTCTAAAAGATTTTTAGAACTCTCTAGAATCTTTCAGAGCCTTCTTACATCTTCTTAGTTGGTAGAAGTTGCTTGAGAAGCTTCGTAGTTAGTAGAAGTTGCCTGAGAAGCTCCCTAGTTGATGGAAGCTGCTTGAGAAGCTTCTTAGGTAGGAGTATATATTGGAGTCAACGCTGAAGAGTTCTTTAGTCTCAGCAACACATCTCTTGGAGCTCTAGCTCACCTCTCTGGTGTTGTTTTTGTACTCATCTGATTAATCCAGTTCTTGCCAATTTTTCTTGAACTTCTTGTTTAGACTTCAAGTTTATATTCTGTGTCCGTAATATTAATCCAATTCCTGCCAGTTATTCTTGAACTTCTTGTTTAGACTTCAAGTCTATATTTTGTGTTTGTGACAGTTTATCAAGACTGGTATCATCTTAGATATCAGAGTTAGTTCCTTCTTGTTGGAGTGTGGATTACCCCTCTTCTTAAAGGTACACTAGTGTTTTAGAAGTTGCGGATTACTCTCCTCTAAGCTGATATCTTTTCTGTTATAATATTGGAGTCTTATTCTTGTTGAAGAGAGTGGATTATCCCTCTTCTTGAAGGTCTTAAGGCATTTTAGAGGTTGCGCAGTACCTTCTTCTAAACCAATATTTCTTCCTTGTAGAAACAATTACTTCTTTTCTTTTAGAATAGTTGGAGGTGGAGACATTAATATGAGTCAAAGTTTGGAGTCCAAGATGGATGCCATTATGAATGCTCTTGCTATGTTATCACAGAGAACTACGATGATGGAAGGAGTCTTTGCAAGACTTCATAATGAAGGAGCATCTGGAATAGCACAATCTAGGTTTTATCAGCCTCGAGCTTCTGCACCAAAAGAAGTAGTGTTATCTATGGTTTAATGAGAACCATTGCTTCCACAACAAAACGAGCCTCAAATTAGCCTTCTACACAAGTTTGATGGCACACGCTGTCGTAGTAGAAAGAATCTGCCTCAAGAAAGCGCTGGGCTTCTGGCTGCCACTACTTACTCAAGCAAGTTCCAAGTATAATAAAAACCCCCAAATTTTTATAAAAGACATCTTCATAGGGCTATTACATCCAATACATAAGCCTAATTTCCTCAAACCACTCAAAACATAACAAAATACTCTAAACCCTCATTCTCCCATAGGAAGGGAATTATTTCCAAACTTCAATAATCCATAACTTTTAATCCAACCGTCCAAATCTACTCCAAATTTACATAAAGTACTGATATATTCTTCACAACTACCACCACAAATTTCAACTATTGATTCATTATCAATCTTTAGATATCGCCAAAATCCTAGCAGTAGTTTTAAACCCTTATTTACAAACACTTGTGTACTAAATTCTTCATATCTCACAATCTAAAAGTCTAAATGATATGAAACTTTGATGTATAGCTTTTTAGCATAATAATACACCTTCTTAGAAATTTTTAGAAAAATACTCATCCAAAAACTTAAGATATGGCAAATCCCATCACTATCAATAAAACAGCCTACTTATTGCCTTAGAATTCAATCTGCTATCTTTGACTCTCAATAACTCCTTCTTCTAAACTCCAAATGTAGTAATTCTTCCACATCGAATATAGAGCTTGAAATCCTTTCTCTAGCCGCACCTCCCGATCTCCAAAAGCTTTCATACAACTCCTTCAATCCTCAAAAGAGTGATAGTATGTCTCAGATTGACACTTTATCTTCAAATGGCTATAACTTCTTTATCCTAACTCCAAACCCTCTAATTTTTGTACACAAATTGTATCCCAAATCCTAAAATTTACAATCCTAGCTTTTGATTTCCTAATGGCCTCCTTGAAGTCGCCAAAACCCTTGTTAAGATCATGGGCAGCCTCCTCAAAGCCCATTGAGCATGGTATTCGACCAATAGGGACGAAGGTTGCCATTCCTTGCCTTCATCCGACCATGCCTTCATTTCATCCCTCCCAATTAGCCTCCTACTAGCTTATATTTTCATCCTTAGGCTCCCACCTTCTCTCAAGGTTTCATACTAATCATTTAGATCTTATAAATTTTAAATACCATTATCAAAACAAGTAAAAATAAAATAAAGTTTCTTCTATCAATTTCTTTAATTTATTTTACTAACCAATATAACACATATCTAAATCTATAAATATATTATGTATTTTGAGTAGATTTTACATATTGTAAGCAATTTCAGTACAGCAATGCTCCAAGTTTTGAGGTTTTGTCAATCAAATCAAGTTAATAACAGCTCTACAATCTGAACGTTATCCGACGGAGGAATCACGCATTGGATTGGTTGGAACTTTGCTTATAAGACAAGCTCTATCGTGGTTTGCTTCTCTTTTTGAAAAAGGATCACCGATTTTGAACAACTTTGAGACTTTTTTGGAGGCATTTGCGGAAGCATTTGGCGAGCATGACAAGGGTTGGTGGGCTACAATAAAAATTTGATCGCTACGACAAGGGACTCGCTTTGCATCAGTCTATGCATCGGATTTCAGGCAATTAGCATGCAACATCAACTGGGATGAAGAAGCATTGATGAGCCAATTCTATTGGGGTCTAAAGGACGATGTGAAGGATTTTTTGTTCTCTTCCTGATCCACGAATGTTCAACGAAGCCATTAGCCAAGCTGTGAAGTGCGATAACCGCCTATTTCAATGTCGTCAAGACCAATACTTCAGACAATATACAAGTCGTCACGACACAATTATATCGACAAGTAGCCTAAATTCACAATCAGAGACACAGGACATGCAGATTGATGCGATATGTGTCAAATTCCTTACTTTAGAAGAAAAGAAGCAGCGTATGGAGAAAGGTTTGTGCTTTTATTGCGATGGAAAAGGCCATAGAGTTGAAAACTGTCCGAAGAAGCAAAATAGACGTAGCATCAAGAATAGAGGTACATTTATTCAGGAAAACGAGGATGCCTAGCCACAATAGGAACCATGCGGTTGGACAAATCAAAACTAGGTTCCTCTCTTTCCACTCAACCTGCCCGTTGTTTTACAATTCCTTTGTCTTTTGGTCCTTAAAAACTAAAAATCTTAGCCTTATTAGATTCAGGAGCATCTGCTTATTTCTTAGACCAAGAATTTGCCAAACGTCACAAAATTCCCTTAATACAAAAATTCAAACATGTTCACGTAGAAGTAATAGATGGACGACCTTTATTATCTGGTAGTGTCATCCATGAATCAAAGCCTATAGAAGTGGCATTTAAAGACCATAGTAGTTATATTATTTTCAACATTATTAGCACCCCGTCAAATCCTGTTATTCTTGGTCTTTCTTGGTTGAAAAAATATAATCCATCCATAGATTGGAGGTTGTGGAGGGTAACATTTCCCATAGAACAACCTGAGGACAAGCTTGGAAGAAGACCCCAAACCAAAAAATTCTTGTTCATTGGAGCAAGAACATTTGTAAGATCGTGCAAGGAAGACACACCATTGGTCATTTATGTGACTCTAACTAGTGGAGAGCAGATTTCAACAGTAGGTATTCCAGAACAATACAAGGATTTTCAAGACGTGTTCCAAAAGAAGAATGCTGACATGCTACCAGAATATCGATCATATGATTGTGCCATAGAATTACAAAAAAGAGCACAATCGCCTTTTGGCCCAATCTACAACCTATCGCAAATAGAGTTGACTGAGTTGCGGAAATACATTGACAAGAACCTAGCCAAGAACTTCATTTGTCATTCAAAGTCGCCACTTGGGGCACCAATCTTGTTTGTAAAGAAGAAAGATGGCTCACTATGGATGTGCATGGACTATCGAGGTCTTAATAAGATCACAAAGAAGAATCGCTATCTATTACCTTTGATCTTTAGTCTTCTGGAATAACTTGGACATGCAAAGATCTTTACAAAGATCGATCTAAGAAGAGCTTACAACCTTGTGCAAATCAAAGAAGGAGATGAATGGAAGATAACTTTTCGTACAAGGTATGGCCATTTTGAATATAATGTCATGCCATTTGGTCTTACCAATGCTCCTGCGGTCTTTCAACATATAATGAACTATATTTTTCAAGAATATCTAGACGATTTTGTTGTCATCTATTTGGATGATATCTTGATATTTTCCGAGAACGAAGAAGAAAATAAGAAGCACATTTGTTTGGTACTCAAAAAACTACGCAAGCGAGGATTCTACGCCAAGTTAGAGAAGTGCTTATTTCACCAAATTGAGATGGAGTTTTTAGGGTTTGTTGCAACTACAGAAGGCTTGAAGATGGATCCCAAGAAGGTGGAAGCAATTGTGTCTTGGGAAGTTCCAAAAACGGTTAGAGACGTAGAATGTTTTCTCGGCTTTGCTAACTTCTATCGGATCTTCATCAAGAATTATTCTCAAGTTGCTGCTCCATTCACTCGATTAACATGTAAGGATAAGCTGGAATGGGGACCTCTAACAAAAAAAGCATTTCAAAATCTTAAAATGGCATTTATTACGGCTCCAATCTTGTTACACCCAAATTTTGCAAAGGCTTTTTATTTGAAAATTGATGCTTTGGATTTTGCTTTAGGAGCCGTACTTTTGCAGATAAGCATCGATAATAAGCTTCATCTGGTTGCATTCTATTCAGGGAAGTTTTCTGTGGCTGAGATCAACTACAAGATTCATGATAAAGAATTCCTTGTTATAGTGGATTCTTTCTAAGAGTGGCGTCACTTCTTCAAAGGAGCTGCGCATCCGATGACCGTTGTCGTATGACGTGGCCTTCTATCTGGGAATACACTGAGTACCTGGCTGTAGAGAGTTTATTTAAAATTTGATGGCAAAATCCAATAGGTTGTTTGTCCTCAATAAAAAGGACAAATAATACAAAATTTCACAAAAGAGAAGTTATAAATATAAACTCTCTTGTATTCAAGTAAGTTTGTACAAAAAAGGTTCAAATTTCCACAAAAACCCTTCAAAACTTTATTCACCTGCAAGGACTTATTTCTTGCTAAACTTTAGAGTCTAATAACTCTTGATTCAACTATTCAGTTTCTATAAAATTTAATTCAAAGTGTAGATAATCTTCTTAAGTTTCATTATAAGAAAAAATCATCTATAAATTCATTTCTAATCGTCTGATATCTCAAAAGACCTAGCAAGAGCTTAAAACCCTAGCTCAGAGACACCCGAGCACTATTTTTCTTATATCTCACAAAACATAAATTCCATTATCACAAAATTTTTGTACATAGTCTTGTGACATAAACATATATACTCTTGAAATTTTTGAACCAAAAATCTATGAAATTGTCTAAGATATAGCTCAAAATGTATCCCTTATGTAAGCAGGTCACTTACTGCCTTTAAGTTTGTAAGTACTGACTTCAACTTCCAATATCTCATTCAGTCTAGCTTAGATTTTATCGAGCTATACATAGAAAGTGTAGTTGTAAAAGTGCTCTCCCAAATCCCAATCGCCGATCCTTGATTGCTTTCTGTATGTGCAAGTTATATCCAAATGAGTAATAGTAGGTTCAAAATCAACACCTTAACTTTGGGCGCCTATAACTTCTTCATAAAAAGTACAAATCACACAAAATTTGTACCTAAACCAGATCCAAAAATCTAAACCTTATGATCCTAGCCTTTGATGTTTGACTCCCTTCAAAAAAAAACCCTAACTCCTAATAAACCCTTGGGCAGCCTCCTTAAAGCCCATTGGGCATGATTTTTGGCCAATTAGAATAGAGATTTCTATCATCTACCTCTATTCATCCACATGGATGGCCAAACTACCCTTTTTATACTAAAATCTCTTTTCTAACCTTTCTTCTTATAAGATTTACATACTTGGTGCTTTAAGCACCAAATAAAAGAAGTAAATAAGATCTTAAGGATCACCAATGTCTAATATAGGTGACATAAGATATATACAAGTTACTATCAATATAAAATTAACTTCAAAAGTCACAACTAAAAGAAAATAAGGTCATATAAATCTTAATAATAATCTTTTTAATAGATCCTTTCTAAGCTAGCAACCTAATCACATCCTATAACGAATAAAATCCACTGATATGACTTTCATTTAGCTAAGTAATAAATTGTATATTAAATATACATGTATAATTTTTTTACGTAGTAGTCGAACCACAACACGACACCATATATATGGATCACAAGAATCTGGAGTACTTCATGTCGGCTCGGGTTCTTAATTGTCGTCAAGTTTGATGGAATATGTCGCTATCTAGGTTTCACTTCATTATTACTTATCAGCTTGGAAAGCACCAAGGACTATCCGATGCCTTATCAAGAAGATCATATCTTGCGCCGAAGATTAGAGAAGCAACGCTTGATCAACAGTGTACGACATTGTTAAAGCTAGAGCAATTCAAGATCTGTGTTGCTGTTGTGCCAATTGATGTCGACTTCCTCAACTAAGTACATGCTGCAACCATTGAAGATTCAATAGTCCTTGATATCAAGCAGCATATTAATGATGACAAGTTTAAGGTTGAAGGAGATCTCTTATACTTTGAAGAGCGACTGTATATCCCAAAAGGGCCAGCACGACTTCGAGTCCTTCAATCTCGTCATGACTTTTCAACTGCGGGACATTTCGGATTCAACAAGAGCTTGGAACTCATTTCTCGAGATTTTAGGTGGCTCCAAATATGGAAGGATGTGAAGGATTTTGTCCTCTCTTATGACATTTATTCAAGATCCAAGAATCCTCGACATCGCCCTTATAGACTTCTACAGCCATTGCCCATTCTGTGTCGTCCAAGGTCTTCAGTTTCTATGGACTTTAATACAGATCTGCCGCCATCGAATTCATTTGACAGCATCTTTGTTGTGGTGGATCGACTTACCAAGATGGCACATTTTATCCCTTGCAAGAAGACATCGTCAAGCGAAGACTCAGCAAGGCTCTTCTTTGATAATGTGTATCGATATCATGGTCTATCAGATGATATTGTGTTGGATCGAGGAACCTAATTTGTATCAAAGTTTTGGAGATCTTTTTTTAAGATATTGAAGGTGGACATCAAGCTTTCTTCAGCATTCCATCTTCAAACGGACGGCCAAACGGAATGGGTGAATCAAGTTTTGGAACAGTATTTACGATGCAGCATCAACTATCAGCAAGATGATTGGATTGTATATCTATCGCTAGCCGAGTTTGCATATAATAATATCCTTCATGGATCGACTCAAAAAACACCATTCTTTTCCAACTATGGGTACCATCCGAAGCTTGATCTATTGAGTCCACCAATGAATAACAATCCAGCAACTGAAGGATTGGTGCAACAGCTATCAGAGCTTCAAACCACATTGAAGCTTCAATTACAAATTGCCCAAGAGTCTTACAAAGCATCCGCGGATAAATTTCGGAATCACGCACCTAATTTCAAAATTGGAGATAAAATATGGCTGCTTAGACGGAATATCAAGACCAAGCGGCCATGTGATAAATTGGACTACTAGAGATTGGGACCATTTGTTATCCAAAAGTAGATCAATCCTGTGGCGCACTGCTTAGAGTTACCAGCTGCTATGAAGGTACACCCTGTCTTTCATGTTTCTCTGTTAGAGCCTTATCGGGAATCGTCTTTTTCTAAAAGAATGCAATGTCCGCCATCTAGTATAGAAATTGAAAACAATGAAGAATATGAGGTGGAAAAGATACTAGATTCATGGCAAAGATAGAATAAATTAGAGTACTTTGTACATTAGAGCGGCTACAATATTAATGAACAAACATGGAAACCGACCAAAAATCTCGCCAATGCGTCGCGAAAGGTATAAGAATTCCATCAACGATATCTTAATAAACCAAAAGCTAGCCATTAACAAAGTGTGAAAATAAAATCTTCTTTGGAGAAATGAATAGAAAAGAGATCCAAGTCTTATCAAAACATAACTTGTTATATTTCGTAGTATCAAGATATCTAATATCAAGGTGTATTTAGATATGGCTAGTGAGAATATAGAACTGTACTAGTGGTACCATCTCAACCGAATAGCTTACGGCATCAACCTTAAGATGAAGAATTGGAAGAGCCAAGAAGACGTTGAAAAATACCAAGCAACAGGTCACTTGTAATTGTCTTTGAAGTTGAACAAGCTCATGGAAGTAGTGGCAAAGCGATATTTTTAGGTTGTTTCCACAATGAAGATATAGAAGTTCAGGCATGGTTTCAAGTGGAAGGTGTTAGTCATTACCGGTGGCTACAAAGACCTATGAATCATCTGCCTTGTGAATGACAGCTGGAATATATCGCACAGACTATGCGATAAATTTTTGATTTCCTACATTTGTGAGTATACATCTCAAATAGCTTTTCGGAGACCTCAAAGCTAGAGGAGGAGGTGATATCAAGGACATACTTATCAAAATCTTCTAAAATATTCTAGAAGGTTCCTAGAACTCTCTAAAATCTTCTAGAGCCTTCTAATATCTTCTTAGTCGGTAGAAGTTGCTTGAAAAGCTTTGTAATTAGTAGAAGTTGCTTGAGAAGCTCCCTAGGTGGTAGAAGCTGTTTGAGAAGCTTCCTAGTTGGTGGAAACTACTTGAGAAGCTTCTTAGGTATAAGTATATATTGGAGTCGAGGCTGAAGAGTTCTTCAGTCTCGACAACACATCTTTTGGAGCTCTAGCTCACCTCTCTAAAGTTATTTTTGTACTCATCTGATTAATCCAGTTCTTGCCAGTTTTTCTTGAACTTCTTGTTTAGACTTCAAGTCTATATTTTGTGCCCGTGACACATATACATCTTCATCAGACACTAGTTTTGTAGATAATTTATGGAAAAAAGAGGAGTTTTACAAACTTTGAAGGATTAAACGGTTGAAGCTCTATTTCCATCAAGAATTTGTTAGAAGGTTCATGTCTCCTAACACTCTTTATAATAACTTATTATTATTCCATAATGTTAGATTAGGAATGACATTCACATCTATAGCAATTATTGAGCCTCACAAGCCGTATAAAAAGAGAGCACTTCTACTTGTCAGAGGCAAGACATTTGCTAACAACTTCAAAGAACAGATCTATAAGTGGCGTAGTAGAAATGTGAAGGACTATAATATAAAAAAGTACATATCCTTTACTAACAAGTTAAAGAAATTAGATGATGGTCAGATAGTATCAAGCTTTAATAATAGAATAATAGTTATGGATAAAATACATAGTTTGAAGCATTCGATGTTAGATTATAATATACAAACAGTATATGGCCAGATGTGGAGACTTTCTCACCTTGTTAAGGATTGCAAGGTACTACTATTGAGTGCAACTCCTATAATAGATAGAATTGAAGAACTATTATGTATACTTAATTTGATATTTGATAAATATCATTAGCTTGATACATCACTCTTCTCTACAGAGAACAAATTTAAAAGGGCCATCGAAAGATGTATCTCGTACTTGAATAGTAACCATTGAATGAGAAGAATCACAGAAAAAGGGGTCACTCTTAAAGGATGCTCTGTTAGGGTCATGTCATCTTATATGAAGGGTCATCAACTTGAAGTGTACAAGAAAATAAACCTTGATCACCTTGACGACAGAGTATATAAAAACTCTATATATTACTCTTTGATGATCCTTTGGGATAGAACATATGGTGCAAGAGCGTTTGCTAAAGTAATAAAGGTCAAATGAAGATATAAGATAATATATAGATTTGCCCCAAAAATTGCTCAATATATAAGCAGGAGCAATATAGGCCTATATTCGTATAAATACGCAACTATGGTAGACATCATAGAGAGTAACGATAACATGTTGATGTTTATTTTTTGCGAGGAAATTAAGAGAAGTAGACTAATCATAATGACTTATATATTCGAACTCTTTGGATATAAATTATACAACGGTGAGAATATAGATGAGATAGATAAGAGCTTGAGGTACACACTATATATTAGAGACATTGTTGCTTGCTCCAATCCAAAAAAGAGACTAAACAGGTTTAGATCCCCGAAGAACAAATATGGAGAATACATCAAGGTTCTACTTGGAAGTAAGATTACTAGAGAAGGCGTAAGCCTGGTTAATGTGAGACAAGTTCATATTATCATTCCTCACTGGAACAAATCAATGATAGTATAAGCAATTGAAAGAGCAATGAGAAGTCAATCTCATGACCTCTTAAAAGAAGAAGAGAGATTGATACATGTCTATAGGCATGTAATTCTAGTCAGTAATAGTAAAGAACTTATACCATTTGCAAGTATAGATATGTACAAGTATTCCATCTCTGATAAGAAATCAAGACGGATAGAAGAGGAAGAAAATATACTAAAAAATTATTATATCGATTATTATTTAAATGTTGATACAACAACCATAAGAAAAGAATTTGGTAAGAATGTATCAACATAACTTCTCTAATACTTTAAAGAAATAGAAGAGTCTATTCAAAAGCTTGTTAGGCGGTCAAAAGAAAGGCTTACTGTAGACACGCTTTGTACATTGTTAAACACTAACAAGGATGTAGTACACTTTTTAATCGAAAGAGGTATCACTCTTGATGACAAAAGAACCATCAGAGAAGTGAGACGATTTATATATGTAGACTCTGTTGCTATCTCGAACTCCAACACCCACCTGTCAAACTTCAAGCGAATAACTAATATTAATGTTGACAATTTCATGCGGATAGTATATGAAGAGAAGAGAGATATCATGTATATAATATCATCAATGACGATATTATAGAAGGTGCAATTATTCAAATCAATAATAATAAGTCATAATAAATAAGACTACTCATAGTCATTCTTTTGATCACATCTATACCTAGCTGTAGAGAATTTTACTTAATATTTATTGGCTAAACTCTAATGAGTTATTTGTCCTTAATAAGAAGGACAAATACACACGATAATATAAGAAAAAGGTTTTGTATGATTAAAACCTCTTATTTTTAAGTAGGTTTGTACATAAGTTTTCTCTATGATATGTAGAAAATCCTTAAAAACCTTTTAAAGACTCATCTATATATCAAAATCATATCATGGCTCTATACATCCACCTTTTACACCTCCATAAAGTCTTGGCTCCCAAAAACACTGCCTTTAGCTTACAAGCACTGACTTCAACTCGCAATATCTCCTTGATCCTAGCTTGGATTTTATCGAGATATATGTGAAAAGTGTAGCCGAGAAAGTGCGCTTTCCAACCTCAGTCGCCGATCTTTGATTGCTCTCTGTATGCGCGAGATATACCCAAAAGAGTGACAGTAGGTCCAAAATCGACACCCTAACTTTGAGCGCCTATAACTTCTTCATTAAAAGTCCAAATCATGCAAGATTTGCACCTAAACCATACCCAAAAACCTAAACCTGATGACCCTAGCCTTTGATGTTCGACTCCCCTCGAAAAACAAACCCTAACTCCTAATAAACCCTCGGGCAGCCTCCTTGAAGCCCATTGGGCATGATTTTTGGCCAATTAGAATAGAGATTTCTATCATCCACCTCTATTCATCCACATGGATGGCCAAACTACCCTTTTTACACTAAAAACCCTTTTCTAACCCTTCTTCTTATAAGATTTACATACTTGGTGCTTTAAGCACCAAATAAAAGAAATAAATAAGATCTTAAGAATCACCAATGTCTAACATAGGTGACTTAAGATATATACAAGTTATTATCCATATAAAATTAACTTCAAAAGTCACTACTAAAAGAAAATAAGGTTGTATAAACCTTAATAATAATCCTTTTAATAGATCCTTTCTAAACTAGCAACCTAATCACATCCTATAACCAATAAAATCCATTGATATGACTTTCATTTAGCTAAGTAGTAAATTGTACATTAAATATACATGTACAATTTTTTCATATAGTAGCCGAACCACAACACGACAACGTATGAAGATGAAAGTATTAGATGGTACATAGATGATTGTAGAGACCAAAGACAAGAATGAGATAATAAAGAGGATAATATCAAAGTTTAAGCATTCTAAAGAGACAATAGAAATGAAGCACAACATATATGCAATATTTTCCAATGGAGACAATAGGTTTAGAATACAAAATTCTTTATCTAAGAATAAAGAAAGGTATATAAAAGACTTGAGAAGTGTTAATAGAAGTAGATGTATAGACTCATATAGTAGTCTTATAATGCTAGATATATTGTATTACCTATTTACCAATGAGATCTATTATCCAAATATATCAAGTATCATAGAGGACATTTATTCTAGTCCTATAGAATCAGAAAGTCTCACAACTACTAAGAAGGCGTCTAACATAAACTCTCTTGTTGATTCTAGGTATGATAGAATGTTATAGCTTTTTAAGAGTACAAAACAAAAGCTATATAAATTGATGCTTAGTAGAACTAAGAAGAAGCTTGCAAGTTTAATAATTAAAATATTAATAGGGAATGACATATACATAATCAATTAGTAGGTAATATTATACTGTAATATGTATACTAATAGTGCATGCAGACAATAGCCTCTAAGAGAAGGATCCTATATGATATTAATCCGCCTAACATAATATTCACGCCTATCATGGAAGCATTTCAAATATCAGGATCCAGGAATAAGTCTCTAGTCATCTCTAGTAGAAAAAAAATCGATATTTCATACAAAGCTGAAGATGGGGCAAATTACGCCCTGATACTAGTACCAAAGGGGTGTATGTTTTACTCTTCTGGAATACAAGCCAAGTCATTTCCGGGTTCCAATACAAAGCAAGGCAAGGACATATGTATCAGCATAGATCTTAATGAGAGTATGTTCTGCTCTAATATACATGTTGTGCACAATCATTGTAGAGAATATATTATATACTACTCCAAGGATGAAAGTATCAAGATATCAAAAAAAAACAGTATATAACATGTTTAAGTATCCGCTAAAGGAATTTAACAAAGGTGGTAACATAGGTATGAGAATACATGTAAAGATTGTCATCAACAGTAAAAATTCAAAGATATGGACTACGTTCTATAATACAAAATAGAACAAAATAGATCCTACACCTATAGGAGGAGCTCATTGTTGTACGTACCTTGTTCTTATCCTTGATTCTATATACTTTTGGTTAGATCTAGAGATAATAAAAAGACAGCTATGATTTTTTTGATCAAGTAAGCATTTGGAGACTATACAAGATCTAATCAAGAATTCGTATATTATAGATCCCATAGATCAAATTCAAGATATATCCTTAATATAGATAATAAAAAATAATAATATTAATAATATCCTATGACTAATATTTACTTTTATAAGATATCATGGTCAAATTTTAGTTCATAGCAGATATCACTTTTTGTCTATTTTGTACCTCAGATCTTCCCTTCTATATATTTGTAGATATGTATACTCTTTGCAGCCATCAATCCTTACCATCATATCTTGGAATGAATTTTGAGCGCCTATGTATTACTATTTGATTGTTTATGACTAGAAGATCGCCAGGTGTTAATTTTACTTGTTAAATAGTAGTAATAGAATTTTTAATATTATACTTGATCCTTTTGAATACCCTCCTAGCATTGTTATTAATGAAATGTATTACTAAAAAATGGATGTTAATAGAAGGATCAGAAAAGACTCCTTCTATAATAGGTCTCGAATCCGACCATAGCATCTTTTTGAAAGATGGAGAAATAGGTGACATAAATATAGGTTTTCTAAGAGTCTCTATTTTAGCATCATACAATAATTCCAATATATCATGACAATTAATCAAATCTATAGAAGCACAAGCACTGTAATTGTTTTTCAAGCAATATAAGGCTATGTAGTCGGGCCTAAAATTAAAGTATGAGTTTTCTATATGAAAGTAATATTATAAAGCAGTAATATTATGAAGAAGATAATAAGATATACTAAGCTAATTTGGTGTATAATTCCATCTTCAAGTCTTCTAATATTGTGCCAATTTTCTCCTTGATCCAATTGATAGATCTTAAGATATCGCAGAAACCCTAATCAACCCTAAATTGTCAATTTTTGGTACCTCTTTGTACTAAATACTAAATAAAACTTCAATGTATTATTAAATTACCACAATTTTCCACTCAATCTTAAAACATTCAATCAATCACACACTTTCAAAATTTCAACTATAGATATTGCACCAATTGCACAAAATAGCCACAAGTGCTAGCTCTAATTTTATTGTATAAAAATATAATCTCCTACATGAATCCTAATTTTGAATAATAAATGCTAAGTTTTTCAAAACCCTATATCCACAAGCTTAACATCTTTAGAACAAGCTTCAAGCTAGCTCTCTAATCCTAATTGCTGATCTCCAAATATCTTGACTCACTACCTTTGGTGGCCATTTTTGTAGCTGGAGGTCTAATTCCGACCTTGTCTCATATACGGTCAATCTTTGAGTATCGATCTAACTAATTCTAAAGATTTTTAAGCTTAATCCTATTTTTAATTTAATTTTAGTATCAACTATATTAACTATTTATCTTTTCTATTCTATTTTTATTAACTTATAGTTTTTCAAAAGTAATAATAGAATTTGTACAACCTAGAAGAAAAATTTAATAATTAACTTTTATCTATTAGCTATTAAAACAAGAATTATTCTAAGATACTTTCATAAATCCTTTTTTAAATATTTTAAATTCCTATTGAATCAAAATAATCAAGTATTAAATATAAATTATTCTTATCTATATTTTTCACCATATAAACGTATTACAACACGACATCTATCCCCTCTGAATCTGCACATCCTCCGGTATGCGCCAAATGAAGCATATGTCATAGTTGGCATCATACCATCTCTTCATTTTCTGCACCTAGTTCTTCTTCATCATCTATTTTAATATAATTATCTTCTTCAGAGTCATTGATATCTTCAACATGATCCTTCACATTTATTTTTCCATCTTGTCTTTTGAAAACCTTCACTTGCTTCTCAACAATAGATATCTTCAACCTTGTACCATTCAATTCCTTCAATGAATACGTGGCATTATTATAAACTATTACCACTATATATGGCCCAAATCAATATTTTAAAAACTTTTATAAGATATTATGTTGGTTATCCAAACTGCTATCATAAACAAGTATCCAATCACATTCTTCAATTGCTTTAGGCCTCAAGCGATGTTGTCTATCAAATCAAGCCTTATTCTTTAATCTTACCTCTTGTAATTGTTTTAATGTCAATTCCACATCTTCTGATCTTTGTTCAAGTTATCGAATTCTAATAACCAACAACTCTTCTCTTATTAATCTATCTTTCCAAGGTAGCATACTCTAAGTTAGCACATATTCTTCAATTGGCATAATAGATTTTTGACCCATCATAAGTTCCATTGGCATATATCCCATCACTAAACTATGTGTTGTTCGATCAGCCCATAATGCATAAGGTAGAAGTCAAGGCCATTCTTTTACTCTTCCATTATAAGCTTTAATAAAGGCTTTTACAATTGGTAGGTGTCCACATTCACTCTTTGTATTCTCCTTTGGATTATAAATAGTAGACAATGATAATTTAATTCCATATTTTTTTAAAGAATTCATGAACTTCTTGTGCATCCAATTTTCCACGATCTGCAATGATCTTTTCCACACATCCATAGCAACAAATAACATCCTCAAGTAAAAATCTGCACATTCCTTCTGTAGATTTTGCTCTTCATGCCATGCCTTCCACTTGGTTTGATAAATCTTCATGAACCAAAATTAAATACCTCATTTGACATAATTTCATTGGCATAATAATCAAATCTACAACCCATTTAAAATAAATAGCTAAGGAATATGTCAGATGGAGACCATCTTGATGACGTATATTTGAATACATTTGAAAGGTTATATAAGATTCTACAAATGAAGCCACATCTCAGTATATATTTTTTCACCAATATTGTTCCTTCAATTTAGCAAAAATAGCCCAAATACCTCTATGCCCTACCCATAGACTATCATGAAATTCTTTGAGTAGTTTTTGTTGATCTTCTTTGATACCTATTACTTGTTGCGGCATTCCAACATTTCATTTTGGCCTCTTCCATAGAAATCCACCCTATAATATGAACTTATATGCTTTCTTCTTGATTTATTTAAATTTTTGAATAGACCAATTAATATGCTTGGTTAATGTGTTCAAATAATATCCAATATCTAATAACTCTCCTTCATAATTTTCTTGATAAAATGGCATATCTTCCTTCTTCAATTATGAAACTGAATAAAATTTTGTACCTTCATCATCAAGATCCTCAATCATCTCATCCTCTCTATCATATCTTGCTTGAGATAACATATTTGGTACCAGATTATCTTTTACTACAATATCTCTAAATTCTAGATTCAATAACTTGATATAAGCAATCCATCTCAATATTACAATATCCAATGTTGTATAGTTAATAATCATTCCAAGCAAAGACAAACAATTTGTTTCAATCACCACTATTGCCACAATTAAGTAATCTTTTTTAGCTTTCATAATTAAAACAACTCTCCATAATTCTCTTTTCACTTGTAAATATGCACATTGGCAAATACTTAAAACCTTAATGTCAAATCGAACTGCAAATCTATGTCAATTTGAATCATCTTGACCTATAGCCCATCCAAAGCAATTAGACTAGTATCCACTGTAAGAATCACTAGTCTATTGCACTTATAATCAATTTTTTTTAATATTGGAGGTGATGTCAATAAATCTTATAATCTTTGCATTACTTTGATATGTTTTTCTTTCCATTTGAATTGATAATCCTTGCATAATAATTCATACAATGGATTTGCTATATGAGCGTAGTGAAGAATCCAAATATGATAAAATATACATGCACCCAAAAACCTTTGTACTTTTGTTAAAGAACTGCAATCTTCTTTCATTCTCCCAATTACATCAACTTTGATTGGATCTAGCTTTCTTCTATAAAATCCACATAAATGTCCAACAATTATAACTTCTTATATTTCAAATATAGATGTAAGATGAACTTCTTCAAGCCAACTTAATATCTTTTCACAATCTTATATATGATCAATAACATACTTGTAACAACCTCTCTTATCTAAAGTTTTATCCTTGTCTTCTTTCATACATCCTCTAATAGGAACATTATCTAAAAAAGGCATAGTCTTTTCAAAAATAAAATCTCTTAAGACCTTATTCATCTCGCCCATCATATGTGCAACTAAGTTATTAGTACCTTGAGAAAGAGTTCACATTCTAACTAGCACTTCTATTTTCAAAAATATCAATAAAACTTATATCAAAGGCACCTACATCTTGTGAGAGTACTTCTTCTTCTATACCTCTATAATCTCGCTTTATAATAGTACTCCTCAAAAATCCATAAATTCTTCAACAATTCTTAGCAATGGTTTTTTTTTCAATTTGTCTTGATTGCATTCATGATTTAGAGGAACAATCAAAAATTGTATTGCCCTTCTTCCATCTTCACTACAAATCCGTGCATAAGTTGATCTATTATCAAGTACTTTTATTTCCATTCAAGTTGCAATAATATACAATTATCCCAATATAAAGAGATAAGTGGTTGCATCTTGAACAAAGAAATTTTGCTCCATTGTAACATCATCAATCCGAATCTTCATATATGGACAAGTATAATATAATTTACTTTGTGTATTATTAGCTGCCTATATTACCTATCCATATTCCATAGCAATTGGCCACTTTTGTTTCATATAAAGATCCATAGACATAAGGTTTATTTCTAAACCATGGTCAATCAAGGCAACAACTGGCTCATCCCTATCTCCAATCTTTACTAATGCCTTTGTAGTTGTTGTAGCCCAATGCTTTCAAGTATAATGACTTAAAAAAAATTTCTTCTTATTACTTGGATAATCAAAATATACTCTTTGATTATAACTCTTTCTTCTACTTGTTGATTGTTTGCAACAATTGTCAATTTCATCTTCTTCATCCTCACATATATATGCATCAATAGCATGATTTGATCCAGCTTCATCCATTCATTGCCTCTTTTGCTTAATACTGTCAATAATGACATCATGGAATACTTTTTTTGTAATATCCAATATCTCCTTCAATGCAAATTCAACTTTAGTATTGAATACACATTCTTCAAGCATCTCCTTTAAATTTGTTGTTGCTTCAATATCAAAGAGAAGTTTATAAGCCGTTGACTTACATTTTTCTCCTAAATCCTTTGATTTTTCTTTTGATGATATTCAAACATCTTTTGTTAGTAATTCTTGTGAAGCCGTCTCAAAAGCCTGATCTCCCCAAGTCTGCCTTTTAGAAGAATTCTCTTCTCTTGTGTTATTAGAATCTTGTCTTTTCTTTTATCAAGGCTTCATATTGATTTTTAGCAATATAGGCATGTATTAATAAAGCTTCCGCACAATCCTTCCAACGAGTAGTTCCATGAATTATTGCATTAGTCTTTAATAAAGCTTCTCATAGCATCTTCTTCTTATATATTATAGAAATGGCAGAAGACCAAACCCCACTTGATTCAATATTTCTAAAAAATTCTTGCTTGCCATTGTCATCCACCCTAGTCCCATAACTTGTAATTTCCATTACTGTAATTCTATTTGCTCTCAAATAATCGTTAATCAATACTTTCATACCTCCCTTATTAAAGTTAGTTTGGAAAAAATCACCAGTATCCTTTAATGCCACTTTTCCATCTTTTAAAAAAATAATGTCTTGTTGGACCATTCTATTGAATTCACCGCAATCCTTTTGAGAATGGAAATCATCATCACACTAGATACATCTTTGCATATATCCTTGCTTAAAAGTGGCTTTTCAATTCATTACAAAAGTCTTCTCTTCAAGCCTTGCAAGTTGAATTTGAAGATTCCGCATCCCACGTATAAATTCTTCAATCCCCACATCTTCTTTTTTTGATATAGTAGTTGAAGGTTGAACAATAAGTACCGTTGATCGTAAAGTGGGCACTTGAGTTTTAGGTACCTACACCATTCTTTGAATATCAACCTTATCCTTTCTCCTTTCTCTTTTTATAAGCAACCCCACTGCATCTTCTACTTCTTTCTATTTTGTTGTCAATTCTTAATCCTCTTCTTTATCCTCAAGAAGAATCTCTAACCTTTCTTGTAATTCTCTATCTGCTGCTTGAAGAAATAACTCAACATTGTTTGGTCCCATGATTACCTTTTCTACTTTCGATAATCAAAAATATTATCTCTCAAACTCCCTTAATAATTCAGTAGCTTACAATTTCTTATTAGGACACTCAATCCATTACAAAAAAGATTTCTTAGTGACCCAATCAAAGTCTTCTAAGAAACACTCATCTCTCAATGCATGAGAGAATCTCTCCCAAGAGCTTTCAAATTGCTCTATAACTGATTTCACATGTTCTCTCATATCTGACATTATAGCAAGTTCAAATGATAAAATCATCTCTTTTTCAGAGACTTGATTCAATTCTATTTGCCGCATATAATATCTTAAGTATTTAGAGATGTTTTTTTCATCAAATTGGTCAACCTTGTTAACCATTGCTTGTAGTGCTTTGATTGCCAAAGCCTCCTCGTGATCCTTGCTTTGTTGTTGTTGCATAAATAATATAAAAGCTTAAAACATATTTGTAGTGTTTGAATCTAAATACATACCTTGTCTACTAGAAAAAAATCTATTTGAACCTTCACTTGAAGATCCACTTAAAACACCACTCAAAGCTCTATCAATAACTCCAAAATCCACCTTCTTCTTTTCTTGTGCCATTAATTCCAAATAACCAAAATAAACTCCAACCTTCTATCCCAAACTTTCACGTTGATTTCACTACTTATGTTGTATAACGTGTTGTCCTATTTAAGAATGCATTGGGCACCTAGCTGTGAAAGATGAAGTTGTAGTTCACATATATTAATGACCCTTAATAAGTGTTGTCCATGTATAAAAAGTATGATTTGAATATCATGACAAGAGTGCTTGAATCAATGTAAAGTGCTTAAAAACACTCTTCTTGATAACTTCTTCCACATATAAATTCCAATTGCTTATTACTTGTTACAATCAAGCAACTAAGAGTCTCTTTATAAGTCTTAACCTTAATCAATGAATTTCAATAAGCTGTGATTTTTAATCTAAAACTTTTTGTCGTGTTGCAACACGTTTATATAGTGAAAGGTATAGATAAGAGTAATTTATATTTAATACTTGATTATCTTAGTTCAATAGGAACTTAAGATACTTAAGGAAAGGGTTATGGAAGCTTCTTAGATTATTTTCTTGTTTTAATAGCTAACAGATAAAAGTTAGTTGTTAAAGTTTTCTTCTAGGCTATACAAACTCTATTACTGATTTTTAAAAGCTATAAGTTAATTAAAATAGGATAGAAAAGAAAAATAGTTATTATAGTTGATATTAAGATTAAGTTGAGCATAGAATTTAACTTAAAAATCCTTAAAATTAGTTGAATTGATACCCAAGAAAAGACTAGGTATGAGACAGGGTCGAAATCAGACCTCTAGGAACAAAAATAACCGCCGAAGGCAAGGAACGAGGACATTTGAAGATCAATAATTAGAATTGGATAGCTAGCTTGAAAGGAGTTTCAAGGGAATTTAGCTTGTGACCATAGGATTTTGGAGGACTTAGCAATTGTTATTCAAAGTCAGGGTTTGTATTGGTGATTTGGATTTTATATAAGACAATGATGGCTTGCATTGTTGAATGATTCATAAAATCTGTAAAGCATCTATAGTTCAAAATTTGATATTTCTTAGATTGTTGAATGTGCTAAGTGTGTACAAAAAATTGTATTAATCTAGCAATGCAATCAGGAGATATTTGAGTTTTGATACAAAGGGTTGTCGGAAGTTGGCAATTTAGGGTCGGATAGGATTTCTATGATAACTAAAGATCCACCTATTGGATCAACATAAATTTAGGTATGCTGATAGAAGAATTATAGATTGAGCTACACACCAAGTTTGAGCTAAAGTTAATAATAAAAGAAAGAGAAATCACCACTAGAGTTTCTACATCAATCTTCAAGTTGGCAGCCAAGTGACATCAGTGCGCTTTTTGGGCATTTTCTTGTAATCTGTAAGTTGGGTTGAGCTAAATTTTTTTGAGCATATAAAAGGCTTATACCAAAATTTGTATGCAAAATTTTCACACTAATTGGGCTGTTAGATTAAAAATTATAGCTTGTCAAAACTCACTGATTAGGATTAGGACTTACAAATAAAAATAAAAATTGCTTAATTATAAAAAAAACGAGATAATTGGGATATATGTATGATTGATGTTACTAAGAGGAGTGTTTTTAAACACTTTTAAATTGATGTTTGAATTATATTCCTCATACATGGATAAAATCTATTAGGATTTCTTGATTATTTGCAAACAGTACTTTACCTTCTACAACCAAGTGCCCAATGCATTTCCGAACGAGACAACACGTAATACGACATCGTCAATTTAGTATGAAACTTTGTACACAAATAAAAAGATAAGCCTTCTATATGTTCAAAAATTTCAATCCAATCCAACTTACAGATTGTAGAAAATTAATCAAAACCTGCATTGATGTTACTTGGCCGCTGGCTTGAAAGTTAATGTAGAAGCCCCAACAATAATTTCTCCTTTTGTAACTATTAATTTTAGCTAAATTTTGGTATATAGTTTCATCTTCAAATCTTCCAACATTGTGCCAATTTTCTCCTTGATCCAACTAATAGATCTAAAGATATCACAGAAATCCCAATCAACCCTAAACTGTCAATTTTTGATATTTCTTTATACTAAACACTAAATAAATCTTGAATGCATCATTAGATTGCTACAATTTTTTATTTAATCTTAGAACATTCAATTAATCATATACTCTCAAAATTTCAACTATAGATGTTACACTAATTATACGGAACAACCACAAGTGCTAGCTCTAATTTTATTATATAAAACTATAATCTCCTATAAAAACCTTGACTTTGAATAGTAAATGCTAAGTCCTCCAAAATCCTATATCCACAAGCTTAACATCCTTAAAATGAGCTTTAAGCTAGCTCTCTAATCCTAGTTGCCGATCTCCAAATGTCTTGACTCTCTACCCTTGGTGGCCATTTTTGTGGCTGGAGGTCTAATTTCAAACTTGTCTCATACACGGTCAACTCCCGGATATCAATCTAATTAATTCTAAGGATTTTTAAGCTTAATCATATCTTCAACTTAATCCTAGTATCAACCATACTAATTATTTATCTTTTCTATTCTATTTTTATTAACTTATGGTTTTTTAAAAGTAATATTAGAGTTTGTACAACCTAGAAGAAAAATTTAATAATCAATTTTTATCTATTAGCTATTAAAACAAGAAAGTAATCTAAGACGCTTTTATAAATCCTTTCTTAAGTATCTTAAGTTCCTATTGAATCAAAATAATCAAATATTAAGTATAAATTATTCTTATCTATATTTTTCATCATATAAACGTATTGCAACACAACACCATCACATAGCTCTTAATAAGGATAGTATATATAAAGATAAGAGTGAAGCCTTTTTTATTCTTGTCAATTCCTTTCTTGCTTCTTATTTAGTTCAAAAGTCTTTTTATTTTCTAATCTTTGACAATAGCCATTCTAATTTCTTCTTAAATGTATGTATTTTTTTATTTCTATTTTTTTATTTATCTTAGATATAGATTTTATTAATTTATGTATCTTCTTTTAATTTATATCCTTGATATTTTATTAATTCATTTATTCTTTTTCTTAAAATGGTTGAAAATTAAGATATTAATAATATTAAATCTTTTTAATCTAAATTAGATGCCATCATAAATGCTTTAATTACTTTATCCACTAGGACTGCAGAGATTAAAGGAGTTGTTGTAAAATTGCATAACGACGTAACATCTAGAGTACCACAACTTAGATTGCATACACCTCCAACTTCTGCACTTGAGGATGTAATACTACTTATGTCACGCTAAAGAAATCCACATGTTCAGCAATGTAAGGAGCTTCAAGTTAGACTTCTAAAGAAATATGATAGTACATGTTTAAAGTTTCGAAGATTTATTAACCAAATTTGATTGATAATCATTCTACAATCTGATATTTATTCAATAAAAGAGTCATAGATTGGATTGGTTGGTATCTTACTTATAAAATAAGCATTATCATAGTTTGCTGCCTTGTTTGAAAAGAGATCACTAATTTTGAGCACCTTTGAAATTTTTATGGAAGCATTTGCACAAGCATTTGAAAAACATGATAAGGCTTATTGGGCAACAGCTAAGATCCAAACATTGTAACAAGAGATGTGCTCTGTGTGAGTCTATATATCTAATTTTAGGCAACTAATGTGCAATATTAGTTGAAATAAAGAAGCCTTGATGAATTAATTCTTTTGAAGATTTAAAGACAATATGAAGGATTTGTTATTATTGCTTTTGGATCTATAATTACTCAATAAAGCCATCATCCAAGCTATAAAATATAATAATCAACTATTCTAATGTTTTTAGGATTAACATTCATCAGCTTCAACAAAACAACATGTGATCCAACACGCTCCTACTACATCAGCAAGCATTCTGAATTCATATTTAGAAATAGAAAATATATAGCTTAATGTAGTATATTTTAAATATCTTAGTCTACAAGAAAAAAAGTGTTGGATAGAAGGTCTATGCTTGTATTGTGGTGAAAAAAGCCACAAGGTTGATAATTATTTAAAATAATAAAACTGATATATTATTAAAATTAGAAATGTAATTGTTCAAAAAAACAAAGATATTCAGCCATAATAGAAACCTTGCAGTTGAAAAATTCAATATTACAAAATTATTCAAGTTCTTTTATTTTTATTCAACTTGCTCATTACTTTATAATTCTTTTATATTTTGGCCCTCAGAAGCTTCAGACAATTGCCTTATTGAATTCAAGGGTGTTAGTTGTTTTTTAGATGAGACATTTGTTAAACTTCATAAAATTCTTTTAGTATAGAAATCCCAATCTATCCATGTAGAAATAATAGATAGACAGCTTTAATCCTTTGGTAGTATCATTCATAAAATAATACCTATAAAAGTGTCATTTAAAGACCATAGAAGCTAAATTGTGTTTAATGTTATTAGGACTCTTTCAAATCTTATTATTTTTAGACTTTCTTACTTAAAAAAGTACAATCCATCTATAGATTAGAAGTTATAAAGAATGACATTTTTAATAAAGATTCCTACAAAAAACTTCATAAAAAATTACAAGTTGGTAAGCCTTTATTTGTTGGAGCAAGGGCCTTTATAAAATTGACTAAAGAAGGTACACTATTTGTTATTTATGTATCTCCAATTAAAAAAGATATGACTTCATTGATAATTATTCAAAAGCAATATGTCAAATTTTAAGATATTTTCTAAAAAAAAATGTTAATATATTATTAAAGCACCAATTATATGATTGTGCCATAAATTTTTAAGAAGAAATACAACCACCTTTTGGTCCAATTTATAACCTTTTTCAAAATAAGGTGTTGGAATTGAAAGATTATATTGATGAAAATTTTACAAAAAACTTCATCAAACATTCAAAGTCTCCGGCAAGTGCACATATACTCTTTGTAAAGAAAAATGATGGTTTCTTGCATATGTACATTGATTATAGGGGATTGAATAAGATAAGGGTGAAAAATTAATATCCACTATTATTAATCTCAAGACTTTTGGAACAACTTAGCCAAGCTAAAATCTATATTAAAATAAATCTTTGTGGAGCATACAACTTAGTTCGGATTTAAGAGGGAGATAAATAGAAGACCATATTTTGAACAAAGTATGGACATTTTGAATATAATGTCATGTCTTTTGGACTAACAAATATACTTGTTATCTCTTAGTATTTAATGAATGACATCTTTTGAGAGTATCTAGACAAATTTGTAGTAATCTATCTTAATGATATATTGATTTACTTGAAATATCTAAAAGAACATGATGAGCATATAAAGTTGGTATTACAAAAGTTATAAGATGTAGATCTATATGTTAATTTAGAGAAATATATATTTCATCAATCAAAGATAGAATTTTTGAGATACATCATATCTATTGAGGATTTGATGATAGATCCTAAAAAGATGGAGGCAGTTATGTAACGGGACATTCCAAAGACTGTGAGAGATGTATAATATTTTCTTGGATTTGCTAACTTCTATTGGATCTTCATCAAAAATTACTTTCAAATTACTGCCCTTTTTACTTAATTGACATGCAAAGACAAGTTGAAATGGAAGCCTCAAGTGGAAAAGGCATTCTAAGACCTCAAAACAGTGTTCACCATAGCTCCAATCTTTGTGCATCTAGACTTTATAAAAGCATTTTATATGGAGACTAATGCTTTGGATTTTGCATTAGAGACTGTACTTTCACAAATATGTATAGATAATAAATTCCATCCTATTGTATTTTATTTTCAAAAGTTTTTTGCTACTAAAATTAATTATAAAATCTACAATAAGAAGCTTCTTATTATTGTGGATTTTTTTTAAGAATGGCATCATTTTTTTAAAGGATTAATGCATCATGTAATTATATACACATATTATAAGAACTTAAAATATTTTATATCAACTTAGATTTTTAATTATTGTCAAATTCAATGGAATATGTCATTATCTTGATTTAACTTTATTATCTCTTATGAACCTAGGAAGCAACAAGGATTATATGACACTTTATTAAAAAGTTCATATCTTATACCAAGGATACGAAAGGTAGCATTTGATCAATAATATGCAACTTTGTTAAAATCAGAGCAATTTTGTCTTTACACCACTATTATATTGACACTTATTGATTTTAATTTTCTCAATGAGATACATGTAGCAACGACTAATAATACTTTGGTCCTTGATATCAAGCATTGTTTTAATGAAAATGCTGACAAGTTCAAATTTAAAGAAGACCTTTTATATTTTGAAGAACATTTGTATATCTCAAAAGAATGAATACCACTATGCATTCTTCAATCTTACCATGACTTTCCAATTGTAGGTCACTTTGGATTTAACAAGACTTTGGAACTTATTTCTCAAGATTTTTGATGGCCTCAAATATAAAAGGTTGTAAAAAACTTTGTGCTCTCTTATAACATTTGTTCAAAGTCCAAAAATCCTCGACATTGTCCTTATGGACTCTTATAGCTTTTATTTGTTTCAAAACAGTCATGGTTTTTTATCTCAATGGATTTCATTATAAACCTACCACCATCTAATTCATTAGACAACATCCTTGTATTGCTTGATTGACTCACAAAGATGGCTTATTTTATTCTTTGTAATAAGACTACTTCTAATAAAGAAACATCAAGGATCTTTTTTGACAATATATATCAATAAGATGGCTTATTGGATGATATCATATCCAATTGAGGATTCCAATTTATATCTAAGTTTTGAAGATACCTTTTTAAAATATTGAAAGTAAATATTAGACTTTTTTCAACTTTTCATTCTCAAATTGATGGCCAAATAGAATAAGCTAAGCAAGTTTTGGAGCAAAATTTACAATACAACATCCACTATCAATAAGATAATTGGATCTTGTATCTATTGTTAGTAAAGTTTATATATAATAATATTATTCATGCTTCAAGTCAACAAACACCATTTTATTCCAACTATGGATATCATCCAAAGCTTGATTTATAGAGTATATCAAAGAATAAAAATCCAATAATTGAAGGATTTGTAAAGCATCTATTACAATATACAAAATCAACCTTGAAGCTTTAATTACAAGCAATTCAAGATGATTACAAGGCATTTGGAGATAAATTTAAGAATCAATTGTCTGCTTTTTATATTAGAGATAAAATATGACTTCTTTGATAGAACATTAAGACTAAGTGGCCATGCAATAAATTAAACTATCAGAGATTAGGGCCATTTTTTGTCCAAAATCAAATTAATCTAATGGCATATTGCTTGAAACTACCAACTTCTATGAAAGTACATCTAGTTTTCTATGTCTTTCTTTTGGAGCCTTACAAGAAGTTGCATATTCCAAGAAGAATATAACAATCACCACCTAGTATCAAAATCAAAAATCATGAAAAATATGAGATTGAAAAGATATTTTATTCACAACAAAGGTGGAGTAAATTAGAATATCTTATTCATTGGTGCAGCTATGATATCAATGAGTATACACAAAAATTGGCCAAAAATCTTGCTAATATGTCTCATGAGATATAAAAATTTTATTGATTTTATTCCTATAAATCCAAATGTATTTGATGATAAATTCTTGGTGAAGATTGGATTTGAGGAATACCTATAAGAAAAGGAGAGTCAAACCAAAGCCTTTATCAATATGCAATTATCTTTTTCAAAATAGAATAGAATTGTAGAAACAAATTAGTTACCATGTCTAATCTTCAAGTGTTGAGAAAACAAGATTTACAAGACTCACTTGTTATGCAAGCTTCAAGCAAAGTAGTACAATTTTCATAGCCTTTAATTGAGCAAAGTGAGGATGATACATTTCAGTAACAAGTATGACCATGATTGGAGCTATTAGGAGTAATATCCAACCATGCAAGTTTCCATTCTAATACTCGAGCTTTAGTGATATTGCTTGAGCTTGAAAAGATGAATCTATTAAAGACACAAGTTAAAAAAAGATGTATAAGATAGTGAAACCTATGTTAAAGAAAAATAATAAAATAAAAATAAGAAAGTATGTATATTTAAAAAGAAGCTAAAAAGGCAATTGCCAAAGGGTAAAAAATACAAAAGACTCTTGAATTAAACTAAAAACAAGAAAGAAGTTGACAAGAGTGAAGAAGGCTTTATTCTTATATCTATATATATTATCTATATAAGAACTATGTGGCGGTATTCTATAGGACCTACAATACATGTTTAATTTGCAAGACACATGTCAAATTTATAAGACAAGTTTCCTAGATGTGCAACACGTACTTAGCTTATTCCACAAGTTATCACCTATATACAATACGTGGCTAGCTTATTGGCCAAGTTTCTAACCTATCAATCACATATAGACATGTATAAAGATAAATCCACATCTATGAAGCTTCTAGGAAGCTTTTCTATAAGATATTATCAAATTAATTTATTTTTATCTACTTCTATTTATCCATATTAACTAAATAATTATTAGAATATCTTATGTCCGTGACATTATTCCCTCTTCTAAAGACAAGTTCTACAAGGAGCAATGATTATATGTTGAGAAAGTCCAAGATGCACCAAATTATACTTACCACATGCTCTAAACTTTGAAAGGTTTTCTTGATTTTTTATCTCAATTTTGATAGATGTCATTGATGAAATTAATTGACTTTTGCTGATGCATTTGTTAGATTCTTAGATGGCTCCCATGTATGTTCACTAACATCATATCTGTACTAATGTATAAGATACTTCAATCAATTTTGGCACTGTCTTGAATGTAAGATCTCTTCTACCTCAAATTCTTTATTATTGTCTACTTCTATAAGAGGCGATGGCATTTGTTTTCTCTCTTATATATCCACTGTCTTATATGACTTAAGTAATAATATATGAAATATAAGATGGATCTTTATAGATTTTGATAGATATAATCAATAAGTAACTAGATTAATTTATTCACAAATCAAAAATAGTTTAAGCCTACAATAATCGAGCTTGTCACAAGGACAAATAGTCTTAATATTATGATAAAGTAACCATATCTTATTATCCACGTAGAATTGAGGCTATTATTTGTAATTGATATTTGCATTAATCTTTTATAATTCTTGAGCTTTATTTAATTGTACTTTTATTGTTACATGTAGCTCTAGCAACCAATTTGCCAAATCTTCCACCGCAAGATTATTTACTTTTGAAAAGTCAAAAATATCAAGTTGTGGATGATAGCTATAATTTGCAAAGAATGGAGTTTGTTGAATAGAAGAATGTACCAAATTATTATAAGTAAACTCTCCCAATGGCAAGAGAGTTATCCAATCATCTTGATGGTAGTTAATGGTTATCTCAAATAACCCTATAAAACTTAATTTATCCATTTTGTTTGTCCATTCAATATTTTGGATAGGATTCTTCAGAATCTTGATACAAATTATATTTTTTTATTTGATATAATATCCTTTGATAATCCATAATAGCAATAGATATTATCAAGGGAGAGTTTAGTTATTTCTTCATGTTTTTGTGTGGCGTGACCTTCTATCTAAGAATACATTGGATACTTAGTTGTGGATAATTTATTTGAAACTTATTGATAAGAATCGAATAAGTGATTTGTCTTTAATAAAAAAGACAAATAATACAATAATATTACAAAAAAAAAATTATATTGATAAATCCTTTTGTATTTAAGTAGGTTTGTACAAAAAGGCTCAGATTGCTACAAAATCATTCAATACCTTAATCATCCGCAAGGATTTATTTATTTCTAAACTTTAGAGTTCAATAACTCTTGATCCAGCTATTGAGTTTCTATAAAATTTTCTTCAAAGTATAGATAATTTTTTAAAATTTTACCACAAAAAAGAATCAATTATAAATTTACTACTAATTATCTAATATCTTAAAAATCCTAGCAAGTGCTTAAAACCCTGGCTCAAAGACACCTAAATATTATTTTCATCATATCTCACAAATCAAAAATCCTAATGCCACAAAATTTTTGCATATAATCTTGAGACATAAACATATATACTCTTAAAAATTTTGAGCCAAAAATTTATCAAATTGCCTAAGATACAGCTCAAAATATAACCACTAATTAAATAGGGTCACTTTTAGCACTCTCACCCCTCTTTAGTCTTCCTAGAGCACTAATTTCTACTTGTTGCTTTTCAACTTAAGATGCATACCTTAATTAAGCCATTTTGCCATAATATGCATTAGTGGTATATAAGATAATATAACTAGAGTATATTATTATATCCATATTTTCAACCAAGGATTAAAAAACCACTTGTGTATGTTGGATTTGTTGTTTAGATTACATTGATTCCTTATAATCCAAGTATGAGCAAAATTGAGTTTGAGAGGTAGGTGATTTGATTCACATGTTTCTCTCTCCTATTTGCATTATTGCTAGATTGTACTTTGGTTGCCACATCATTGACTTATTTTAGAATCTACTTTACTTTCAAATTTGATTTTACTACCATACATTATAATTTTGTTTCATAATATTTAGTTAAAATCTAGATTATTGATTTCATACTCAGTTATGACTATCACTGTATGTTATTCATGTTCTCCATAGTAACTGCACCACAGATGAGAGTTGGATCCTACTCAGACAAAGAAGGTAGTTTATCTTAGCCGTCGTTTCTCAGAAACGTGTAGGAATAGGATCTAGAGCAGGAGAATCTTCTGGTACCAGACATCGGCGGTATTCACACTTTGTCGGAACTGTATCCAGAGTCGCAACAAATGAGAGCGCTCCACGCGGAAGGTGGTAGGACTTCTGAAGGAGGTCCCCAATGAGGTCTGTATCCAGAACTGGGACCCCACCTCCCGGTGAGCATTGGAGGTGTGGACCTTGCATGCGTGCACGGACCTGTTTTAGACGGTTACTTCCTGTGTTCATCCTCATCTGGGACGCGTTCTCACAGGCGTAAATGCTGTTGAGAAGATGAGGAGCATGCTGAACGCGTTCACACCTGTGAGTGTTAACGAATTAGGAGGAATACGAAGACCCACTTTTGCTGTCCCCTCAACGTGGACCCTTTCTGCCAGGCCACTCTCCATGCGTTACGCCACTTGGCACAGCAGTGACTTGGGTGGGCTTGTTCAAATGCAGGATGCTGTTCAACAGGCATTCGTTGCCTTGCCTTGCAATTCTTCATCCTGTTGACCTTTACCCAGTGTGGTGAGAAAATTATGTCAATATTCATCTCTCGACATTCATCCACATGACTTCCCGTATGTTGTGTCGAAATACAGTATACAATGGACACGTGTGAATTCCTTCCATACTCTGATAAAATGGATTTCCAGGTCAGCGATACATGAGGCGTGTGGCAAAGATGATGCAGCTGCTCTCCTGGAAAGCGTGCTACGAAATGAAACTCTCGAGTGTTGTTTGTGCCACGCTGGCTTTTAAAATTTTTAATTTCTTGAGTCGTTATTGTTGTTGATATGAGGACATAAATATCATGTTCTTTTAGGGCTCAAAGAAGGAAAGCACGAGTAAGGGTTGATGGTCCAATGAGGATCAAGACCAAAATCCTAATGTCAAGTGCATGTAACAGGTGCCTATCAAGCAGCATGGCAACCATGCCGCCCAATCCACGTGGCTCGACGCATTCCACATCAGCATTTTTGGGTTGTAGACAAGGCAACGAAACCCCAGCCGGGTCAAACAAAGCAGAATCTATGCGAAGGGGGAGAGCAAAAGAGCGGGGAAAGTGCGCGGGGCCCGCCACCGAGCGACTCTTGGCACAAGCTTCTTCCTCACCAAGGCGCCTTGTAACAAGTGCTAAGTGCAAGTGCTAAGAGTAATGTGGCTCGTCTTCTTCCTTCGCTTCGACGATTATTGTATCCTCCTCTGAAGGTAGGACGATAATATCCTTCCTCCTTTACCGATCGTTTACTATTTCTGTTCTTTCGTTTTCATTTCGCATAGCCATTTGTGTATTTGGGAGACCTGGTGCGTGGAGCATGGCCTGCTGGCTTGCGGTTGGTCGTCGGGAGTGTGGCTTCTTGAGCGCGGTAACTAATTGACTGTTTAGGAGAATGTGAAGTTATGTTTCGATGTGGAGATCGGATCTGTGGTTTTCATTAGCAGGTTGCGGTGGTTTGGGCGTCAGTGCAAAGACAGGATGGCGTTTGGGTGAGGGCTGGTTGTGTTAGAATGAGGGTTTACGTCGCTCTTTCCCGAAGTACGTTGTGGAGCGGTTTGACGAGGGATTTTTCGTACCATGGTAGAGGATTCGATGTTGTTTTCAGCCTCCTTTTTGGACGTTTTCAGCTTCGTCTCCCTCCTGGAATTGCCACTTGTGGTCTCTTTAGGATAATTCGTGATGTAATTCTGTTCCTTCCAGTCTAAGTGTTGACGAAACACTATTGATCATGAGTTTCGTTGAAGGTTTCTCATAAATGGGACTGCGTGTTTTTTTTCGTCATTCCAGTTTAGCGTTTGGCAAATTTAAGAGAGTCGCAATTCCGGATTGCAGGGTTGCTGTGTTCGTAGGATTCACACAGTCCTGAGCATTTTGGCCCTTTGATGTACCACTCGCCCATTTTAGCTTCTAGGTTAACATGTGGCCCGCTGTCTGCTGAGGATGCTGTTTTTGTTTTCTCATGAAAATGTTTTGACCATTAACATGGATTGAAGCTTTATTGATCTCTTTCTGTATCCTAGTTAGAAGATCGTAGGGATTTATGGCGATTTCTACTCAATAGGGTTTGGATTCGTAGAAATTCATGTCTATTTTTGTGTGCAATGCTCACAAGTCAATTCGGTTACGAAAATAACGGAAAATCACTCCATGGTGAATTTCAGATATATGAATCTACGCCAAAATCATTACCCACAGCAGAATCTATTGATAATGTAAGAGTTGAGCAAAATTTGTCGCCTGGATGGTATACGAGTTGTACGGAAATGTAAGCTCGAGGTGCGCTATTTTTCGAAAGGTGTTTCTTCAATGACTTCGCTGTGATTTTTCACCAAATTCAGTCTGAAAATTCCTTGTGCTACAATTTTAGTTGTTCTTCCCGTACGTCCGCGACTATCAACGTCTTAAAGTCATTCAAAAATCCTTTCAGTAGAATTGGTAGATCTTTACGAGCCCTTATAGCTTTATATAACGTTCTTCATCTCTCTTTTCACATTTATGCAAATGGATAAGCACCTTTTCTAGATACTATAGGATTGTCTTTCTGGTCTCATTTGTTGCAAGCTTCTCAAGTCGTCATTTGTCCTCAAAAAGCTGTCATGTACCCTGAGATACTTCTACGCTTCCACGTAAAGATATAAACAGCAGGAATACGTCTGAAACACTTATGAAAAGTATTTCAGAGACGACAGTTTATGCCTTTACCAAAATGCAGGGTCAAAGGTTGTGACTGGACGTGGACAAATTATTCACTCTAACAAGCCTTATACCGTCTTTCCAGAATCGGAACAGTTTGGATGCCAGTCTATTTGTACGATTTGCGAAGGGGTCCAGAGACACCGTGAACTGGTTTGTGAGAAGCTGCAGTGTATCTATAATTTGTACACTGAAGCCGACGAAGCTGGGAGCAGTATTCGTTCGCTTAAGCTAATTAACTATATTCAGAATCAGACCCATATGCAGGTATTACAGGTGGTCCTGAAATTATTCAGTTCTGCAAGCTTCATAGGGGTTGACTTTGTAGGGATGGGAAGTGAATCATTCTTTTTGGCCAGTAGAAGAGCCTTCGATGTACTTCATTTTATTAGAAAGTATTAACAGCTCGAGGACGAAAATCTGTACGTGAGAACCATATGTGTTCAAGGACACAGAATGCTGGAAGCAAGAGTGCAAATTGCACAAGGGTCTCTGGTATGTGTGGCATGGCAAAGAGGTGAAACGCATGTGAATGGTCAGATTGGAATGTACAATCATGGAAGTTTCATGATTAGCTTCTCAGTAGTACGATAATCGCGCTTGTCTCGCCAGCTTCCTGGCGTACTCGACTTCCCATCGTACGAAGATGAACAGTAAAGACTTTTGTAATGCCAATCTCATAAGTGCTTTGAAGTCGGTTGTGAACTGTGCGTTGGCACTACATTCTTGTGACCGGCCTCTCAATTTGCAAGGCAAGGATACTCGAAACTTCTCAACAAAGCAGTCGAAGCATATGCCGGATTTTCAAGCAATTTCTGATAGGCATGATAATGCAGGTAGCACGACTAGCTTCTGTTCTCATTATGAACGAGATTGTATGGGTACATTATAATCATTATCGAGTCTGGGGCTACAAATTGTTGAATAGTTGGGCTCACGGTGAAGATCTTAGGGTGGAGCAGGGACTTTGACGCATTAATTTGTCGCTCTGCCCCAGGAGTGACTTAGGAAGCCAGTGTTGGCCACTTTCCTATTTTCTGACTACTTCAAGGAATTCAAACTTCGAACGATCGGGTTTTGTTCTTGTTCTGCTTAGGAGTTCTCTACGGCAGAAGCAAAAACGGCATTGTTCGGGTTGTAAACAATGCTGCCTAAATATTCCTGACAGGCACTATTGTAAGCTCTGCATCCTGAGGTTTTTAGTGCTCTGCGTTTTTTCTTATTAATTCGACCTCTTCTTCACGCATATTTGAGTCTCTCACCTTCAGAAGACTTCTTTTGTTGTCATTGATATTTATGTTTGTACTTTGGCATGCTAGTTTGATCAGGACTAAGGATGCGAATTGCTTAATTAATTATGACCTATTCAATAATTGTCATAGCAATTTTCGCGATTGGGATCTCCTTCTGATACGAGACAAAGAGTATCTGTCGAAGTTGCTTTGCAATGTGCAACTTCGTACCTGTCTTCATTCTATGAAGTGTGCTTTATCAGAAATGGCGAAAGAGTGCGGGCAAATGAGTTCTTGTAGCTGCGCGACAGCAATGACTGAATTTATTGAAGTGATGTTTAAAGTCTTGTTTTTGAAACTACGATCCCAGAGTATTTGTTATTAATCGTAGTGGCTTGCCTTGCTTACAGGAAATCATTCTTAAAGACACTACAATATTTTGGAGCATCTCGATCGAAGCGCTTCTTATTGTGCCATATTTAGGGTCTTATGCATTGTTGTGAACACTAAAAGGGTTTATGCATAGATGTTGCTTCCGAACGCTCTCTCTTTACCAATTGAAAAATAAGAGTCTTCAAGTCTGATGGGCTCTATTCTGCTCTGACTCACGAAGTGAACATATATGAGAGTCGGCCTTGGCTGGCGGGTCATCTGACCTGCTCTTACGAACAATCAGAAGAAAATTGTGTTCTGCTGCAAGGGACTTGAGATGTCTGCGCCTAAGGCGAGGTGACATGTGCTTTAGGTGGTGCTCCGCACGAAACAATGGTAAAGTTTGCAAAGCAGTTGGAATTACAGTTGGTACCAGAATGGAGAGGAGCGTATTGTCAGTATAAAATTTTGAAAAAGAGCATAAACAAAATAAAAGAAAATCCTCTGGATATCTCAGATGGTCCTGGATTAAGTTCTTTCTCAGGAAATCCTCTGGATCGTAGGCCCAGTCGAAGGAAAAGCTTTTGGTCTCACATTGATCTTATTCAGGTATCTCATTGCAAACACTTTCTGCTGAATAATCATCCTAGCATCTCAATTCAATAAGATTCAGCTATTTGTAGGTTTCCAAGAAGTGACCAGAAGAGCTGGACGTGATCTGTGATTCACTTTAATCCTCTAAAACTGAGGCTTACTTTTGTTGTGACCCGGTTTATCGAAGATACATTGTATCAATTCGTGCCATTTGAGCCTTTCAAGTATTATAAAAGCTGAATTAATCGAATGTTGCCTTCATTTTTGCTTAACAGGTGCATGGTAGGAAGCCGGAGATTGGAGATTACTACGTCTACGAAACGGAGTTACTCGGACCAATTGCTCATTCCGAATATGACCAAGCCTTTTTTAAAAGCCTAGATGCACAACTTAATAAAGTGAACGAATTTTATAATCGGAAAGAGGATGAGTTTGTACAACGAGGCGCTATTTTAGATAAGCAAATATGTGCACTGACTGGTGTGAAGAAGCTGCTGGAGCAGGGTCGTATCAGACAGGACGAGTATGGTACGAGTGGAAGGCAATCCGAACTTGGTAGGTGTTCTCACATTCTTACAATGATGGATTTAAGTTGAATCAGCTATTACAAAATCCAAACATGCTCTGGTGTGAAGCATTTGCATACAATTTTTACCTGCGAGATGACAGTTAATTTAAGTTATTATAGTGCTGCACAAATATATTGTAGTTCCATCCTCCCGTCCAATTCTTGATGCTTGTTGCATGCATAGCTCTTCCGATACATGTATTTATTCAAGCAATCATTTCTCCAGGGGACGCTCAGGAAAACATGGAGTCAGGCTTCTATGACCAGAACGACGACCTCCTTGAATCCATCGCCAAAGCCACGTTTGCTGCTAGTGGGGTACCCACCTTACCCCTGCGACGAAGGACGATTGAACTAGTAGAGTCAAGTTCGCTTGGGTCTACTTCAAGTCCAGCCTCAACAGAGGTTCCTTTAGGCAGTATGTCAAGGAATTCACTGTATACAAGCAGAAACCAAGTGAGGCTCATCATTCCACGCACTACCCCTGCAGCTACTCTTGCAGCCCTTGCACAGATGCTCTGGGAGGATGTCTTCCGACAGTCTAAAAAAGCTTCAACATTGTACAGAGGACGAGAAGACTATATTGTGAGCCAGAAGAAGGTTCAAAGTGCTACGCTCATGTTACGTGCGGCTTATGTTGAGTTTTATCGTGGGCTTGGTTTGCTGAAGAGCTACAGGTTGGTAAATCCTCGTGTCTATTTTTTTGGGTTTTATCATGGAACATTTCTCGACACACTTCAAGGTTTCTTGGCATCGTCACCTCTATCCCTCATTGTTTGTCTTGTTTCAAAATACTGCGGTCCATGTCATTTGGCACACTGATCGTGAAGTTTGTCATGCATCACTTCAGCTGACTGACTTAGAGAGTGAGTTCCTATGTGAAAATATGACCTCTCCCTGTTTAGTAGACAAACAATTGATGTCAGTATTCATGCGTAGATTCTTCGATGTTTCTGATTGGCATAGTATTGTAATAATGGATTTCGTTGTTGGTCACTGTGTGCTGTAGCTTTCCTTCTACTAGAACTTTTACGTTGGAGAAGTGAGTCTTGAGGATTGTTCTTCTCGTTAGCTCTTGTATTTCACTTGCAAGTTAGTGGGAACATCTTTATGCTTGCATTCGTCATCTTGTTTATATTGCAACCTCGGATTAATGGAGCTTCCTGGGATAATTCTTTTAGTTTTCATGTCATTTTTCGACATTCCAAGCTCATCTCGCTCGATTTGTTGGAACTGTGACAGTTCGTTGAATGTGCTTGCATTCGCCAAAATCATGAAGAAGTATGATAAGGTAATTTCAATATCCTGGAGCTACTGCTCCTGTTTTGTTACAGCAGAAATAAGTCGTAGTTTGGGAAAAGGCTAATTGTTACGATAATAGGTGTAAATAAGCAAGGGGGGTTGAAGAATGCATTAGCATTCACCTGAGACTCTCGTAAACTTGCTCCCAAAAATCATTTCAGCCACACCATCGTGCATGGTTTTAACTCTGATGTTGAAAATAGCTTTGTAAAAGAGTTCGATGGCATGAACAACTCTTAAACATTGATATCACACACTTGCATCTTTGTGAATAGATGGCTCTCTCACACTCTCTCATTCATGATTTGCAGGTGACTGGCTTGTGTGTAACTGAAAAGTATATGCATCACGTGGAGCGTACTTATGTCAACAGATCTGACAAAGTAAGAATTCGTTACTCATTTTAAAAGAAATGATAAAGTACTTTAAATGTTTAAAATGTGCGCGCGTCAGTGCCCAGACTAGCATATATTTTTGTTCGTTGATTTTGCTAAATATGAAATAGAACTTAGCTCTCGACTTTTTTTTGGTAGTTGTGTCGGGAGTATTTTGTTGAAATAGATACCTGATTGACTTTGTGTTTTATATTACATATTCGAAAAGCATCTGAGCGAGCTAATTGCTGGTTAGGCACTGTTGATGTTGCAACAGCTATAGATTTTCCATGATGCCTTGATGAAGTCATGAAATCAGTGACTTCACGAGTGTATTGCCAGTTTTAGCCTCATCTCTGCGCAAATGCTTCTCGTTGTAATCTCACATATCACAAGCTCAGTATAATAAAGAATGTGCAAGTCATTCTTGAATGCAGAATCGTTTTAGTTGGTTAATTAATCCCTGTTACAGGTTGCAGTCCTAATGGGCAGAGTTGAGGAGATATATACGGAGCATTTTACAGGAGGTCATCGGCGGCAGGCAATGGCTGCATTGAGGCCCATGCAACAATCAGCGTCTCATCATGTGACATATTTTCTTGGTACAAAGATCGTACCAAATGACCATTGCTGTGGATTGTTTTAACATGGAGTCTTTTGAAGTCCGTGTACTTACTGAGCTGAATTATACATGGCATGTAGGCTTCTTTAGTGTGATCGACATTTCAGACAGCAACATCTCTGTAGTAACATTTTGGTGAAGAAATAGGTTTCTCTAGGTTCAGAAGCATCATCTTAAGTTAAACAATGGATATCCTAAAATAAATTTTGTTATCAAAACTCCCAAGAAATCTTGGTTAACAGGCCTTTTGGGCAGGCTTCTTTACTGGATGTTCCGTCGCACTCATAGCGGCATTCGGGGTCCTTCTTCGTCTAGGCGGGGATTACAGCGACAAAGACCGAGTTAGTTATCTGCACACAATTTTCCCTACTTTCAGGTATTGTATCCATCCGGGTCTTCTCAAGTAGTGGCAGTTCACCTCTGCTAATAGCTCGTGAATTTTTAAGCTTGTCTTTGGTTCATCTTTGTTGATGAGCACTGTGTCTAATTTTCAGCAATATTGGGGCTATCCTGAAATGAGTTCAGAGCATTGCTTTTTCTCTAGCACTTTCTTCAGGGTTTTCATGGGATGTCTGTTACGATATTATTTGTAACTGTCACTTCCTTCACTGATGGATTTTGGGGATGTAATATATGGTGAGAGAACAGCATGCTAGCGCTTGTCCTCCTACACATGTATCTCTACGGATGGAACATCTTTTTATGGAAGCGTGCTCGGATCAATTATGCCTTCATCTTCGAGTTTTCACCTGGTTCAGAGCTAAGATACAGGGAAGTTCTTCTCGTGTGTACAGCGTTGACCACTTTAGTAATTGGAGCCATGGTGGTTCATCTGAGCATTCATTCTACGCTCATTCCAGGACAAGCATCCCCGTATATTGACCTCATTCCTGTTACAGTAATGCTGGTAAGTCCTTCGTTGCCTATCCAGTTGGTGTGGAGCTAATTATTTTGAGTGCGATCTATGCTTATAAAGGAACTTTCGTTTCAAAATTTTGTTCGTTTCAATCTGTTAAGCCTTTGAATGTGCATGGAGCAGATATTTTTGGCGTTATTGTTCAATCCTCTGAACATGTGTTACAGCTCCAGCCGCTTCTTCTTTTTAAACGTGTTCTTGCGTATTATCTGTGCGCCACTTTCCAAGGTGCTTAATTTTTTACCTCTCCCATGTATTTGGTTTCGAGTAGAGGTTTCTTATGCATTTGATTGTTTTTCTCGATGTGTTTTTTTGAGAGCTTAGGGATGAATATTTCGGGGTTTGAGAAAATCATGTAACTACTCGAGTGCAGGTAATGCTGGCCGATTTTTTCGTTGCAGACCAGTTAACAAGCCAGGTTGATCTCATCCATGAACTCTAATTTTGTTCAGCGTCTTTTCATATCTGTTAGTACACTAGATCTATATCACTGAAGATATGTGCATTAAACCACGTGGAGATAAAATGAACACAGTGGACCTATGTTCACAGACTAACATCAAGGTACGAATAGGTGTCGACGTTGAGAAATTTAGAGTTCGTGCTGTGCTACTACTGCGGTGGATATTTTCTAAGCAGGAATAGCGAGGCCTGCACTAAAAGCAAGCGGTTTGATCATTGGACGTATGCTATAGCTTTGTTACCCTATTGGTGGCGGTTTTGGCAGGTATGATCAGTCCTATGTGCATGCCAAGCTTGATAGGCCCTCAGTACGGTTGATCCCACATCCTAGAAAGTTTCATACGATTTGAGTTCTTTGCCGCTGCTTGCCTTTTAGAGATCTTTTCTCAATGTTACCGATCATCATTCACAATTACTTGTTCCAGGCCGTCAGTCACTTGAGATTTAACGGTTTCTGTAGAGTTTCCAAGCTACGATTAGCATTTCATAGAACGTAGTGAGTTTCTCTTTCCCCTATCTAGAAAAGAGATTCAGAAAGGCTTTTGTACAGTTGGATTCTCAAATGAGGTTGGCATCTGCAGAAGCATTTCTTCAACTACGGGTTATATCTCTTACAATGTATACACGTCTTGCCAACTCGACAGTCCCCAATATACATCCTCATCCTCTTCAAAAGTGTTTAGTTAACAACGTGTAAGAACTTTACTATGTCTAATAGTGCACGTTGAACTATCTGTTTTGAACAGTGTTTCAGACGCTGGGCTGAGGAGAAAGACTTTGTACATTTGGCTAATGCCGGGAAGTACTTATCAGCTATGGCTGCAGTGGCGTTGAAAATAACCTATTCCAAGAACTCATCTGTAGGATTGTTGGTTATGTTTTTCATTGCGTCAACAATTGCGACAATTTATCAAGTATATTGGGACATAGTCGTTGATTGGGGCCTCCTTCGTCGAGACTCCAAGAATAAATGGTTGAGAGACGAGCTCCTTTTGAAGCGAAAGTGGATATATTTTGCATCGATGGTATTACATGCTCCCTTTCTCTCTACTTCAAACTTCAGAAAAATATTGTGTTTTATGCTACTGGTGCTAAACTTGAGTTTCTTCATTGTATTCTTAGTGCGTTACCTCCAGTTTGGCACATACCATCGATTTCTCTTACTTTAGGATGTTGCCCACAAGATTTCCAATCTAATCTAGATTCCAATGTATAAACTGCCTGATTTCACTCATTTCCTCGAGTACGCTTCTAACAACAGTCTATGCTGTCCACGTTTGCAGGCACTAAATGTTTTCCTTAGACTGGCGTGGTTACAATCGATGACACATTTTACATTTGGATCGCTAGACAGCTCTGTTATGAACTTCTTATTTGCGGCTCTTGAGATCTTGCGTCGAGGCCACTGGAATTTCTACAGGTGCTATAATAAAGTTTCAGTTCCTTTATTTGCTTCTGATAAATTACATTATTCAAGATTATTCCCATGTTCAGAGTTTCATCATTAAAATCATACTTACACAAATGACAATTGCAGGATATATAACTGGATAGAACAAGTCGGAATTGCAACAACCCCATAACTATTAGAATTGTCTTGTAATATCACCCTACTGGATACACAATTTGCGGCACTTGCTAAGTGATGTGTTTATATGTGCAGATTAGAAAATGAGCATTTAAACAATGTGGGTAGATATCGAGCAACCAAGCAAGTCCCGTTGCCTTTTGAGGATACCAGCCCAGAAATTTAGCAGCTCCAATTTTCCTTGCCCTTCCCGAGATGAATTCGGGAGGCAAATAAGCCTTGTTTGATCTGCAGGCAAAAACCAAGCTGCTGCACAGCTTAAATATAGCATCAAAACCCGGGTTATAGCTTCATCGCATTGCCCTCTTTGCCAGACAAAGCAACATATACCCTTCGGTGGGACAGAGATAAATACACACACAGAGCCTCATCCACCCAATTCATGATCATCATGGTCAATAGTTTCATTGTCTGAGCATCATTTTGCTCAGGAATTCACCCCTCATAGCGTAATGTGTACCTAGTTCATGCTGCACACTGTGAACCACCGATCAAGGCTCGACAGATAAGACATTGAGTTCCGACAACTGATACAAGGTCAGCTCGAGCTTGTAAGAGCAAACAGTACACTCCATAGCTACAAATATAACCGCAGATGGATTGTGAAAGTCCCAGTATGGGGAGTTTTCAGTGACAGAGAAAGGAACGGATATCACTGGCTCAGCATGAACGGACCGCAACAGTCTAGCTGAGATTGGGCTCTCCTGTCGGTACAATCTAAGCTTTTGAATCTTGAGGTATATTCTGACACAATATTAGTCTTGGATGAAGAATTTTTGTTATCTTTCTTTTTATTTTATAAAAATAAAAAATAAAAAATAAATCTGTATAAGCATCTTTCTTTGAGAAAAGAAGATACATGGTACACTCTTTTAACAAACCTGGACTCATTTATATTTTCTAGTAACACAGGAAGGTAAGGTTTTTGGACTTTATGAATATCAAATTGAACTTGATAGTTTTGACACTAAGTGTTTCTGATAAAATTAATTATTGTTTTTGATACTTTGTACTCTAAATATTCCATATATTCATTCATGTCCAAATTCAAGAATTATATCATACCAGGTTCTTACATCTTTGGAAGGAAACACAATATCAACCAATTGAAATGATTTCATATGATGTATATTAAAGTTTTCAAGATGGATAAGGAGATTCTGTGGCTTATTTGTATATCAAGTCTTAATGAAATAAAATGTTTTGAAGATATTAAGATGCTTATTCATTACATTGAATTCAATACTTGATAATTGATAGTAAATTTGTGTATAGATTTTTATCTGTTTAAATATTAAAATTAACTAAAAATATTTAAGTAGTACAAAATCACTAATAAAAGTATGCTTTTTTCAATGAATGATGTAAAATTAAATTATTAAATGTTATAACTTAGAAGTAATTTTTATAAATTAAATATTAAATATTAAAATTAGTGCAAATTTATTTGTAAAAATTCTATTTTAAAATTGACATGCTAAAGAATACTACTATTTTATTTATTTGATTAATTAAAAATTATAATGGATAATTTTTTATCATTGTAGATTTGATTTCTTTAGATAAATCATATTTAATAAAAATACATACAAAATTTCTATTTGATTGTAGAGTTGGGTTTTTTACTCTAAAAAGTTTTTTTTTTCTTTGAAGATTTTAAATTATAATTTTTGGAAAAAAATTATTTTTTGATATTATTATTATTTTTAAAACTAACATTTAATAGTTTATCTAATATCAATTATTCAAATAATTTTTAGAATCTAGAATTTTTTATTTTTTTTTCTTTTTCTGTCTTTTTTTTAAAGACTTTGATAATTTTTTAGCTTCTAAATTCTCAATGTCTTGTAAAATCACAAACATAAGCAAACTTCTTCTTTTTTTCTTTTCTTTTTTCTTCTCTCTCTCTTATTTTTACAAATTAACAAAAACAAAAATAATTAGCAACTTTATGTCACGAACACAGAATACGAAGAGGAAATCTAAACAAGAATCTCAAAGAGAACTGGCAAGAACTAGATTGATCAGATGAGTACAAGAGCAACACCAGAGAGGTGAGCTAGAGCTCCAAGAGATGTGTTGTCGAGATTGAAGAACTCTTCAGCCTCGACTCCTATATATACTTCTAAATAAGAAACTTCTTGAGCGACTTCCAACAACTTAGGAAGCTTCTCAAGCAGCTTCCATGAATTAGGAAGCTTCTCAAGCAACTTCTACTAGCTAGAAAGCTTCTCAAGCAACTTCCACTAACTAGGAAGCTTCTCAAGAAACTTCTACTAACTGCTAATGGAAACTTCTAGAAGGTTCCAGGGACTTGCTTCTAGAATGTTCTAATTTCTAGAAGGTTCTAAGACTATGTCCCTAACATCACCCCCTCCTTTAGCTTCGAGGTCTCCGAGAAGCAATGTTGTTGTCAGTCAATACCAACGCAAAAAAATGAAGATCTGTCGCATAACGTCTGCTATGAATTCCAATTGTCTTTCACAAGGCAAGTGGTTCATCGGTCCTTGAAGCCAACGGTAGTGGCCCACGCCCTCAACTTCCGACCAAGCATGAACTTCCGTGTCCTCATTGTGAAACTGTCCTGCAAACACACCTTCTGGCTGACCATTGTAAGCAGGCTCGACTTCAAATACAATCACCAGCGATCGGTTACTTGGTATCCTCCGTCGTCGTCGTGGTGCAGGTGGTTCTTCATCTCGAGGTCGCCTTCGTGAGCTAGTAGGTTGAGATGATATGATTGGCATGGTATCTATCTCTTGGCTATCCATGTCGAAAGACCAAACTATGGCTATCAGAAAAGATCTACTCTATCTTGGAGAAAATAACTACATCAACTATGAATTTTGGTAGTGTTCTCCCCTCCTTTTATGTTACTAGATGAGCAAGCTTCAGAAAGAAGTTATCCTCGAATCGGCTTAGGTTTTTGAGGATATTGTTGATGAAACTCTTGTACTTTTTGCGACGCATTGGCGAGATTTTCGGCCGGCTCCCATGTTTGCTCATTGATATTGTAGCCTCTCCAATGTACAAAATACTCCAATTTTTCCCATTTACGCCGCGAATCTAGCACCTTTTCTACCTCGTATTTCTCATGGTTCTCGATTTCGATACTAGGTGGCGAACTTTGCACTCTTCCAGGAAAAGACGATTCTTGATAAATCTCCAACAAAGAAACATGAAAGATTGGATGTACCTTCATAGCAGCTGGTAACTCCAGACAGTACGCCACTGGATTGATTTGCTTCAAGATGACAAATGGTCCCAACCTCCGGTAGTCCAACTTATCACACGGCCGCTTGGTCTTGATATTCCGTCGAAGTAGCCATACCTTATCTCCAGTTTTGAAAATAGGTGCTTGATTTCGAAGTTTATCTGCGGATGTCTTATAAGACTCTTGAGCAGACTGCAATTGCACCTTTAACATAGTTTGAAGCTCTGATAGCTGCTTCACAAATCCTTCAGGTGCTGGGTTGTTATTCGTTGACAGACTTAACAAATCAAGCTTCGGATGGTACCCATAGTTAGAAAAGAATGGTGTTTGTTGAGTTGACGCGTGCAAGGTGTTGTTATATGCAAACTCGGCTAACGATAGATATGCGGCCCAATCATCTTGTTGATAGTTGATGCTGCATCTTAGATACTGTTCCAAAACTTGATTCACCCGTTCCGTTTGGCCGTCAGTTTGAGGATGGAAAGCTGAAGAAAGCTTAATATCCACCTTCAATATTTCAAAAAGAGATCTCCAAAACTTTGATACGAACTGAGTTCCTCGATCCGACACGATATCATCTGGTAGGCCATGATATCGATACACATTGTCAAGAAAGAGCCTTGTTGTATCTTCACTTGACGATGTCTTCTTGCAAGGGACAAAGTGCGCCATCTTTGTAAGTCGATCTACCACAACAAAAATGCTGTCGAAATAATTCGATGGTGGTAGGTCTGTAATAAAGTTCATAGAAATTGAAGACCATGATCGCCGTGGAATTGGCAATGGCTGTAAAAGTCCGTAAGGGCGATGCCGAGGATTTTTAGATCTTGAACAGATGTCGCAAGTGAGGACAAAATCTTTCACATCCTTCCACATTTGGAGCCATCAGAAATCTCGAGAAATAAGTTCTAAGGTCTTGTTGAATCCAAAATATCCCGCAGCTGGAAAATCGTGATGAGATTCAAGAACTCGGAGCCGTACTGGTCCTTTCGGAATATACAACCGCTCCTCAAAGTATAAAAGATCTCCCTCCACTTTAAACTTGTCATTATTGGCACGTTGCTTGATATCAACTGCTATTGAATCTTCACTGGTCGCGGTACGTACTTGATTGAGGAAGTCAACATCGATTGGTACAATGGCAGCGTGAAGCCGGAATTGCTCTGGCTTCAATAGTGTCGTACACTGTTGGTCGAATGCTGCCTCTCCAGCCTTTGGTGCAAGATACGATCTCCTCGATAATGCATCAAATAGTCCTTGTTGCTTTCCAGGTCGATAAGTGATAACAAAGTCGAATCTGGATAGCAACATATTCCACCGAGCTTGATGCCGATTCAAAATTCGAGCCGACATGAAATATTCCAAATTCTTGTGATCCGTGTATATGGTTACCGGATGTGCCGCTCCTTCGAGAAAGTGACGCCACTCTTGGAAAGAATCTACTATAGCAAGAAGCTCCTTATCGTGGATCTCATAATTGATCTCAGCAGTAGAGAACTTTCGAGAATAGAATGCAACTGGATAGAGCTTTTCATGAGCACCCATCTATGAAAGTACGACTCATAAAGCAAAATCCGAAGCATCGGTTTCCAAATAAAAGGCCTTTGCAAAATCCGAGTAGACCAAAATTGGAGCTGTTGTAAACGCCATCTTAAGATCTTGAAATGCTTTTTCTACTAGGAGTCCCCATTCAAGCTTGTCCTTACACGTCAACCGAGTGAGTGGAGCAGCAATTTGGGAATAATTCTTAATAAAATTCCGATAGAAGTTAGCAAAACCAAGAAAACATTGTACGTCTCTAATCGTCTTCGGAACCTCCCACGACACGATTGCTTCCACTTTCTTGGGATCCATTTTCAAGCCTTCTGTAGTCGCGATGAATCCCAAAAACTCCATCTCAATTTGGTGAAATAAGCACTTCTCCAACTTGGCGTAGAGTCCTCGCTCACGTAATTTTTCAAGGACGAGACAAACATGCTTTTCATGCTCTTTTTTGTTCTTAGAAAATATCAAAATATCATCCAGATAGATGACAACAAAATCGTCGAGATGCTCCCGGAAGATGTCATTCATCATGTGTTGAAAAACTGCCGGAGCATTGGTAAGACCAAAAGGCATGACATTATACTCAAAATGGCTATACCTTGTATGAAAAGTTGTCTTCTATTCGTCTCCTTTTTTAATTCGTACAAGGTTGTAGGCTCCTCTTAGATCAATTTTTGTAAAGATCCTTACCCGTCCAAGTTGTTCAAGAAGACCAGATATCAAGGGTAATGGGTAACGATTCTTCTTTGTTACCTTGTTGAGACCTCGATAGTCCACGCACATCCGTAGCGAGCCATCCTTCTTTTTTACAAATAAGATTGGTGCTCCAGCTGGTGACTTTGAATGGCAAATGAAGTTCTTGGCTAGATTCTCATCAATGTACTTCCGCAATTCTGCCAACTCCGTCTGCGACAAATTGTAGATTGGGCCAAAAGGGGGTTGTGCTCTTTCTTGCAAGTCTATGGCACAATCATATGGTCGGTACTCCGGTAGCATAGCAGCATTCTTCTTTTGAAACACATCTTGAAAATCTTTATATTACTCCGGTATACTTGTTGTCGAAATCTTCTCTTCGCTGGTTGGAGTCGCATAAATGACAAACGGTGTACCTTCCTTGGACGATCTTACAAATGCTCTTGCTCCAATAAATAAAGATTTTTTCATTCGAGGTCTTCTAACTGGTTTACTCTCGGAACGTTCTATTGGAAATGTTATCTTTTGTAACCTCCAATCTATGATTGGATTATACTTTTTCAACCAGGAAAGACCAAGAATAATAGGACTTAATGGAGTCTTTATAATGTTGAAGATAATATAACTACTATGGTCCTTAAATGCTATTTCTATAGGTTTTGATTCATAAGTGACACTATTAGACAATAAAGGTCGTCCATCTATGACTTCTACGTAAACAGGTTTAGGTTTCTGTACTAGAGGGATCTTATGATGTTTAGCATATTCTTCGTCTAAGAAACAAGCAGATGCTCCTGAATCTAGTAATGCTAAGGTTTTAAGCTTTTGAGGACCAAAAAACAAAGGGCAGGTTGGGTAGAGAGGGAGGAACCTGATTGTTGTTGCGATTTTTGACTGTCCAGCCATACGGTTCCTATTGTGGCTGGGCATTTTCGTTTTCCTGAAAAAATGTGCCTCTGGTCTTGACAATGCGTGGATTCTGCTTCTTGGGGCAATTTCCAACCTTATGGCCTTCTTCACCGCAATATAAGCATAGTCCTTACTCCATGCGCCGCTTCTTCTCTTCTGGAATGAGGGATTTGACACGTACTGCATCAATTTGCATGTCGTCCATCTCGGAATGTGAATTCAAACTGCTTGCTGACATGGTTGAGGCGTGACGAGTCACATGTTGTCTTGAGCGTTGGTCTTGGCGACGCTGAAATAAGCGGTTGTCACACTTCACAGCTTGGCTAATGGCTTCGTTGAGCATTCGTGGATCAAGAAGAGATAATAGCAAATCCTTCACATCATCCCTCAAACCCCAATAAAATTGACTCGTCAATGCTTCTTCATTCCAGTTGATGTCACATGCTAATTGTCTGAAGTTTGATGCATAAACTGATGCAGAGCGTGTCCCTTGTCGTAGTGATCGAATCTTTGTTGTAGCCCATCGAGTGTTGTCATGCTCGCCAAATGCTTCCGCAAACGCCTCCAAAAGTTTCAAAGCTGTTCAAAATCGATGATCCTTTTCTCAACAGCCGGTTGAAACCACGATAGCCCGCCTCTGTAAGTAGGCTCCAACCATCTAACACGGACCTCACGGGATAGCTGCCTTCTACCAGAAAATCGTTATTAACCTCGATTTGATTGACAAAACTCAAATCCTGGAAAGCATGTACCATCAGTCTCTGGCTACGACCCAAGGTTTTCATCATAGAATCAGTGGTGTTTTCGTAATTGCTGCGCAAAGCCGCTTTTTCCGCGCGAAAACTTGAGGTTGATGAATTCTAGATTGTGTTACTCCAAGTGCTCCATCATTATGAAGTCTTGCAAACGCTCCTTCAATCTCCGCAGTTCTTTGCGATAACATAGTAAGGGCATTTTACTAGGCTTGAATATAAGATGATAATAAGTAATTGAAAATTTTGCAACTTTCAAACCTTAAAGGATGACAAATCTAACATGTAGTACCACACATTTGTATTTTTTATCATTAACATCTTTAAATTTAAGATCTTCTTATATTGACATATTATTAGTCTAATGGCTTGTTGAGAATATTTGCCATTTGATGTTAGATACATGTTAATGCAATGTTTATGATTCCAACATTAACATCCTCCCTAATCAAATAAAACCAAACTTCAATATGCTTTGTTTACTATGGTACATAAAGCTTTTTGTTTATGTTTTTTTTCTAAGATAATTATAAATAAAATTGGATTTTAGAAAAGTACTTAGATACAAGTATTATATTCTTAGCAAAGTAAGTTCTCAAATATGTTTTGTTTTAGTATTTGTAAATGATTATAAATTTAAATTTGTACTAAGTTAGGTGCACTTTTGCTTATATATGTATTTAATTATATTTTAGCTTAGACTATTCAAGAACTAGATAAACCAATAACATTAAATTCTAAGTAAGTAATTATTTTTTTTTTTTTTTTTTTTTTTTTTTTTTTTTAATTAAAAAAAATAACAAGTGAATTAACTAAATTAAATTTTATTGATTGATAAAGAAATTGGTTGAAAATAAAACTTTTATGTAAATGGTAAATACATTTATATGAAAATAATTCATAAATTACTTTTTTAATAATATGATTGTTATTTCAAAGTAATATGTATTTTTTGTAATAAAAAGAATAACACAAGAATCAAATCAAGTTAGTTATATTGTGCATTAAACCAAATTTGTTTAAGTTTTTTTAATAAATAATTAAAAATATTTATTAAAAAAGACTTATAGCTATTTTAGACGTAAAATGATATTTAGAGGATTTTGATAAACTATAATTTTTTTATTTTTTTTATTTTTTAAAAACTTCAAAATATCTTTGAAACAAAAAAAACAAGATCAATTTTTAAAATTTCTTTATTATATTATAATATGATATTCTTGCTAAAAGTAATATACAAAAAATCCCAAAATTTAAATCTTAATGTATCACTCTAAGAACGAGAGTATCAATGTGTTAAGAGAAACAGTAGTTAATATGTTCAAGTATCTACTAAAGAATCTAACAAAAATAGTAACATAGGTATAAGAATACATGTAAAAACTTAAAGATATGAACCACGTTCTATGATACAAAATATGACAAAACAGATCCTACGTCTCTACGAGGATTTTATTGATGCATGTATCTTGCCTTTATCATTAGTCCTATGTACTTCTAGTTAGGATTTAGAGATAATGGAAAGACAGCTATGATTTCAGTGTTCAAGCAAGCATCCAGGGATCACACAGGATCTGACCAAAAATTTGCATGCTACGGGCTTTATAGATTAGACCCAAGGTATATCTCTAATACAAGCAACAAAAAAATAATACTAGTAATATCCTATAACTAATACTTACTTTTGCATAACACTGTGATCAAATTTTAGTTCATAGCAGATATCACTCTCTGTCTACTTTATATCTCAAATCTTCCTTTCCATATATTCGTAGACACATATATTCTTTGCAGCCATCGATCCTTACCATCATATCTTGGAATGAATTCTGATCGCCCATGTATTACTCTCTGATTGTTTATGACTAGAAGATCGCCAGGTGTTAGTTTTACCTACTGAATAGTAGTAATAGAATTCTCGATATTATGCTTGATCTTTTCAAATACCTTCCTGGCATCGTTGTTAGCAAAATGCATTACCAAAAAATAGATATTAATAGAAGGATTAGAAAGGATTCCTTCTATAACAGGTCTTGGATTTGACCATAGCTCTTTTTTGAAAGATGGAGGAACAGGTGACATGAACAAAGGTTTTCTAAGAGTCTCTATTTCATTATCATACAATGACTCCAGTATATCATAGCAACTAATCAGGTCCATAGAAGCATGAGCACTGTGATCATTTCTCAAGCAGTACAAGGCTATATAATCAGGTCTAAAGTTAAAGTATGAGTTTTTTGTATGGAAGTATAACCTATCTTTAGATCCCTCATTTGAGTTGTGTCCTTCAGAGCCAACTACAGGATATATGTCTTAAACAATAGCACTATTATTTTCTTCCTCGTATGTGTAAATGTCTCCTAAAAGTTGTGCAACACCTGTTAGACAGGACTCGCTTATAAATGTATCCTTATTACATGTACTGTCTCTGCCAGAATGAGTATCTATCAGATTGTAATCCGTAGGAAGGTTTCTTATTAGTAGTGACAAAGCGAGGATGCTTAATACTTTTTATTGCCTTTAGAACATTGGCGGATAGTGTAAGAGCAACTTTCTGAAGACTATATGATAGATGAGCCTCATGAGTACCTACATGTGATTTATTATATAACATATGTTCTCTGAGAGAGCGCTTAGTCTCTTCATCAAGCACAATATAGTTCATGTTGTACATGGCACTTGACATGCTTGTGCTTCTTACCTGGCGAAAGGGTGGAATTGATAATATGTGTCACTTGAGCTTTTGTGATAACGAGAGGTGTGTGTAGCAACATATAGTTTAACAAGATGCTATCATTTATTCCCGCAGTTAGTCATAAGCCAATGAGACAACGTAGAACCATAAGTACCTACGATGTAATCAGGGATTTATTTATGAAGTATCGATCTTCATATCGTGGGATCAAACGTGTACCTAAAGGCAGATCAGATGTAATTGCACAGATAAGAGGTAATAGTAGAAAGCAGGCAACTAAGGCAATGGTTGTTGATCTTGCTTTCTACAAGGAAGGGTCAGCTGACAGCCACAAGTATTACCTTACTGTCGTTACTGGATCAAGTATAATAGATTTTGATACTATAAAAAAAGTAATTGGAGCAAAAAAGGTCTCTCGCAAAAACAAAGATTATAAGAAGGCTGACTGGCTGCGATTCAAGAGCAATACTTCCATTTTCCTTCTACAAAGATCTGAGTATGATAATAGATCCGAATACCTACATAAACGGTGAAATCGTTTTTAATAGAGGAAAATTTGACAGATCTTTCTATATCTCTGCTAAAAAATATCATCACGTGGTCAAAGAGGAATATCAAGGAAAAAACATCGTGTTGGAGTTTTGCATGTTTTATGTCCCATCAGTTAATACATGTATTGACAATACTAATATCAGTGAGTAATGTAGTACTTGTAGTCAAGGATTGTCGTATATGCTACTCGGATGGAGTAATATTGCTTTTATAATATAAATTTTTTTTATAGTACATGTAGACCGTTGTCGTGAAGTAAATATATCCATATATAGAAACCTAACTTAACTATCTTTTCTTCAAAATTCTATTAAGTTCTTTCTTTCTTCTTAACAATCTAAGTTTTTATATAGTTTAGGAAAAATTTCTCACTTTCTTTCTTTTTCTTTGGTTAAATTTTTACCTTATCTTTAATCTTAACTTTAACTTTGATTTAGCCTTGAAAATTTCTTTTATTTCTTTTATCTTTTTTCCAATCTTAGATTTTAGTAGATTCAGGGTTATATTTGTAGATATAAGGAGTTTTGACTTTGAGGTTGAATTTAGGATTTTAACAAGGATAAATAGTAGATTTGGATGTCAATAGTTGGCTACCATTAATAGTGCTGACTTGGAGGATTAGATTTGGGATTTTTATAACTTTAAACTATTAATTGTTGACTTGGATTTTGAAGACCTTGGCTGCGACTTCTTTGACGAGCTCGGAGGAAAAGAAGACGGGGTTTTTTGGTAAATCCAAAGAGGTATTCAGAGAGTGCTTCTTCTTGGCATGAGTTTAGGTAGTAGAAACGCAGGATTCGGAGCATAGATGAGAGAAATATGCTTGTTTGAACTTAGACTACTAATATGACATCTATTGTCACTTTTCAGGGTATATTAGAAGTTTTAAGATACCAGAAAGAAATCGAGCAATTGTATTAGAAACTAGATTTCAAGCTACACATTTTACGTCCAAGAATTGATAGAATTGAGTTTAGAATGAGTGAGATATGACTAGTTAAACCCAGCAAACTAAACTGGGGTTTTGAAGAAGTTAGATAAATAGAAGGATTTGCTTTAAGCTAGAACTTGAGTTTCAAGAAGAATTTGAAGCTCATTTTTTGTGTACAAATTACTTATACTATAAAGATTCTATGTCTAAAATCTCATATCAATTGAGACTTTGATTAGGGAGTAATGGCAAATTTGTTCTCAAGTGTCTAGGATTTTGACTTTTAAAAGTATCTGCCAAGGATTTGGTGATATCTAACGATCATTAATGAATTCATAGCTCAAAATTTATGTGATGAGGATCAAAGGTATGAGTTATGTTTTCCCAAGTTTTGAGCTTATTTGAACGGCTAGATCTTGAATTATGAATTTTCAAGTTTCAGGTTGAGATTTGACTTCTAAAAGTATCTGCCAAGGATTTGGTGATATCTAACGATTGACAATGAATTCACACCTCAAAATTTATGTGACAAAGATCAAAGGTATGAGATATGTTTTCTTAAATTTTGAGCTTATTTGAACAGTTGGATCTTCAATTATGAATTTTTAAGTTTCGGGTTGAGATTTGACTTCTAAAAGTATTTGCCAAGGATTTGGTGATATCTAATGATCAACAATGAATTCACAATTCAAAATTTATGTGACAAAGATCAAAGGTATGAGATATGTTTTCTTAAATTTTGAGCTTATTTGAACGGTTGGATCTTAAATTATGAATTTTCAAGTTTCTGGTTTGGTTTAACTTATATAATTACTTGCTAATATTTTGATGATATCTGGTGATCGGTAATGAATTCACGGTTGAGAATTTTTGTGAAGATGACTAAAGAAGAGGACTCTATGCTTCAAAAATTTGAACTTATATAAACGGTTGGATTTTGATTGATAAATTTCCAAGCTTCTAGTTTGTTGATTTATTATACGCATGGTTTTGTGACTATAAAAGAAAATTTTTTAAAAAAAAGTTTGTGCATATTGGATCCAACTTGATTGTAAAGAGGGACCTTGCGTCTACCTGAAGCGGACTTTCGCCACGACACCATTATACTAGTATACCCAAAAGCATAGAAGTATGATAAACAGACGGGATAGTCTTTGCTAGATTTTGTATTCATTTAGTACAGGCAAGTAGAGTAGCACTATACTATGACTTTTGCAAGAGAGGAAGCACTGAGTACATTTCTGTACTAAGCTTTGTAAGGGTGTTATAACCCACTACTAAATGTTTAATAAAACCAAAAAGAAGCTTATGAGCACCACAGTTAAGTGCTAATAGGAGAAGGAACCTGTAGGATCAACTGATAAACAGTGTTAAACTGACATGTAAACACATCAAGAGTACCTACTATCAATGGCTTCAAAAAGAAGAGTTCTGTATGATATGAATCCACTGAACATAATCTTCAAACCTGCTATAGATATAACTCAGTCATCAGGATCTACAACAAAACCTATATCAACTTCTTGTGGAAAAAGAGTTAGCATCTCTTACAAAGCTGAAGATGGCGTAGAGTACCTTTTAATACTTGCTCCAAAGGGATGCATGTTCTACACGTTTGGCATACAAGATAGTTCTTTTTCCAGTTCAACTAATAAGCAGAACAAGAGCATATGCATCAACATAGATGTCGACAGTGCTAAGAAGGACTCTAACGAATACGTATTCTGTTCTAATATATATGCAATATATGACCGCTCCAAAGAGTATATTATGACACACCCTAAGGATATTGGTATCAAAGTCTCGAAAGATACGATAGACGATATGTTCAAACACCCGCTGAAGAAGTATACTAAGGAGGGTAAAACGAATATGAAAATATATACAAAGATCATTATGAGCAGTAAGGACTCAAGAATATGGACCACGTTTTATGATACAAAACAAAACAAAATAGACTCTAAATCTCTGGAAGGAGTCCACTGTCGCATGTACCCTGCCTTACTTTTTGACTCTCTATACTTTTGGTCAGGGAGTAGAGCATCTCTACAGTGCAAACTTTCTGAAGCTATTGTCGAGATAGTAGATAGAGCTGCACCTTCTCTGGATATGAGTCTACTAAAAATCGAAGACGAAGATACTTAAAAAAAAAATTTATCACATGTTACTACCTTGCAGTGTTCTGAAACTGTGAGACTCCACTTTTATATCTACAATATGGTACGACAGGTCTGCTAAGAACCTCATATAATTTAGTATGGGAGCAGCTAGCAATGTTGGTTATCACACCACTTAGAAACTCCTTTGATATATCAAACTCGTTTATCAGATACTTGAACCTGTTCGACCTTTGCTTGGTACTACCTTCCAACCTAAAGCATTGCAAACTCTTGTATACTCCCATATCCATGAATTCTCTAAATTGTGTGGTGCTACGTAGAGCATGAGCAACGGCCAAGCATTGCTGTGAAGATGTAAAGTATATGTTGGATACAATGACATGAAATTTTGGGATTTTTTGTGTATTGTTTTGAGATTTAAATTTTCAACTTTCCAAATTAACTTGTATATTATGGCTATTCCTAACAAGTCATGAAAAACGCTTTTCCACCTCAACATTCTGCTTAATATCATCTTAATTCAACTTTAATTATATACACACAAATACACACCAAAATTATTCATGATCTGTAAGAAAAAAGTTAAAAAATAGAAAAAGTGATCCTAAATGTACAAGTAACTTGAACAAAACATTGAAACAATGTATTGTGAGGAAACCCTAATTTTGGCGTCGTCGTGTGCGGCGACATGGTAGAGAGGCCAACGTCATGGAGATTGGATGCATCGAGGAGATGGGCGGAGTGAAGCGCCGGAGAGCAACAAAGCCTGCGCGGGAGAACGAGAGAGAGAGGCAGGCAGGACAGTCGCTCAAATCGAAACTCTTGTGGCAAGAAATGGTTGAGTATCTTGACAATGTGAAGTAGTTCTCTGGTGTCTTGGTTTTATTCTGGGTCGACGACGACGACGACGACGAAGATTAGATGATAATTTGTTGCGTCTGCTACTCCGCATGACGAGCATGTCTGTGCATGACAAGCAATCCAGGAATTTGGAAAAGTTTTTGTGTAGTATTGGCTGATTGGCATTGAAGAATGCTGGGATTGCGGGATAGGTGGGTCCATTGACGGAGTTGGATTCTGTTGGGAGTAAGGTTCCACACACACATAGATCTGTGTGTGTGTGTGTATATATATATATATATATATATCTATATGTGTGTGCATGCTGTGTTTGATTTTCGAAAACTACAGAAGTGAGTGAACTCATTAGGGTTCCCCTCGTATTCTCTTCAGCTCATCTTTGGACCTTGAGTAGGTTTCCAATAATGAATCTTTTCCGTTGTAACACATTCCAAGTTCTCAATTGCAGCTCCGTTGTTCAATCTTCTTGACCCATGTCTCATAGTGTTGACTTTTTTCGTTCCTTACGACAACTCTTTGAAAGATTGCGTTAATGAGACATTATTCCTCCATTGCCACTTTCAAGTAGCGATTATGAGTTTTCCTGTCGGAAACTTGTACTAAGCGGCACTTTCTGGAATGGCTTGGTTAAATTTGAGTGTCAGGTCTCTTGTATCTTTACGTGAGCATCTAGCGAAGTTTGAATTTTTGGGAAGGAATTCAATCTGCAAAGTGTTTCTCAATCTCACGAGTAGTGACTTGTCAGAATAGTCTACTTTAGCAACAGCTATGAAGGACTTCTGAACGATTACTCTGCTCCTCAAGGGTGTCAAGCCATGCCTAGTTCATCATCAACCCTGGACAGTACAAGAGCAGGTCAATGTGGAATTAACAGATTCTCTGATGCAGACTCCGATTCCCTCGCTAATGCAGAGAGCAGGCAATCTCTTCTACTTACCCGACAACCTTTGCATCTGAAATGTTCGATTATAGCTTTTGCTTTTCAATGCGGAATTCTGAAAATTATGAAGAGTTGTCTTCGTTATTAAATGCATGTAACTCTTCCTGGGTTACTGCTGTACCATTCTATTTCACCACTTCCAAGCAGTAATGATTGTATCTGAACTTCTTACGTGTGCACAAAGCATTCAGAGCACAAGAGCAACACGAGAGAAGATTAGCGAGGATTGTAGCGGACCAGTGGATGCATGTATCTCGCAAGGTGAGATTGTCACGCTTCATCAGAGAGCACCTAATGCCATGTTTTCTCAGGAATGTGAAGTAACAATCTTAACCTTTGTAGTATATGGTCTACAGAGACTTGAAGGGGCTTGGTGTGCTCAAATGGTGAACTGCTGGCGTAATGTTTGCACGGAAAATAGATGGGTTAGAAGCCAAACATATTTTGCGGACAAGCATCATACTTGCCAGAAATTTATGAAGGCTTTCAATGCTTTTCGTGAGGGCAGTCGGACGAAGCGGAAAAACCAACTTGCTGCGGCAAAGTTCCATAAAGAAGTTCTCGAAAAGAAGACACTAAAAGGTCTGTTTAAAGCGCAACAGAGTAGCAAGCAACAGCATGAGCAACTTCATTTAGCAAAGGCTTTTAAAGCTGTGAAGCACTATCATGAAAAGAAAAAGTTATTGAAGTGTATGTACAATGGCGCACAAATGTTCCATGGTACTTCACTTAAGAGGCACGCATTGAATTGCCTTACTAATCATCATCAGCGGGTCAAGTTAGAGTCATCTCACGAAGCTACTGCATCCTGTCATTGGAAGAAGTCCACGAGATCCAACATATTGAAGTGTTGGGGCACCATTGCAAGCAGGATTGCAAAAGTGAGAAAACAGGGCGACGAATCCCGCACAGTATTCCTCAAAGGTTTACTAAAACGGTGTATGGAAAATTGGTTGTTGGTGACAAGTGAAACAAGTAGGGCTAGACAAAGTAAGTTTGTTCAAGCTTATCAGGAGGTCAAAAAATCACGGCAGAAGCGGACATTGAAAATTTGGTCTCAATGGCACAGAGAGAAACAGCTAAGACGTCTGAAAAGCAAACAAATAGCAACAATGCACAGTGGTCGGACTTCTGCTGCAGTGACAAAAGCATGGCAAGACTATGCGCGTGAGAAGGGAAAAGGTCGAGCCAACTCTTCCATAGCCTTCAGTTTCAGGAGAAAGCAAGTTCTTTCAGATGCAATCGCCGTCTGGAAAGCTTATCAGGCCAAAAAGGAAAAAGCTGGAGCTGCAGCATTGAAGGCATTGGCATATTTGAAGCAAAATCTAACCCAAAAAAGCATGGATTCATGGAAGCCATGGCACGAGAAACAAATGTCTAAAAAAAAAGGCAGGGAGGAAGCACTCAATATCTACAAGTCAGTACCCAAGTCGATTATTTTGCATGCACTAATATATTCTACTATCCGTAGTCAAAAGCTACAATGAAATTCCTAATTCAAGGATCACGAATTAATATTTATTTTATTTCACGAGCTATTCGTCAGCTTCTGAAACAATCTTTCTTGTTTCACAGATACCGGCTACAGAGATGGGCGTGTGAGCGGATCTTGGCAGTGGGACTCATGCTTCAAGCATTGCGTCTTCAAAGCAGAATGAGAAAGCAATCCATGTCCTCCGCCTCAGCGTACATGAAAGTAGCACCGTATGCGAGAAAGTGGTGGTACCTGTCCCAGAGGCGCAGCAACCTCAGAAGAGCAATTCTGCACCCCAAGGAAGGAGGATCTCCTAGGGCCATTCAGAAGAAAGAAATACCGCTTCAAAGCACCGAACAACCCGTCATGCAAGAGATTTTGCTGCGGATTGGTATTGATAGAGATGGTCTCAAAATTCAACACGAGAGGTGAGACAACTGACCTTTATTTGTTCCCTCTCACTTTATCATTTCTGCTCAATGTTACAACTCACCCAAATGTAGCTTCCAATGTCCCCAAACTGAACCGAATAAACAAACCATGTCAATCTGTCTAATCACAGTCTATGCTCTCTTTCGTTGGAATATAGACTGATTTACTTTGGCACACAAAGGGCTGTGTTACTTTCACATGTCAAATTGTCAAGTTAGTTGCATTACTTTGTTGCTTTGCACAATCTGACTGACATCAAAACACCGTTTTGAAACACCTGGTTGCGATATGGCCTTTTTTTTGTTCCTCCAAACAGACCTGCTCTGCCTCTGGTAGAAATGAACAACACACTTGAGAGACCCCAACCAAGAGGAAGAATGTTATTACCTACCCCATCATCAAATCCTGCAGAAGTCCCTCTGGTTCCTGCCTCTCCGGCTGTTAAAGAACGACCGGCAGCAAGGAGACCAGCCTTCCTGACAGTTCAAATTCCGAGCTCATAACAGAAATTCCTCCAGCTCCTTCAAACTAAGATCTCAACATTTAAGAACCAAAGATTGTGGAATGAGTTGTGATGATTTCACCATTTCTTCCTTAACCCACTTTGTTTCTACAGTTTTTACAAGTAATAGCCAGTGTTGAGAATGTTGGTAGTATTGCCTTAGGAATGCAGGGTTTATCCTATGAGTGATGTTCGAATCCTTCCAGTTGTTTCCTGTAGCCAGAAACTGCTTTAGATTTGTGACGAGAGTTTAAACTGTTTAATTTCTTGTTTCTAATATTCTTGCCTAACTTACGGTTCTGAAACATTTTACCATTGATCACACCTGTCCATGGTCTTCCAAACAACCATCTTTTGTATAAAGACTAGCAAGCTTTTTTTAAAAAAAAACTTCATGTCAAGTGTCCAAAATAATCAAGCTTATATTTGTTACAGAGTATGTCAAATGTAAAAAAAATCAAGAAATAAAAATATTGAATAGGAAAAGATAAATCTATGTTTGGATAATCAAAATATATGTTAATAAAAGATTTCATCATATTACCAAATCTAAGCAAAATCAAGCACAGCACATTTGAGAAGAGACTCCACAACAGCATGGACGGATGAAGGACGCCATTCATCCAAAACCCCACGAGACGTGCGTGCCACATCAGCGATTCGGAGACCGTGCATGAAGTCGGGTACATAAGTAACGGTCGTCCGACTCGTGGCAGGACTAGCAGGTTGCCACTTGTCGTTGCGGCTACTCCCGCGCGGCTGTTGTTTTCCTGCGCGGCTTCCTCGACGACGCCCCTCGTTCCATTCTCTCGGTCTATTCGCTGCAGCACCTCAAGGAATCTGTCGCCGTTGCTCGTCGAATTGCTTGTCTGCTGTTTGCAAGGTACGCTGCGCAACCAATTTTTGTCTGTTGGGGGCTTTTCTATTCTGGGTTAGGGTTCGCGCCCGAGAGTTGCAGGCTCGATTTCCAGAGTTTTGTTGCGACACCCCCTTGTGAGGTTGGATGCAGCTTTGCGAGGAACTTTTCATGGTTTCATGTGCTATCAGGTTTACAGGAGTAAGTGAGGAGTTCCTTGGAGGAGTGGGTCGTGATTGGGTTGGTGGGTATTTGAGTACTGATAGGATTTGGCGGTGGGGATGTTGGGGCTGTAATGTGGTTCCGAGCTTCCTTTGTTGCTTGAAGAGCATAACGTTGGTTATTTTTTAATTCGTTGGTTTTTTCATATTAAACGGGTGCGTGGTGGTCTTTAGAAGAGCTTTCAATAATCGTCAGTCCTCCCCTTCGTGCCGCTATCCTGCTAGATATTGTACAGACGCTATTGAGAACAGGATACCGTTTGAGGTAGCTCTTTGCAAGAATCGAAGAGAGTCCTGCTGCTGACGCAATGGCCGTGATGCATGTCGCTTCTTCTTTTCTTTTTAACAAAATGTTATGTTCTTTCTTGTTCGATTTTTAGAATATGCTTTATTTTTATTTTTTTCTGCGCAATACTTTGCAGCGACAAGTGTATCGCTGTTCGAAGCTCCAATTTGGAGTTTTTATTTGAACGTAGGATACTTTACAGGTTAGTTATCCTTTGGTGGAAAATTCGACAACCCTTGGTCCCCGCTCTTTAAGTCCCTACAATGGCAAATGACTTTCAGCTGAAATTTACAGCGTGTTAATTAGGTCCATGCAGGTCGGAGTTGCCTGAGTTTGCTCTCTTTTGCATGCTTCGGGTGCATAGTCCATGCCGAATATTACGTCTGTCTGATCTCATGTGATTATTTAACTGAATTTCTTCTTCATGTGCTCTTTCAATATATGTGACCCCATGGCATTCAGGTGCTTAGTGGAGATAAATTGGTGAGATTGGTGACTTTAACAACGATGAATGATTTGCGGCTGCACAAGGGCGTAGTGCCTAGGCATGAGAAATTCAAGGAAGCACGTAGGCTGGCACAAGCTACGCGTCAGCGTGCCGCACGAAGCGGCCTTTTACAAAGCTTGAGGAATTTTCTAACATCGGATTCCTTTATGTATGGACCTCTTCTGGAGTCGCCACCACCCACAGTACAAAGAAGCGACGACTCAGAGCCTCGTACTCCAGGTATTTGCTCCGCTGCATCTACATGCATCCACATAAGCTCACATTGTTCATAGAAATTTCATGTTTTGATGACAAACATCTCCAGGGAAGATTGGTGATTGTACATGTGGGGAATGCTTATCAGATAGGGAGCAAGAGGATGGTGATTTCGACGGTGGTTCAACACGGGACGATGCAAACGGTACAGATAGGGGCAAAAGCCCAGAAGAGCACGATAACGGTCCCGAGGAAACTCCAACGAAGTATCAAGAATCTCGCACTACTAGAACCATCCTGTCGGTCACGCGTGGCACGCCCCGCTCTGGACGAACCGTGGTGGCGCCTGCGGATGGAAGTCGGACTCTTAAAAGTACAGTCCCGGTAATGAAGCCGTTGCGGGATGGGCCATTTAGTTCCCCTTGATGTTCCAGCACGTTGACCTTTACTCGTTTGAGTCTGATGTATACTCTGCTACGAGGCAGCATGTTATGAATGTTCTTGGTACCATATTTCACTGTGCAGTTCTGTAAATGCTTAGCAAGCTTAGGTAGTCCAAAAATAGGCCAGAGCGTGTTTCTGCCTAAGTATTCTTGGGGGTGGAAAATTTTTGATGCTTACGAAGCTCAGTATGTACATGTCTTTTCATTAAACCTGACATAACGATTGGCCATGTTCTTTCTATCTTTGTGGAAACTCAGTAATTCTGTGCAACTCGTGAAGTTATTGATTAAAGCTATGATTGAATCTTCCAAAATCTTGTTGATCTCAGTGAGAGAGTTTAGAGTGAAAAGCTCGATTATGTGCATGGATTGCTTTGAATCTTAAGTATCGAGCTTCAAGGAAGTTGTGGGTTAAATCGCTTGTCTTTCGGATTATTTTTTTTCTTATATTACTCAGTATTGGTATTGAATACTTGATATAATTTCATCACAGGTGAGCATGAGCACGACCCCGACCATCTTAAAGATGCAAGTGAGGGGGAGTGAGGGAAGTCTTTTGTTCGGTGATGGGGATCGAGGAACTTCTTCTATGACCAGTTCTTATGATGACGATGATTTCACCCCCCTTGATACTGAAATTGCTCGCAAGGTGGGTGCTGAATTAATCGTTTGTAGCTTTGTTATCTTTGAAATGGGAGTGAAGTGGCTGTTACTTTTCGGCCGATTTATGTCCAAAAGTATTGTTGTTGTTCCCTATGCGCAGTAGTTCGATAAATTACCTGAATGAAGCAAGCAGATTTTGGCAGATAAGAACGGTTTCAGATTAATACTTTGCCTTGAGGGCCAGGTCGTTCAAATGCTATTGAGCAAAGTGGGAGGGAGGTATTCAAAGGAGTTGGGTATTTACGTGGAAGCTGGAGAAGAAGAAGTGGAGAAATGGTTCTTAGCTGTTGCTCTTTTTCACCGGCACTTGACATTCGATGTTCTGAAGAAGACCTTTCAGGTGGGTTCACTTGGTAATCGTGGAGCTTCTGAACTTTGTGCGTAACGAGCATTCGTTATTACACGCGTCTATTGCTGTTTATCAAATAGGTGGTGATCAGTTCTTGATGTGCAGAAATTGATAGGTGCTGGAATTGTTAGTGCAAGGGGAATGTTGCACATGGAGGAAGAGGATATTGCTGATATTTTGGAAACTGCTGGCTACACCACCTATAAGCACAGGTAAAATGAACGTGCCTGTTCTCTGAAATAAGTTCGCTTAGAATAAGTTGTGTCTATAATACATTATGTTTTGTTAATGATCAGCGTTGTTATTATCTACCTGCAAGTATTATATTACAGCAAAATCCACGGCCAAGTATTGATTGTTGTTATTATTATTGTTATTGTTTGCATCCAGAGCGGCTTCTCGTATTAGGAAGTTAGCGTTACAGTTGGAAGCAGAACACAAGGGCAAGGTGTCCACCTTGAAGCATATTCAAGATTCTCATGAGGTCTGCCGTCACATCAGCAATTTACATGGCCTCTCAACACACACTTGCAACATATTTTTGAGGTTAATTTTAATTCAACTTTCGACAGCTTTTCGTTGATTTTACCAGCATCGTTACACAAGTATGGGCAACGGGCATCTACCATTGTTAATTGACTTGGATTCGCCTGTGATGCATCATCTACTATATCGTGAATGAGCTGTTGAATCAGTACAAACACGACAAGCTTCTTGATTGATATTACATATATTTTTGTAGTTCATACTTTAACGTCATTTCAAATACAACAGGGAGCTGCGAGGTGTTTGGCCAGGAGCGGCTATAGACTATGACAGGCGGATAAAGCGTGCAGCCATGCACTTACGAATTGCTGAATTCGATAAATCGGAGGAGTCCAACAAGTCGAGCGTTTTGAACCCGCATACCTCGCTGAAACATCTTGCCGAGAGAACTGGTAAGCTCAGACAGATCACAAGGTGAATGACCCCATTTTCTCTAAAACAAATAGGTCACTGATGTGCTATCACCTGGTGTTTGGAATGAATTTCAGTTCATAATTGATGGTAATGCCTGTTATCGCACATTGTTATCATCGATATAAGCATCTTTTTTTGATGCAGTCGTGGATGAAAGGGACTTGGAGGTGGCTCTTGTCAAATTAGGACTCGCTCACGAGCGCCTTTACCGTGAGTGTCCCGGTGGTCCTCTTTGCACCTTCCTCATCTCTGATGATGAACAAGCAAATCCTGAAGGGCAGGACCTCACCGGTTGAGTAGCAAGCTCAGCTCTTTCCCTTGGTCGTGAGTTGTACTGTCTCATGTCAGGTGTGAGTTAATTTACCAAGTGTAAAGCGTAGGAAGAATTGGTGTATATACTTAAATCGTGTACATAATTGTAGAAATAAAAGAGGATTCACTTGCATGCTCAGATTGTTAAGTTTCTGTATCCACTGGCATTTTACTGCAACCAACGAATTCTATTTTGTAGTATTCATCCAAGTTATTGATGACTTCGTCACACAGCTTTCCTGTTGCACAAATAACTGCCTCAACCATAACGGCAACTTGGTGTCATACCCCTTGAACCAGTCAATTAACTCATTTGCATCATTCTCGTCTCCTACGAGAAAACAGCACGTACTGAAATTTGGGTTTGTAGGATTGCGTTGGACACACACTCGATTCACGGGTGAGAATCACGTCGCCTTGGTCTGAATTGAATTCATAGGGAGGTTATCGATGGTCATATACACGGATTCACATGAAATTGGATGCGTGAAGTGGTTTTTGGAAACATTTTTGAGAATCGAATGGTCTCCTGCAACACCAAAGATTCATAATCCAAGTACAAACTGATATAAAAATGTCTAGCTTCATGAGGAGCACATCGGAAGCATAACAGCAAATGTGAAGCTTCCGGAAAGGACCCCAACCCTCCCAACAACAAATACAACTGCGATGGAAAGACGAGAGCACAACCCCAACTTGAAGAATCATCAGAACAAGCTCGAGGTTGTAAGTAGAGTACAAGAATCCCACGTCTCGAAGAACAAATTTCCTGAAGATGAGAAGAGCGCAGCGCCGTGGGAAGATCACATGAGAAAGCAAAAACAGAAAACAATCGTGAACTCGAGGAGAAAATGGTTATTGAAGACATGGAAGTATTGACCATGGAGTCATCGGGAAGCTCACCAGATTCCAGATTTTCCTAAGGGTCGCGATTTTGTAAAGAGATATTACCGTTCCAAACTTGACGAAAAACTGGGAGAAAAGTGTGCAACATGAATTCCGGATATAACTGGGAGTTTTACGGTTTGCAGGAATTAGGGATCAGGTGGGTTGACAGTCTTCAGGTTTCTGAGAGGCTCTCCATTGACGCAACATTAAAAGAAGGATTCATGTTGGTCCGCAATGACCTAAAAGTACCAAAAGGTTGCATGTTGTTACTGAGAGGTTCGCAATTCAAATTACCTCAGTGAAATTTCTAAATTAGCCTAGTAGACGCCAGGACTAAGATATTGGTTCTTTGTTTCAAAAAAAAGATTCAAGTTAGGATTCAATCTAGGGGTGAAGTCATTGGATTTTGAGGATTAATTTTGATATAGATAAGAATCAAAATGTAGTTTTTGCAAAATAAATCAATAATTGAAGGAAATGAAATGTAATGAATGACACTATGGTGTCAAAGAATACATTTAATTGTTGGTTGTTTATTGATAATTTTAAAGAAAAAAATTAAACTAGTATTGTTATTTTTAGGATGTATATATCATAACAAATATTTTTTTAAGTTGGTAAGTTTTCAAAAATAATATAAGCTAGATTTACAATTGATTTATAATTTATTTCTACATTAGTGTTAATTAAAATAAGAATAATTCAAATCATAGCAATATTAATATTATCATATTCATTATTATGTCACTAAACACATTTGTCTCTTTGTCCATTGTTATAGCATACATAATAAATTGGTAGAGGATAAAAACATGTAGATGTTGTTTAGTGAAAATTAGACCAACTAATTTTATATATCTTCGTTATAATTTAAGCATCTATAGGTTTAAATCCTACTACTATTGTGGAATTGATTGCAATACTTAACTAATATATTATCATATTCTAAGTAATGTTTTGTTTCTTTACACAAGATATAGAATACTTAATAATTGTTTGTTTCTTCTAATATTTTTTTTAATCTCTATTTGATATTATCAACAATTATCAAAACTATTCTTTCATAACTTTTATTTGTAAATATCATAAGAATGTGTTTACTTCTTTAATATATATATATATATATATATATATATGGTTTTTAAACTAAAAAATATTACTTTATAAAGTGTATAATAAAAAAAAGCTTTATTTTATATATTATAGATTTAACTTAAAATATTAATATAAGATTTATTCATTGTAGTAAAAAATAGAAATAATAAAAAATAATAAAAAATACTATATATGAATATTTAATTATTATTAGGTTTTAAAATCATATTAATTAATTTTAATTTCTTTATATTTTGTAAGAGAAATAAAAATTAATTTGATATAAATTATATCATATACAAGGCAAGAAACCAAAGTGTATAAAAACTTTATATTTATAACATATTTTATTTTGTATAAGATAAAACAACACATTAAAAGAATTATAATTAAAATAAATTTATTTTAATTATATTTCTTCTCTTTTACCTTCTTTGTATTGCAAAACAAGAATCTTAAAGCACTTATTAGTTAAAATAATAATATTTACAACAACAACAACAACAATAGCATCTAATTAGCCAAGTTGCTACCTATTTGAAGTGTTTTATTTTTGCTTATTATTTGTTACTAGAAGTGAAAAAGTGATTGATGTGTTGTATCTATTAGAAAATTTAAAATAAACTAATATGGTTTATAAATAGAAGTCAAAAGAGAATAAGGTGAAGCTAAGTTTTATATAACATTTAGCAAGTAGCTTAAAAAAGTGAAACTCTAGTATATTCTAATATATATATATATATATATATATATATATATATATTTTTAAATTTAAATATTTTATATTCTCCTATAAATTAAATTTTAATATTTAAATATATATTAAAAAATTTCTATTATTAATTTAAAAATCTTATAATTAAGATTATAATATTTATAATTTAATAGTTATTATTAGATTTTTATATATAATATTTATTTGATATTAATTTATATTTTTGATATTTTTATGTTTTAATTTTTTATATACTTAATTTTAAAAAAAGATATAGATTATTTTAAATAAATTTTAGAATGGTTTTTAAAATTAAAATAGATTATCAATTCAATATTTATATTTTATATTATATATGGTATATAAATTTATAAAATTTTAACTTATTTTTTTTGATAAAAAGATAAAAATTAAAAGATCTACAACTAATAATCAATCTTCTAATTTAAAATTATATAAATTTATATTTAATATATATATATATATATATATATATATATATCTAATTAATTCTTATTATTATTTTTATCTATTTTAAATATTTGATTCTAAAAATATAACATAAAATTATAAATAAATACTATTTTATTATATTATAAAATTAGAGAACCACTAGGTGGATATCCTCCTTTTACTATGTGGACATTCTCTTATGTCACACTAATAATACACCACTACTACAAGTTTTTTAACAAGCTAGACACTAATGAGGTGGAAAGGTATAAAAACAATAAACCACCACATAGGAATATCAAGAATACCAAAACTAAATAAAATAAATAAATAAAGAGAGGTGTCTACCTAGCAATAAAAAGAGGGTGTCTGCTAGGTAGATACCCTTTTTTATTTATTTATTTTGTTTAGCTTTTGCATTGCTAATGTTCCTATGTTCTAAATTGTTGTGGTTTTTTTGTTGTTGTTTTTATACCTTTTTTGCCATATTAGTGTCTAGCTTATTGAAAAACTTGTAGCAATGGTATATTATTAATGTGACATAAGAGAGTGTCCATGCAATAAAAGGGAGGTGTCCACCTAATAGTTTCCTAAAATTAATGCATTATAAATTTAAATGTACATCTAAAAGTACAAAAAATTTATACCAAACTTTGTAATTTATAAATTTTTTAAAATAATATTATTTATAAAATTTAAGTATTTTTTTATGATTAATTAATTTTTTAAATCTACACACATACACACACACACATATATATATATATATATATATATATATATATGACAAAAAAACTTATAAATATCAACAATCAATATTTAATTAAAATAACTTTGATATTAGAATAAATTATAAGTTTCACAAATAAATATATAGATTTAAAAATATATTTTTATTAAATAAAAAATAATCCAGTTTTACAAAATTATTTTATGGTAAATGATAAGATTAATGTATTAGTACCTTTAAAAGTTTTTAAAAAATACTTTAAAAGTTTTTAAAAAATGCTTCAAAAAAATTCTAAATATATGATAAAGCTTTGTAATTGTAATTTTAAACTTCTTAGAATTAAAATAATATCCCTTCAAAATTTCTATATAATATATTATCTTCATTATCATATATATAAAATATATATTAAAAAATATATTATAAGTTTATATTATTTAAAGATGCTATAAGGAATATTTAAAAGACAATAAAAATATATTACTTTAAGAGGATATTTATTAGTTATAAAGCAATTTGAGTAATACTTTTAAAACTCCACATTAAAAATAAATGACTATAGTGAATTTATTTTAAAAGTTTGTTTACACATAATAGATTTGGCTAACATAATTGTATGTAATTATTACTTTTAGTTCATAGAATTCTATGGGTAGTAATGATTTATATTATTTTTATAATCTATAATCTAACACCATTCATATATTATTTTTAATACTTACAATCTATAAAAAACCAAATTTGATTTGATTTGATTTGATTTTTAATTTTTGTTAAAAATAAAAAATTATTTAATTTAAAAAAATATTATTTTATAACTTTTTATTGAATAAATAGTAATATAATTATAATCTAATTTTTATATATTATAATATTCTTTATTTTAATTTTAAATATTATAATAATATTTATTTAAATATTTATATTTTTTATCAATCAAACTAATACAAATTGATTAGAGGTGCAATATAATACAATAGTAGGAGCGTACTAGGATTTGTAAGGTGTTGAATATCAAGTATTGCCAGCATAGCTATGATTGTGCTATATTGTCTTAGCTTAGTTAGAGTATAATTAGTCAAGAATAAAAGATTCAAGAAGACCTTTGTGAGAGCTAGAAGCAATCATTTTATTTTTTATTTTTTATTTTTTAATTAGTTAAAGGTCAACTTTGCAAGGTATGACATCCTATTCAAAGTGCGTTAAGGGGAGCATAGATTGGACATTGCCAAGACACTTGCATGATATAGAAAATGCAACAAAAAACAATAACTTGGTAATGGATTTAAATGAAGTGCAAGAAGTTCTAGCCTTGTACAATTTATATAACTAATATAGATATCCACATCTAACTTGGCACACTTTAGATGAGTCCTTCCTTCCGAGATTTAAAAGAAGTTATACTAGTTTGTTATTGTATACAAAACCAAAAGCAATGGCCGTGGATCAAAAAGAAGTTTGACAAGTTATTGCTCAATTACATTAAAATATTGTTATTGTATCTTTTGTTGAAGAAAAGCTAGATGATAACAAGTTACAACTAGAGGATTTGATTGGCAATTCTATAGCCCTTAGCAAAAACCATGGATGTAGCTATTTATATATCAAAATTTCTTTTCTCAAAGTCTTACATAAAGTATTGATTCTAATATCATATAAATCATTAATTGGATTCTACACCTTGCAAGTTTAGAATTCATCTTTTGATCCTAAAGTAATTTAGATATTCAAAATTCATAATAAATAATAAATAAATTATTAAATAATACTTCAAAATATGAATCCACTTTATTTTTTAAAAACTAGAATCACCCAAATAGAATCTTGACTTTACATAGCTCTTACAAAGTTATTACAAATTCAAAAACCTTGAAACCAACACTCAAAAAAATTCTATTATAAAAATATATATAATATATTATAATATAGATATAAAAATAATACTTCAAAACTCATAATAAAAATTTGTGGATTTTTTAATATAGCTGTATGCAATGTTTGTTGTGAATTCTAGTTTAATCCAATAGTTAGATCAAAGGTTATTGGAATTTAAGTGAGCTAGGATCTTAAAAATAGGATTTTGAGGATTAGTGAGGATTTTTGTGATTTTGAGCAATTTGTTAGTTAAATTGGAATTTTTTTTTTTTAAAACTAATGATTAATTTAGTTTTTTTTAATTTTTTTATAAAATTTTAGAATATATGAATGATACAAAAAGAAGATATTGAAGCTAGAAGATTGACATTAAGGTTGGAGAAGAAAAATAGCCAACATCCAAGAAGATTAGGAGTTTTTTTTCCTAATTTGTAAGTTCAAATTCCGTCAAATTTTGTATTCTTATTTTCAATTAGTAAATTAAAAAATATAAAAATTTTAAATGAAGATCAATGGTTAATTTAGTAATTATTAAAGTTTTAAATTTTTTATTAGAATTAATTAGAATTTACTTAAAATATTAGGATTTTATTAGGATTTGACTTAAAATTTGATTTATGATTGTATTAAGATTTCATTAGGATTTCATTAGAATTTTATTAAAATTTGACTAAAATTGATTAGAATTTGATTAATATTTGATTAAAATTTGATTAGAATTTTGTTAGGATTTACTTATAATTTGATTAAAGCTAAATTAAGATTTATTTACGGTCTCTTTAGGATTGATTAGGATTTGATTAAGATTTCTTTAAGATTTCTTTATGGCTTTTTTAGGATTCATTAGAATTTTTTTATAATTCTTTTAAGATTTGATTAATATTGTTAAAGATTCAATTGGATTTATTTATGATTGTATTAAGATTTTTAGATTCTTGATTAGTTGTAATATATAAGTTTACCTTCTACAACCAAGTGCTTAATGTCATGGCAAGATTATTTACTTCAAAAAACTTAGAATCTTTTTTAGCAAATTGCTTAGTCAAGTATAAGATTCTACAAGTTATTTATTTTGTATTATTACAAATTCCATTTTCAAATACAAATCTTTAATTTCAAAGTATTTATAAATTACAATTCTAATCTGATTATTAATTTTTCCATGACTTTATTTCTATAGATCATATAAATTCATGCTTTTGAACATAAGTAGATAAGACCTTTATATACTTGTTTTCAAAGTTCTACCACCATCTTCATAATATTCACTAAGATATGCGTCCTCAAAGTTTTGATCTTCTACATAGTCAATAAATTCAGCCCACTTTATTATATCCACCCATAACTTCTAGTGCAAAGCTTGAAATGCCTTCAAACTTTTGTCAAGATTTAAACACCTCATATACATTATTATTAGAAAAAAATTTATACAAAATCCTTATCAAATTCTTTTAATTATTAAAAATATGAACATTCAAAACTACCTTTATATAAACCTTTAAATCCAAATATCTAAAAATAACCTTGATTTTGAACAATGCTCCTCTAAAATCTTCTAATCTGATCAAGACTAGTCTTATCCTTTTGGAATCCTTTCAAAGTTAGCTCTCCAATGCCACTTCTTGATTTCCAAAAGTCTCCTTATCCTATCTCCGGTAGCCATTTGAATGCCTTGGGATCAAAATTCAATCTTGTCCTACAAATAGTTCTTATCTGGATATCAATCCTATTTTTTTCACAAATCCACTTGCTTAATATAATACTTAACTTTTTTTAGAGCTAGTGATAAGATGTAGCTTCATTTCTAAGATATGTGGATTTTACTATATCTCTTTTTTTACCTTATATTATTAATTTAATTGATTTTTTATTATTATTATTACTTATAAATCTAAATTTTAGTATATATTTTTTATATTTTATATTTTATAAAATATTTCACATTGCAACACCAATTCATTCTTAAATAAGATAACATATAATATAATACTACTTATACCTCCTAATTTATAAGTTTAATTTTCTTCAAATTTTGTATGCATGATTTCAACTATAAAATTGAAAATTGTACAAAATATGAATCAAGATCAATGATTAATTTAATAATTATTAAGGATTTAAATACGCTACAAGATTTTATTAAAATTGATTAAAATTTATTTAGATTTTTGTTGGATTTAATTAAGAATTTTAAGAATTTATTTAAGATTTGATTAAGCTTCAATTTGAATTTCTTTGTGATTCCTTTAGAATTTCTTTAAGATTTTTTAAAAATTTTATTAGAATTTTTATTAAAAATCATCTAGACTATTTTATGATATTATTATATATAAGTAAAAATATCATTCTAAAGATAGAGTTTTTTGAAGCTAATTTTATTCTATACTTGACATTGAGACCTCTTTAATTTATTATTGGCACAAGATAAGCTTTGAAGGTAATTGATGACAATATGGAACTTTTTTAACATTGATATTGGTTTGCAATAGTCTCCTCTTTTCTTCTCCTCCCCCCCTTCTCCCCCTTTGTTATCCATACCACCTCCATTTTGCAAAGCGACCACATTGATAGATTTGATTATTACAAAAGAACCTAGTGGTCAAAACTTCTTATTATGCACAATAATTTTCACAACAAGGCATCTAAATACTACAATTGAAAGTTAAACAAATATGGATAATGACAACATGGCTTAGAACTAAATCTAAATAATCAAATTTAAGAAATTATATAAAAGAACATAATTAATTTTATCATGGATATAGAATATAGACTGGAAGTCTAAACAAGAAGTTCAAGAAGAACTAGCAAGAATTAGATTTATCAAATGAGTACAAGAAACAACACCAGAGAGGTGAGCTAGAGCTCCAAGAGATGTGTTGTCGAGACTGAAGAACTCTTTAGCCTCGACTCCAATATATACTCCTACTTAGGAAGCTTCTCAAGCAACTTCTACCAACTAGGGAGCTTCTCAAGTAACTTCCACAAATTAGGAATCTTTTCAAGCAACTTCTACCAACTAGGAAGCTTCTCAAGCAACTTCTCTCTACTTAAAAGATGCTAGAAGGTTCTGAGAGGTTCTAGAGAGTTCTAAGAAACTTCTAGAATATTCTAGAAGGTTCTGACAAGTATGTCCTTGACATCACCTCCTCTTCTAGTTTTGAGGTCTCCAAGAAGCCATTTGAGATGTATGCTTACAAACGTAGAAAATCAAAGATTTGGCGCATAGTCTCTGCAATATATTCCAGTTGTTGTTTACGAGATAGATAATTCATGGATCTTTGTAGCCACCGGTAATGACCAACACCTTCCACTTGAGACCATGCCAGAATTTCTGTGTCTTCATTGTGGAAGCGACCTGAAAATATCGTTTTGCTATTACTTTCATGAGTTGATTCAGCTTCAAAGACAATCACAAGTGACCTGCTACTTGATATTATTTGACGTCTTCTTGATTCTTCTAATTCTTCATCTCAAGATCAATGCCGTGAGCTACTCGGTTGAGGTGGCATTGCTAATGCAGTATCATCATTTCCACTAGCTATATCTAAATACACCTTGAGATTAGATATCTTGATACTACAAGAAAACATTACGCAACAAGTTATATTTCAATAAGACTTGGATCCTGCTTACACATTCCTTTAGAGAAGGCTTCATCTTCACGTTTCGTCAATGGCCGACTTTTGGTTTATCAGGATATCATCGATAAACAATCTTGTTGTTTCTTCACCAGAAGTTATCTTTCTACATGGAACAAAATAAGTCATCTTTGTAAACCAATCTACCACCACGTACATAGTATCAAATGTTGCAGAAGGTGACAAATCTGTGATGAAGTCCATAGATATTGCAGATCATGATCGCTTTGGAATTGGTAGAGGTTGTAAAAACCCGTAAGGGCGATGTCGAGGATTATTTGATCTTGAACAAAGGTCACATGATAGCACAAAGTTCTTCACTACTTTTCACATTTGAGATCACTAAAAGTCTCGAGAAATAAGCTCCATTGTTTTGTTGAATTCGAAGTGACTTGCGGCCAAAAAGTCATGTCAAGATTGAAAAATACGAAGTTGAATTGGTCCTTCCAAAATATATAGTTAATCTTCAAAATATAATAATTTGTCCTCAATCTTGAACTTGTCTTTGTCAAAGCCTTACTTTACATCCAAGACTAATGAGTCCACAACTGATGCTCCATGGACTTGTTCTAAAAAATCAACATCAATTGATATGATCATAGAGATGGTGCAGAGACAAAACCATTTTGGTTGTAGCAAAGTTATACACTGTTGATCAAATGCTGCATCTCCAGCCTTAGGTGCTAGATATAATCTCCTCGATAATGCATCCAATAATCCTTGCTGCCTTCCTGGTCGATATGTGATGATGAAGTCAAATCGGGATAATGACATGTTCCATCAAGCTTGGCGACAATTCAAAACTTGAGCTATTGTAAAATATTCCAAATTCTTGTGATTTGTATATACAGTCATTGGATGTGCATCACCCTCTAATAAATGATGCCACTCTTAGAAAGAATCAACTATCGCAAGGAGCTCCTTATCATGAATTTCATAATTGATTTCTGCTGTCGAAAACTTCTTTGAGTAGAACGCAACTGGGTGAAGTTTATCATCCTTCCCCATCTGTGATAATACAACTCCTAGCGCAAAGTCAAAAGCATCTATTTCCAAATAGAAGGCCTTTGTAAAGTCGAGATGTACCAAGATAGGAGCTGTCGTAAACGCTGACTTTAATTCTTGAAAAGCCTCTTGTTCTTGAGTACTCCACTCGAGTTTGTCCTTTGATATCAATCGCATTAATGGGACTGCAATTTGTGAGTAGTTCTTCATGAAAATATGATAGAAGTTAGCAAACCCAAGAAAACATTGCACGTCCTATACCGTCTTTGATACTATTTAATCCATTATTACTTGAATCTTCTTCTGATCCATCAACAATCTTTCGTCTAAAATAATATAACCAAGAAATTCCACCTTGAGTTGATGAAATATACATTTATCTAATTTGGCGTATAATTCCGCATCTTGAAGTTTTTGTAGCACCAACTTCACATGATCCTCATGTTCTTGAACATTCTTGGAATAGATCAAAATGTCATCGAAGTAACAAACAACAAATTTGTCTAAATACTCTCAAAAAACATCATTCATCAAATGTTGAAATATAGCTGGTGCATTGGTCAATCCAAAAGACATGACATTATATTCAAAATATCTATACCTCATCCAAAACGCTGTCTTCCATTCATCTCCCGCTTTTACTCGTAAAAGATTGTAAGCTCCACTAAGATCTATCTTGATATATATTTTGGCTTCACCAAGTTGCTTCAAGAATCCGGATATTAGTAGTAATGGATATCGATTCTTCACAGTGATCTTGTTCAAGCCTTGATAATCCATGCACATTCGTAATGAGCCATCTTTCTTCTTCACAAAGAAGATAGGTGCACCTATTGGAGATTTAGAATGCCAAATGAAGTTCTTTGCAAGATTCTCTTCAATGTAATCCTTCAATGCTAAGAACTCGTCTTGTGATAAATTATACATTGGGCCAAATGGTGGTTCTGCTCTCTTTTGGAGATCTATAGCACAATCGTACGATTGATGCTCTGGTAGCATATCAGCATTCTTCTTCTCAAAGACATCTTTGAATTCTTCATACTGCTCCAAAATAATCAAAGTTGGAATTGCATCTTCTCGAGCTGGCGTTGCAAAGATGACAAGTGGTGTATTATGCTTGGCTTCTTTCATGAAGGCCCTCGCGCCTATGAACAAGGGTTTGTTTGTAGACATTATTTTGGCAGGTTCCACCATTAAAGGTTTTTTTAGAAATATCACTTCCCGCAACCTCCAATCTATCAACGGATTATATTTATCAAGTCAAGATAGTCCCAAAATGACTAGACATGAAGGGGTCTTGATAATATGAAACACAATGCTACTTTCATGATTTTCAAGATATACCTTCAACGGTTTAGTTTCATGAGTAACATTGCCAGAAGACAAAGGTTGGCCGTCTATGACTTCCAAATGGATAGGCTTTGATTTCTTCACAAGAGGAAATTTGTGAAGCTTGGCAAATTCTTCATCTAAAAAAGAAGCAGATGCTCATGAGTCTAATAGAGCATCGATTTACAATTTTTGAATACTAAGAAATATAGGTATCATAAAGCAATGAGAAGGTTGAATTGAGAGAAAGGGACGTTGATTAATTTGGGATGTTGAGATGTCTAGCCACATGGTCCCTATTGTGACTAGGCATCCTTGTTTTCCTGCACGCTTGTGTTCTTGAGTCTTGTTGTTTGAGGCATCTATTTTCTAGGACAATTTCCTGCTTTATGGCTTGCCTCTCTATAATATAAGCACAAGTTTTGCTCAAATTGTCGCTTCTTTTTTTCAGCTATAAAGGGCTTGAAATATATCGTATTGATTTGCATATCTTCTATTTTAGATTGAGCTTCTACACTCTTGATAGGAGCAGCCAAATAGAACTGGTTTCCTCGTGGATACCATGTAGCTCTGAAATAATGGTCTTGACGTCATTGAAAAAGCCAATTGTCACACTTCACTGCTTTGCTAATTGCTTCGTTGAGTGTTTGAGGGTCAAGTAGAGATAGCAATAAATCCTTCATGTCATCTCTGAGTCTCCAATAATATTGACTCACCAGCACTTCTTCTTCCTAGTTGATATCATAAACAAGTTGTTTGAAGTCCGATGCGTAAATAAATGCAGAGCGTGATCCTTGATGCAGAGAATGAATCTTCATGGTTGCCCACCGAGCCTTATCATGCTCTCTAAATGCCTCCTCAAATGCTTCTAGAAAGGTCTCAAAATTACTCAAGATAGAAGATCTTTTCTCAAATAAGGGGACAAACCAAGACAAAGCTTGTCTAGTAAGCAATGTCCCCACTAATCCAACTCGCAACTCCTCGGTTGAATAGCGTTCCAGTTGCAAGAATATTATCAATCAAACTTGGTTTATAAAACCACAAAATTTTGATCAGGTACCATCAAACTTCTCTAGGAGACTGATTTAAGGCTCTTTGTATTGCAGTGTAATCAAATTTTCATGTTGAGATGAAGATGGCAATACTTCACTAGCTAGAGGTGGTTGTATTATAGTCTGAGCCACTTCCACTCTTGTAGCTTCAGGGAGCTTAGCAAAATTTCATTCAATTTCAGCAGTTTTAATTGCTAGAGCGTTAAAGACATTGATGATCATATCTAACTTTGACTCCAAAGATTCTACTATGTTAACGTCTTTTCTACTAGCCATGCTAAGTTAAGAAGAAGGAATCAATACCGGTCCAAGGGAGGGTAATCCGCAACCTTTAAAATGCTCAAGTATCTCCAAAGAGAGGCGTAGTTCATTCTCTGCTTCAAAGAACTAAGCTCTAATATTGATAGAAGGGTAGTCTCGACAAACTGTCACTCACATAGAATATAGACTGGAAGTCTAAACAAGAAGTTCAAAAAGAATTGACAAGAATTAGATTTATTAGATGAGTATAAGAAACAACATCAAAGAAGTGAGCTAGAGCTCCAAGAGATGTGTTGTTGAGACTGAAGAACTCTTCAGCCTCAACTCCAATATATACTCCTATCTAGGAAGCTTCTCAAACAACTTCTACCAACTAGGGAGCTTCTCAAGTAACTTCTACCAACTAGGAAGTTTTTCAAGCAACTTCTACCAACTAGGAAGCTTTTCAAGTAACTTCTATCTACTTGGAAGATGCTAGAAGGTTCTGAGAGGTTCTAAAAAGTTCTAGGAACCTTCTAAAATATTCTAGAAGGTTTTGACAAGTATGTCCTTAACAAATTGTAAAAAACATAATAATTTGCATAAAGATATCTAATCTAAACTACTTCTACAACAATGCATTCACCATAGCCTTTGCATCAAGCTATGAAGAACAATATGCTTCACAATTGGTCTTGAGATAAGATAACAACTCAGAGGAAAGAGATAGGTGGTTTAATAGGAGGATCATAGGCTTATATATATAATATAATACCATGCCAATTTTGACATTGATTTCTTCTTCTATAGAAAATGAGCTGATGATCCTCCTATGATCCTCACTATTAATAGGAGGATCATAGGTATAACAAAGATCACCTCACAACTTCTTGCTTGATACATGCAAGTTGATAAATTTATTCATATTTTTAAGCTCTTTTATATAAAATAGGTACCAAAGTAATTCCAAGGATTCATGGTATCATATAAAGCAAATACATCAATGGAATACCAATCCGCTGTCGGGTAGAGAGAATTCGCCTTGGGAAAACGCCGGGTTCCTAGCTGCTACTAGAACTAGCAGGGAACATGAGAGGAAGCCGTGCAAGTATGTTCTATACTTGCACAATATTTCTTCAAGCTTTCAAGTTATACTTGTATTATACTTGTACAAGTCTTGTACAAGTATAAAGTATAAATACTTGAATAATACTTATACAAATACTTGTATAAATACTTGTATTATAAATCCTTGGTATAACATTTGTACAAATACTTGTATAAATCCTTGGTATAATATTTGTACAAATACTTGTATAAATCCTTGGTATAATACTTGTACAAATACTTATATAAGTATTATGTATAATACTTGTAAAATACTTATAGAATACTTGTATAAATACAAGTATATATACTTGTATAAAAAGTATAAGCAAAGTATGTATGTATTCAAGTATACCTCAAAATACAACCGCATATGAGGAATACAAGTTATACAACAAATTGAAACTAAATAAATCACTAAAAATTCATCCAAAGGTCGAATCAAGCGTGCTTACAGCCTATGGAAAGCCAATAATCCATTGTAAAACATATCAAAATTTCACAAATAGATGACTTACCATTTAAAAGTTATGGCTAAAAGAAGTAGGCGCTAAAATTTCCAAGCAAATGCAAAGGCAGCAAAGCTCCTCTTCACTTCAGCCTTTGTTGTGATCACTTCCCTTCTCCAAATTGGACATGCAATAGCTTTTTAGAAAGCTCACTCCATCATCTAACTTGTTCTAAAATTTCGCATGCATGCCTCTCAAACTCCAGATTTTGTAGCTAGTCGATTCTACTCTTCAAACCCTAGCAACAATTTTTCCTCTTTGACACTTCACGGCTCATAAAACTTTCATCAAAGCTCCAAATGTATTGATTTTTGTTTTTGTAGAAAGCTTACATAAGCTACTATAAGCACCTAAAATATCAAAAGGATTAAAGAGATTGTCCGACTTGGGTGGTTGAACAAAGTCTCTGCCCCTCTTCGTCGGGTGGCAGCAAACCCTTTCCCACTCTCAAGCTCACAACTTTTGCTCTCCAACTCCAAATGCTACAAGAGATGTCTTGATAGAAAGCTAGCACAATTTTCCACACTCTCTATAAATTTCACTAAGAAAGAGTTGAAATCAAACTTGCAGTGGCAGCTCGAAGTTTCTGCCCCTCTTCGTCGGGTGGCAGCAAACCTCACTCTACTAAAACAAGCATAACCTTTTGTTCACAACTCCAATACAAGCAAGTGAGTAGGTTCTAAAATCCTCACAACTTGAAGAACACACCCACTAATTTTCACTACAAACACTTCTATCTCCTCGGAGCTATCTCTCTCCAAAGTTCACCATTCAAAAACTGCCTTCCTCTCTCGGTCTAACAAGAGGAGTATATCTCCCTTTCTTTCTATAATAGACTATGAGACGCCCACATGGGCAGCCAAATCCTATTGGATGGGCCTTATTCACCCCATGCTCTTCTTTCTTATCCCTCACAAGGTCCATTCTACCTCAAAAGTCAACAAGAAAGGTAAAACAACCTTTACCTTTCTTCTAATTACAAAAGAGTCTATTCTAGGATATAAATAAGGTAGGAACAAAACAAATAGCCATCTTAATTCACTAACTAAGTGGCTATAATAAATCCTCTCCTTATAATATCTTCTAAAATAACCTCTAGCACTCACACATATATTAACAATAGAATACAAGATTTTTAATATTTTTATACACTGCACGTAAATGCAGTATGACATGCTCCCCCTCTAAACCTGCACATCCTCCGGTATGTGCCAAGTTTAATCCTCTTCATCCTCCGTTTCAATCTCTTCATCACCTTCTGGTATTTCTTTGGTCTCTGATGGAGTTAAGAATTCTTGAAGATCATTGGTTTGAAACTTTCCATCCCTTCTTCTATATGTTTCCATATTATTTAAAACTCTTAGTATCGATTTCTAGCTTATTTCAATGGGCCATTTTCCCCTGTCAAAAATTCTTCTAGATATGATTTTTATCTGGAAGCCATGAATAATCAAAGCTAAAATCATATCTTCAAGCTCTCGAAGCTTTACAATTGTCCAAAATAAATTATAATAGTCCACCTTTTCTTCTTTACCATACTCAAAGTTGTAGTTATTTGCATAGATAAGTACCTTTGTGTCCTTGTGAATCATCTTTTCATTTGTTATTTCTTCAACCATACATTCTTGAATTTGGATAGTCTGGGCTTCTTTTGTTAAGCCTTGCTCTCCTCCATATTCAAATTCACCTTGATTTTGGATATATGTTGTATCCATAATAACCCTTGTATTACTCATATTCATTCCAACAAACATTTGTAAAACCTCATCTTCCATTTCTCCATTGAAAAATTCTTCTATTTCTTCAACTTTCTCTTCTTCAAATTGTAAGGCCTGGACCTTTATGTCATAATCTCTCACCTCTTCTTCCTTATTTTCCACCATCTTCTCACATTCCACAAAACTTTTATCTTTGATTATATCACTCTTGTTGCTGATCATACAAGTTTGTGCAAACATTTGTAAGATCATATCTTCCTCTTCATTAGTCAAATAGTCATTTTCTTCTTTAACCATTTGACCATTACTAGCCTTCTCTTCCATAGCTTTTCCTTTAGAATCAGCTTCCTTTTTCTTTTCCTTGGCATTGACTGTCCTCTCATCCCATTTTTCCTTTAAAAGTGACCCTTCTCCTGGATGAACAAAGACAGAGGACCTCCCAATCTTGTCAACAACACCCTTCAAAGCCTTGGTAGTTCCATTGCCTCTAGCTTGAGTTCTATATTGATCCATAAACATTGCCAAAGCTCCTAAAGTGGTATCCATGTTTGATTAGGCTTCAAAGAAAGCCCCTCCAGTATCCTCTATATTGCCTTAGCCAAAACTAGTAGCCCCAAAGCAGCTCTCAGTGGAAGCACCAATTATGTCGGGTAGAGAGAATTCGCCTTGGGAAAACGCCGGGTTCCTAGCTGCTACTAGAACTAGCAGGGAACATGAGAGGAAGCCGTGCAAGTATGTTCTATACTTGCACAATATTTCTTCGAGCTTTCAAGTTATACTTGTATTATACTTGTACAAATCTTGTACAAATATAAAGTATAAATACTTGAATAATACTTATACAAATACTTGTATAAATACTTGTATAAATCCTTAGTATAATTTGTACAAATACTTGTATAAATCCTTGGTATAATACTTGTACAAATACTTGTATAAATCCTTGGTATAATACTTGTACAAATACTTATATAAATATTATTATAATACTTGTAAAATACTTATAGAATACTTGTATAAATACAAGTATATATACTTGTATAAAAGTATAAGCAAAGTATGTATGTATTCAAGTATACCTCAAAATACAACCGCATATGAGGAATACAAGTTATACAACAAATTGAAACTAAATAAATCACTAAAAATTCATCTAAAGGTCGAATCAAGCGTGCTTATAGCCTATGGAAAGCCAATAATCCATTGTAAAACATATCAAAATTTCACAAATAGAAGACTTACCATTTAAAAGTTATGGCTAAAAGAAGTAGGCGCTAAAATTTCCAAGCAAATACAAAGGCAGCAAAGCTCCTCTTCACTTCAGCCTTTGTTGTGATCACTTCCCTTTTCCAAATTAGACATGCAATAGCTTTTTAGAAAGCTCACTCCATCATCTAGCTTGCTCTAAAATTTCGCATGCATGCCTCTCAAACTCCAGATTTTGTAGCTAGTCGATTCTACTCTTCAAACCCTAGCAACAATTTTTCCTCTTTGACACTTCACGGCTCATAAAACTTTCATCAAAGCTCCAAATGTATTGATTTTTGTTTTTGTGAAAAGCTTACACAAGCTACTATTTTCATCTAAAATATCAAAAGGATTGAAGACACTGTCCGACTTGGGTGGTTGAACAAAGTCTCTGCCCCTCTTCGTCGGGTGGCAGCAAACCCTTTCCCACTCTCAAGCTCACAACTTTTGCTCTCCAACTCCAAATGCTACAAGAGATGTCTTGATAGAAAGCTAGCACAATCTTCCACACTCTCTATAAATTTCACGAAGAAAGAGTTGAAATCATACTTGCAGTGGCAGCTCGGAGTTTCTGCAGGAAACCTCACTCTACTAAAACAAGCATAACTTTTTGTTCACAACTCCAATACAAGCAAGTGAGTAGGTTCTAAAATCCTCACAACTTGAAGAACACACCCACTAATTTTCACTACAAACGCTTCTATATCCACGGAGCTATCTCTCTCCAAAGTTCACTATCCAAAACTGCCTCTCCTCTCGGTCTAACAAGAGGAGTATATCTCCCTTTCTTTCTATATTAGACTATGAGACGCCCACATGGGCAGCCAAATCCTATTGGATGGGCCTTATTCACCCCATGCTCTTCTTTCTTATCCCTCATAAGGTCCATTCTACCTCAAAAGTCAACAAGAAAGGTAAAACAACCTTTACTTTTCTTCTAATTACAAAAGAGTCTATTCTAGGATATAAATAAGGTAAGAACAAAACAAATAGCCATCTTAATTCACTAACTAAGTGGCTATAATAAATCCTCTCCTTATAATATCTTCTAAAATAACCTCTAGCACTCACACATATATTAACAATAGAAACAAGATTTTTAATATTTTTATACACTGCACGTAATTGCAGTACGACACCGCCATGCTTACAAGACTCAAATCTCTTTTCTTTTTTTTTTTAATTTGGTGGATAACAACCTTGTGAGTTCAAATCCTCTTTGCTTTTTAGACCTAAGGGACAACAATCCTATGGATCTCAAATCCATACTCAGCCTAAGCTTGGCAGATTGTGACCTTGCAAGATTCAAACATAAATATAAATCAAGTGTAAAGAAGAACAATTTCATTGAACTTAGAATGCCTAGTCAACCCTATCCAATGTGTGATAGCTTTGAAAACAAGGAGATTGGACAAGATATTATTATAAGAGATATACATATTAGCGAACATATATAATATTGTAGATGTGTTAGACCACATAAATCAAATATTTTTATATAATTTTAGATTCTTGAACCCAATTCTCTTATTAATAATAAAGATGATCAAGACATATTAAATATCTAAGATTTATCTACTCCTCAACCAAGATCTATGCTGGCTTAAATAATAGACAATATAGATGGAGTACCATGATCTAAAGGTCTTGTATTAAAAAAAGAAAGGACCACTTAGAACAAAAGAGATATACATGATAGTTCCACTACTTTTCTTTTTTTTAATTTAAATCAAGATATAGAGCAATTCATGGAGGTCCATTAAACTATCATAATAATCAATATTTAAGAGCTTTATTTTCTAAATAACTATGAAGTTTATATCTCTTCAATTCTCTAGAAATATGAAAATTCTACCTCCTCTAAGTGTATTACAAGTGACCAAGATATGATTAATAATCAAGATTTATTAACTCCTCAAGTAAGAATAATGGTAGTTTATTTGGAAGACAACTTGGATAAAATATTAGTAATATAAAATATTACACATAGTTTTTAAACATTATTAAAATTGGATGCTTTTAATATGGTAAGATTCAACAAAAGATTTGATCCTTACTTTTATAGAGATGAAGATGGCACCTTCTAATCTTATCTCAACATACTAGGAGATATTAGATTCTTTCTTCACAATCAAGTGAATACTCCTTTAAACCAACTACTTGTTCTTACTCATTTTAATGTTGATTTGGACATGATAAAAGATATGGCAAATAATTTAGGTGATCTTTTTAATATAAGTTTTCCTAGATTAAGAAAGATAAATACAAGACACTCTTATTCACAAGATCAAATCTGTATTAGAGCTTTTATACAAAAATTGGTAATTAAAAAATCTCATGGTGATTTTTCTTTATATAATATTTTATAAAATTAAAGATTTTATCTTATAATGTAAAGGATCTCAACAATCTTTCAAAAATATTAAAATTATAAAGATATATTTGGAGCATTTCTTCAAAATGTAACATTATTTTTTATATAAGAGCACAAATTATATGGCTCTAAGGCATAAGGTTTAGATAATTTATTATAACCTAATGTAGGTTTTTACATCTAAAAAGTAACCCTTGGATATGTAAATATTCCAGATGGTATTGAAGCAAGGAAATTTTTATACTTATATTTCCAATAATTAAATACGTAATTAGTAACATGGATATTCTTATGCACAATAGAGCATTATGGATCACAATCAAAGGCATTCTTAGAGAATTGTAAGCATCTATGCATCAAATAAAAGTTAAGAAAGGTGCCAACTATAGAAGGACTTGATGATATACTTCCTTCTAATATTCCATTCATCTTTGGTGAAGATTGGAATATGGTTGAAAAAGCGAGGAACAAATTGTGCTTCTATGGCAAATTATTATCCAAAGATGAGGAGAATTCTTAGAATTACTTCCACTTTCATGTAGTTGATGCTTGTAAGTAAGGAGGCTTCTTATACTAGTCTTAGGACAACAAAAAATATGGTATAAGGATCTTGACTAGGCTAGATAGGTTTTATTTAAATTCTCTATTTTTTTAAAAAAAATAAAATTTATAAATATTGAATACATAGTGATATTATGCTATTTGATCACCCTGATTAAATTTATAACTCAACTTCAAAAATCTAAACCTAAATCTTTAAAGTTCAAAATGAATATTTATTATTTAGACAATCTAAGACTTTTTCAACGAATCAATGAAATTTAGACTCAATACAATAATAAAGATTCTTTTTTTTAGCACATGAAAACTTTTATTTATTTTATTAAGTTTTTTATAAAAAGACTTAATAAGCATTTCTATGCATAAGATGGCACATTAAATTATAATACCAATTACAAGAGGCCTACTTTGCTCTTCATTCTAATCTTCAAGATATTAGCCTTTAAGCTTGTCTTTATTTTTAAAACTTCAAGGATCTAAAGAATTTGAAAAAGCCACGACTATTATGCTTAATAATATTCTATACAAGGTCACAAAGAGTATAAATAAGGACTTAAGTCATTTAATAAGTATGAAATTGAAGAGGTTATAAAAGGCATGACTAAAGGCAAAGGATTGAAATTGGACAGAGTAGATATTAAATTTTTTTAGATCTTTTGGCCTATCATTGGTAATAATTATATTTCTATGATTAATCAAATTTTATCTATAGATAGGTTTTCACATTGCATTGTAAAAGAACATATTATTCTTTTATACAAATATGATGATAAAACAAAGTTAAGCAATTGGAGGCCCATTATTTTACTAAATATATCTTATAAAATTTATACTAAAGTAACTCAAAGATGGCTCTAAATAATTCTTAAGGAAATTATTCACCTTAACCAAACTACTTTTCTCCCTCTAAGGTTTATCTTAGATAATATATTGGTTATCCAAGAGACTATAAATTAGGCCAAGACTTCAAAAAAACCTCTTTTTTTAAAAAAAATAATTTTTTTAAAACCTACAATAAGGTCTCTTAGAATTTTATATTTAAAGTATTAGAGCCACTTAACTTTGATGATTCTTTTTTTCATATGATTAAAATTAGCTTCCATGGTGCAAATATAATAGTAAAAATTAATAAAGCTTTCACAAAATACTTTTTAATAGAAAGAGGTGTAAAATAAAGCTGTCCTTTGACAACTTATCTCTTCATTTTGATTGGCAAAATTCTTAATATTATTATTTAGCATGTTGTCAAACAATACTATCTATAAAGTATTTCTATTTCATAGAGCCTTAATTAACAAGTTATTAGGCAATATGATAATGATTCCATAATCACTATTCATAGAAAATATTTTATATTTGGTGAATATTATAAAATAATTTAATTTTGCTCCAAGGTTCAAAATAAATTGGTTCAAATTCACTTCCTTCTAGCAATTTAAAAAATCTAATAGATTAGCTTATATCAATCAATTTTGATAGGCATGAGCCTCTAGTAATGATATTAATAAGTTTTTTGGAACCTGCTTTAATATTTTTTTGAAAATATAGGATATTGATTAAATTTTTATCAATAGAATGACATAAAAATTATGTTATAGGTATTCTATCAAAATCAACAAGGCAAGTCAAGCTATTATTGTGAATAATATTTTATTTTTTCCATAATATTTATTTTTAGCCATATAAATTGGCTTTAAGAAGGCTGTTCAAAAAATAAAATTGATGGTTAATAATTTTTTGTGAAAAAATATTACTTCTTTAATTCAATCCAAAGTAGCATTATTTATTTGTTATAAAGTTTTTGAAGAAAGAGGCCTTGGCATCATTGATCCTAAAAAAGCCACCAAAGCCCTCTTGTCCAAATAGATATTAGTAGTTCTTTAACTAATATTGTGTTGTAATATGGCTATTGGATGAAAAAAAAGGAATGATTATATTATAGAAGAATTAAATTGAAAATATAGTAGTAAATTATTTTCAAAAATATAAATAAAAAATAGAGAGGTAATAAAATAATTTAATTTTAATACTTCATTTTTATAAAAATAGCTTCTATTTATTTTGTAGGACCGTAAACAAAAAAAAGTAAGATAGATTAGCAAAAATATTACTATAGGCATCTTTAGATCAAACCAAAGAATAGTATCTAGTAGAAATTACCTAAAAAAATCTTGGATTGATATCATAGAAGGCCAATTGTGAACATGGATCAAAACTAGATCCTAAGGTATAAAACCAAAGAGCAAGATTGGAAAGAAAACTTGATAGGATTTTTTAAAGTATTAGATTCAAGATTTTTGAATTTGTAATGACTTTGTGAGAGCTATGCAAAGTTAGGATTCTATTCAAGTGACTTTGATTTTTAAGAAATAAAGTGGGTTCATATTTTGAATAATTTTTTGAATTTTGTAGTAGATCTTTAAGTGAAAATTTGTAAATTTGTGAATATAGTTGTGTTAGATGCATATTGAGAATTTGAGCTTAATTAAATAGTTAGATCAAAGATTATTAGAATTTTAGTAGATTAAAATCTCAAAAATTAGATTTTAAGGATTAGCAAGGATTTTTGTAATTTTGAGTAATCTACCAATTAGAATGAAATGATTTTTTAAAATCTAATAGTTAATTTATTTTTTAAAATTTATAAAAAAATTTAGAATAAGTGAATGGTACAAAAAGAAACTATTGACGTTGGAAGATTGACATCAAGGTTAGAAAAGAAGGACAGCTAACATCCAAGGATATTAGGAATTTTTTTTTCTAATTTGTAAATAAAATTTTCTTCAAATTTTATTTGCTCATTTTCAATTAATAGATTGAGAAGTATAAAATTTTTGAATAAAGATCAAAGGTTAATTTAATAATTATTGAGATTTTAAATTTGCTATAAAATTTTATTAGGATTTTATTAGAATTTTATTAAGATTTATTTAAGATTTGATTAAGATTTGATTAAGATTTTATTAGGATTGTTAAAATTTACTTAGAATTTGATTGGAATTTAATTAAGATTTATTTAGAATTTTATTAGGATTTAATTAGGATTTATTAGAATTTAATTAGGATTTATTATGATTTAATTAGGATTCAATTAGGATTTATTCAAGATTTTTTTAGGATTATTAGGATTTTTTTAAGATTTTTTTGAGTTGGTTAGAATATGATGAGATATATTTAGGATTTTTCTAAGGTTGATAGGATATACTTAGGATAATTGGAAGCTTACCTAAGTTGTTCAAGGTTGCCAAAAAATTATTTTTAAACATCTTATGCATTGTTTTTGGATTGTAAATCCAACTTCAAAGTAAGATCAAATCCTTCCACAACTTGATACCTAATGCATTCTCAAGCTAATTTTTATATAACACAATACCAAGCTAAGAAAATATTCAATAATTTCTTAGATTTTGAATTATGAATGCTAAACCTATAATTTTTAGAAATTGGATACCAAATCTAGTTTGATCATTCACTCCAAATCATAAATAGAATATTGAATCTAAAATATGGAATAAAATTAGAAAAGTTTGGATATATATATATATATATATATATATATATAAATTATTTTGAATCAATTCTCCTACTTCTTTTTATAATATATAGAATTATTTCTTATGGTGGGATCCTCAATTTCATTTAATTGATATTTATTTAAAATCCCATCAAGTTATAATTTTCTTCTTATATAATCTTTTTTGTATAAAAACCTCTTTTAAAGGGCCTATGTTTCCACTCACTATAGAAGAAATAATATCCACATACCACATTCTACTACTTTATAGCTCTATTTGAAATTTCTTTTGCATTTATTTTTCAATCTCTTGAAAAAACATACTTCAATATGACAATATCCTTCCTAAATCCAATGATTAGATTGGATTATATAAATCAAGATCAAATCATCTTCTTTATGTGGTATTCCAATTCTTTTTGAAGTATGTTAGAGTAGAAAAAAAATAAATGGTTTGTCTTACTTCATCTAACAAAAATAATTTTTTTTGAATTGGCATTCAATCTAGAATCTTCCACTTTAATAAAGAAAAAAAAAAAAAAAAAAAAAAAAAAAAAAAAACTTTTGCTTAAGCAAGACTTAGAAGACAATGAGGATCAAATAGAAGATTTTTTAAAAATTGTTAGAATTGTTTCAAAAATAAAACTTAGAAGACAATGAGGATCAAATAGAAGATTTTTTAAAAATTGTTAGAATTGTTTCAAAAATAAAATCACCAAAAAAATAAACTTTTGGCATTGACTTTTTTTACAATTTAGTTAGTAAATTGATCTTTGATCATCTCTCATATTTCTAAATTAAAGGAGAAGAATTCATGACATATTAAGCCAAACTTGGTAAAAAATTATTTCAAAGCAATAGTCCTATTACTAATTTAGTGGCACAAAAATAGAATATTCTCTTTGATCAAGACTTTTCATTTGATTGAAAAGATATTTGATCCAATTTCCATTCCCGTAAAAAAACTATGTTCATTTGGCTAATATAGCACAAAGATTTTACAGTTAATACTTGGAGGGGAAAAATCAATCCTAATATTGATATTCACTATGCTATGTGTCAATTCTAAATGCATGAATCCATTCTCCATTGGTTTTAAAATTGTCATTGAGCCTATTACATTTAGAATTGGGCCACTTTTTTTTTATAAAAATTAATATTCAATTCCTAGAATTGAAATTTTTAAAAATCCTTCACATAGAAACAAGCTATTTTTACAAAAAAAATCTTCTTTTTTATTCAAATATTTTTGTAAGATTTAGTTCTTGTTATGAAGATTTTGTTTATAGACTATTTGAATTTATAGAAATAAGTTTTTTTTTGAAATAAAGTATAAAAAATAATCCATATTAGAAGCATAGTTTAGCAAAGTCTTATTAAATATGGACAAATTTATTAGAAATTTATTAAAAATAAATTATCAAAATATCCACAATACAAGTCTTTCCTACTCAAAAGATAGAACAACTATTGGATGGCTAAACACATACTTGGCTCTAAAAGAGACAAAATAATTAAATGAAATTCTAGAATACCTCAGTGTAATCATATACAAAAGTGTACATGAGCTTGCATTAACAATTGTTCTATGTTTTTAGTACTCTTAGCTTTGTTTTAGGATATAAGGAGTTAAGTAGTCTAATGTATTTTTTCTATTCTATTAATGCATTGGATACATCTTTTTTATATTTTAAATAATAAAAATATAAATAAAATAAAATAAAAAAATAAAACTAATATAAAATCATTTCTAGTTTAAAATGTATTAAATTTTTATCTAAATCATGTATTTATTTATAAAAATTTATGATTATTAGTATATTCTAAGTTTTTATAAAAATATTTTAAAGCTATATACAACCTTTTAAAAATAATTTAACATGTTATCAACAATAGATAATAAATATACTAATTTTAAATTTAAATTCTAAGCATAATATATCAATGACTTAAAATTAATAGATATGCAAAGTTTTTATAATTTTTTTAAATTATTTTTTATTATTTTAATTATTTATAAAAATTATTATATAAAAAACATCTTATTATATTTTATAATTAATAAATCAAATGGCATATCTATAAATTATAATCCATAAATATTTATTTATAAATTGAGTTATTAGAATCAATTTAAACAATCACATTTTATATTTTTAAATCACCAATTGGTTTTTGCAACATCTAATAGTATTTATATATTTTTTTGTATTTTTTTTCTTATGTGCAACATGGTTCAAAATAAATTTTTGAATTAAAAAATAAAATAAAATAAAACAAAATAATCTTCAAAAAAATTAATATTTTAATTTTAAAAAAATATAATTTTTTTATTATTTATTTATTTTGATTTTAAAATATAACTTACATAGAAAAGAGTATTACATTAAATAATGTAAGAGTGACTTATCAATGATTACAACCTTAATTATAAAAATATACTATTAAGTAAATTAAGTTTGCTTTCACAAAGTTATAGTATGCATTCAAAACTTAGATATAAAACTTAGATAACTTTAAAAAAAATACCATAAAATAGAATAAAAATGATCAATATACTTAATAGTAATTATATATATATAATTTTAATTTTTTTTATAATATCTTATATTATCTATTGTTAGGTATGTTAATCTCTAAAAATATATCTAAAAATATAATTTAGTTTATTCTTTATTGAAGCTACTTCATCCACTATGACTAATATACAGTACTATATTTCAAGTTTAAACCTTATATACATAGTTTTATCAAATTCAAATAAGAGTTATAAACAAAAATTGAGATTACAAGACAATATACTAATCTCATTCCAAATGCATCCATTGTTATATTTTTAGTCTATCTACTTATCCACTATTAAATATTTTTTGTCAACTATTAAATATAATTAATAATCAAAGAATATTTAAGGTGTAGTCACTTACTAAATTTTTATTTTATCCAATTTTACATTTATGTACTAATAAAACTTCTTTGTGCAATGTTCCACCAAAACCATAAAATACACAATCCACACATGGCACGTCTAAATTATTTATTCTCCATGTATCTTATTGAGCTATAGTACAAGTTTTTCCTCCAAAAAATTTATCTACACTTTTGTTGCATTTTCTACAAAAGTCTTATCTCCAATTCCTCTCAATTTTTTATTTTATTTTTACTTTGTTAAGGAGAAATTGGACATCACTAGTTTGTAAATTTCCCACAGAAAGATTGGTCCACTTGTTTCCTTCAACCCATTCTCCTATACTGATGCCCCCAACGGTCACAGTTTTAAATCAATCTAACTAGTTGACATCTGTCCAAATCTTCATCAAAGGTCTGCCCTGCTGGAGTGCTGATGAACCCAACTACGGGCCAACTCGACACTTAAGTCCACTGTAGTTGGTTTTTAATTTGATGGCTTCGTGATTGGTTAGTTGACGGTTATTCATTGCAGTATACGGAGTTTATATTCGTGTTTGAGTACACACAGATTATGATTGACGTGAAATTTAAATGAGCAAGACGTGAGGAATGATAATGTGCTGTTGTTGTACTAGGAACATATTAAATTCAGAGTCTTGTATTGCTCCACCCGTAGTCGTCACACTTTTTTGTCTCATGGATTGTCCTATCATTCAATGGCATGAACCTCAGAGGGCGATAATGTAGAGAATATGCTGCAAATATGTGTGATGACGTGCTACTGCATCTCTCGTCGAGTTACAATTCTGATTCCAACCCCAGCATGTCACAGAAGATGACCAAATTGGGGGCTAAAATGGCTGCGAAGTCTGCTCCAATGGGCCCTCACAAACTATAGCTCTTAGCTCATGGTTAGCTAATGGGCATCCAAAGCAATGGCGTTGCGACAGCTTTGCCCTCCGGAGACTCTAATTTCGATGCACAGAAAAAGTCCATCCGCTTCTCTTTGACGGGTCAACCAGATCACATTCCTGGATCTCTCTACGATATGCTGTGGGTCTTGTTATCTCCGTGATGCTGACTATTGTGGGTGTTCTGCAGCTGTGCAGGGAATCCTGGTGCCGAATTCATGTCCAGGGATGATCAATATCTGGAGCAGTGTTTGATGCAAGTGGTGATTAATATTAATGCTCAGTGCTCAACTTGATCACTCTGTTTAGTTTTTTGACACGTAGATACAGAAAGAATAATTGAATGGTGGACTTCATTTTATCGTCGTCGTCAGGACTTTTTTTTTTAACATATTTTCGCTTTTGAAATTTGTAGGATGCGGGAGAGTTTGTGATACAACTCAATCCAAGGTTGTACAGAAGCAGCAGACAAGACAATCTTCTCTGCCGAAAAAGGGAAAGACTTCTCGAGGCCAATTGTGAGCTCTCCCTCCTAGTTAGGGGATACTGTTACCTCTGTGTCACAAGCCATAAGGAATGTTGTGTTCGAGGAAATAAAGGTGAAGCCATTATGAGAGTATTTACCTTTGAATATCTCATGGTGGTCATCCTTTACCTCGATGTAACGAAGTTTCCATACAAGGTAAAGCTGTATCAGATTCAAGCTTTTCAAATGATATGATAGACGTTGTTGTCATCTGAATAGATGCCCGCCAAAACCATGATTCTTCTATGAGAAAGGTAGGGTTCAATATGACTTTCTCAGGCTATTTGGTTTTAGAACTGAGTTATTCACATCAAAAACGCTGGATGGTTAGCAGGAAGTCACGGCTGCAGGAATAGCGTGGCAAGACGACATGCTAAAGAGGGCACACATTGATGTAAGTGGTTTTTCAGTATGTTAATGTCACGTACATTTTTATGAATTAGCTTATCACAGAAAAGAAGCTGCCTATGCTCACAGTACCATCAAACAATTTGAGAAGGTAGTCTTTGCTCGTTCTTCCAGCATTTCATCACACTCAGAACCAAAAGTTATTTTCAAATACTGCACTGTGTACGCATAAAAATTACACTGTGTACGCATAATACTACACTGGGTGTCTTTTCGTTTCTCTCACAGGACTTGAAAGATAGGAGGCGTAAGGAGCAGCAGCGACAACAAAAGGTATGCCATACTTGTGAGAGTGAAAACGTTTTGTGTTACATGGAACATGTTAAGGTCCCATAGTGAGGTGACAAGTCGTAGTTTGAGAGGTTGAAATTCCTTTCACCAAGTTCAATACAGCAGATCTTTATAAAAACTCTAATCCTCACATCTTTCTGATAATGACCACTTTGTTGTGGCATCAGAGGATTAAGGTGGTTTCGTATCTTCTTGTTCAATATACCCCGGTTGAAATGCAAGAGGCCCTTACTAAACTTTAGCGAGACTCCAACAGACTTGGAAATGTCAATGTAAGGGTAAGGGTGGAACTGGCTTTCGATCTGGTGGACTACAAATATGTTGCTTGCAAGATGCGTAGGCTAAATGAGCAGTGGAGAAAGGAGAAGAAGCAAACGTTTGTTCGACATTCATTCGGGAGTTAAACATCCACAGGAGTTTGGTTCAGACATATTGTGCGGTTGTGGGATATTTTCGAGATTCAATATCCTCCATAATTGGGTGAGTTTGTAATGCAAATACCCATACCACAGCAATATTTCCGAGATTGAATATCTTCCTCTAAAGTTTAGAGATTTTTTTGCATATAGAGGAGTCATCTCGATACTCTAGGTTCCAAACTTTTATCTCTTATCTCTTTGACATTAAGTGTAAATGTCTCAATTGACTTTTTGACATATTTGTACGCATTGAGCTTGATGTATTGAACATATCTTTGACATAGTCTGCGCACGTATGTAGTTTGCTCATATTGCAGAAGATTGACGCTCGGCATATCTTGTGTCTCCGTCTCAGACAAAGATCTGGGTGCCATTTTAAACGAGACTCTTGTTTTACCAGAAAGGGAGGCAAGAATGATTCTAGTGCAAATATTTTCTGGGCTTGTGAAGTTGAATAAGTAGCCACCGCAGATCGTACACTATGACTTAAAGCTAGCAAATATCCTGTTCATTTCAGTTGGCGTGGTGAAGATAACTGATTTTGGCCTTGGCAAAATCATAAAGGAAGAATCCGAATCTCAACGCATGGAATTGACGTCTCAAGTCGCAGAATTTTACTGGTAAATTTTGCAATACAATCATAAAGGCAATGTTAACTTTGAATTCGGTTCAATTACTGCGACTTTGCATAAAATCATTAAGCTTAATACTTATCAGCAACCACTGATGGGCTTGTTGGTCGCAGTGGTGTGTCACTGTAGTTTGTCCATGTATTATCTGTATCCACTTCTCAGTGAACCAATGACAATGGTCCAGTTTCTAGGAGTAAGCAATCGTAACGGTGGTGCGCAGGTACTCACCTCCTAAATGTTTTGACCTGAACGAGATACCGTTAATATCTTCTAAGGTATCCTTGGACAATGGCGCTATTGATACTTTGATGTTCATTGCTGCAGCTATTTGCAAATTCGAGTGTGGGGGAAGTTGACAAGTTCAGTGCGCTTGTTTCAGGTCGATGTGTGGTCAGTTGTTGTCATATTGTAGTAGATGATCTTTGGAAATCGCCCCTCCGGCCACAACCAATGTCAAGAGCATTTGATGCGAAAAGACACCATAGTCAATGCCGCCGAAGTGGAGTTTCCAGCGCGGCCTTTTGTTTCCCTGGAGGCAAAGGTCGTTACAGTACAAGACCTGCACAATAATATTTCTCATTTCAATTCAAGAGATTGGATTTCCATGTCGTTTGTGGTTTTTTGTGTTACCCAAGTCGTGCTACCTAAGTTAAATTGTTCTTTTCATCTCGTCCTTCACAGATGGTACATAGTTGTGTACTGTGTCACTCGACGTGGTGGCTTCATGACCTTTCTCTAGGTTGTGCGTATTGCACACTTGTTTGTTGTTTGTTTGTTTGTGTGTTCTTATTTATGAAATTTCAATGTTCTACTCATCTGATCGTTTTTCAGATCCGTGAGGTTCGTCAATTTTTGCATTGGTTAACGTAACACAGTTTCCATGATTGATGAAATCTGCTGATGATAGTCAAACTGGTTGTCATTTACTGCTCAGGGATTCTGAAGCGATGTCTTACCTACGACCAAGTGGGTAGGCCAGATACGTTGACCGCGGTTCAATATACTTACTTATCGTCTATGAAGAAAAAGCTCCAACATGCGGTGACAAACTTCACCAGCACGAAATTGCAGTGCATGTCTTGAATGGTTGCCTTGCTGAAAACTGTAACCTACTGATACTTCTGGTTCAAGTCTGGTAAATCATTAACATATTTAGATCTACATGGTTTCATCCACTGATTCAAGGCAGTTGCATTCATGAAATCCCACGTTTTCAGCCACGAACTTTAGTAGTAACGCAGACAAACTTGTATACTGATGTGCTTGAATGTCTAGATCCGGGTTATCCAAGTGGTAAACTTGAGTAGATAATTGCCTTCTTTTCAGAATTGTCTCCTAGTGACTTCTAACAGAGTACCTTTTGGTTTCCAATAATATTTTTTTAGTGGTTTTCTTTGGAAAAAATTATTTTTGAAATAAGCCTTTCTTCAAGAAAATGTGCCCAAAGAGGCGACTCAGTCTGGGTTTTGACACTGTTGCTGCACTGATCTATCAAACTTGCCCACGTCAGAGAATTTCCGAAAGGAAGAACGAAACCCTATTGCGTATCTTTAGATTGATGATCACTCAATTCTTGGTCCAGAATCCATCTTCTAGTGCTAAACCCATGTGGTGCTTGCTCTTTATAGCTCTCATGCTGGTGTGTCTCGTGGCTCCAGAAGCTAAGGGTGGTGGGCTCAGTTTCCTAGCCCAATAGTCACGAAACTTCAACAGAGGTGGGCTCACATGATGAGGCTGGTCGTGATTGGAGACCAATCAAGCAAAAATCAGGAGACCTCAGAATGAGTGGCCAGGACCTTGCCGACCTTACAGTATGTGGGCAAAGGTCATAAAATTACACTAACTGTATATCCTGACATTGCTCTGGATGATGTGGCTTTTCACCGACGTTTACGGTCGTCGGCCAGGCTTCACCGACACTGACGGTGGGTGGTCTGGGTCCTACCGACACTGAAGGTCGACTTTGCTATTCCCACATTTCAATGTTTGAGAGAAGCCTTGTCATGTTATCCTACTACAGTAATGAGATGTATAACATAACCAGTTATACGTTTTTTAAACAAAGCAAAACTACCTGGAGATGGAATTTCATGGAAGTTAGTTGAGTCTCAAAAGTGGAACATGTCTTTTGCAACTACAAAAGCTTATAATTGGAAATATATGAATAATGAAACGTGTGATGAAATTTAATACATTACTGTTTTAATCTTTAACGATTTGGACATGAAGATATATATGAATTTGTGTATCAATTTGATGTTATCTAGTTTGACTAGATATACACATTGAGTTATCAATCTGTTATTTTAATTTGTCAGGATATACAGTTAGTGTAATTTTAATTACAAATTTGAGTTTATTTATTCATTTAGTTAGTAATTTAAATTTATTTGGTAATGTTAATGTATAAAGTTGAATCTTAAATATGTGGCATAATATAGTATATGTACATTAAAATGTTGGATGTATTTTAAACATGTGCTCATAAGTTATACTGATCAAGCGTTGATTTTATGATAAATTAATGAATTGCATTTTTATTTTCAAATAGTTTTGTACTCAGAGTATATTTATTGTTTTTATTTTCAAATTTAAATCTATTCAAAATTCATGTGTAGTGCAAAACATATTACCATGAAAAATGTTCAAGTCACTTCATCACCAATATTTGATTGATTGATTGATTAATTTATCTCTTTTCTGACTCAGGAGCCATAGCAGACAATTTTCAAATTTTGATAAACTTATTAGCAAATTGCAGTAATATGAATACATACAACAAGAAGAGTGTGCACCTGAAAAACCGTATTAAGTACGCAATGTGTGGATTTAATTTTTAAAAAATTACGTAGAAGAAAAGAAAAAGATAAGGCTTTAATTTAATGACTTTATATGATAAAAAAATATTATAATGGGTAGGATAAAAATTTTAAGCCATTTCGCCTCCACACCTCCATCATGCAGCCACATTTTCTCACCATAAATGCAACATGTGGACCCCAAGGAGCACGGGCTTTGATGTATACATTTATGAATAAGAATGTTTTTTTAGACATAAATAAGGATTTATTTTCTCATCATTTAAGTTGTCATCAAACGTACTTCATTCCCCCAGCGTGACACATACTTCGACACTGAAACTTCCAAGAAACTTCCAAGAAATTTCCAGGAAACTTCCAAGAAACTTCCAAGAAAGTTATTAGAAAAACCGTACAAGTATCACAAATGTGTTATAATGAATGGATGAATGGAATCATTTTTCGTTAGACTTTCGTGAGACGGGTGGAGATTGTCTGCTGGCTCAAAATGTAGAAAGAGAGTAGAGTTTTGGAAACTCGTAGATTTTGGGCCTAGCTCAAGAGTCTCTGCCCTCCCATTGCTTTCCTTGCCTCGCCTTGCCTTGCACGTCGCGCCGTGCTCCTCATGCTGCCTCAATTGATCCTACGCAACGCGAGATGCATTTCTTAGTGTTTGCGACGATGCTTGTAGTCGTGTGAATTGTTTTTCGGCAGTGTGGTGGAGCTTTTCCGTTGCGTTTTTGGTCTTCTATTGCGGGAGAACGAGCTCTTGCAAGTCCAACTCTCGTTGTTGAAGCGCTGTAGCAAAGTGGATCGTCGTGTGATAAGGGCAGCGATTTTCTGGCGTTGCAATCGTGCTTTTCGTGGTGGTTTTCGTCTTCTAATTCGGTTCGATGCGCGTTATGAGCTTCTTTGCTACAGCGCTTTGTGTGGATTGACGTGGTGTAAAAGCGTTTTCAGGGGATATTGTGAAATTACCCTGGTTTTTGGCGCTGGGGTTTGATTGTGCGTGTACTAGGTTTTTAAGTGTTCACTTTCGAGGAGGTTAGAGTGTGTGGTCTTCGGAATCTCGAATTTTGCGTGAAGGTTCGGGGGGTTTGTGAAGAGGAGCGGACATGTATGATCAGGGGTTTGAGCGATGGCGAGGTGCTACGAGAATGGACCTCGGTGGTTGGAACGTGGAATGCACTCCTGCGTACAAACCAAATGTGCACCTTTCAGGGAATTTATTAAATTTTTTAAAGAACAGCGATATTCAGGAGCTGCTGAGTGCGTCTCCGGTGATGGTCGGATGTGATGACCTGTTGCTGGAAAAATATGGTAGTGGAATCGTTGGGATTATTAATCGATATTCACCAATTCAACATAATAGCCATTTAAATAATTCGCATGCAGCGCATGCGGGAGCGTCTACGCGACACCTGCACTTAAGTGACAGAAAACCAGATAATATTGCATCTCGTCAAGCTGTTGAGGAGTGTTTGTTCTCTAGGTCTGGTGACAACTTCGAGGCCAGCATGGACGTTAGTGGTGACTTGGGTAAGTTCTCTTATGGCACTAATGTACGTAGTAGAGGAATGAGGAGAGATGGGATTGGAGGATTAAATTGTCCTACTCTAGTGTTCAGTAATCTATGAGCTGCAAAATTTCGTAGTATGCTTCTGGCTTCTCAAGAGAGTGATTCTAAATTACAGCTGCAGTCGATTGAAAATCACGTGACATTCCTTGCGTTTCTTTTGTCTCAGATGATTTTGAGGACGGCACCCAAAAGGTAAGTTTATTGTTTGCGAGGCTCAGCAATCATCTTTAATAGGGGAATGAGTCATTCCGGAAGGTTTTTGATCCTCATCTTACCAGCGATTCATTTTTTTAAAGTCTTGTTTTCCTTTCAAAAGTGGCAAACACCTCCACCCAGAATAAATGCGGGCTATCCCATCTAAACAAACCTGGACAACTACTTTGTGAAGACCTTCATTTCTAGCTCGCATAGAGATTTTCAATAGTCTCAGAGCAATCTCAATTGTAGACAGGGTTGTTCGCTCGATTTATTCTGAACTTTTATTGTCGGATGCATTTTGTATAAAAGTTTTTGAGTGATATGGTTGTTACTATATTGTATATTCTTACATGAGGTGATAGGACGGTTGTGGTAGGAGTGTTTGATTGTCACCCTTATGTGGCGCCTTTGTCACGTGAGCACACATGAAGTTCCAAGATTGCAGAGTCTGGAAGTATTACTGCAATCTGCGTCGTCTTCTTCCTAACAATCACAGAACGTCGCCTCAACTAACAAAGTGGTACGGTATTCTTGTGAAAAATATCGGATGACAAGGTAAATTCGTTTCATCAGATGAAGAAATCATCCATGGACAAATCTCCCGTAGAAATGGAATTGCAGGTAATGATCACATGAAACATGTTTACCTTGTGCAGGGCACAAAGTACAATCAAGTGGTTGCATTCAGACAGTCTGTTAATTCATGTTCGTATTCTGGCAGAAACGTCAAGAGGATGTTCGGAACGGGTCCAACGTGGTGGTCAGGGCCGGGGCTAATTTAGTGGAAAATCTGCGCTCTTTGAATGAGCTGAAAGATTTTCGTTCTGCCCGCAGATTCGAAAGCAAAGGTTCACCCTCATTAAGGTGATTGCTGTAAATCCATTGCTGTCATTCATAATCTGATTTTTTAAGGAAGTTGGCGGGCGGACTGCAATTTTCCAGTGTTTTCGTAGGCTGTCATTTCTTTCATATATATACCTAGAACAACAAATAACATGTAACAATAAATAGGTGACTAGCGCTCACCAGATTACTCTCTTCTGATCACTCTCTCATAGTATTTCGGAGGCGCATGATTATCTAATCAGGACTTTACAGTCGTGAAGTTTCTTTGGCTGACTTGTCAGCTGTCGGGGCTGCAGGGATGCAAAAAGATTTCGTTCGGATCCAACAACTAATAATCGCGGCGTAAGATTCCCTCCTGGGTCAAAAGTACACGGAAACCACCAGGATACACTTAAATTAAATGTACTCAAGAATAGTTGTGACAGACCTATTTCCTCACGGCCATTGAGGGCAGCTTGGGCGGACGTTAAATACCCAGTGGTGCCGTTCAAACAGAGTCTGGCGGAAGCGACCGCAAGAGATGAATCATGTGGAAAACCTGTCTCTGAAAAAAGGAACACTTCTCATTTCAATTCATACGGTAAATACCCAGTGGTGCCGTCAGTGTTTTTTAGGGTTTGGTAATTCTAATTCTTTAGCTGTTCTGCATAATCTTGATCTGTTGCTTTTGATCTTTTGATTTATGAACATTTTCGGTTTTTTTCTTCTTTTCTTCCTTTTTTCTTTTTTTCTTTTTTCTTGTGGTTTCAGGAAAGAAACTCAATGTGCTGATTATAATTTTAGCCACATAGAAGGAATTTATCTGCATTTTTATATTATTTCGTGAGAACGATCAGATACTATGCCAGAAATGCTGACACGGAAGATGGATTTCAACTGTTAGGAAGAGTTGAAAATGATGATTATGGGCGCCACCGTCGCTGTGCTAATGACCATTGGCGCACGATGAATTATTATTTTATAGAGGTGCATATTCTACTAGCTTTAATACGAACTCACCATACATTTCCTGTAAAAGGTATTGGCCCAGGTTGAATTGTGCTATCTTTACTGTCTTTATGAACGAATGTAGTGCTCTAGTTTGTAATGCTGTAATAGGAATGGTTGGTTATGTTATTTATTTATGCCATTATGTTCATTAGGCTGCTGCAGCTTATGATCGTGGGGAGCACTGTCGTGCTGCCACTTTGTCTGGGAAGGTTGTATTTCAAAACTTGGTTGTAGTTAACTGGAATGACATGTATCGTATTCAAGATGTTTGTTGTAGAACCACTCATTATGGGAGCATTTTGTTCGTTATTTGCAACGCTAATTGAGTTCGTTCAGTGCAATAAACATATTCATGCATTAATAGTGCTATTTCATCTTTAAGTGTTTTGACTAACTAATCTCGTCCTTTTCAGGGAAAGGAATACAAATATCTTGCTCAACAAGCTGATGAACGTGCCAGTCAGCTCATATTCCAGTCCAAGTATGTTGACGTAGTTTCGAGAATCTGATCTTTGAGTATGTTGCAAGGAATTTGCGATCAACAAATTTGCTTGGATGGTATCAACATTGTAAGAATCTGATTGTTATTACTTGTTTGCGTATTTTTTCAGGAACAAAGACATTGTAAACATTGTAAACATTGTAAACATTGTAAACATTGAGATCGATCTGCACGCTTTGCATGTTGGTGAAGCTCTTGGATTTTTGCAGCATCGCCTTCAAACGTTCATTTCCCTTCCTTGTATGTCACACGATTCCTTTCATCCCTTATGTGTTATTGGTCTGATGGTATGTGGCCTATTGTGATATTGTACACACACATGCTTTTAACAGGTCCATTTTTCAAAACCATTGTACGCAGTGGAAAAAGGGTTCTATCTTGGTGTTCGAGGGTTCTCACCGAAGCATGTGATTGCTTGTGCAGCGGTGAATATGCTGACTGTGATCACTGGATATGGCTCTCATAGTAGTAATGGCCGTGCTAAAATCAAACCGGCGGTAAGTAGTTTTGAACTATTCCTGTTAACGTGATTGACAACTTTCAACTCTTGTAAATCTACGTGAAATTCGAGGATTGAGTTCATTAATATTTTCAGCTCCTGCATATCTGTTCTACAATCGTAGGGGCGCTCCGAACCAACCGGGTTGTGTGTGCTTTGTCTTCAATAATTTTTACTTCTTACTTGCACAAAGTAACCGACACTTTAAGGGAAGGCGGATAGTAATGTATCAGAGTTTGAAGTCCATGTACTGAAAAGCCCGCGGATCGTTAACCACTTGCTCATTTGGGCGCTTTAATTTTAATTGTTCTTGTTGTGGATTGTATCAGTTTCTACAATTCCCTTATTTAAACCTGTTCTATATCATTTGTGCAGGTTACTGATTTTCTTATTAAAAAAGGGATACCTTGGGTAGAGCCAAATGAAGGTTGTCTGACCATCAAGTCGGTGGATGTTTGCAACAAAGAATTGAATACCACTGATAGTAATTAATTTTATTGCAAGCAAGTAGGTAATACTCGGGTTGTATATCTGTATAAGCAAAGATGGCTTTACATACAACGCAGAAAAGACAGATTATGTTGGTCTGGATGATACTCGTATGCTAATTCTGATTTATAATTCTATATAATTTCTCTTACTCGTAGTTTTGAGGTGCCTGCAATAGCTTCTCGTTAAATAGTTTTAAAGATTTGGCGTTTGGAATAACTGAAATTATCGTAAATGAATCGTTTACATTGCGTTGTCAAGTTAATTCCATAGTATCATTATTTTAAATCATAATTGTAAATACTATTCCGAATTATTACTTTAAAATGGTTCATATCGTTCGCGATGACTGTGTTCAGTGTGTCACTTCACGAAGCTTGGGAAGTTGAAAGAAAATACCATAGATGTTTGAAACAATTGGCATGCGATTTCATGCTTCTAAAATTTAACGGTTTTATTGGTAAAGATGGTGAATAACACAGCTAATTTGTTGCTGGTGGTGACGCTTCCTCGAATCCTGAACCTAGTATTCCTCAAAGTGTGTGTCAATAAACCTTGCTGTCACGATGGTGCACCAAATTATAATTTCAGTTCTTGTATACAATTATTATTTGTCAACAGTGAAGTACCAGGAATGTAAAAGCTGAAGAGAGTTCATCAAAGCAAAGGAGACAAATACTTCATTGCAAAAGGGTATGAAAATTGACAATTGTAACCAACAACGACAAACTCGTTGTGTTGTGTAAATTTTTTTTCACTCCGGCTGTAATAATATTTTTAAAAACTCGAAATTTCACTAGGTGTGTAATAAAGACATGCGGCAGTGATGGGCCCCAAAGAAAGCCCTTTTTCATAATTTTTAACCTGTGGAATATCATACCCAGAGAATGAGATACTCGTATTTTCTCACGACGAGGTCCTGTGACCTTCGTTTTGAATCTATTCAAAAATGTACGTGATTTTGTGAGGTTTCACAATCTAGGGTATACTGTCATTTTGTGTACTTCCAGAATTTTTGTCTGCCATTTTTGCAGCAGCAATTTTGAAAATATTGGGTGCAGAAGACGCTTTCTCTGAATCTGTATCAGGTGCAGGGCCTCGATTGTTCATGAATGGTGCTTCGTTAATCTCTACACTGTGTGAACCATCTGAAAAATTACACATAAGAACAGTCAACAATTAGTGGATAAAGCGATCCAACAATAGGAAAATTGTATGCATTGGTGAAAGCAGGGTAGAGGAACCCAGAATCAACAAAGAGCTGAAATCCAACACTACAAAGGATATTTATTTTAGGTGTAACTATTTAGGCAGGGTTGAGGGTATAATGCTATATTAAGTTCTACCTTAAACGATACGCCTAGTTTCCTTTGTGTCAGAACTTAGTCTATGATCTTATCAATAAAAGCAGAGTTTAGGTTTTTGCTTTAAAATTTGCAAGATCAAGGTGGACTTTACTTTCAACATGTAACCTGCCTGTGAACGAAAAGAATTAGAAGCATTGAAATCTACAGTCGCAGAAATTCGTAACAAGACCACAAATAGTTTTGTTATTACCGTGATGAGGAGGATGTGGGTGCTGACGATGACCGTGAGGGTGTGGATGTTGCTGTCTGTGTCCATCCTGAGAACCACGATGAAGCTCAATGCTCCTAGCGCGACCTTGCTCATCTACTTCCTTATTGATGCCTACAATGCCAGCTAATTGGCGTGGTTTCTCCTTGTGCTTGGGATGTGTTTTTGCACTCTTCCCAGCTTTTTCACGCCACTTTGAAATGCCAGATCGTGTGGTTTCAGACAAAACATGCTGGAACTTGATGTTGGATCCCATCTGTCATGATAATGAAGAGATTAGCTCTGGAGACACAAAACGAACACTATTGTGCGTAGATGCATGTTCAGATGGAGTGAAGAGATTTACTCCATGATAAGCGCTTATCATGGAGTAAAGCTCAGTTTGCACAATGGAGGAAGATAATGACCCACATAATCTATAAGATGAAGGATTGCGAACTGTGTTCCTGGCATTATTAGGGTTCCTGTTGTCATTGTTGTGATGCTCACATTCATTTCATGAAGATATTGAGAGTAGATTGTTCACCTGGCTGACGAGGGCATAAAGGGGTAAAGTACTGGCACTGCACAGAACCTGCACAAAAACACTGAGCAGCCATGCCATCCAATGCGCTTCTTTTAGTATTACAATATTCAAATAACGATTCAAATCACAGAGAAATGATTCAATAAGAAAAACATTTCAAGCAAGCTGTTCTCAAATTTGGTTATATTTTGTGAGGCAAGCAATAGGCATAGACAGCCATAGTTTAACTACTGTGGAAGCATACCCCATCCCAAGGCGAACGAGGATCATCCATCTTTTTCCTACTAGACAGGAATTAAATCCAAACGTAAACTGCATCACATCGAGCATTCTGTACATGGTTAGAGGGCAATGGAAGTAAATAAGAAAAAGAAATCTGTGTGAATGTAGTGAATAAACTCAACCATTAGCTTTGTGGCTGAGAATCCCAAGGCATCAAGCAGAACTATCATACAGGAGTTTCCTTTTCTGCCTACGCACTCAGTTTAGCAGATACAACCCAAGAATGTCCATTTCCTCACCATAGCCCAGAAGAAGAAGGCAAGCTCGAAGGCATTCTGCAGCGCACAACTGACAAACACGTCATTGAATGGTACAGCGTAAAAATCGAAGCATAACTCTCCTGAAATTGTTTGTGCACATCTGAACTAGAAGTTGTTTCGATTTATTTAGCAATTCCATGTGTACCGGCATAGAGAAGGTATAGAGTTCATAGAGTTTATGAAGTTTGAAGATTACCAAGATAGTAAGAAAATCCCATGCAATAAGTACCGATTGAATACATGAGTAAACAAAAACTAAAACCAATTTAACCTTCTTTCTTAAAGCTATAGTACTGGGAAATTTTCATTGCACAACGAATAGCATCCAGTACAGAATCAAATACCTGAAAGAGAATGACGTGAATCAATTTCAACAGAATATGAGGCCTGTCAAACCAAAATAAGTCATCCCGAATAACTGGTTTGACAATCTTATCTGGTGTTTCTTCTTCCTTGTGACTGTCATTAAGGTTACTTATTGAATGCAGCTCAACCATATTCACACCTCCGCGCACGTCAATTGCTAAACTGAGAATGATATGCTGCAACTTTGCTCCAACAATCAATACTAACTGCAATCACAGAACACATTTCGGTTATTACATTGTAGTGCAGGCAAGAATCCTCACTTCATGTAATTACGCACTGGCAGTTCCCCATCAGAGGCAAGGTTGCAGAAACTCACAACTGTAGGTATGAACGCTATCCAGAAATAGGTATACCAGCCTGCTCACAAGAAATACCAATGGTGGAATCAGGTGTCATGGCAAGCACATACAAATTAGAAGGTGTGCACATATACATTGCAAAGATCGAATACTCTCGCAGGGCACTTGCATAAATCAAATAAGATTTCAGAGATAATAGGTGGAACCAACCGTCTATATCCAAGAGGAGAAAAAGGCAGACAAACCCCCACAAGAAACCACTGTCAAAAACACAAGATTTAGTTAGCTACCTGGTTTAAATACTGGAATAGCGTATGAAAAGACACGGATAGAATTCAGTACGACAAAATAAACCAACTAAAGACAAGATTACATCTATATATATGACCATATGTCTGGCAGTTATTGAGCAGCCACATAGATAACTTTTAAAGTACAGAGATGTATTCACACCTAATGCCAACTACATGTTTGAAGTCGTCCTCCATAGCTCGTTGAATGTAACCATGGAAATCGTAATCTCCGGGGAGTTTGTGTTTCTGATGTCAAGCATGAGATCTGATAATTAGAGATAGAGAACCAAAAACTTGAAATCTGCAGGAAACGACTCTCATGACAATGTTGCTAAAATCGTATACGTTCATAAAATTCACCTGGAATGTCAAGTAAACTATTTAAATCAGTGACTGGAAGGATGAACACATAACTTACAGCAATGAAGCCCAAACGAAGACTTAAGTAGTCGGATTTGTAGATAGGCTTTCCGAATTGCCTGAAGAAGCTGTACTGCACGCACATTCAGAGTTTTCAACCCATTAGTTTAAAGCTTGGAAAGATAAAAGTCATATCCTGCGAGACAAGTATTGATGACGAATGTTCTTTGTTGAGCAGCTTGTGGAGCCAAACTTACGATGTAACTGTCGAGATTCAGGCCAGTTACTGACGTGCGGAGAAATTTGTATCTGACCCGGCCTTCAGCAAATTGGTGATGAAGATGGGTATGATTCGTATCCAAGGCTGCCCACAATCAAACCTCATCTCATGAGTCTCCTTTTCATTCATTTTGTTTCATTTTATTTAATTTTGTTGAAAGAGCTACTCTCTGGTGTCCACGGTAGGAATAAGCGGCATACCATCGTCTACAGCTGAGACTGCGTCTTTGTGGGAATCCATCTCCCACTTCTTCCAGCTGTGCACCTGATTCCATACCTAAGCGTAAGCAACAACGCCCACATTCGAAACTGCTAGAACTTAAATTGGCGAATGAAAACAGAAAAAAGAGAAGTGTTTACGCGCTACTTACTTGCAACAAGCCAATAAGAACGGTAGCACAGCTGTAAATGACGTGAATGATAGCCAAGACAAAGATAAATATATGGAGCTGGTGGAGACCTTCCACAGAAATCACTGGCACATAGCCCTGCAACGAGTAAATCCCCAAGATCAGCAAAGACGTAGCATCTCAAGTCGCATTGAGAATAAATCTCATAGTAAGTCAAACTACGACACGAATTGTTCAACACATAAAAATCTGGTCCTTTTGTTGTTCTAAAAACCACTCCGTAAAAAAACAGTTGCACCAGCAAACTTGAGGCTTACCGCTTTGCACCCAGTTTGAGAAACAGCCGCGGTTTCAAATAATCGCCGACGCCCTGCAACTGGTGCCTCGGCCACAGGTGGTCTATATGGGCAGGGTAGCAGTTTGGAATTCAATGACTCCGGCATGCAAATGGAGGCTACTTTGTTTTGAAACACCGTAAGGAATAGGGAAATGAATCCCAGGATCATCAACTCTGCAAAACCAGTGCACCACGTTCATGTGCCCTCAAATTCATCTCATGAGGAAATTGTCTCAGGTAGTACTCGCATAGTGACCTCTTGTATATACTTCAAACACAAGACTACAGTTCTGTTGAATGTTCAGCGTACCATTCTTGATTTGCTCAAGCGTGTGGAATAGTTCTTTCCTCTTTGCCTTTTTAAAACTCTGCAAAAAGAACGTAAGAACGCGCCGGAAACTGTCAAAATGACTGCATAGATTCAGCTCTTTCAGACAATTCCGCATTCAATCACCATCCCAATGCTAGATTGTCACTCAGCAGTTCAAACGAGCCATGTCGATACCACCGTACTGGACGAGCAGGTTCGATCAGATCCTATCACTAGATGGATGGTATCACGCACTCTCACAAGACTAACATCAGAATTCTCATCTGACTCATGAATCGAGCTTCGAAGAACTCATCTAGCTCAACAACAGTTCTCAGCACCGGTGCTCCTCAACTTTCTGAATCCCTTTCTAAATTCAGATCCAATCGACGATAACCCTGGACTCAAAAATCCGATTGACCAATTCTTACATAGGCGGCGAAGCGCAGAAAGAAAGCAATTCTAGAAGACGGCGGCGAAGAGGGAACAAGTGAACTGGATGAGTGACCCAATTTGTGAACATGGCGAACCGGTCCGACACCGACGCACCGGCGTGCAATTGAACAACCCAGTACCTGGCCAAGACGATGAATTAATCGCTCCACCAAAAGGGACGCAACCACGAATACCGTGCACACCACTGCCACGGTCCATGTCGGCGTCTGCTCCAACGACTTCTGCTCTCCGGTTCCTTCCACCATCGCTTCACTCTTTTCTTCACCACCTTACAGCAGTAATACAGAAACACTCTCCCCTTGTCCCCTCGAAGCCAAGTCCAGTAGCCTCGACCAAAGCTCGGTCATAATCAAAATACAAAACGAAGTCTACCCATCTGACCCACACACTAAATTACACACACACAAACCAACAAACAAACAAACAAACAATCTGCAAGCTAGGAATGAGATCGGCCGACTGGGCCGAGGCCTGGATCACTAGTCGTGCGTGTGTCCTACACTACACTGAAGTGCCTGCACACTCAGATTGAGGACTTATTCCGATTGAGGGAACGATGGGTGGAGGAACTGTTTCCAAGTAGGGGAATAGATTTGAATCGCACCGAGTGCTTGGCTGCGGAGACCTGAATTCCCATTTTCAATGGAACCATTATGCGTTGTGGGTCAGGTGGAATAGGCGCGTCCCGACGAGGGCGCCGCGATTGCTGCTGCTGCTGCCTTTGGTCGGATCCATGGCTCTTGCCCCTCCCCTACCACCACCTCCACCCTTGCATGGGATCGTCAACGCTGTCTCGGAGAGGGGGGGACGTCACGGATGAAACGTTGGGGGTTCCTCAAGTCGACGATAAAGTCGACGGAAACTTCACCCATTCACCGCGGAAAAAGTGGCCCCACCGAACCACTCCGACTCGAAATAGTAGAAGTACGACTTCAGGCTGAAAAAATTAAAGCGTGGTGTCGTTGGATACAGTGCATTTGCCTCGATGCTTCGTGCTTCCTTTCAGAGGTTCATTGAGAATGATGGGATTTTCCCCTTGTGCCCCAGAATATTCTTACCTACAGTTTCGATGGTTCCAGTTTGTGTCATTTACTGTGTTGAGAAAATATACTTCTTATTTCCTTTCTCAGTTTTGTGGTAATCTGATCAATGAATTAAATAAATGGTGAACTTTGTCACGCTGGCAACAAGAGCAATGTAAAGTGTGGACAGAATTTTTGATGTTGATTTTGAACATTGCATTTGAAAGCATCGATATAAGTTGATCTTTATTTGAAGGGTTTTATGATGAAAAATGAATTCTGGGTGCAGTTAACCAAAGAAAATTTAACTTGAAGTATATATATATATATATATATATATATGTGCTATGTCTCACATTTATGAAGAACAGGAAATAAACATTTAAAATGAATAAATCTTTGCACCTCGCTGCGGGAGTTTGAATTTTTATTTTATTTTTTATTATTTTTTATATTAAACTTGTAAAGAATGGTGTAGAATATTCATTTGTTCAAGGATAATAGGATCCCAAAACAGACGAGTGGATGAGGATGAACGATACGCGGGGAGGATGGAAAGAGTCATAACTGTGAAGCATGGGGAGTCGCACTAATTGATGGATGCATGGATGAAGATGTTGGTGAATGAATGTAGAGTAGGGATGCCGTCCACCCACGCACTTCACCTGTGGTATCTTTAGGTGGGGGCATAAGTTGACTGCGTAACTAACCTTCAATTCTCAATCCTCCTCACCAGTGGGAACCGCGTAGGATTTTATTTTTTCTCCACACCAGACCTTGGTAATGGAGTACAGAAGGACTTATCAAGTGGGGTCGTGGTCCTTTTAAGTGGTTACTAACTCCAAACTTCATATACGTGCATATATACACTCATTTGTCCATTTCATACATGATGTATTCATTGTTTTCACACATGGTCAATAAACTCCTAGTCTATCAACTTGTACACTATAAACTCCAAAAAATATCACCCCCCCCCACCCCCCTTTTTTAGCAATGTAATAAGGATAACCAATTACATTGGAGTCTGTAAAAATCGGTAAAAATTTGACTCGAATGACAACACGTAAGCTTCCAACTTTCAGCTTGGTTCACCCATTATGAGAACAACACTCGAGCAAGGGAGGGAGTTTATGCAAAGGTGTGATTGACAAATATCAAAGATCATCCGGCAGAAAGTAGCCCCTAAAAATAACCAGGACCAAAACGCAATCAGGAATGTGACTTACGAAGGGCGGCACTCGAACCCGATCTATAAAGCTGCGATAAATGTAGTTCATCCATCCCTGCCTTGACGAAATCGAGTAAGCAACAGAGCACGTGCGCGGTTGGAGCTACCAGTCGTGAACAGCTGTCCCCCGGCCGTGGAGGACTGCCCGGGATTTCGCACGAGGGGACCAATCCCCAATATTGAAACTCCATGTCTCAATATTTTTAGGGGATCATGGACCACACAATTTATTTCAGTTTGAAAGTTGGATGGTTTTCTATATTCGTCAATATATATGGATGAAATGTTGTCAGTACGTGGGGCTCATGTGATTGAAACTTTTGCCACGTTGGAGACCGCCATTTTGATAATTTTGAAGTTGGAGTTTCCCTCAATAGTTTATTGTTCACAATCGTCGAAAGTACCACACCCTGATTATTTTTGATTGACTTGAAATATTTGTCTAAGATTGATTCCATGTAATCATAAATTATGTTTCACATGATTTCAAAAAATAAGAAACACAATAAAAAGGTGCTTTCTGAAAACGAATGGCAATAAAGACAAACGGATGGCAGGTTTTTTTTTTTTTTTTTTTTTTATTCTCACATGCGTTATTTTTAATCAACAGACAGTCACACCTCCATTTGCTGACTGCGTTTTTTGTGGGTTCAACCTTCATCCGTGTTGCCAACTTCAAATTGAAGCATTTTTCAAAAATTAAGTTGAATTCCCCAATATACAACTAACTTGGACACCAAACAAGTTTCTTCTGATGTAGGGCTCAGTGGAAGATAAGATTGTTAATGTAGATTATTTGTGTTGATTTTGATCAATATTAATAATAACCAAATTTTATATATGAAACTGAGAAATTTTGAATCAACCAGATTTTACAAAATAAAAACAGCATGATGTTCAGTACACATACATTTCATAAAAAGAAAATGTAGATATTGGTTTAAAATATGTTTAGTATCAATAAAAATATACAAACTAAATAAGATATATGTTATCATATGTATGTATGTATAGCATGTATTGAGGCATAATATGTGTATTTACAAAAAGTATTATGAACAAAATGAGATTAACACAATAAACTTGTTAATCTAAGTTGTTAAGACAAAATAGTAAAGAATATAGATTGATACTGTGAAGGATCATGCTATGATATGTTTATGTACAAAACTTGGTGGTTCTCTATGCTTCACAATTTTGGGAAGTCACTGCAGCCTACAATGTTGCAACCACATGTGCAACACAAGCCACACTTGTAACTTGCACACACTTAGTTAATTGACTCAACTTGCATTACACCAAATAGATGGACTAAAATATTTTATATAGAATTGTATTAGTTTTCTACATCATATATGGTGATTCAGAATGAGTTGAACAAATGGCATATAATACAATGATTATGACTAACCATATTTAAGCATAGACCTTGATGGACATGGGCTTACTCTATTACAATTCTATACTTTTAAAAACAATGACCACTGCAACAACAAATAAACTCTTGTAGACCTGGACCAGTTTGGCAAAGCTATATGTATCACAGTTGGAGTCAAATTGGAGGAACACTTTCTTCACCCAAAAAAGACAAATCCAAGTGAATTCCTCCATTGTAGCTATTTTTGCAACTACATAATTTTTTAATATTTTATATTTTTAGGAATATCCAAATAGAGACCTTTTAGCAATGACACATGGGTTGAGAGGAATATTGCTTGTGTTGAGTCTTTCTCCTCTCATCACCTTCGTTAGCAAGTGTCAATGAACACCAACATTTGTTGCATAGATCACACATGTGAATATATTGGTTTTTCTAGAAAAGTCACCAAATACCAATATAACAACAAAGAAATATGGTGGATAGAATCTTCAAATAAAGATGTTAAACTTCTTATGATCTAAATAAGAAATTACTCTGTCCCACATATGAAACATATATTTTAATTACAAGTATCCATTTTGACACAATAGTACTACCTCATTCATCCTTTGACACTTGTTTCAAACGTTGTAAGATATACAGGAGGATATTGCAAGCCAACTACAAACTTTGAAAAATTCAAAATTATTATTTATATATTTATATTTATATTATGTTGGATTAGATGTAGACAAAGGCAAGAAGCTAGTAATTTTTTATTTTAAATATAGAAAAATCAATATTTAAATATAAATTGTAGTCAAGCAAGAATTTTTGTTAGTTTGCTATTGACATTGCAAGCATATGTTGTACATTATAAAACACTACCTACAACTAGCCAATTTATAACAGAATAGATACACACATATATACATATGTGTGTATATATAGTTCCCACAATTCATACAAAGACTTTGCACTTACTTTCCACCAATTTGGAAAAACTAAAAAAAAAATTCTAAAATTATATTTTGAAAGAGAGGTGACATGCTACAAATAAAAGATCACCACAAATGAGAATGAACAAATTTAAAATAATTATAATGTTGTTTCTTGACACACTAGTTATTTTCTATCTTTAACTTGCTGAAACCAACATTTTATCGGCTTCAGCAATTTAAAATTTATTGCAAGTCGACAATGGCTCTTCCAAAGTTACTCGAATTATTGCCAGAATTTTGTCTTGCATCCGAGTTTGATGATCCTCAGCTTGTCCGAAAGCTAATATCAAATGGTTCCTAGATCAAGAGATTCTACTCCAAAACTTTATAAATCCAAGAGATTAATCGAGGATAATCCGAGGCCCTCCAACCATGAACCAACTCACCCCAAATGGCGTGTTTTGCATGTATTGGGCACTTGTACAAATCCTATAGAAGCTCCGGAGAACAACTAATGGCATTCACATCAAGGGCTCAAAAAGTAGTCAACTCGCGCAGCAAATTCACGATATTCAAATCACAACAATATTGCAATACATGGATTCAATGCTGATTCAACGAGCACATTCTCAGACCTACTAGAATCCTCTGTGATGGGACTTCCAGGACGATCAGCTTCAATCTCGCTCAGCACGCCATTAATGGTACTATTGTCGAGCTACCATCGCCGAAACAGCGTTCGTTCTCCTACGCCTGAGCACAAACATCCATCGACCTGGTTCCCTCAATGCTTGGCTCACTAACAAACCTCGCGTACTCAGAAAAAGATGTGTGCGGCCATCAACTACCGTTGAGCTGCTCGCCTTCAATCAAGATGTGCCAATTAGAAGGGTACGACGCATCACGCTGAGGCGACTTCAACGAGAATGGCGAGAACAATCACAGTGGCAAAAACGACGTCAGATCAGGACCGCAGTTGCAATAGGTGCTTATTGTCAACGATAACGCCGCCCCCAATGCCTTGCTTCGTCAAAACCACCTCCGCTACTCCTCAACGGTGAACCTTCTCCCACCTCCTGCATATTACTCATTCTACCTCCAATCCGCAGCACTATCGTTTCACCATCACTGCTGCAACACAACAAGTGCCCGAGCCCATTTCAGCCACCTTGAGCTGTCATTCTGCTTGAAGCAGCCATAGCTTCCACCTAATCCTTGACAGCCATCTCCTCTCTCTCCACTTTTTGTTCCTAGTCAATTTTAACCCCAACACCTTTGGTAACTACAGTTAAACTGTACACAATTTTGTCTATCAATAAAACAACGCTTGTCCTTTGCATGATCATTAACCAAAGCTCATTGATCAATCAACACCCTTCCCAAAACTCAACAATACCTCTCTCCTCCATCTGCTGCAATATCGACCTTGACTTCTATCACCATCGCCATTGACATGGACACAATCCATTCCATGATCTCCAAATATCGCATCGCTTCCAATCACACACTCCACTCTCTCCTGATATACACAAGAATCTATACCGCTACCGCTCTTAACTCCATGTCGCAGCTGCTCTCCGCTTGGGTCCCTCTTGATCGTTGCAGATTTCTCCAATTGAATCCTATTCCTCTCACACTTTAGCAACTCCACATGGTTTACACATCATCTCCTCTCTGATTCCCTCCCCACTCCGTCGTCTCTCATTCACATACTCTAATCCTCCCTCTAACTGCCGGACCTCCGCGCCCGTTAATCCTTAGCACCACAGACCCCCAATTCTCCCCGGTGCCACCTCTGCATGTTTAGAAAACTCCTCAATTAATACCCCCTATCCTCTATTTTAAAAATAGGTTAATCAAATTTGTAACTTAATCCTCCAAGTTAATACTATTAATGGTAACCAACTAGAGACTCTAAGACTCTTTATTAATTTAATACAAATTCAAAAATAAAATTAAAGAATATAAAAAAAAAGTTAAAAAAAAGAAAGATAAAAATATAAAGAAATAAATCCAAATTATTAGTTAATCCAAATCCTTAGTAAAAAGAGATATATTGGCATTGTACCGTTATATCAATTGAATATTATGTTCTAACTCAATATGATAGTTACATATCTCTATAAGTATATCCTTTAGATCTTTGTAATTCTATATAAAAATAAAATTTTATTTTTAAAAGAATTTTGTCCAAAACTATAATTTCTCTAAATTAAACTTATTATAGATTTATATATTTTGTGATTCATTCTTTATTCTAAGGTTTAAATCTATACACATTTTTTTCTTAACTTAAATTATAGAATTGGTTGGAATATTTGAAATATTGAAAATATTCACAATACTCATTTAATATTTTATTCTTTAATCTAAATCAACAAAGTCTTCTAAGTAAAGTTCATATTCCTAAGATTTATATAATTGTAAATCTTACCACTTGGAATTGCTTTTTGAAATAATTGAGGTAGTAGCAATTGATAATTATTCTTATTAAGGATGAAATTATTATCAAATATACATTATGATATAAATTCATTATTGGTGAGTTATATCTGACTATGATACTATACCAAATATATTTGAATGATACTATAGTGTAATTCTAATTCTATTATTAAATTTCTTTGTCTCCAATTATACTTCACTTTTGCTTAATATAAAAAAGAATGACCAAGCAAAATGGGACAAGTTTTTTTTGGCTATACTTGTAATTCATAATTAAATAATCTATCAAATATTTGACTATGGATATTAATATCTTTACTCATTGTGATACTCCAATTGAATTTACTCTATTAGAATTAGTCATTTGAAGTATGACCAAAGTAGAATTGACTTTCAAAAGATTTTATAGGTTTATTATAACCATTGTTATTAAATTTATAATAGAACCTCTATCTATTTATGTTCTTTTAAGCAAAAATCTTTTAATAATTATATCAACTGTAAAATATCTTGAATCTAGATTGATATTAATTTCACAGACAATATCTTTTATTAATTTAATCTATTTTTTAATAATATTTGGCACATTAGTGTGAATTTTAATAATTATAAAAAATCTATGTTCAGTTTATTTTTCTATGTTTTAGTAATTTTGATGGACTATGTCTTAGTAATTTTTAAAAAATATCTTTTATTTTATCATAGTAGGAATCCATTAATTTCTTTAATTTTATTTTTAATGCTAATAGCTAATCTATTATCACTAGTTATAAGACAAAATAAGATTAAAAATACCAATTTTAGTTTATTCCAATTAACAAAGTGATTCAATGGTTGCCTATGAAATTATAATTTTGTTAGGTCTATTAGCATCATTAGAAATATACTATAATAATGTTGCTTTGTTCTTGCATTGTTAGCATTATATGCTAATAAAAAATCTTGAATGTGATTATCAAGGTTGCTATATAATCTTTTATGAAAGGTGGATAATGCAACTACTATAAAGAGTCTATTAGTTACATTTTAAAGTAAGATTGTGACTAATAATATTAATTTTGCAATACTTTCTTCTACTACAGTAACTAATTTTGATTTTAAATTATTACTAATTTAAATTTGTTGGATTCAATTTCTATTTCTTTTTGTTTGCTACCTTTTGTCTCTAATTTTTCTAATCCTTTGTTGTAGTTTTACTATGATTGCTATCTACAACTTTATCTAATGATAGAATATAATAATGTACTTATGATGCTTCTTCTTTATTAGCTTTTATTTTTTTATTCTTGATTCAATTTCTTATCATTTTGTGCATATAATCTCTCTTCTTGTGCTATTCAATCATGTACTTATCTTATATGTTTAGGGCTTTCATCTGACATAACATCATTCTGTGTTTGTTTTCATTTTGTTATGTTTTTATTTTTTCAATACCTTCCTTGGCAGCAATGCCAACATGTAATTATAATTTTGATGTTTGATCAAAAGTTTATTCACAGAGAAGGTAAATTCAAAAACAACATAATTTTTTTTTTGAAATGCACACAATAAGCACATATAGATACACTATATATTCCAACAATAATAAGCATTAATGCTTATTATTAATATATTTAATTTACAATTTTCATTTATATATTGATAAAAATTAATGCTTATTACTAATAGAATTAACTTGCACTTATTGTCTATATAGCAATAGACATAGCACTCATATACACTCACACACCAATAAACTCCCATGATTGGAGTACAATAACTACTATTGTCAAATTTTGGCACCTTAAAAGTTAAATTATATTATAGGATTTAAAAATATAATAATTGGCTTGATAGCTAAGACGTTTTTTTTCTCCAAAGACTCTTCTACAATATGATTGGATTTCTAATTTATAACACTTGAAGTAGTTACAATTGACTTTGTAATCTCTTGCTAATAGTTGTTGTGTTTTAGATCTCCATTAACAATTGTTGTGTAGAATTGTAGTTTAAAAAAATAAAAAATAATCTAATTGTATTTACTATGGTTTTTATATATAAATATATATATATATATATATATATATAATTTTATATTTAATTAATTTTTTAAAAATTTTATATTTAAATTTAGTTGATAAAATGAGTGGACAAATACATAAAGCTATGTTATAAAGGCTAATTAAAAAAATAGTAAAATAAAAGTAAATTGATTTTTTTACAATATTCTTTGATAATAATTTGTTTGAAAGATAATTAGGCAATATTATATGCTTATGGAAACAAACTTTTAAACCTTGTAGAAATTTTTATATTAGAATTATAATTTTTTATTTAGAAAATTATAATATTGTTTTTAAATTTAAATAAAACTACATAAAAATATAATTATTTTTTAAAGTAGAAATTAATTTTAAGTTAGCCATTAAAATGATTTATTTGAATATTAAAATTTAACTTAATTTTTATAATAATAATATATAAATTAAGTATATATATATATATATATATATATATATAAATTATTCAAATAATTCTTTTTAAAAAATAGATTTATGATATATTAGTTGCCAAAGATTAATTCTATATAAATTAAATCACTTAATTCAATTAATTTTATAGAATACAAAATATAATATCAACTAAAACCATGTTGTATGATTAAAAGTTTTTTTTAATAAAATAAAAATAAATAAAAAAACAATATTGGTCATCTTTAGATTAATAGATTGGCTATAATACTAACCAATAAAGACATCAACAAATATATGTGATAATATGTGATAAATATAATTCTCATATGCATTTTTTTAGAAAAATATATATGATATTAAAAGAAGAAGTGGGATTCTGAAATAAGTTTCTATAATTCTTAGTTAACTTATTATTTATTGTTATAGAAAAAATAAATATTTTATTAAAATTTCGACACCTTGTTTTTCTCATTCTAAACTTCAATACCGACACTTTTGTGATTGTTACCGACATGGTTGCTTAGCTACTGAGCTCAATTGGGAAGACTTTGTGATGACGAAGCAGAGCATGCATCACGAAATGTAAAGCTTGTGTCTCATATAGTGTGCATTTTGAGAAGTTGGTGAACTAGACGGACCATGTTTTGTTTCATTACTTTCAGACAACAATTTTGATAAACGACAGATTCGGTTACATTCAAGTCGATGTCACGATGCACATCGGCACATCACGAGACTCGAGGCAGGTAATGCTGATGCATTCCAACAGTCAGGCATAGATTCTAAATAAATCTGATCAACAGCTGAGAAGCTGGGAAATGGTAAGGTTCGAGTATTACGATAACTCCTCGACTGATCTCTGCAATGTCGGTAAAACAACAGCCTCTGATCTTTGCAAACAAGCGTCAACTACAGCAAATGAAAGAAGCGATCCACGTCAAGGATAAGTTTATATCAGCAAAATGTGGTCCAGTCCAGCATTCAGCATCCAAGGATGGATAACGCTCTCTCTCGCTGAATGAGAATTGCACATTCATTCTGCCAACTACTGTGACATTCAGCACCACGGCCAGAAAGAAATTTGACCGTCTGCGATGTGAGGGTGTGATGCGAAGCATAGAGATTGAATTGGTTGAGCACTCAGCTTCGGAAAAGCATCATCAGCTCAGCATATGACTGATCGAGTAACTGTTACCTGTACTTGGAGTGACAGGCTGCAAGAATGCTCGCTCCAATACCAGATCCGTCTTTAGCCAACTGGATCACCAGGCGACTCGCTGCAGCTTCACTCAGAAGCTCACTCACAGCGGCTTGCATGTAGATCCGGTACTGGATGTAATGCTCGAAGAGTCCTCCGTCCATGGCCACCATGATTTTTCCGGTTCCCACTCTTGTGCTAGCCACTCGGGAGTTGCGGTGGACTGCTTTGGAGGTCCCGCTCAGGTGTGGGGAGTCCCACGAGTCGCCGCCAATTTTCTTGAAGATGCCCACAATTCCAGCTGCCGCCAGCCTTGCACTGCGCAAGGTTACAGTGTCGCACACGTCGTGCACAATCCTACGCGTAGGCAACTCGGTTTTTTGAATCTGATCGCGCAATCCTCAAATTAGATACACAACAATCACTCAAAGGCCCTTTACAACAATTTTGCCCAATGCTGTCAATGGAATGAATTACAATGCACACACGGTGAATTGCATTAGGAAAGTTTATTAGCACTCTCTAGTAACTTTACCCCAAACACATCTCTCAAAATTGTGCCCACCACCCGTAAGTCGCTGGATTCATCAGCATGCATTTTGGACATCTCCGGAGTCCTGCGAGTAAAAATATCATACTTTGAAGCAATGTCTATTAGATTACACGTTACATTGCGTAAGCACTACTAGTACTACTGATAATTGCATTGTGACACGCACATCAAAGCAATGTGTTCAGCGCTTGGGATACTTACATCAAGACAAACGGCTCTTTCAATTTATGCGGTATTTCATCCCCGAACAACGCAGCCTCCCCCGCCATTTTGAACAATACACGACGGACGATTTCTCCCAAGTACATGCCTCCAATCATTTTCTCGAATCCCTACACAACTCTCACATTCTCAGGTTTTGATTTCCATTCACCCGATTTCTGGTCCAATTACTCTAAGTGGCACGAACATTGTTAACAAGGTCTACAGAGCAGTACCGCTTGACCAGGGTTGACGCTCTCACTGTCAAGCTGCTCATCGGCATAAGTGCGTGGCAGATGTGACGACCAGAACCCAGCCCACTCCATGTTGATAACCTGACCAAAAGCCACCAGGGAGATAATCACGCTCACAACGCTCATAATCTTTGTGATCATGGGGAGTGCGAAGGAGAGAAGCAGGATGAGAAGGAGACCATTTCGCCCGTGCTGGAATGGGCATGGGCAGGCAGATCACGCTCCACATAGCAAGCGTTGGTTCCTGTCCCCAGGATCATCCCCACCATCACATCTTCGTTCCAGTACCGCCCTCCTGCCAAAGTGCCCACCGTGTCGTTCACCTGCACGAGGAGACTCCTAAACGCAAATGTAAACAACACTTCCAAAGGCTTGGTTACTAAAGACGTATACAGCTCAAATTAGCTACGGGTTCCAATTAATCCCTGATATGGAAAGAATTAGGAATCATACCAGCACAACCACCTCAATCTTTGGTCCATGCTGGCGATTGATCGCACGCTGCAACAGCGCCACCACATCTACTCCAACCTAAAAGAAATTGTGTTCATTCTTGAGCCCATCGGCTTTTCAAGGACGGTCAGGATACCCATGTGATCCACTCATAGAAATGGCATTTGAGACATACCCCGTCTGCAATTTGGAAGCCTTTGCTCCACTGGATGAGGACACCAGATCTTACTGATGTTTGCTTCACAGGGAAAGAAAACGTCAGCCCGAGTTCGCGGACTGTTTGTTGTCGGCCATCGCACGGCTTGTAATCATCCCCCTCGCGGTTGACGAAGTCGACCAGCTTCTTGGCTATGAAGTCGAAAAGTTCCTGCACAACTTGAATCACCTCAATCTCTTCAGATGAAGAACAAAATCTCCTCTAACCCTCAATCCATGAACGTGCATCATCAACTAGCTCATGAGCAAAAGAGTTGCGGAAACACCTAACCTGAAGCTACTGTACACCACTATGGGTGTCACTTGTAGAGTGGCATACCTCACTTGTGCCAAGCATGAGTATTTTGGGAATAGGGACCTCCTCGTACTCCTGTTTCAGTACTCTGCCTTCTATTCCCCCAAGGAGACAGCGCAGAACCCGAAAGTTGGTTCCACCTAAATCCAAGGCGTAGAACAGACCTGTCTCATTTCTGCAAAATCCTGCTTTGCATTTTCAGAACTGACCTTCACGCCGTTTGCAATGTCGCTACCTTCGCAACCACTCTTTACTACCTGAGTGATAACACTAGCTATCCTCACTAATTCCAGAGTCCTAGGTTTGAAAGCGAGGATTACAGGCTGCTATTTAGCAATGTAGCTTGAAATCACTCCTTTGGATAGGTCTAGCCCTCGAAGTGTCGCATTTTTCAAACCAACCACCGTTCCGTGCAAAGCCAGAGCAAGGACTGATCTCAAGGGTTACTAACTCTTACAGCTCTGAATTCGCACACTGTTGCACAGTAAGAAACTGTGGGACAATTCACAGTGATGCGGGTGTTTGCAAAAAACCGTGATGCAGCGTAAACGGATGAGGGATGTGGGCGATCATCACCCGTACGGGAGATTTTCCACGAAAGTTGGCAGCATGAGCAGGTTGCTGTTGCCCTCTGTCATTAGGCCGGCACGCATCTCTATCGCCATGTGCTCCGAGATCTGTCGCAAAACGTGCAAGGGGGTCGCTGCAGCATGCTGAAACTCATGTAAAAGCCCGAGCGCTTGGTTGCGAGTGGTTCTCGTTGTTTGTGTGCTCCCCTGCATCCTCTGCCACACACACACTACTGTGGCAACAGCAGCCACTGCAGCACCCGCTGTGAGGGCGTTAATCCACGCCTTATTATCTGCCATCAGGGGATGTTCTCGACCAGCTATCCTGCACAAGCTTGTTGCTCGCTAGGGGACCTTCATGTTCCTTTCCATGATTGAATCCTCCCTTCTTGATTTACTACTCTACGACCGCAATCGTAACATCAGAATGTCATCATAGTCCACCAGCCATTATCAAGAGCTGCCATTTTTGCTCTGCTGTTCCTTATTCCGATTTGTTATGCAATGCATCGTCACAATCTTGCTTTTCTTTGGAGACGCTAAGTGCCCTAAAAGTGACGACGCCCTTCTCGGTCGATGCCCTAGAATTGATTCTAGCCTATGCGCATGTTGCAACTTTTCGAGCTCCATTGTACCTCACAGTCATCGCAAACTGTGCTGCTTACGGAACAGGGAGAGTGTTCACCATGAATAAAAAATAGGAGACAGCAAATTTTCGTGACAAACCCTATCATGCTCGAGAGTGCTCAGCTTCGTATACGACCAGGCTCAGAACATTCACAGTCAAGTGAAAATCTTTCTTATCGTAGCCTTCGTCGACACTCATATGCGTCCAGCTGCTACAGTTCGCAAACAAGCGTTGCCATGAAGTTCATCTTAGCCTACGTGACTCGAGCGCAATTCTTGATACGCTTCCATTTTCAAGCATCCTGCCTACCAACATAAGAGTCTGATGCGACAATTGGCGATCAACTGCAACCAAATTACGGCCAATTCATATGCAGGAACATCCGATCATGCGAAGCGAATCTGCATTGAAATGCACAAGGCATCTATATCCCAGCATTTCGCAGAGAGAAAGCACGGGATTGATTGAATCGAAACAGGACCACAGGCTCACTAAACCCAGATCATCGGAATGCTGCATTCTCACTTCCGCCTAAGAGCACACGCCATCGATGCACACGGTTGAAGACACCGGCGATGGTAGAGATGATGAAAAGAGTTGAAAACTCATCGCGTGGGAGCCCAAGAGTTAGGTTGCGTCATAGCCCTTCCAATCCTCCCCAAGAGTTAAGTTGCAGGACATCCCAATACCCTCCAACCTTGGATGTATGTTAATTGTTGGTTCTCGAGTCTCCATGCCTACAGCACGCTCCTATCTACAACACACAAAGCCAGTATTCCCTCCCGGTAATTTCCAACACATACACAACCGATCGAGGAACGCACGGACTATGCCAATTCACTCCGGCGACGATTCCAAACTACTCAGTGCGAGCATTTGAAATCTGAGCGGGGCCTTGGAGAAAGCTGTACACACAGTGCTAAGTCTCTGGATACAATACATCTACGACGTATCTTTTCGGAATGAGAAACACCTCACTCTCGAAAAGTGAATGCCGTTACTGCAGCGCAATCGTTCGAAACGCCACACTGCATGGTACGATAGAAACAAAGTTGGACATGAAAGCAAAATAGTTGGCTCTCCAACCTTATCATTCTCGGGTCTATTAGAAAGACAAAAGAAATTGGTGAGAGATTCACACTCACGAAATGCTAATAAAAGTCCCTTCTCGTTTGGCACCTGTAAATCACTAAGACCAAAATGTCCTAACAAACTAACATAGCTTTACTTCAACGTCAACACCAGCCGGAAGATCCAGCTGCATCAAAGCGTCGATGGTTTGCGCATTGGGGTTCTCGAGGTCGATGAGACGCCTGTGCGTCCTGATTTCGAAATGCTCTCGAGAGTCCTTGTTGACATGAGGTGACCTCAAAACACAGTACACCCTCTTCTTGGTAGGCAGCGGAACGGGGCCCATGGTCTTGGCTTCCGAGTTGCGTGCAGCTTCCAAGATTTGCTGGCATGCTTGCTCGATCAAATTGACCCAGTATGAACGAAGCTTGATGCGGATTTTTTGCTTCGTCGAAGTCTGATTAATAGCCACGAAGAAAATCAGAAGGATTCTATGGCAGAAGAACATGATGACACACTGGGATGTCAAGTTTTTACAGCAGGGGATAAGAAAATGCAACGTACCAGGGGGGCTTCGGTAGCAACAGCAGCACTCACTGAGAAACTGGGATAATTAGGAGCAGAGGAAGAATAGGCAACAGATTGCCGCACCACGTTCGAGCTGCTCACCAGTCCCTCGGCCCTCAAACCCTCAAATGTCGACAAATGAACCTACACAATAAGATTAGGGGTTAGAAAGACAATCAGCATCATATAGAACAGACTTGAAGAGTAAAGCACAATAGCGTGCCACCTAAATGTACACCTTGGACATGCCCTATTTAGAATCATCGTTTCTTCAAAAGGAGCGTGCAGCTGAATTGGCTTAAATTGCATTACCATACAACTTAAACCTCCATCACAAACTCTCAGATAAATCAATTTGTATTGTTGCTCTCTGACACAACTCAAAACCAAACAGAATTCTACAACTATTAAACCCTCCCCTCCAACAAAACCAAACAGAAATAAGATCTCATGCAACCAGAAATACTACACCGTACAGACGCTCCTCATAAACCTCCAAAAACCTTCTCCCACATCTGCACTCACGTACCCTACTGGCTTCAACACAACAGAGACACCGTGCCAAACTTCGAAACCAACTTCCAAAATCAAAAAACACACAACCTGCAGGAGCAAAGCAAAACACGCACACAAATTCATAGGGAAAGGCTCCCAGAGCTACACCCTACGTGAGTTGTGAGCAGGAAGTAGATGCAGAAGGCAAGACAACAAATAGCTCACCGCGGAAGGCGAAGCTCGCAGAGTGGTGGCGCGGGAGGAGGAGACGCCGGAGGTGGCCGCGGAGGGCAACCCCACAGCAGCAGCAGCAGCAGCTGTGAGAGTTGCCGAGGACGCCATCGCTGCGACAGTCACCAAATTCCTGCGCAAGTGAGGAGCTCGTCTCTGTGCCAGCACCAGCACCAGCATCAGCAGGGGGAATCCGCGTTCCCCTTCCGGCTTGCTCTTGCCTTCTCCCTGTGCCTGCGGATAAGGCTCCCGGTGGATAAATGAAACCGGGATGGATGGTTCTCACGACGGTCTGTCATCCTCTCTTCCACTGATGAACAATCTTATCCGATTCATTTCTTTCCACTTCGCGAATTAGGAATTGTGAGGCCATCTAAAAATAAAATTATACGAAATGTACACTAGGATTTATAACAATTTGTAAATTTCTTTTGTATTAATAATCATCTCATTTTTATTGAATCTAGTTTTTTTTAATTTTAAATTTATTATTCACAATATACCAACATAATAACTTTATGTTTGCAAATAATTCTTAGTTCATTCTTCTTAAGAGATTATATATATATATATATATATATATATCTAACTTTTGTATCTATACGTAATTTTTATTTTTTATATTTATTTATTTAAGATTTTAATTTTATAAAATATAATTAAAATTTTTAAAGTAAATAATATTAATAGATAGTTGAGATAAAATATTAATTATTATATTAGATTTATACAAAAATAATATTTAATTTATAATTCTCAAGTTTATAAAAGAAATTCAATTAACTTATATAAGATTCTATTTTTATTTTTATTTCTAAAATTTATTAAAAATCAATTCTAAAATTTATAAAACTTATATATATAATATAAAAATAATCTATTTAATTTTAATAGATCTTAGTAAATTCTTTAAATTTTTGTATTGTAATAAAGAAAAAAATAAAAAAGTAATACTAAAAAGAAGTAAAAGATTCTTTAATATACAATAATTAATCAAGTAGTATAGTAATCAAGTAGTGTAATAATTCTTGTAATAATTTTAGAAATTATTTCAACATCTAAAAATTGACATAATTTGGATTAATCATATAAATTAATAAGCCAAACCAAATTAATTAATTTGATTTAGAAATTTAAAAATGGTTTGATTTAGATTTAAGTTGGTTTGCATTAAGTCCAAATTGGTTCCAAAATAGTTTGGATTCTACAATAATATAGCAATCGAGCTTGCAAAATTACTTAAAACTGTGGCTTGCATAATGATGGTTTTTAATTCAAACTTCATGTTCTAATTCTTTAGTAATTCATGTGTCTATTCTTCCTAATCCACTTCTTCCTACTCCTACTTTTGTTCTTTGTTGATCTATTTCTCAAGATACATATTCTTAGCAATTTTAAGTTGCATGATGTCATGTTGTGATTTGGCTATCATGTGAAAATATTGCACATATATATTTAATGTACAATTTATTACACAACTAAATAAGAGCCAAATGAATAGATTTTTATTGATTACAAAATATATTTAAATTATTATTTTGGAAGGAATTTGTTTAAAAGGGTTATTATTGAGATTTATACAATCTTTTTTTTTTACATAGTGACTTTTGAGGTTGATTTTATATTGATAATAACTTTATATATTTTGAGTCATCTTTATTAGACATTGGTGACCCTTGAAATCTTGTTTTATTTCTTTTATTTGATATTTAGAATACATATTATATAAATCTTACTAAAAAAGGGATTAAAAATAAGTTTTTAGTGTAAAAAGGAATAGTTAGACCATCCATGTGGGTGAATGGAGATGGATGATAGAAATCTCTATTCCTATTGGCTAAAAGTCATGCCTAATAGGCTTCAAGGAGGCTGCTTGAGGTCTTATTAGGGATAGGATTTTTCTTTTGAGGGTATTCAAATATCAAAGGCTAGGATCAGCAAGTTTAGGTTTTTGACTATAGTTTTGGTGCAAAAATTGAGTAATTTGAATTTTTTATGAAGGAGATATTGGCACTCAAAGTTAAAGTATTAAAATTGTATCTATTGTCACTCTTTTAGGTATAACTTGCACATACAAAAAGCAATAAAGAATCAACAACTGAGGTTGGAAAGAAGACTTTTTTGGCTACACTTTCTATGTATGTCTTAATAACATCTAAGCTACAATGAGGGAGATGTTGGGAGTTGAAGTCAATATTTGCAATCTAAGGGCAATAAGTGACCCTATTTAATTAGTGGTTGTATTTTGAGCTATATCTTAACAAATTTGATAAGTTTTTGGCTCAAATTTTTTAGAAGTGTGTATTTTTATGTTGCAAAACTATATACAAAATTTTTATTGTATTAAGATTTTGGATTTTTGAGATATGAAGAAAATAGTACTCAAGTATCTATAAATTAGGGTTTTCAGTACCTGCTAGGGTTTTTAAGATATTGGATGATTAAAAGCAAATCTATAGTTGAATTTTCTTGTGGTGAAGCTTAAGGATATAATCTACACTTTGGAGAAATTTGATAAAAATTAAATAATTAGATGAAGAGTTATTAAACTCTAAAGTTCAAAAAGAAATCATTCTTTTGCTAGTCAATAAGCTATTGAAGGATTTTGTTGCAATTTGAGCATTTTGTACAAACTTAAGGGGTTTTTTTTAAGAGCCAAGACTTTATAGAGGTAGAAAAATGGATATATATATAGCTATAATAAAATTTTGATATGAAGATGAGATTTTGAAAGGAGATTATGGTTTTTTTAAAAAGTTATTGAGAATCTAACTTATAAACAACTAATTAATTATGATTTTATATCAAAAGGAGTGTTAAAAAACTTTCTACATTCCAAAAAAAAACTTTATGCACAAATCTATTTAAATATAAGAAATTTTTACTAATATAATTTTTTTTAAATATAATATTATTATATTATTTGTCTTTTTTATTAAAGACAAATCACTTATTGGAGTCTTGCCAATAAATTACAAGTAAATTCTCTACAACCAAGTACCTAGTGTATTTCTAAATAGAAGATCATGCCACATGACAATGACAATTTTCCAACCTTTTATATCACTTGATTCTTTATCTTTATAATTCTTAACTATACTATTTTTATTTATTTTTTAATAATACATGAATATATTGTCTTTTTAAAATTTTATCTAAATTCATATCTTTGACTATTCGACTAAATTAATATATGCAATATTAGAACTTGATCTTTTTTAATAAAAATATGATTACCTTTTTTTTTAAAAGTATGAAAGTACTTTTGAGGTACAAATTATCTTCTTTTAAATTTAGTTTTTTTTTATAATATTATTATTTTTTAATTTATTATATAAAAATTCTTAATTTTTTAATAACCATGGAAAATTTAATAAAGATAAAGAATACCATAGCACAAATATTAGAACAAATGAAAGATTTGATACTTACTTTACATCAATTTTGTATACCGCCTTAATCAACATTATAAGTAATTAATCAAGAAGATATAGAAATAATAAGAATTTGTCCAATAATTGTACCACTTCAAATGACTCACATGAACACAATTGCACTACCTAAGAAATTAAAAGTTACTCTTTTGGAAAAATTTGATGGTACTATATTCAAGTTTTAAGGATTCATCAACCAAGTATTATTTGTAATTGAGCTCTAACTTCTCAATTATCCAATCTAAGCATCTAAAATTATATTTATTAAAATACTATTAAATAGATCTTTTTATTTTTTTATTTTTTTAGTATTTACAAAATATAAATATCTTATATTAGATAATTTGAATATATTTTTGGTAAAAAATATATCTATGCATAAAAAATCATAATGTAATTTTTACATCAATCAAAAAAATAAAAAATTTACAAATATTAATCTATATGAACATATGTATCACAATTTTGATAATTAATCTATATGAACATATGTATCACAATTATTTTTTTAATCTATATGAACATATGTATCACAATTTTGACAGTTAAAAATTGATATCAAGTAGAATAATGTTGCACATGTTAGTCAATTGTCTTTTGTATTATAACATAATGAAAAATATTATTGTTAAACTTACATGATTTATAAACATTAAATTAGGCAATTGATTTGGTTCTTAAATATAATAATCAATTTTTTGAATTTCAAAAAAAAAATTCATATGAATGCACTTTCTACCTTCTATACTTTTGCAACAAATACTCCTACTAATTAAGATACACAATTGGATATAATAGATATATAAATTGATGCTACATGATTTTAAATTCTTATAATATAAGTGAAAGCTTAATATAGGTAAGAAGGATTGTATCCATATTGTAGAAAATTAAAACATATTGCTCAATATTATTCTAAAAAGAGATAATACCACAAAAGAAGTAGTATAATTTTAAAAGAAGATAGTATATCAAAAAATAAGTTTATTTAATAATATTAGAAATTATTATAATGGATTTTTATATAATATTATCTTATAAAGATACTAAATTTAACTATTAGATTAAATCAACTTTATAAATTATAAACTCTAAAAATTAACTAAAATAGATTTTTATTTTATTTTTTTATTTTTTATTCTTTTGATGGATTATATAAAGTCTTTGATGTATTTTTGATTGGAATATCCTTTGCTATGCATAAAATTAAGGTAATGCCATAGAAAGATAAAAAAAACTCTTTTTTTTTGCCCTCAAAAACCTAAATAATTTTCTTTGAATTTTTTATGAAACTCCAAAATTATTATTCCAAAATTAAGCCATTTTTTTAGAAGTATTTAAATATGGCATAAAGGCCTTATATTATCTTTTTATTCCTTTGTTACTTTGATTAATATAAGTTTATTTAGAATGTAAAAATCTTATAATTTCTACCTTTACCGTATTAGATATTAATACCTCTACTAATTTTCTTGATAAAATAATATTTAAATATTATAAATTATTTCTGATTCAAAAAATAAAATATATATATATAGAAGTCATAAATAAAAAATATTTATCTTTTAGAGGTATCACTTCTGAAATTGTATTAGTAGAAGTAATTGTAAAAAATCTTAAAAAAATTCAAACACCATTTAGAACAAATTATAATATTTTATAAAACAAACTTGTTATTCTAAAACAACATACTGACAAAAATCTTGCAAAGAATCTTATTTGATATACAAATTTTTTTATAAGTGCACTAATTCTTTTTGTAAAGAAAAAGATGGATCTTTGTAAATATGTATAGGTTATCATAAACTCAACAAATTGACTATAAAGAATTGTTATCATTTTATTTTAATATTAGGGCTTCTTAAAAATTGTGAAAAATTAAAATCTACACTAAGATAGACCTATAAAGATCTTATAATCTACTATATATATTAAAGAAGGGAATAAATAGAAGACTACATTTTAAACCAATTATGGCCATTTTTAATATAATGTCATGTTTTTTGGACCTATGAATGCTCTAGTTGCTTCTAACATTTTATAAATGATATATTTGTGAATTTGTAGATAATTATCATATATTATTTAGATAATATTATTATCTATTCTAAGAATATAAAAGAATATAAATGACTTGTTTGTCTTATATTACATAAACTTAGACATGCAAGACTATTTGCCAAGATAAAAAAATATATATTTTATATAATTCAAGTAAAATTTGTAGAATATATCATCTTAAGTAATAATTTATAAATAGATTTTAAGAAGATATAAAAGATTATAAAATAGATAATTCTAAAAATTATATATGATGTCTAATATTTTTAAAATTTATAAACTCTTATTAAATATTTATGTGATATTTATGTCAAGTTGCTACTCCTATTACACAATTAACTTACAAAGGCAAATTAGAATAGAATAAAGATGCAAAAACAACATTTCAAGGTTTGAAAACAACTTTCACTTTAACAAATATTTTATATCATTCAAATTTATCTAAGCTATTTTTTATAAAAATAAATATAAATTTTTTTATATTAGATGTAATTTTATCAAAAATAGATATAAATAATAGACTTCATCCTATTACTTTTCATTTAAAAAAAATTTCAACAACCAAAATTATATATGAAATCCATAATGAAGAACTTCTTACTATTGTAGATTTATTTTAAAAAATGGTGTCACTATTTAAAAGGAACTTCTAATTTAATTATAATTTACATTAATCATAAGAACCTTAAATATTTTATGCCAATACGTACTTTAAATCATTATCAAATGTATTAGAATATATCTTTATTATAAATAGTATTTAATATTATATATTATATTAAAAAATAAGACTTATTAGATGCCTTATTTAAATGATATTATCTTATATAAAAAAATGAAATGCTGTATATGATTAATAATAGATTATTATTTTAAAGTCATAAAAATTATACCTTTGAGGTATTAAGTCAATAATTCCAATTGATATTACTTTTTTTAATAAATTTTATTCAAATATCTTCATAGATCCTTTTGTTTTAGATATTAAAAATAATCTCTTTAATGGCTATAGTAATATGATTTCAAAAACAATATTTTTTATTATAAAAGATATTTATACATTTCAAAACTTCAACTACAACATAACTTTTCAGTAACAAGACATTTTATATATAATAAAGCTTTGAATTTTATATTAAAATATTTTTGATGGCTTATAATATTTTAGTTGTTAAAATATTTATTCAATCTTATAACACTTATTTTCAAGGAAAGACTCTATGTCATCAATCTTGTAAACATCTTCAATCTCTACCTATTTTAAAACAACCTTGATCATTTATTTAAATAAAATTTATTAAAAATCTTTTAATCATAAAGTCTTATTATTTTAATTTTATGATGGTAGATTATTTAATCAAAATGGTATATTTTATATTTTATATAAAACTATTAATAAATAAAATTAAGTACTTTTTTGCTAATGTTTAATGATATTATGTATTTCAAACAAATATTATATTTTATCAAGGATTCCAATTTATATCAAGATTTTAGAAGATATTTTTTAATATATTAAAGATTGATATCAATTATCTTTAGCTATTTATTTTAAAATTGATGGACAAAAAAAATATGTAAATTAAGTATTTAAATAATATTTGTAATATAATATCAATTATTATTAAAAAAATTAGACAATTCTTACCACCAATAAAAATTTTATTAAATAATATAATATATTCTTTTACTCAATAAATTCTATTTTTTATTAAGTATAATTGCTATCTATAATTTTTGATATTTTTTGATAGCTATTTGATACTTTTGACTTTTTAAAAGTTAAAAATCTAGTAGTAGAAGATTTGTCAAGCAAAATAATAGAGCTTCACACAATAATGAAGATACACCTAAAAGAAGCTCAAGAACAACAAAAAGTTAATGTGAATGTTTTTAGAAAAGAACAACCTCCATTCAAAGTTGATGATATGATATAATTACTCTATCATAATATCAAGACTAATTGATCTTATAACAAGTTGGATGATTAAAATCTTAGTCTATTTATTATTCAAAAAAAGATTAATATAATTATATATTGGTTATGATTACCACAATCAATAAAAATAAATCTTATAGTCTATGTATCTTTTATCAAGCCTTATGCTACAATCAATATATTAAAAAATTAGTAATTACCACCACCTCTTATTAAAATAAATAACAACTAAGAAATTTTTTATTTAAAGAAGTATTGAAATAAATTGAAATATCTTGTGTATTGGCATGGATATAATTTTTTATAAACCTATGTGGAAGCTATCTATGAATCTTTCAAATGTATTAATTTTTTTTTTTTTTTTTTTTTTTAATTAACAACATCTATAAAAACCAAGGACTAACCATTGACAATAAGATGGTATAAATCAAGGAAAAATAAGTTTAAGAATCAATTTTTAAAATCTTTTTGGAAGATAGAGAACCAATAGTGAATAAATTTATTTCAAAAATTATTTGGAGGATTAGTAGATAAAGCACTTAAGTTGTATTAATCTTTACAAAGTCAAAATTTAAATGAAGATCCTTAAAAAAACATGTATTTTTAAAAAAAATGGTGAGATATAAAATATATGGTATCACAATCTTGAAAGATATTCTTGATGCTTAGTGATACTATTTGAGATAGGCACTATATTTGATGGTATTCTAAAGCTATTTTCTAAAAGTAATTATAAAAGCTTCAACAATAATCAAATAACCAAATATTTTTCTTGTCTTAGTATGATACTATTAATAATTCAAGGGACCTATTGACCACCTTTGTATAGAATATAGATTAGAATTTACCACTAACATTATTTGATAGATCTTATTCTTTATCAACTTTTAAATTAACTTAACCACTTTTTATAGAACTTGTCCTTAGAAAGAGAGTTAATGTATTGGATCATAATGTTATTTATGTAAATAGAAGTAACTAGAAGTAAATAGAAACATATTAGGTAGATAATATCTTCTTTTAAGAAACTTTAAAGAGGTTTTTAAAATACATATTAGATCTTTAAATCTCTATAGATATGCCATGTGGCTATTCAAATTTATCCTATAAGTTTCTTACTTTTAAGAATCCACATTAGAAGTAACTTACAAATCTTATAGTCTTTAGAAAGGTTTTGCAAGACCTTTTTGGTAGCTAATATATATAGACAAAAGAATAAGGCCATTCTTAGTCTTATCAATGATTTTTTTGGATTTTAATCTTGGTTAAAGATTTTTTAGTTTCTTTGTATTTGGCAATAGCTATTGTAATTTTTTTCTATGTTATATTTATTTCTTCTTTTTGTATTTTTTGTATTTTTTAAGTAACATATGATTGTATAGTATTTTCTACAATTTCATCTAGATTCATGTCCTTAATAGGTATATTGCCAAAACTTTAATCTTATAATTACACAATTGACTTTCAAGAAAGAATTCAACTATTATTTGGACTAGTTTAAAACTTGTTGCAAAATAAATTGGTTGTTCTAAAGGAACATGTTAACTAAAATCTTACAAAGGTTTTTATTCAACATTCAAAATATTTTCCAAGTGAACTAATTTTATTTGTAAAGAAATAATATATATCTTTATAAATATATATAGATTATTGTGGATTCAAAAAATTGACTATTAAAAATTATTATTTTTTACTTTTCATATCAAGGTTTGTTGATAAATTGAGTGAAGCTAAGGCCTATATTAAAATAAATCTACAAAGAGCCTATAATCAAGTATATATTAAAAAGGATAATAAATTCAAGGCTATATTCAAAACTACATATGGCCATTTTTAATATAATGTCATGCCTTGTGGACTTACAAATTGTTCCAACTGCTTTTTAATACTTAATAAATAATATATTTTATAAATTTTTAGATAATTTTTTTTTTTTTTTTTTTTTTTTTTTTTTTGGATGATATTCTTATCTATTCTAAGAATATGGAGGAATATGAAAATTTTCAACAATCAAGATTAATTATGAGATTTATATATCTTTTAAAGAGTTTATTTTATAAATTATATATTTTAAAATTATGTATTCTTTATTATAGATATATTAAGAATATTTTAAAAATCATAACAATTATATATATATATATATATATATATATATATTAAAATACATAGTAAGGTTTGTTTATTTAAAAGTATTTTTATTTTTATCTTTATGTTCTTAATATTTAGTTGTATGTGAACTTTAATTATTTGTTGGTAAATCATATATATATTTATATATAAAGTTATAACTATTAAAGTATCATATATAAAAATATGGTTTTAAAAACTTATACTTTATTTGTTATAATAATTAAAAACTCTTCTAAATTCAATTTAATTTTTTATTTAGATATTATAAAATACTAATTTTATATTACAAAAAACATATAAAATTAAAAAAATCTAAAAACTCTATTTCCTTACTTCAGCAATACATTTGTCATTTATATTATTCTGATCAAGCCAAACCAAGCCATCCAAACCAAACCATCCAAACTATGAATCTTGTATAATTAAGCACTCTATTGTTGTTACTTGTATATATTTGCCAACTACAAAGAACATATTTGTCATGAATGCAATCGGTTTAATATAGTTTCTATGGCTTACTAAAATCCAAATTGATACTATTAGTAACAAAAACATAGCCAAATAGTCAACAATATAGAAGCAACTATTGAACAACTTTCAAACACTCAAGTTTGTCCAAATGAGATGAACACCAACTTGCTCAATTGCTATTCTAAGTACTTGCTTAAACTTTTTAAAAAGCAATATTGTTTTTGTTGTTACCCTTCTTTACAAACATTCCATTTATTCTATAAAAACAAAAAAAGAAAGCACCCCATACATTCCACCCAAGTGGGCGAAGTGCAAACCAAGAGGAGTGTCGGTGGAGGAGCGACGTGAAGCTGGTGGGGAGGGACGAAGCGAAATCCGGCACCACCCACGCGGGCCCCGATCGAGGAAGAAGCGGGAATCTGTTTCCAATCACGATAGAAACGCAACAGAGGCGGTACCGAAGTATCAGAATGTGGAGTGAGAAGAGACTGCCTCATGTGCCAGAGCAGGGTAGAACCAGCTTACCGAGGAATCGTGCTTTCTAAACTTACCCCACTGGCCGAGGACCATAGCAGATGTGAGACTCGGAGGTGTTGACACGGCACGGCAGCAGAAACGGGGAATGAATCGCAATGCCACGACGAATGAATCTCGGCGAGCATGAGTATGGTGGTGTGGAGTCTCGCACTAGCGCGGTGCGATTGCAGCCACGTTGCGGAGCTGCCTGAAACAGGTCGAAGACTGCGTTGGTATCCTCCTCCTCGTGCTCTCGTGAGCGTCGTGCTGTAGGCGCGCTATGTGAGATCGTCGGTGCAGTAGCACCCGGGGTTGTGGATTCGAATTCGCCGGAGCGATGCGTGCTTTCGAGGTAAATGGGTCGGGTTACAGCAGTTTGGTCAGAGATCAGCCTCTGGGATCGCCTGTGGAGGGGGAGGATTTCGAGGCGAAGGATGCAGGCGCCCTGTTTGTGCTCGAGTCCAAGGGTCTGCGTGCATTCAAACCCTTCCCTTTCGTGTTTTTTTTTTTCCTTCCTCTTTGCTGGTGCTGCGTTGCATCGCTTGGCAAGTGTTTCAGAGTCTGCCGTTCGATGCCGAATGTTAGGTTTATGGTAGACTTTCGATGAGCTTACACGTCGAATGCTTGTATGTGTTATTGTGGTGCGGTTTTAGCTCCGATTGATGTTAAAGCCCTTGCAAATCAGAACTTTGCCTTGTCCACTGTCGTTAGTCCTCATTTCCTGCAGTTCATCAGCCGTTGGTAATCGTGTAGCATAGCAATCACGTCGTGCGTGGTTGTTGATAATGATAGATTCATATTTTTGTTGTTTCTATTGCAGGAACATGGTTTCATGCAGGCTATCATTTGACTACAGCCATAGCCGGGCCATCGTTGCTCACGTTGCCGTATGCTTTCCATTTCTTGGGGTGGGGCCCTGGATTATTCGCGCTCACCATTGCTGGGGCTGTATCAAGTTATGCGTACTGCTTGCTATCCAGAGTGTTGGAACATTATGCCTCTCAAGGGCAACGGTGCCTTCGGTTTCGAGATGTATCCGAGGTTGTGATAGGTTCGTAACTGTTCACCTAGCTCGACCTAAAACGGCGTTTTACATTGCCATACAGAGAAAAATGGGTCAATTGTAAACTGCTTCTAAGCATGTATTTGCATGCAATCCAATCCACATAAACTCAGTTTCGAACCAAGTTTCAATTGCACTACCTAACAGCACAATCCTGGTCTTATTTTGGGTTAAAGGAACGTAATTCATGGCTAGATGTGAAGGTTCTGATTGACAAGTTTCCAAACCCTTGGCAGGGAAACGATGGACGATTTGGTTTGTGATACCCGTGCAGTTTGGAGTATGCTTTGTGACGCTAATCGGAGTTATCTTAACTGGTGGCTATGGTTGCAAGGTGAGAGGATCGAACTTGCATGCATGCATAGGTGGTTTAAGATCTCAACCCTTAGCAAAGATGATTCAAGAGTAGAGTCACATGTTGTAAAGGTGTTGTTTGTTTTAAAGTCGTTAACTAGGATACCTTTTCTCAACTCTAAATATACTGAGATGCTTAGTGTGCGTGCCTTTGCAGCTCATCTATCTGGGACTAGTTCCGGATGGCACAATTCGCTTGTGGATATTTATAGCTTTTTTTAGTGCAGTGATGATGATTCTTGCACAGCTGCCGTCTTTCCATTCACTGAGGCACTTAAGTCTCTTCTCCCTCTTCTGCTGCTTAGCATACAGCGCTTGCGCCGTGATCGGATCTATCATTGCAGGTCTCACTCTAAGACTTTCAACAGAGCTGAAGTGGGTACAAAACACTAATCAATGCATTGAGTATACCCCTTTTGTGTCATTAAAAAGAAAAAGAAAAAAGAAAGAGCTGAAATGAATTCATACATTTCTGGAAAGAGATTGCCAGTTAAATTGATAGTGTCAAGTACTCCTTCTCAGGTCATAACCCAAGTGCACCCCCGAAAAACTACAGCGTAACAGGCAGTCCTGTTCACAAAATTTTTGGAGTCTTCACAGCTGTATCCGTCATGGCTGGAGTATATGGTGTGGCTCTTATCCCTGAAATACAGGTAAACTCCATGACGCTGCATTTCTCTGGGTGCCTAATATCAACCAAATTCACCTATTCAAACATCTTGTGAACTTGGACCTCTGCAGGCAACAGTGGCGCCTCCTGTAACAGGGAAGATGCAGAAAGGTATCGCCTTATGCTACACAGTTGTGTTGATCACCTTCTACCCTGTTGCAATCTCTGGCTACTGGGCATTTGGTAACCAGACATCAGGCAACATCGTCGACAACCTCGCCCCTGACAACGGTCCTGATCTCTTGCCGACATGGCTGTTGGGCATCTTAAGTATCGCCATTGTTGCACAGCTTCTCGCCATTGGTTTGGTAAGCCGTTATCCGCGCGTCATGGATGTCCTCGTTTGATGAATCATTCTCTACCTCTAAACCCTTCACCTTTGTGCAATGCAGTCAAAATCTGGCGGTTTAACTGGTAACCATTTACTGGATGTAGGTGTATTTACAACCAATCTCTGAAGTGCTGGAAAGCAAAACTGGAGATGTAAACCAAGGAAAGTACAGTATCCGGAATGTAATTCCTCGTCTTGTCTTCCGGTCTCTTTACTTGGCAGTGGTAACGCTCTTGGCGGCGATGCTTCCATTCTTCGGAGACATCATCTCCCTGATTGGAGCGTTTGGGTATACGCCGCTGGACTTCGTCCTGCCCATGCTGTTCTACCAGATTGTGTTCCAGCCATCGAGACAAAAACCAATCTTTTGGTTGAATTGGACGATTATTGTAGTGTTTTCGGTCGTTGGGGTGATTGGGTGCATGGCTTCCTTCCGCAGCATCTACATGAATGTGCAAAAGTATCATTTGTTCGGGGATGTGTGAAAAAAGGCCCAGGTTCACGCAAGCTAGTAGAGAGAGAGAAAGCCATAGTGAAAATCAGCTGGTGATCAAACTGCAATTGTAATTGCGAAAGCTTAGATCCGCACAGCTGCAGCCACCTGTTTAGGTTTCATGAGAAGAGACAAGACCACTTATTCCTATCCCTAAAACAGGTAAAGATAGCAGAAGAATCGACACAACATGATTCCGAAAAGAGTACAAAGTTTTCACTGATCGTCCACCATACTGTTGACTTCATTTGCCGAAGCTGCTGATGATGCATGGCTTGCAAAACGCCGTCTCACGCATCACCGCTAAGCTTGCGTTGATGTAGCTCCATTTTATTTATTTATACACCTCTTCCTATTTTAACATCTACAATCTTTTGACATATGCTAGCTACAAAATTTGTAATAAATTAAAAAGATATCATTAATAATGTGTTTTAACCATGAGATTTTATTTAAATTTTTTAATAATGAATGTTGATATAGAGTTCCAGACCTAACCTGAGATATATACAAATTTCAACTAGCAAACAAATATCAATTAAAATTATGTATCTAATCAAGGTTTCAAACATAAAAATATGTGATGTGTTTTATCAAGTCATTTTTTGAGCTTTAAGAATGGTATATAATTTATTATTGAAAAGATTATATATAACTGGCATGAATGTTAGACTGTTATTGAAGAAAGTAGTTCAAATTGAACAACCAGAGAGAATCAATCAATATAAATGGATGCATCATAAATGTTTTTTTCAATTCTTATAGATATTTGTAATGTTTATGGATTTTATAAAATAAAAGGTTTAAGTGAAGAAATCAAAATTAATTAAATAATTAATTTATTAATCATAAAAATCTGCATAAACTTATAAAAGTAATTTTGAATCCAACAGCATCTGTCTAAAAAAATATGATTTTATGCTTTAATAATCAATATTTCATAAATTTTTATGCTTTAAAATTTAATACAAATTTAACTTAATAATTGTTTTATGAAATGATTATAAAGATTAATAACATGAATTGTTGATTTGATTATTTTATTTGTGTAGTATGATGAAATTAAAAGGTATACAAACAGGTTTTTTGGTTTTTTGAAATTTTATAAAATTACCAATTTCATGAATAAAAGTAATTATGTCCTATTATATGTAATAAGTTACATAAATTACATTTTAAAATAAATCATTTATAGTGTCTATATGCTTGTTTGTGCAGGATATGTCATAGTCATATCAAATAATTGAGATTTTTTTAACATATATTATTTTTAAATAAAAAGAAATTTAAAAAAATCTAGAGTTCATTAGGAATATGCTCTCCTTAATCTTTATAGGAAAAACATTACAAACATTCAATAGAAAGAACAAATTGTTCCTAATTGTTAAACTATTTTCTATTTTTCAAGTAGTATTAATAGTCCTTTATAGTTTTAGGTATGTTATATGGTTCAAAAGATTCCTTATTAAAAATTAGTTTATAAACCAATTATTTTTGGCAAATATTATTTTAAATTTTTGGTGCCTATATTTGAATCATTTTAATCTAATAGAATAATAAAAACTATATAGCCATAAATCAAACCTATGAGAAATTTGATGTTTCCTTTTGGAAAACATTTATGAAGCACAATATGTTAAATGGCTCTAAAAAACATACCATATATATATATATATATATATATATAATTTCAAAAAGAATAATATTTTACCTAATTTCTTAAAATAGTTGGATTAAAAATATATGTTTTGTGTTAGATTAGATAACTGAATCTATTAACAAGCAAAACTTCTAGTATTTTAAAAAACATTCATGTAAACCTAGTTTATAATTAAACTCAAAGGTATTACCTGCATTGTTTATTTAATTTAGTTGTGATTTACACTCTAAAAGAAAATACGTTTTTTTTTATTACTTTTTATTTTTTATTCAACTTATATATGTTATTATTATGTTTTTTAAAAATAATTTGAACATTTATTTAAAAATGATCCCATATCTCTAATAAACTATTTTTAGATAAATATAGTATTAACAAAATATATGATTAAATTTAATAAATTTTAAATATCGTACAATATTTATAAGATTTTTTAATAGTTCATTAAGAATTATCTATTTTTAAATTTATAAAAAGTATTTATAGTTATTAATTTTTATTATATTACATCATCAATCACAAAGAATCTGTATTTAATAATCAAATATTGATTACTCTTAAGTAAGGTTATATTTAGGTGGATAAAAGAATATTATATTTAAATAAAAATATAATTAAACCGTTTATAATTACCTCATCTGCATTCTAAAGTTTTAAAGATGTTTGACTAATAAGCAACTATTGAAATAAATTCAATTGGAAAAATTCTTTCTTTGAAGTAGATTTTTTTGACAATATCTTGCTAATATTATTCTAAATCAAATAGATATTTTATTAAATTTCTTAATAAATTTTTTATTATTATAAAAAAAATGCTTATAGATTTAAAAGAAAATCTCTTTATTTATTTTTACTTTTTTAAATCAAAATTTATATTGTATTATTATAAGATATTTTTAATTTTAAATTTGAATATTTCATGAAATAGGATATTAACATGTAAATATATATTTTTTAATTAATATAAACCTTTTACATGTTTTTGATAAAAATATTAAAATAATTATTATATTAATATATAATATTATAAGTCTTTTTCATATTTTTGATTTTTGTATTTGAAGACAATTTGTGCATAACTTCTTATACAACTAACACATATTTTTATGTCCTTGAATGATCACTTTGCTAATTAATGTCTTATTTAGACACATTTCAAGAGCATCATCTTTGATATTGGTTTCTTATTCTTTTTATATTAATTAATTGTAGAATAATCCTTAAGTCACAAATCCATAATTTATTCTTTAATAGGAATTATATTCATGATTGTAACAAAATATTTGATAATAGATTCTAAAGAATTATAATAACTATGGTACTCCTTAAAATAAGATTGTCCAAACATTTTAATTGTTTGCCTAAAGTTGGTTAACACAAGTGAATAATTTATTACTTTTCTAACATAATTTGCATTCTAAAAATTATAGACATCAAGTTTTTAATTTTAATAAATATTACAAGAATCTTTCAAGCTTTTATCAGTGTCGTACAAAATAAATATGTACAAATTGCAATTCTGCAAGATAACTTGTCAATATTTTGCATAAATATTAAGTTTTAAGGTTTTAATAATAAAAAATATCTCCGTTTAAAGTTTTGTGCATTCTTTAGCTTCCTCCAGGTACCATTGTGTTGTAATTCTTCACTTTTGCTACTTCAAAATTTTGTAATATGCTCCTATTGCACTTTTTTTTAATATTTATTCATATTTGTTATATATATAAATATATAAATATATACATCCAAAAATTAAATATTACAAGTTCTAATTACCAGATCATTTATAGGACATTTTTATATTCAACAAATTTATACACTAAGCACAAACAACCACTAAGCACAAAACCATTTTTGAATCCTCAAAGATCAAAAATTTATGCTTCAAATGCCATACGGAACCCGTGTTCAAAATAATTGGCACCTATTAGCAGTATGATAGGGAAATGCAGAGGGTGTTAAAAGAATGCTATATATATATATATACATATCTATATATATATCATACAAGGTGCACTATTCGTTACACATTATGAATCATGAAGCTTCTAAAGTTGCCAAAATCGTAGTATACCATACAATCATCCTCCTTACACCGTTGATAATATCATTTAATGAGGGGATCAACAGTGCGGGTGGACTTCGTTTTTGCCAGATGACTATCAAATGGCAGCTAACCACATTAACCACATTAACCACATTAGCATCCCAAGATAAACACGAGATTTTTCAAGCACCGCAGAGAATCTGACCTCAGAATGGGCTCGATTTGAGGGTTCGTCATATCCAGGGATTTGACACACCACGTTTGGATGCAAGCACGGGCTTGTACACTCGTCAGAAGTTCCCCAAAGCCACAAAATTAAAATAGGATGCGCCGGAATCAGGACCCCAATTTTCGTGTCCACAGAAATCTGCTCAAAACACACATCAAATCGCACATAACGATCAGATACAAACCTCACTTAGTGCAGCTTATTATAAATGCTCTCCCCACTTCACCCTAAGTAAATCCTTCATCACCACTGTGCCTGTCAAATACTAACAAGTACACCTTCATATTGACTGCAACAAAGTATCACACATTAGGAAACTTAAGAGATTGAGGAAAGTACCTGATGACTAAAAACGCAAACCATTCATTCTAGTCTTGGCGGAATGCAGAAGAAAGATTTTGATGTTGAATCTGATGCTAGATCACTCTCATCCGGCGTGGAATACCCATCGCATTGTAATTACCTACGCACCCTTCAAAGCCTCCATTTCTTGCATCCACTTATGAAACAGACCCACCCTCTTCGGCCTCGCCTTCACCTTCTGTCTCTTGCCTCTTGGCATTGACCTCCAAAATACGTCTTCCGTGTCCAGCACGTACGACACTTTTGACGTCCGACATGTCATCTTTATCTCCAGCCCGTTCAGTATTTTCACATCCCCGTAATCCAAACGCTCTTCCACCAGCTTCCGCTTCAGGTTTCGTGCCACAAACACCTGCCTACCCTTGCCTGATGGTACTGACGTCAAAAGCCCATCCAAGTACTTCTGAAATGGTCTCTCGAAACTATTCCCGGGAACGTCTGAATTCTCCATCAGCCGTATCAGCAACTCATTTGGATTCCACTTCTGCTCAAAACGATATATGCTCTTGTCGTGTAGCAGCACGCAAGCATCCGCATAGTATACCAAATTCACAGACTCCCGCCCGTTCTCGTATGCGTGCAGTGCCAGAAGCTTCTGTACCACGTCGTCTGTCGCTGCTGCTTGCAGTTGCTTCACCAGCTTGAAAATCAGCTCATCCAGCGTGAATAATATGTACGACTGTATTCCTATGATTGCCCTGCACTCGTCCTCAAACTTTGAGTTGTCCACGGAACCGTCCAGTAACCCGTACAACACCTGTATGAACCGGGAATACAAGTTCGGGGGAGCGCCGTCATCGCTGCCCTTCCTCTTCGATGCGAACTCTGCGTTCACCTTCGCCGACAGAAGCCTCTCATACAGAGCTTGGTAGAGCCTGAACACACAGAATAGCCTCGTCACACACCTCACCACATAACCTTTTTATCACATATACTTAGACATATTGAACTTCCATCCTCGCAACAAACACCATCACCACATCTGCACGATTTCATGCTTCGTCACCATGGACGACAAACAGCTGTCCATATAAAAACTTTCCCACCATTCAGCACTCTGCCCATAGACCTTGATCTGGACAAATAGTACTCCACTTGCAAAACCAACCCCTCAAATCATGACTGCTGATTATCAACAGATTATTCGATTACCACCATCGCCAATAAAAAAATCATATAGGATTCCGAACCTAACCTCAACAGGACGTAAAGTGCGTCATTCCCGTAAAATATTCCTCCGCCTTTCTTCGAATGCGATACCACCGTCAACCCTGCACCTGGTCCGGGATGAGCTGCAAGTGGCTTGCAATGAGCATACGACTGTTCCGAATTAGCCAGTGACGAGTTTCCATTCCCGTCTCCATCTTCCACATCTGTCATGCCCTCCGCCTCCCCTTCGCTCTCTACCTTCCCTTCATCATCCTCATCATCATCATGATCCGCTTGATCGTCCCCAGACTGCTCACTTGGCGAAACTTCCCCACCTTCCGACGGAGTGTCGCTGTCCTCGCTCGACTTCTGAGCGCTTTCCTCACCTTCGTCGTATGCATCTAAACACCAAAACAACATTGTCAACCAGTCTTCCATCACTCAGCTTGCTGTCAAAACGACACAACGACCACTCCTAAACAAATCGAACCACTGCGAACGCCTGGCTCTCGTGTCCAGTCACACGTCACTGATGCCAACACAAACCCCTCACAAACCACAAGTACCTTGCTCATGCTCCATCTCAGCTCCACCCACTCCTTCTGCAACCTCATAGTCGAATAGCTTCGCCGCGCCGTTCTCTCCCCTCCCCCGACGCGGACTGCACTTCGACTGCTCTCGCTTCTCCCGCTCCGAAACAGGAGACACTTCTCCTTCCTCTTTATCTGGGGTGCCACGACCACCTCTGTCGTTGCCATCCTCCACGAAACCACCACCATTCGCCACCAATCTGCTTCCCCTGTTCTCACCATGTCCCGCATTTGCTCGCTTTTCCACATCGTCCCGCTCTGCTGCCCCGCTGCTCTGCTTCTCCTGAACATTCCCTGTGTGTAACCACCCACATCCTCCCATTCGTGCAGCCGTGCCTTCCCCACCATCCTCTACCATAGCCCTCGCCGCACCTTCTCCCGCCCCATCACCGCCTCGTTCATCGGCTACTCCTCCTGCAATGTCCTCAGAGTTCCTCTCCCCATTACCATCTGCTTGCCAAGCCTCTCCATTCGTCGTACCTGCCGTCACCCGAGCCCCACATCCCTCCACGCCCACCACCTCAACACTTCTGCCCACGCTGCCTCCTCCTTCATGTGCATCGGTCCTGCCCTCCAGGCTGCTTGTCTCATCCCCGCCTTTGCCCTCCGACGACCTCCCCTTCACCCCCTCCTCCATGTCCTCTACCCTTGGCGAACGCGACCATAGGCCTAGAATTGGCTCCACAAACAGCCTCCACATCTGCATCGTCTTCTCTGCGTGGTCCGGTGAGCTGCTGATCTCCTCCGACGAATATTTTGTGATCTGGTACATGTCGCCGTGGATCGAGAGGTCGCTGAACTCGTATCGCAGATCTGGCAGCAGTGGCATCCGACTACCCGCTGCGATCGCCAGCATCGCGTCATCCTCCCTTCTCCGCTTCTCATTCACCTCCTTGATCTCTGCCAGCAGCCCCTTCGTGCTCAGCGCCTTCTTGTCCTGCGACCTGAAGTAGAAGCTGCGGTGATCCAGCGACTTGTAGCAGTTCTTCGTGTACACTTCCGACCACACCTTGTTCATCTCCTCCCGGCATCGAGTCCACTCCTCCTCCTTCTGCACCAGGCGCGAGTGTATCACAGGCATCGCTCGGCTCGTGTTCTTCCGAACCGCCTCCAGCATGTCCAGCCCGTGATCCCCGTATATGCGCTCGATACACCTCAAATTCATCGCCGACAAAAACTCGTGCACCGGAGGCAATTCATGGGCCTCCCCGCTCTGCTCCTCTTGCTTCGTAGTGTATTCTCCCACCAGCTTCGCCGTCACCGCCGTCCCCTCCAGCAGCATGTCCAGTTCGAACCGGTCGTCCTCACACCGGAACAGGCTCTCCTCATACGGGTTCTTCCGCATGTGCTTGAATGAGTAGTCCTCGCTCCCCGACGTCACCGACACCCAGCTATCGTTCAGCACCGAGTTTTCAGCCGCCGTCCGATGGCTGGACACCGGTCGACTGTAATGCTTTGGCAGCAGCCGGTAGCTCGGAGTGCACCGATCGCAGTTCGATAAATCCAGCTCCGATATCGGCTTGTTGATGTACTTGTCCTTGTTTAGAACCACTTTGTGGCACCCCTCCCTCGCAGCCAGCGATGGCTTCACATCATGCTCCTTCTCCTTCACATCTCGCTCAATCTCCCGGTTCCTCTCCCGCTCACCGTCCCTCTCTATCTTCACAACCTTCAGCGGTGCCGTCTCCGCGAAATCCCCCAGCTTGCGCCCGGTGAACACCCCTGCCAGACACCCTTCCACATTCTCACAGTGCGTCAGAAACTCGGTGAATCCCTCCATCAGGTCCGCGTGCTTCCCCAGGATGTCGCCCACCAGGCTCTGCAGCTCCTCGCGGCCGATGATCTCCTGGCTGAAGATGTTCAGACATTTCAGAAACTCCTGGTATGTGTCTCGGCTGCGCAGCCGGGCCTTCACCTTGTCGAAAAACGGGTGATGCACGCCGACCGCACCCTTCACAGCTTTCTTGTCATCCGTCGACGCTTGGGGGACAGGCCCGGAGAATCCCTCACCTCCCTCGCCAGCCTGCGACTGCCTCCTGATGGCATCAATCGCGTTACGAGCAGACGTCCTCTTCGCGGGCTTCTGCTCCGCGAATTCGTTCTGCTTGTCCCGACCTCCTTCCTCCTTGTCGACTCTGTCCTTCCTGTACCTGTCCTCACAAATTCATGAAACAAAGTTAGGAATGTAGGTACAGTTATGGATGCAGGCACAAATTCATGAAACAAATGCACGGCGGTTTTTTTGTAGCGCTGGAAAACAAGTAATCACATTCGTAGTATTAGGGTGTTAACATATTGTAATGTGCTTTTGATATTGCAACGCACCCTGTTTCCTTCCAGTCTGTTTTCTCCCCGGCCTTCCAAGGTTTGGCTGCACGATGTTCAGACGCGCGTTCTCGACTTAGTTCGCCTTGTACATAAGAGGACGTTTCATCACGAATTCTGAGCCTGTCGATTGATGACATCCCACTTTCTCCAAACCCTTTCTCGTCCGCTAGGCGTACATTTTGCTGCGCGGGTTTAAAACTGCGGCGATCGTTTCCCATACATGCACCGCTCGTCCCAGGCAGAAAGTATGTGAACTCTTTCAGCAGGTCGGAATGGTCAGCAAACAGCTTAGCCACCTCTTGATAGACCTCATCGATAGTCTTATTACCTTTCCGGTAATAGTTCAGAATCTCCAAAAACTGTTTGTACACAATCTCTTTTGTGGCAAACCGAGCCTTAATCTTGTTAACGTAGTTGATCGCCTGATCGAACTCTACCGCAGGCTTCTCCTCCTCCGGCTGCGTGATCTCGTACCCTCTAGGAAGAAATGCGTTGAAACCCATAATCAATTTCGGATATCCCTTGAACAACTGCTTCACGCGGCTGATCACGCCCGCAGTGTCCAATTTCTGCGCTTTGAAGTCTTTCATAACCTCCAAAAATTCCTCGTACTTAGTCTTGTCATTCTTGAATTTGTCCTTCACAGCTTTCAAGTAGGCCAGCGCATCGTCGGTGCTAAGTCGTGGTCTGATAGCTGCCAGAGGGTTGTTGTTCGCGGCGGTTTCAGTGGCCTCACCCACCGTTGACTCTGCGGCTCTCCTCCCTTGGGAGAATCCATTTTCAGCTTCCCCTCTCTCTCGTTTCTTCATCTTTCAAAAACTACGCTCAATCCTTTTTATAAATTTGAATAATAACAACAAATAATGATCACAAATCTGCGACCCCGTGGCCTAATACCGACGGCCCAATCTCCTGCATCCAACACACCAAATTCGATATACCGCCACGATTCCACCCTCCGCCAACCTCCACTGTTACCATCGAACAGTCACCAAATCAAGCGCTCTACAATCGCAAGGGCTCTTTTCCTTCCCATGACCTAAAGGAACTTGCAATTTACCTGTCAATCCATCCAACTAATTATGAAAACTCCTCAATTCTCCCGACAAAATCAACAAACAAACACGAACTTCTTTCCACACAACCCCTCTCCGCTCCTACCTTCCACACACCCCCACATCTCTCCTTCTTCATCCTCTCATCCCCGAACAGCACATAGAAAGTCAAAGCCCATCCACTTCAGCTCCACCTCTCACACCACCACGAAAACAGAGATAACAACTACCCACAAAACACTTCGCCAAGTACAGAACTTCTTCACTTACCTCTCACATGCACTCCCGAGTCATGTCCACTCGCGCAATCCATCAATACCCCAATCCATCAGACGCGAGACCCACGACTACGGAGTTCCCCAGCAACCAAACCGTGCTACATAACAGGAGGCAATAAACTTCAGCGTCTGCGAGATTCCCCAGATTCCGACAATGAGTGAGCAACGTCGTAAGGTTCACACGAAGAGAAAAAAGAAGAAGAAGAAGAAGAAGAAGAGGCCGACGCAGCGACTAATCGTGTCAAGGAGACGCGGAGAAGCGCAAGAGCAGAGCGCACAGAGGAGGAAGAGGAGCAGGAGTTTGCAAGAGGCTAACTCGCCCAGTCCAAAGCCTGCCGTCAGAGCCTTCCTTCAATCTTGCGCACGAAGTTAATCTACGCTACGTGGATCGAGAATCACAAAAGGATGGCCCACCACCACAACCCAATTTGGACTCCACCCTCCGGAACCCAGACCTGGTTACCATTCACGCTATTGTGCAGACATGACTCAAAAACCAACGCGTGTAGCGCAGACTACCGATTCCGTGATCTGGCTTCGGAAAACAACGACGCCCCGCAACAATGCTCCACAAGCAAACACAGCTCTCAAATTTCTGCACCGGATCAACGGGGTTCAATCGATGAACTCAATTATTGACTTGAACGGGGGTCAATCAATGCAGGCTCGTTGTCCACGCCCCCTCCCCCATCGCTGACGTCCTTCGCCATGTCCCGTCCATCTCCGCTTGCCCCACAAAACCCTAATTCTTCCCAAGATTGTGTTCGACTCAAAATGCACCCAGTTTTTTATTTTATAGCTAAAACAAGCACCTTTAGTCTGCAGCGTTATTGGGTCTGTGGATTATTGGTGTAGAGTCTCAGGGGCATCCAACCTTTGTCTGCGTTAGCACACAAAAAAGCAAACTTTGTCTGCATGTTTGATTATTTGTCTGAATGAGGGACATTACCGACACTAAACCCTAAATTCTGAGGTGTAGAACCTTGGTTGCACTTGTGCTTGGCATTCTTGAAGCTTTTGCTGTGTTTGGTTTTGAAGTTTTGTTTTTGTGTTGCAGGTGGTAATTGAGTTTTGAGTGATTCAGAAATCGTTTATCAGAAAAATTAATGTGGGGTAGAGATGTTCAAAAAATATTGACTCGGTTTTGTTTCTGTGAATATGTGTCTGGATATGACTGGTTTTGTGGGTTTTTATTTAAAAAAAACAGATACTTAGAAATTGTTACGTTTTGGAATCGAATGTTCAATCATTCAAAACAATCGTCCATACTAATCACTTTTCATTGACTTACAAAAAACACTAATGCTTATATTTATTGAATTTGGATTTTTTTAAAAAAGGAAAAAGAAAAAATGAGCGAGTGAATAAGAATGACAAATTTTGTGATCAATTTTTGAACACATTTTACCACCATTTTATAGTACAGTTTATTAAAAATAAAATAAAATAAAATAAATTGGAGTGACATCCATATTTCTGTTGATATTTTAATTTATTTCTGTAGTGTTTTGAATAGTTGTTAATATTTTATAACATCAAATAGTTTAAGGTTTTGTTTAGAATTGAAACATGGTTCATTAAAATACAATTTTCAACATTGATAAAGAAAGATATTGTGGAAGAGAGGTAGTTGGTTTGCTCAGTTTAACCTATGCTGGATGTTTTACTTAATCAAATTGGTATTTATGAACTCTTGCCACATTACCAAAATCAAACATAGTATGAACATATCAAAGTTGTGTATAACAACTATAGATTAACAAAAATTTGAAATAAAAAACAACATACCCATTCATATCTGCTTTATATATATATATATATATATATATATGCTTGATTTTACAAAATTTAATTGGATTGAGAAAAATAAAAACAAACAAATAAGCAAATGTGAACACAATTGATACATTTTATTATCAAATTTATTAAAAAATTATGTTTATGAATTATAAAAAATTAATTTTTATTTTATGATATATGATATTAAAAAATGAATTATTAATTTATTTAATTTTGAAGTGTTCTAAAGACTAGTTAAATATATAAAGCTTTTAAAGGTGCATCAAATTAAATTTGTATAACTTCTTAAAAACATATTTTGAGGTTAATATTATTATCTAATATTATTATTTTTTATTGTTATAATATTGTAGCAAACATATAATAAACTATAGTATTAGGTATCTTAAAGATTTTTTCAAATATTTAGATCACTTTTTGTAGATCTTTAGAATTTTTTTGAATATTTTAAAATCTTGAATGAGATTTTATAATCTTCTTTAGTTCTTTATAAATTTTTATAACCTTCTATAGTCTTTTAAAACTTTTTATTGAAGATTTTTAGAATTTTTTAACATTTCATAACATATTGTCAAGGATGCAAGATAGCAAGTTAGCAAAGAACTAAGGGGAAGAATTCAGAATCAGAACAACTTCAAGAACAAAGAATTGGATGGATAAGAATAAGAATTAGATTAAGAATAAGAAAGTGGATTAATATGAAGAACAAGACAACACTCTGGATTATTCCAAGACTTGTGTTGGTAAGACTTAGGTACTCCTCAGTCTTGCCTCTTATTTATATTATAAGGCCTTATGTCCTATTGGATCTTCTAATAGTATCTTAGAATATTATAGAAGCTTGAGGAAAATTTTGGATGACTCTAAAAAGTCTACGGGAGGTCTTGGAAGGTTGAAGAAGATTCTAGAGGATCCTAAGAGTATCTTAAAATATTCTAGAAGTTTGAAGAAGATTCTGGAAGACTCTAAAAAGTCTATGGGAGATCTTGGAAGGTTAAGGAGGATTCTAGAAGATTTTCAAGGACTAAAGAAGATTCTAGAAGATTTTAGAAAACTATAGAAGGTTCTAGAAGACTACAAAAAATTCTAGTAGAAGCTTAAAGTATGTCCGTGATATCACCTTCTCTTCTATCGTGTTACGGACATAAGATTTACTCCAATAAATTATCTAAGTAATAATAGACCAATAGAAGTAGGTAAAATAAGTTGATTTGATAATATCTGATAGAGAAGCTTCCTAGAAGCTTTGTAGACGCGAAATCACCTTTATACATGTCTATAGGTGATTGGTAGGTTAGAAACTTGGTCAACAAGGTAGCCACATGGTGCACATGTTGGTAGCTTGTAGAACAAGCTAGCCATGTGTCACACATGTTGGTAGCTTAAGTAAAATGTCAAGTACGCATACTGGCCGGGTAGAGAGAATTCGCCTTGGGAAAACGCCGGGTTCCTAGCTGCTACTAGAACTTGCAGGGAACATGAGAGGAAGCCGTGCAAGTATGTTCTATACTTGCACAATATTTCTTCAACCTTTCAAGTTATACTTGTATTATACTTGTACAAGTCTTGTACAAATATAAAGTATAAATATTTGAATAATACTTATACAAATACTTGTATAAATACTTGTATAAATCCTTGGTATAACACTTGCACAAATACTTGTATAAATCCTTGGTATAATACTTGTACAAATACTTGTACAAATATTATGTATAATACTTGTAGAATACTTATAGAATACTTGTATAAATACAAGTATATATACTTGTATAAAAAGTATAAGCAAAGTATGTATATATTCAAGTATACCTCAAAATACAACCGCATATGAGGAATACAAGTTATACAACAAACTGGAACTAAATAAATCACGAAAAATTCATCCAAAGGTCGAATCAAGCGTGCTTATAGCCTATGGAAAGCCAATAATCTATTGTAAAACATATCAAAATTTCACAAATAGATGACTTACTATTTAAAAGTTATGGCTAAAAGAAGTAGGCGCTAAAATTTCCAAGTAAATGCAAAGGCAGCAAAGCTCCTCTTTACTTCAGCCTTTGTTGTGATCACTTCCCTTCTCCAAATTGGACATGCAATAGCTTTTTAGAAAGCTCACTCCATCATTTAGCTTGCTCTAAAATTTCGCATGCATGCCTCTCAAACTCCAGATTTTGTAGCTAGTCGATTCTACTCTTCAAATCCTAGCAACAATTTTCCCTCTTTGACACTTCACGGCTCATAAAACTTTCATGAAAGCTCCAAATGTATTGATTTTTGATTTTGTAGAAAGCTTACATAAGCTACTATAAGCACTTAAAATATCAAAAGGATTGAAGAGACTGTCCGACTTGGGTGGTTGAACAAAGTCTCTGCCCCTCTTCGTCGGGTGGCAGCAAACCCTTTCCCACTCTCAAGCTCACAACTTTTGCTCTCCAACTCCAAATGCTACAAGAGATGTCTTGATAGAAAGCTAGCACAATCTTCCACACTCTCTATAAATTTCAATAAGAAAGAATTGAAATCAAACTTGCAGTGGCAGCTCGAAGTTTCTGCCCCTCTTCGTCGGGTGGCAGCAAACCTCACTCTACTAAAACAAGCATAACCTTTTGTTCACAACTCCAATACAAGCAAGTGAGTAGGTTCTAGAATCCTCACAACTCGAAGAACACACCCACCAATTTTCACTACAAACACTTCTATCTCCTCGGAGCTATCTCTCTCCAAATTTCACTATTCAAAACTGCCTTTCTCTCTTGGTCTAACAAGAGGAGTATATCTCCCTTTCTTTCTATATTAGACTATGAGACGCCCACATGGGCAGCCAAATCCTATTGGATGGGCCTTATTCACCCCATGCTCTTCTTTCTTACCCTTCATAAGGTCCATTCTACCTCAAAAGTCAACAAGAAAGGTAAAACAACCTTTACCTTTCTTCTAATTACAAAAGAGTCTATTCTAGGATATAAATAAGGTAGGAACAAAACAAATAGCCATCTTAATTCACTAACTAAGTGGCTATAATAAATCCTCTCCTTATAATATCTTCTAAAATAACCTCTAGCACTCACACATATATTAACAATAGATACAAGATTTTTCATATTTTTATACACTGCACGTAAATGCAGTACGATATGCTCCCCCTCTAAACCTGCACATCCTCCGGTATGTGCCAAGTTTAATCTTCATCTTCCATTCCAATCCCTTCATCACCTTCTGGTATTTTTTTGTTTTCTGATGGAATTAAGATCATTGGTGTGAAACTTTCCATCCCTTCTTCTATATGTTTCCACATTATTTGAAACTCTTAGTATCGATTTCTAGCTTATTTCAATGGGCCATTTTCCCCTGTCAAAAAATCTTCTAGATATGATTTTTATCTGGAAGCCAAGAATAATCAAAGCTAAAATCATATCTTCAAGCTCTCCAAGCTTCACAATTGTCCAAAATAAATGATAATAGACCACCTTCTCTTCTTTACCACACTCAAAGTTGTAGTTATTTGCATAGATAAGTACCTTTGTATCCTAGTGAATCATCTTTTCATTTGTTA